>CM052019.1:12372500-13622500 GCA_028476575.1 Platygaster robiniae | reverse complement strand
TTGAATATTTTTTATAATATAATTTTCCGAAATCTGGAGGATTTTTTGAATTTTTACAGTTATTTGTAATCTTTAAAAATTTTCATGCTTTAGGCAATAATTCATAAAACTCAACAAAGTCTAAACTCTCATTGACACCTTCAAAATTATTGACGATCTGTGTACAAGGTAAGACAGTTTTTTATTTGATAAAAATGTAATTAGGATTCAACAGTTTTTTCAAGTTTTAAACATTCCCATAATTTTCCGCCATTTTCAAATTTCATCAACCTTCAGTGAAATAATACACATTGTTCGTAAATGTATCCCAACAATTTTGACAATCCTTTGAATTTTTCATGCATGTACTAGTTTTTTTTCTAATTTTACAGAATATACATAATTTTGCGCGATTCACAATTTGTAGAAACATTTCCTGAAATTATTCGAATTTTTAGGATCATCTTAGATCATTAAAAATCCTTCGAATTTTCTACCTTTCTCATTTTTTCCAATTATCTGATTTTTTTATTTATATTGAAATCTCGTAAATTACCGTCAATCTCCGTGCAAAATAAAGCATTTTTTATATTCTAAATATTTCATTAAGAGTTATTATCAGTTTTTTTTTTTTTTATTATTCCATGATAATTCCATATAATATGATTATATGGAATTCTCATCATCCTACGCAATCCTAAAATTTAATCAACATCCTCTTAAGTCGTACAAATTTTTCGGATTTTCTATAATTATTTTCAATTCTTCGAATGTTCTGTTTTTTAGTTTTTTATAGTTTTTCTAATTTATCAAACTTCATTAAAATCTCGGAAATTATCAATGATCTCTGTACGATACACTTATTATTATTTTAAAAATTATAATGAATAATCTAGTAAATGTTATCTAACAAAATTTTTCTTAATCCTTTCTAACGTGTTCATCACCGCCTGAAGTTGGCTGTTATATATAGATAAAATACGCGCGCATCACGTAAAAAGTGTGGGAATTTCAAATGATATGTTTGTCATGGTTTGACTGTTAGGGGGCTATGACAAAAAAAAAAGAAAAGAAAAGAAAAATGCAATGACGCGCCCGATGGATGCTCAATAATAATCTTGATTATAAAATTCATCATCATTTTCTGAAATCCTACTGAATTTTTCGAATTATCTAGAAATTTTGATCATGTCTGAAATACTGAATGAAACGCAAGCCAAAACTCAAGAAAAATGTAACTGTCATAGACTACATGAACGTTGTTTCTTTGGTTTCTGGTAGAGATGACGCGAAACAACATACCTTAAGAAAAATCAAATTTTTTAGATTGTAAGTGTAAGAGGCCTGGCTCTAGTTTACAGGGTGACACGTCATAAGCTGCATTTCGATGAGAAAATACGTAAAAGATGCGCCTCTTGATGAGGCGCATTGTTTGATTTTCTTGTTTGTCATTATTTTCTGCAGCCTTTACTCTACGATTTTCATTGAAATAAAGAAACAGAGAAAATAATGAACACTTTTCCAACACTTCGTTTTCCATAAGTAACGCATTTGCTACATGCGTTTTCGGTGCTTCCTATTATTACTTACAATTTTATAAGAGAACAGATCTTTTGCATGAAAAACCAAAACGTGGTTTTACGCTTTCGGATAACAATATTGACCGATAAGAAAACGTAGTTCAAAAATAATGCATCACAAACGATAAGAACGCTGTTAAAAAAATTTTCAAAAAGTCGCTGTTTCTAAAATAATTTCAAACGACTTCGATATGGCGCCATTGCTCACGTGATGTGTGCATAGACCTTATAGTACATGGACTGCTAGTTGTCCGCCATTTGCCGGTTGGACATAGGAGCACTTAGAGCTGGCGGAGTTGCGGGCTAACTCGACGAAAACAACCTACCGTATCCGAAGGTGCCCGATCGTAGTCCTTCGGCTGCTGTCGTTTTGACCCGTATCATGCTGAATGAACCGAGCGTTTCCAAAGGTGCCCGATCGTATACATTCGTACTGCGATCGGACATCGTCGGATACGGTCGGTTCGTTCCGTCGAATTAGCCCGCAACTCCGCCAGCTCCTAAGTCTAACCGGGCTGTTTCCATTGAGCTTACGGCATACTAGTAGTCCATGTACTATATGGTCTAAGGACGTGTGACGTCAGTTCTGAAGTTACACTTACGCAGACACTACTCACACTTACACAGACGCTACGCACATCATCGCACATTTCAGAATTGACGTCACATCGCCCATCGGATATGCTCAGGTGTTTCCAGATCGTTTTCGGCAATTTGAATTTCCACGATTTTTATCAATTTTTGTCTCGATATTACAGACTTAGAAAAAATCGAAGAAAAAAGTAGTATGTTTTTCAAGGCATCAACTTTTATTTAAAAACATTTCCAAAAAATGTGCTAAATGTTTACTGCTACCGAATGCGGATAAAATTCCAGACTTATTCCTGACATGTCACCCTGAATTTCAGCTTTTTTCAAAGTACTTAGAGAGACTGTTAGCCTTGTAATCTTACGCGTTGGCCGCATGTTTTCATCCCATTATGACCGTTTCGCGAATTTTTCATCCGTTTCAGCGACCTGATCACAGTGAATCATTTGGTCGAGAATTGTGCAAAATAGGAATGTCTCTATTCGGACAAATGTTGCGCTCGCTCAAGCATCCGAATTCCTTTATCTATTTTGCTAATGATTTCTCACTTGAATTTGTAGGTGACGCGCAAAATTGATTTCGATAGTCAAGTTTCATCTCACGCTATGAGAAAAGTGCATTTTTTTTTACTACTGTCGTTTTTCAAACACACTTTTTCCATTTTTAGGGTTATGCGAGTTTGCAACGAGTGTACCTATGCTATGAAATTTTTTTAGATCGTGTTACAAACGTGACGCTCGTTGAAAACTTTTATGTATGTCCGGAATCTACTAATGTATTGTCAAACGCATAGTATTTCCTTTTGACGAAACATCGATATGCATGTTTTCTGATATCACTAAGTCTTTTTATTCAAGGTACACTCGTTCCTCGCAGGAGCGAGCTGCCCGGGACCGAGAAAATGGAAAGAACGAACACGCGAGGGGCTCCCACTTTCGAATGGACTGCGCAAAGCGATATGCGCGAGAGTCAGTCGGAGCCAGACAGCCGAATGCGTCGGACCATAAGAAAACCCATAGCTTGAGGTTGCGGGACGCGTGGGAGAAGGAGCCCCCCCCCCATCGCCGCAGGCCGTGGGTGGGAGTAAGGGGTTCTCGTTCTTTTCATTTCCATGGACTCTTTCGATTCAGGGCTCGTTCCTGCGAAGCTCGCTCCTGCGAGGAACGAGTGTACTATCTATGCTGAAAGTTGCATACATATTGTATACTTTAGACGTGGAAATGAGCAAGTTTGTTTATGATAGAATATGTGAAATGTTCTTATAGATTCTAGACGATGCATGAAGGTTGCCATTAAGGTTGGATTTGTTCAATTTTTCATTATAATTACTTGTCATTTGATTGGTGCTTTTTTTTTAATGTTCACAGGATAAGGAGGGGAAGAAAAAAAGTCGGAACAAAGAAGGTTTGTATTTCCATGAAAAACAGAAACCAAAGTTTGTGATGAAATTTCGAACAGTTGAATTATGCGAATATAGTCATTACAATGCATGACTCTAACTGAGTTTTTGATCTTTTCCATTGCCACTAATCTGGATGTTGAACACGTTTTCGCCATTTTGTTGATGGTGAGTGGAATATGCTTTTAAGATTTGCATGCTCTCGTAATTTCATTGTTAAAAGGGATTTTCTTACATCACAATCGATGTGATTGACAAAATGGTAAACTGGAAAAATTTTTCGACATTTTTTGAAGTGTGAAAGGTGGTTGGGAAAAATTAATACTTGAAATATTTTCAATCTATTTTGAATTGCCGTGAGCTAATGATTTGATTTTTCCACAAACTTTGAATGTTTGGTAGTCTACATAATGAAACACGTATTTTGAAGATTCGAAGAATTTTTTGATATTCTTATGAATTCCCCTGGAAATCTTTAAGATTTCGATGCTCTAAACAGTGGAGTTTTATAATTCTTGAGTATTTTATGTATTTCTAGTATTTTTGAATTTTTTTGTTACTGTTTATAAAATGTTACAAGATTTCCTAGTTTTTGGAAAATACCTCTTCAGATTTGTAGGATGCAATTTCCCAGATTTCTATTTTTCGAATATTTTAATTATATTAATAAATTTATCAGAATATACAATAGATTTTAGGGAATATTAGTTCCTTGCGTATTTGTTTATTATGATTCGAAGGATTTATAGGTATTTTTATTGATTCACAAAATAAATTTCTCGAATTCAATGCTCTAAGTGTCGAATGTTTTTTTGATTCCTAAATTTCATATAGATTTTCCAAAACATTTGATTAGCATTTACAAGTATGAAATAAAATTCAGTTATCAAAGAGTGCTTCGTATTTTGTCGTAATAATTGATTTTGTCAGATTTTTGAAAAGATTCTAAGATTTTTCGTATTTTTATAAATTTCTGTAATTAAATGCTCTGGGAATAAAAGTTCCAAAAATAAATTCTTATAGATCCATAAAAAATTAAATCAGCATTGACAAATATGTAATAATTTTTCTATTCTTTTTAGTAAATATTTTGAATTTTTCCTTTTTTGTTGAATTTCGTCAGATTTTCTGAAACATTAGATTTATTGTACATATATTTATTGATTTTTCATATAAATTCGTCGAATTCAATGCTAAAGGATATCAATGTTTGATTGATTTTTAGAATTTTTATTGATTTTCGAAAGAGTTCAACCAGTATCTAAATATTTAAGTACTTTCTAGTATTTTTATCATTTAAAATTTTTTTCTTATTCATTGAATTTTGTCCGATTCTCTTAAAGATTTAGAGATTTGTTGTATATTTCTAGATTGATGAAGATTTTTAGAATTCAATGCTCAAGAAATAATAATTCGATAATTTTCGGGATTTTTATAGATTTCCAAAAAATTTGTATCATCATTTACAAATATATTATGATTTTCTAGTAATTTTTGAATTTTTTCAATTTTTTCGTATTTATTGGATTATGTTAGATTTTCTTAAATATTCAGGGGCTTATAGTAAACAGATTTTCAAAATTTAATGCTCTACAAATAAAAATTTTAATAATTTCTTGAATATTAATAGAATTCCGCAAGAATAAAATTAGCACTTACAAATTTCTTATAATTTTCTAGTATTTAACAATTTTTTTAAATTTCGTCGTATTTATTGAATTTCGTCAGACTTTCTAACAGGTTGAGAAATTTATAGTATATTGATAGATTTTTCTAGATATTTCTGAAATTTAATGCTCTAGAAATCAACATTTTTCCAGTATTTTTAAAGATTTTTAAAAAAATGAAATCATTCATGATTATCTATTCAGATTCAATTATTTTTAGTATTTTCATGTTTTTATTCAATTTTATAAAATTTTCTAGCATATTTTGACATAATTGGTATTTCATAGGGTTCTTTAGAGATTTCCTAAATTTTTGTGCTCTGAAATCTAAAGTTTCACAACTTTTCAATGAATTGTTTTCTGAATTTTCTTATATGAAATTTGTAGTATCAGCTTTCTATTATATTTACTTTTTGAAAAGAAAATCATGAAAGTATCGTCATGAAAGAATCTCAACGTTTTTTGAATATTCATGCAATTATATTATTTGAAACTGACATTTGCGGACTGTCCTCCATATGTACTATTTCACCATAATATTTTGATAATTTAAAAATGTGGAAAACAAGAATAAAATCATTGTTAGAAAAAATCACTGACCTGAATATTAAATGATTTAATTGGAAGAAAACAAAAAGAAATCGTACGCAAAAAGGTCGCGAAATCGTTAAATATCGCTACGAGAAAATCGATGTATGGTTTTTTGGTTGATGAATATATCGATGTAAGAAGTCTTATAACCGGGAAGAAATACTAATATTCCGATATATGGATACGATACATCGCCTATCTCTAAAAGCATCTCCAAACGGCGATTCAAGGTAGATTTCAGATGTTTGAAGTTTTTAATATTCTCAGCAATCTTTGCAACATTATAAAATTTCGAAGAAACTGAAGCAGTACTGCATTATTAACAATAAACAATTGTAAATTTTTCATTAACACGATTTTCTCTGAAAAAATGTATGTTTAGAAATTTTCTAAGAAATCCTAAAATGTGCTCTGTGATAAAAAAAAATGGCTGTAAACTATTGTAGATTTTTTGAAAAATTATTTTAGCTGAAAAGGGTAAAAAAACGAAGTTAAAAAATCTGGGATCACAAATTTAAATTATGCCGTTGAGACATGAAAATTTTGTGATCAAGGTAGTACTTGCACTTGCGCTATTTTCTACAAATTTTCCTGAAAATTTGAGAATTTGATCTTGATATTGTACCCATACTATGATCAAATTTCATAATTGCTTAATGTACAGATTTTCGAGTTACAATTTTTTGAAATTACCACGTATATATATGGGGAATCGTGCATTTACGCTCATATTTCAAAAACTTTTTATATTCAATTCTGAAATAATTTATGAAAATTACTTTTATGATAAAAATCAACTTTGAAAAAGTTCAACAAGGGTTATCGAACTATTTTTTCAGAAATTTACAAAAAAAATATACAACTGTCACTTTTCGACGGATCATGCAACTAAGGTGGTGCGCTTGGCAACGCCGCATCTTGAAATACGCAATGATAATATTTCCGACATATTGATATCATTTGAAAATTTAAAATAAATTACAAAAAACACTACATGTGTGAATTATGGCTACGGCTGGGTATGTAAACATGTTTACATATTAACATACGCTGAGTGAGATATAAAAAAACAGTTGCAATGTTGCCAAGTGTACGAACGAAAATTGCGGAGCTGAATGAAGTTGGCCACGCAAGACTGTGTGACCAACTTCAATTTTTTTTCAAGTGCAAAAACTACTTTAAGTGTTAGGGCGAAACCTATTACATGGGATGAAATAATATGACCATAATAAAATGAAGGGTGGGTATTCAAAGTCGTATAACCGCCATTTCCAATTTTTTACAGGAGAGCGGAAAAACACTCGTATTTTTTTAATTTTTAAAATTTTTTTAAAAATTCACGACTGTTTGTTCACTATAAGGGAATAATACGTCACTTATTTAAGTTTGAAACGATTTCGATTAAAATTGAGGAAAACCTGACCACTTCAAAGTCGTATATCAACCATTCGTCTTACTAAATAAAAGTAAGAGAAACAAGCTTCGCGATGGTTTTATTACGTTTTTGGCAATTCTATAACCGAAATACTTCAATAAATGTTCACTTTTTGTTCATTATCATTATTATTTGTGATTGTAATAAGAAATTAAATAAATAAATTCGGTTTTTTTTTGTTTTTATTGTTAACAACATTGTTAACAACATTGCTTCTTGTATCCAAATGTTTGTAAATGTATGTAACAATATTATCAAACGCGCGGTTCGACGGTTTTCAACATTTAATTACTTTTTTTATTAAATTACATAAGTTTCCATTAGTTGGTTATACGACTTTGAATTGCCGATAGGTCGCCAGTTACCAAAATGCAATGTTTCAAAAATTATCACAACAAAACTATTACGAAATTTTATTTTATTTTATTGCAGAAATACGGCACCAGTTTAGAGATTCGAAAAAAAAAAATTAAATAAATAAATGAAAGAAATAGTGAAAAATTGGCGGTTATACGATCTTGAATATCCATCCTTCAAGTATCATTGCAGGTATATATTATTATCATTATAATCATATATTTCTTCATTATTTATATTATAATAATATATGACGCAGTACAATAAAAGTGACCTATTGTCCGAAAACAGATCTTTACAAACGGGCGATTGAATGAATCAAAACACACTACCAAGACCGGAGTGACTCATTTTCAAAAATTCATAGCTTGTTAAAAAATGAATACAAGTAAATTCTGATTGAACAGAATTGAAGATCAGATTTAAAACTTACAGAATTAACCATAATCCGGTAAACGATTTTTTGGGCAGTAGGTTCCTTTTCCCGGATCGCGTCACATATGATATACTGATACAATAATAATGATATAATATTATATTACTTCATAAAAATGTAACTGTATAATAATATCATATCATTTTGAAAATAATAATACTCGACTTGGATCAGAATTCATATACCTATCTACCAAACCCTTAAAACACTGTATTTACGAAACCCATTGAAAACCCAACATTTGACATCTCTATGCAGGAAGAAAAGCAAGCAAGATCGAAAAACCAATATACCGATTTATCTGTCAATACGAAAAGCTTTTAACGTCGAAACGATCAAAGACCTCACGGTACATTGAGATAAATTGATCCCGCATTTCGACCTTATCACGTGCGCTGAAAAATGTACTCTCGATACTTGCTCGCGCGTAGCAATTACAAAATATGGTACCAACTCGGGTTGGTGGTAAAAATGCGCGCGCACTTAGACAATCGTTGTTTCACGTTTTCGAGCCAATGTTTGTTCCACGTAATTTCAGTCGAGCTCGAGTTCCGTTGACGCGCTGTTTCTCACCCGGAAAATCGATGAAAAATCATGTCACTTACCGATTTCATTATGCCGGGCATGGACGAGCCGGTTTTCTTCGCCTCGGGAAAACCGGCGAAGGAACCGGACTCGGAATGCGTGGCCGAATCGTATTTTCCCCCGGACTACGTAGTGACTTTCGGAGTTTTGAATGACAAAAAGAGCCTAGATTCTGAATGGTGCGTCTCTATGAACGTTGCAGCGCGTTTGGACGACCCTACAGTGCTGATCGAGGGTGTGCTCTTCCGGGCTCGATACCTTGGATCCACGCAACTCGTCTGTGAAGGCCAGCCTACCAAGTCCACCAGGATGTGCCAGGCGGAAGAAGCCGTCTCGAGGATCAAGGTATGGAACGAAATGAGCATTTCTTCCACGTGCACATGATGAATTCTGTCTGTCGTAGATAAGGAAAAACATTTGAAAGAATGATAGCGACCTTCACTTCTCGGTCTGAGATCACTGACGCGAGATGAGCATCTCATTTTATCAGTCGTCTCGGAGATAGGGCAGTTGATGAGGAAAATTTGTTGTCCGAACGGGGAAATCGGTGGACGAAATTCGGGGAGTCTATAGGGTACGGGGAATTGGAAGACTCGGAGAATTTTCCGTTTAGGAAGTAATTTTAAGGTCTTCTCGTTTCAAAATGGAACGCTTAGTTTTCGTGAAAGGACCCATTGACAGCGAAGGGAAATCCATTTCAACTGAGTTCAAAGAAGAATGGAGAAAGTGTAATTTTTTTGATTGTTTGTCATAGTTTGGTATAACTGATTGAAGTCTGTGTATATTGAAATGAAATAGAATTTTATGCATATTTTGTCAAGTGTTCTGGGATTGGTCGCTAAGAACTAGAAAATTCTTGAGTTTAGGATTGAAAACTATTTTCAAGTATCTGAATTAAGAAAATCAAGTTGAGTCATGAAAAACCCTGTAGCTGGCATTAGGGTGACTTTTTGCTGACATTCATGTGTAAGGGTTTTTTAGAAAATGTGAAATTGATTGAGAAAACAATCAAGTCAGAAACAGGTTTTTGCATGACCTGGAGATGGCTGTAACATATCCTTTAAACCGTGGCTTTGGAGGATAATCAGTTTCAGAAATGTGATTCGAAAACAATAAATAATTGAATGATTGTTCTGATCTTTGAATTCTTTTTACAATAACAGCAGGCCTCTTACACTCACTCTTCATAAAATTTGTCGCTTCTTAAGGATATGTTGTTTTTCGATATCTTGACCAAGAACCGACGAAAGAATTATCATTAAGCACCCAATAGTCAAATATTCATTCAGTATTTCAGAGATTATCAATAGTTCTAGAATTTTTCGAGAATTAGCAGGGTTTTAGACAATTTTTATAAACTTTTGAAATTAGGAAACATTCTGAAAATTCGGTTGTTCCTTGTAAACTGCAACATTTCTTATTTGTATTGGAATTTTGTCAACCATATTATACTTATGATTTCCGAAATCTCAGAAGGAATCTAGAAATTCAGGAAATTATTCAAAAATAGAAAAATTTATGGTATGCCAAAAGTTCTAAAAATAAGAGTTAATTCAAAACATAACAGTTTTAAGTATTATATCCTAATTATAATTTTTATTTCTAATAATTCTAAAATTTTTTTTTTGGAAATAAATAACAAAATTTATGAAATTTCCCTTTTATCAGTGAATGTTAAATGAATTCAAGAATCGCGAGGTTTACAAAAAAATACGGGAAATTGGAAAAACTGCTGAACATTACTGAAATTTATAGAAAATAGAAAAATGCTTCATCTCGTACAGAAATCGTCGATAATTTTGAAAATCTCAATGAGAGCTTAGAAATAATTTCGTATCAAGAATCGGTATAAACATTAAATATTTCAAAGGTTATGAATAATTGTATACATTCAGGAAATTTGTAAGATTTCGGGGGATGATGATAAATATTGAATAATATGAAGGAGTTACATCAGTTACATTAAAAAATATACACCAAGTAAAAGTCTTTATATGTTAGAAAAATAATTTTTTTGTGTTACGAAAATTGCCATTATGAGAACAAACTTAAATAAAAGTCTAGAAATTATAAAATTATATAAAAAGTATTATTAAAAATGTTGAAGATAGTAAATATGCATGTCTGAGTCATCCGACAAGTTTTTTGAATTGCCTGAAAAATTGAAAAATTTATTCGATTCTGATAAATTTCGATCATCTTTATAGTTGTAGAAACTGTTGAATGTTGTGAATATTTGACAGTAAAAAAATATTGTTATGTACTGCAATTTTCGATTATTGTAAGAGTTTCAAAAACAATTTAGAAGTTGTAAAAGTTTGCAAAATTTAGAGATTAATGACAATAATTCATATAAACAATTGTAGGAATTCCTTAAAACAACAATAACTGTGAAATTCATACAATTATTTAACAAAAAAAATATTGTTTTTAGTACAAAGCTAGTTGATTATTTGTTAAATTTCAGTCAAAACAGGGAAATTTCGAAAAATTAGGTGGCATCGTTAGTTGGAAAGATTATCAACAATATTGAATAATTTGAAAAGCATAGTTACATGAATCCCGGTATCGTTAGTAAATTTTCAGGATTGCGCAAATATGCGTAATATTCCATGAAACTACAGTTAATTTGTAAAGTTTAAAAAATTTCGAGAATATTGGGAAATATTTTGTCGTATGGTGACGCTTGATAATTTTTAAGAAGTTAAAAAAATTCTATAGAAACGTGAAAAATTGTGAGAAATTAGTAAACGTTGGAAATGTAAAAGACAAATAATAATAACTCGAAGTAAAAAAAATTTCTATGATTTTAATTATGTATTGTCGCGAAATTTTGTAGATATTGGAAAATTCTCCAATGGAAAAGACATTGCAATATTCCCGAATTTTTGAAGAATTCAATAAATATCTAGTCATACGGGGACCATAGAAACATTTTAAGATTCAAGTTAAACAGAAAAACTGAACAAATTTAATGATTTAAAACTATTAAAAGTTGTAAGGACTGTTACTCTTTTGGTAAAGGAATTTGGAAAATTCGAAATTCTACGAAAATTTCAATAAATTATGATTTGAGAAATTCTTGAAATCATGTAAAACTATAAAAACTCTATAATGATCTTGAAATTTTTAGGAATAAAAGAATTTGTTGCCGTAAGGAGATCATCAATGATCCTAATACCTTGATCACAATCGAGTAACTAATTTTTTTTAATATTTGGTTATGTAGAATTTCAAGAATTGTTAGTTAATCTGAAATCATACCACACGTGCCACCTTTTTAGATTTTTTCGGCTCGACAGGATTTTTCAAAAGAGTGTAAGAGGCCTGAAAAGTGAAAAGAAAAAATAAAAGACACGCAAGACAACCGCAAATTTGTTTTAATACTTTCATTCTTAATGGAAAAATCTGAACGTGAATATAATAGCGACAAAATTTACAAAAGAATACTTAATAAAAACAATTCAAAGAACACTCGAAGGAGTGCGATTCAAAAATATTGAATACGTTATAAAGAAAAAAATGGACATTATTGAACTTGACAAATGCAACAATCAACCTACACGTTCAATTATTTACGATACTCCACGTCAACACTTTTTATTCAGAAACCATAAACTGAAGGTACACCGAGCATAACGCGACCTTTCGTATCCTAGTAGGCAAGGGAGGGGATGTCTAGCGACTCGCGGCTGAAGATTTATTTCGGAACCAAATATCAAAATTGTGATATCTTGGTCGGATCGACTTCATGTTTAGCAGAAAATATTTGTGAATCTCTAGCGCTACCTATAGGCTGAATAAATCGTTAAAAATTACGCAGCATATGAGCTAAACAATTTAACAAAGTTTTTCCCAGTTTCATTCATTCGATTCGATATAAAATATTAGTATATACTTGATAGGAGCATCGAAAATTATTTTTGCAAGTTATTTTGAATAATAAACAAATTATTATCATTTTTTTCTCAAATAATAATAACCGTATATAACTGATAATAACTTTCTTTTTTTGTAGCTCATACTCTGCAACATGCGCCACCTATAGGCTGAATAAATCGTTAAAAATTACGCAGCATGTAAGCTAAACAATTCAACAAAGTTTTTCCTAGTTTCATTCATTTGATTCGATATTAAATATTAGTATATGCTCGATAGGAGCATTGCAAATCATTTTTGCAAGTTATTTTTAATAATAAACAAATAATTGTCATTTTTTCTCAAATAATAATAACCGTATGTAACTGATAATAACTTTGTTTTGTTGTAGCTCATACTCTGCAACATTTTTGACAATCTACTTAGCTTCTAAGTGGCGTTAGAGATTCCCGAATATTTTCTGTTAAAAATGAAGTCAATCCGACCATAGGCAACCAAGATATCGCAATTTTTAAATTTGGTCCCGGATAAAATCTTCGGCCGCCAGACGCTAGCCATCCCCTCCCTTGTCTAGTAGGATACGAAAGGTCATGCCGTGATTGGTTGACGTTGGCTCACAGACGAGGCAGTTCTCTGTGCGCGTAACTGATGGTTTCTAATCTGAGAACCCTGGGCCACGTGCATATCGCGTTATACTCGGTTCACCTATAATTAAAATTTGTCCGTTCATAATTTTATTAGACTCGGTTCGAATGAAGGGATTTCGTACCGATAACTCAAAACTCCCCGAGTTTCGTGAAATTGAATTTCCATCCGTACACATCTCATAAACTGGCCCAAGAAGATGAACGTCTTAAATGCATGGTTCGAGAAGTGGAAGTTCTTTTAAGTACGAAAATTAATTCGCGATCGCCCGCGCATGCTGTCGCGTCGAAACCTGAGAGTTGATGCGATTATGTATTTTCACCGAGGTTCAATGGCGAATGATTCCAACGACTAGTTCACGAGATACGTTCTCAAGTTAATCATTGTGGCCGTCATGCAAAGGCCTGAATGTTTCAGTGTAGCCACCCTCTTCCTCACACCACAACTACCACCACTAACCGACCACCGAACACTTATGTCTTTTCGGTGTGTTTTTATTTTCCATGTCCGTTTTTCAGATCATCGTTGCGTGTGCTTATTTCTCTTTCTCTCTTTCTATTTTTTATACCTTTCTCTGTATCTCTTTCATCGCTCTTTATTGTTGTAGATTTGATAATCAGCGTCTTGCGCTGCGAAAACGCGCTTTTTCTCTACCATTTTTATATGGCTTTTCCAGTTGTTACCGTTTTGTAGTTATTTGTAGGGATGGGGATCGAAACGGAAAGTATTGATATCGGCTCATCCGGGACATTGGAATCATCCGATATTCGATATTGATATGTTTGGAAGAAAATATCGATATGTCGATGTATTGCATAGATTTTAATGGATTATTTAATGTATATGTATTCACTTTTTTTATTTATATGTTTTGTATTTTTCAGTATTCATAACCCTAGCAAAGGTTTCGGATCAAATTCGGACCACAGTTGGATCAAGATTTGATCCGATTCTGGTCCAAGCGTGATCCATTTTGATCCAGCACGAAAATCTTGCCTTAGAAAAGTTTACACCGCATTAATGACTCTTCAGAAGCATTTTTTTAATGTAATGAAGTATGCAGGCAGCCAAAAACATTTTTTCGTTACTCTAAATTTACTAAATATTGTATATTATCCGGGAAAAGTGATTGACAGATAAGTTCGGGCTTTACGAAAAAATCATCAATTACTCAAAAAAAACCATATAATTTTTCAAATTAAGGCGTGCAAAGAATTTCTATTTTATGAAAAATATATATTGAATGTGCAATCATGTGATAAGAGGTCTGTGGATGATGAAAATGGTAACGGATCAAAACCGGACCACAGTCGGACCAGAAACGGATCAAACTTTGATCTAAATACTTTGCTAGGGAAAATGCTACAGGATTTAATATTTTGGTTTGTTAATTAAAAGTATTTTTAGTATTTTGAAATTTTCGGAGAATTTATACCGGGGGCCGTCGGCTTAGACGGGGCAAACTCCAGATTTTGTTTGTACCAAAAGGATACTGTTGTTGTGAATAAGGCGCTATAATTGCAATAACAGTATGTATAGTGAGAAAATCAAAAAATGATTTGTCTTTAAAAAAAATTAAAAAAAATCTGAATGTTTAAGTTTTAAGCGCGCAAAATTAGTTACGAAAGGACACTTCAGGCGGCGCTTTTTTGGGAGCAAAATAATATGGGAGCCGACAGCCCCTGATTTATATTACTTGATGGATTTTCTGGTATTTTTAAGATTTCTCTATAGATTTCGGTAATCCGATGCTTTAAGAATCAAAATTCTGATGATTTTTTGAACTTGTGTGGATTTTAAAAAACTACGATTAGTATTGGCAAGTGTAATAAAATTATAGTATTTTTGGTATTTCAGTTTTTTTTTTTCTGTGTTCATTGACTCTTCACAGGATTTTTAAGTAATTCAGAGATTTCCAATATTTTTATAGAGTTATAAAACTCAATTCTTTTTTGGAATCAAAGTTTTATTGATTTTCAAATTTCATAAAGATTTTTAAAAAAAATTTTATCAGCATTCACAAGTATGTAATAATGTTTGAGTATCGTTAGTATTTTTTGTATTCCTCAGTGTTTATTGATTTCGTCAAATAAGTTTTTCGTATTTTCGACGATTTCTGTGAAGATGTCGAAAATTCAGTAAGGGTTCGTTTAAATATAACGCAACGCACTTTTTGTCTATTCTTGACCCCCCCCCCCCCCCCCCTGTAACGCATCGTAACGTTTTGCTCAACCCCTTCTCCCCCCGACTTGTTACGTAACACTTCGAAATATTCATTTACCTGGGAAACGGTGGTCATAATACGCAAAATTATGTTATTAATGAAATTTTTAATCGCAAAATATCACTGATAAAGGTCGTTTTACTAGGTTTTCCACTTTTTTTCAACATTTAAATTTATTCATTCGAACGCATACTTTGAAAAATGTTTAAAAATGTGTTTGAGATGTATCACGTTTTGAAAGTTGTTTTTGCAAGTGAAAAAAAAAAGATTTTTTGTAATTAATACAATTGAAAAATTTTTTAAATGTTATCAACTTTTCCACATATTTTTAGCATTTTTGTAATTTGTCATTTAGGTTTTGGAATATTGATGATCTAGAATGCGAAGTATTATGAAAAAATTCGGGAAACAGCATTTTTAATTATAACTGGTGTTTTAAAGGCTTCCAGAACGTTTAGTATTGTTCATATTTTCTCGGTATTTTTATAGTTGAAACGAATTTTTAAAGCAGTTATATAGATTTTCATACTATAAACATCTATAAGTCGATACATCAGAATTCAATGTTAAATAGATTTTACGTAATTTCGAAGTTCTTTTAGGAAATGTATTTATATGGATTTTGAGTATTTTATTTATTCCTGATATTTTTAAAATTTTGCATACTTCTTAAGTTTCATTTATATTTAGTAGAATTTTCTAGAAATTTTAAAAATACATAGTTTTTTCCGATATGAATTTTTATAATTTAAGATTCGAGGTACTCGAAAATAATGTTGAAGACGCTTGAATATTTTAATATATTTTTTAGAAAACAGTATCAGATTTCATATATTTCACAAACTTCTAAAACATTTACTACATTTTGTATTTTTTCAATAAATTTAAGAATTTTATTCATGTTTCTAGTATTTTCAAAGATGCTTCTATAGATTTCCAGAATTGGATGCTCTAAGATTAAAAAATTCAAACATATATGTGGCGTGGATTGAAGAAAGGGTACTAACAGCACCTCGCCGCTTTTCGAGAAAAACGAGATTGAAAAGAGAAAGTCCCTAAGCGTAGCATGGACCGTCCAATTTTGTACCTCAATTTTTTATTAAATAAAAAAATCATATTTTTTTAAGAGTAGACTCGTTTGATAGAGTAAGATTTCTATATTCAGAATCACTGACTATCTTGAATTCGATTTTTGGTGCTGTTAGTATCCTTTCTTTAGTCCACGCCACATATATTATCTTTGAAAATTATTGGGAAAATGATATGTACATAAAATTTCGGTATTTTAGAGATTCTTACTCTATGTATATTGATATTTTTTATAATTTATATTCCTACTATTTATTTCTACAATTTATATTAATATTTTTTAGAATTAATGAAATTTTTTAGTATTTTCTAGTATTTTTCTTGATATTTCATACTTTATGGATTGCTGCGTAAATTATGAGAATTCGATACATAAACTTCAAATTTCTATAGATTTATAGTTACGTAAAACAAGAAAAAACTTCCCCCTCCCCTTCCAGTAACGAACCATAACGTTCGCGCCGATCCCCTCCCCCTCCCCTCCTAAAGCGTTACGTAATATTTGAACGATACCTTATGAGAATATTGTTAAGAAAGAAACTCAATTATTATTCGATATTCCAGCAATTTTGTTTTTGAAACTGACAACCACAGATTGTCATCCACGTGGACTATGTCACTATGAAATTTTGGAAGTTGAAAAATTTTAAAAACAAGAATAAAATAGATATTTGGAGAAATCACTGATCTGAATGGCAAATAAGTAAATTAAAAAGAAAAAGTTAAAATAAAAATTTTCATCTCAATTTTATTCACTTTCATTATCGCAACGAAAATATCGATATAACGATTATCGCCCGATGAATATATCAATATAAAGAGTCTGATTTTTCGGAAAATATCGATATTCCGATATATCGATACGTATCGCCCATCTCTATTACTTTGAGTTCGGCAAGTGCACGCTTTTACGTTGAGTGCCTCATAAAGCTTTTTTGGATGGGATCTTCAATTTTGCTGGGTCCTTAAATCTCATCCCGAAGGGGCCAGATAGCTGAAACAGTATTTGCCAAGTCTGCCTGAAGTTTTTTCGCCGTTGAGTACTTTTTTCCGACCAAATTTTTCACGTTTTTTGCTTGCTTCTTTTTTCCTTTTCTCGGCGTTAGGAATGGCTTTTTCGACGTGCAGTAATTGCAGTAACGAGTTGCGCTCGAATTATTCGAGCAAGGGCAATGTTCTTTTTAATAATCCTCTACGAGGATTAAATTTAGTCAGGAGCGCTTTTTTCATCATTTTTTCAAGTGACCCAATCATTGTCGAATTTTTTGGAAAAATATGGTTGAGACCTGAAAACAAAATTCGATGATTGATCAACCAAAGGGTCGAAGCTGGATAATTCAGTTGATTGAGTAATGTAGAAAATTGGCGCGCTGTATAAAGGGCTGAATGTGAAACATTTCGATGATAAATATGTGAAAACTTGAGATTGATGCGCTCAGAGAAATTTCCGTTTAGGCATGAAACGAAAAGAATTTCAAAATGAAACGTTTACCCGTTCATGTTTAAACGGTTGGTGTTAAAAAGTGGAAGGGAATACCTTTCACTTTGAAACGGAATCCCTTCCAACTGTACGCGGGAGTTTTCTGAGTGTAGCTTTTATGAATAATAGTAATCAATATGCTGAGAAATTATCATTGGAATCGCCACTCCCAATTAGTCCTGAATTGATCAAAAAACGTTCCTGCGATATATTTGTTGGTGTACGGTGAAGACAAATACAAAAAAGTATTTATTACTCGGGATGATTTTGACAATGTATGTAGATACAAAACTTGAAGAAAGGACATTAGGAAGGAATGGAATTGTGGATGCAATGCGTGTGTACAATCATCTATTTAAACGTTAAAATGATTGTTAATTGCCTACATCACGTGTTTTTTATTGAAGGCTTCGATGATTCGATCTTCTTATGAGATGTTTTTTTCCAGGAAGTTAATATGATATAATGTGGAAAATTGAATTTTATTGAGAAAAACTTCTAGGATATAAATATTTTTGGGTTTCCGACTGAAAATCTTCAAATATTTCTGAAAAGTATTTAACTCATGTTTTTGTTTTTTGTTTTGGTTTTTTTTTTGTTTTTTTTTTGTTTTTTTTTTGTTTTTTTACAAAATTTCAGTAATTTCTCTGATTTATAAATTCAGGAAGCTTGCAGCAGAAACTCGGACTAATCACCTTATCGTCATATATACATAATAAGATACTGGAGGAAACAATAGCATGCTGTAATTTTAAAAAAACGTTTTGTCGCATCATTAACGCAACTAAATATATCGGGAGCAGGCATACTCAAGTAGTTTTTCAGTTGAAGAACCTGGTCCCACTAAAAATTCGTGAGCTTGAACACTGAGTAGAATTTTTTAATTTTATCTTATGTTGTCATCGAGGTAAGAAAAGTAAAATACAAATAAAAAAAATTAATAAGTTTCCGAAAATTTTATTCAATACAACAGTTATTTTGATAGAAAAATCCTAAGAATCCCTTTCTGCTGGGCGTTGGATTTTAACTTCTTCCCTACACTGAAAATGATCTGCAACGTATTAGGAAGTCTTCTATTTTGCATATAAAAACATGATAACTTGATTCAAAATGTAAAATACTCAATCCTTACTGAAAATTCTTATTCCTTTTGCTCTTGCGTTGCCGACATGGGAATTTTGTCATCAATGTGCAATCAAAATCCTCAGAGAGCTCAAAGAGGAGACTTGAGAGTTCAAATTTGTCCTCAAAGTATCCTAAACGGATATTTTGGATACTTTGAGAACAAAATGAGAACAATAAGTTACGCTTGAGAGTGCACAAAAGAATCTCAAATTCGTCATCAAAATACTCAGAAAAATTTAGACTCGGTCAGAGCCCCTACACTCCTTTGTTAAAAAAAAGTTCCACTGGAATCAACGCCATCTATCGACTAGGCCCTTTGGTCGGTATTACAGTTTGACATTTATACACTTATACATATATGTTATGTATAGCACATGGAAACACGCTGGTAAAGCAAATTTTTATTTCGTACTAGTGACATCTTCAAACCCGGTCGTTTCTAAATTTCATGCAAGAAGACTGGAGACAAGAGGGGGAACTCGGCAAAATGAATGAAGCCAAATCTATCGGCAAGGTGGGTAATCCGTAGAAGTAGGGTGCGCGCGAGAACGATTTTTGGCGTTCTGCGCATTTTGCGCAGTAGAAACGCTCCTCTGGCGTTCATCGTTTCTCGCTTGTATGGGCAGTGTAAGTGTGTGTAGGTATGCGCACAAACTCTACGCTCATCCTACTTCGAGTGAATAGAATAAGGCTACCTTCCCTGCCGACCAAATTGACGCCATTATTTTAGATGAGTCAACATAGAGACCCTTAAAAAAGAGGGGCTGGCAATGGGGCTACAATATGGTCGACAATGGGTGTCAGCCATCAGCCAGTTCAGCTGTCATAGACACAACCCGAAAAGTAAACAAGAATGTTTACGACTTGTATTACCTAGCTCAAAGCTCTCTCATTGGCGCAGCCATATTGTAGTCCTACATTGACTTAACCAATGAGAAGGTGGGGACGTTCATTGCCAGTCTCTTTTTTTTCAAGGGTCTTTAGGTCAACATAGGAAGTTCCCCCTCCTGTCTCCAGTCTTCTTGATTTCATGGAACTTTTTTCAACAAAGGAGTGTAAGAACTCTGGACTCGGTTAAACATTCAGTTCGAATGCCGTTTCTTCAATGAAAAAAATTTCAAGTTCCATGCAAGATGAACAGCAATGATCGCAAGAACGTTGAAGAGTGCTCTTATTTCTGGCTTGTCTTTTGGTGATGGCATTGCAATGTCACTAGCGGAGCCTTTTGTTTGTTTGTTTGGGCGCGTGCATAACCAAAGGAGGCTGCTCCGGCGGCGGTGATGCAAGGGACGCTTGTAAGCTACGGGGGGCCGCAAGGCTACAGTCGTTGCAGCGTTGCCTCGCAAGGAAGCCTCGAAGAAGACGAGTGCAATTCGAGCGAGGAACTCATGAGAGACGCCTCCTCCTCCGGCGGAGGCGCCCAGCTCGTCGAGTCGAGCTCGGTAGGGGTCCAGTCCAAGCTGGACCCAGTTACTAGCTCGACTATTGGCGACACCACTGTTTTCAGGCTACGATTCCTTGGGTCGGTTGAGGTGGACGAGGAAGGGGGTCGCAAACGCCGTAAGCGTCTTAAGAAGCACATGGTCGAGGAAGCTGTCACAAATATCAAGGTCCGGATTTCAAAACGAAACCCTACACAACCTCTCGGCCCCTGATTCTCGTGAATTCCTCCAATCCGGTGCCTGTAAACTTCCTATACTGACTGTGTCCAAAGAGATTTTTTTAGATTCAAGAAGACTACCCTGTAAAGAATCTTTATGTGAATTTACAGTCTGATATCTCTATTTTACTGTGCTGGGTCTAGTGAATCTACCAACTTTCCAGTAGAATTACTTACCTTTGTAAAGTCACTGCGCTGAGGTCAGTGAATTTACTACCATTTGTAATTCTACGCTGTTCAGGTGAGTACAGAATACGACCCACGCTCGGCGTAGTAAATTTGCTAGAGCTAGTAAACTTACGCTCTGCCAATAAATTTACTCTCCCCAGGCTAGTACATTTACGCGTCCTCTAGTAGAAAAACAACGCTGGGCATTGTAAATTTACGATGGGATTTTTTACAGTGTAGAATAACAGGAGTCTTATCAACAGATGTAGCCTTTGATAGCAGTGATGCAGAATTACATCACACGAAGCCATAGACCTTTTAGTGTATGAACTGCTAGTTGTCCGCCATTTTCCGGTTAGACGTAGGAGCACTTAGAGCTGGCGGAGTTACGGGCTAATTCGACGGAACCAACCGACCGTATCCGAAGGTTCCCGATCGTAGTCCTTCGGCTGCTGTCGTTTTGACACGTATCGTACGGAATTAACTGAGCGTTTCCGAAGGTGCTTGATCGTATACGTTCGTACGACGATCGGACATCTTCGGATACGGTCAGTTCTTTCCGTCGAATTAGCCCGCAAGTCCGTCAGCTCCTATGTCTAACTAGGCGAACCGGGCTGTTTCTATTGAGCTTACAGTATACTAGCAGTCCATGTACTATATGGTCTAAGCACGAAGTTCATCCTACTACACGGTCTGGCTTGTTTGACATCTCTCTATCCTACTCTATCCGTGAGGTCTTTCCTCTCTCACCCTCATCCATGAATATAGATATACAAAGTGAAGCTGCGCTAGTTGAATGCGCGACGCAACCGCCAATTTCCTGCGATGCTCTACGAGTGTTCCCCACCATTGCTCGATGAGACTCCTATTATTCTAATCTTCTTGCCAAGATTCTTAGTCGCGCGAAAACTTAGTAAGAGAGAGCGAGAGAGCGAGAGAGCGAGTGAGCGAGAGAGCGAGTGAGCGAGAGAGAGAGAGAGAGAGAGAGAGAGAGAGAGAGAGAGAGAGAGAGAGAGAGAGAGAGAGAGAGAGAGAGAGAGAGAGAGAGAGAGAGAGAGAGAGAGAGAGAGAGAGAGAGAGAGAGAGAGAGAGAGAGAGAGAGAGAGAGAGAGAGAGCGTTGATGGAATTAAATAATGCGTTAGAGAAGAACAACAAGCGTTTTCAGCGCCTCTACAATTGCGGGCACAACTAAATTCATTCGGAAATTTTGATTCAAGTTTGCAGGCACTGTTCCAATCCAAAGTGACATAATTATAACCAAAATTAACACTGGTTTGCAAAATTATTAATGATTCCGATTACTTTGAGGAAAAGAAGTTTTTTTGAAATCTTTCAGGAAGTGAATCATTATTCCTTCGTTTTTCGCTTCAAAAACATTACTTTGTGGCTTGGTTTTTAATAATGCAGCAGAAAAAGGGATATTTCTGCATTATTTTAAAACGACCAGAAAAGAAATACGTTCACAGCGAAAAACGATTAAATTGCGGTTCACTTTTCTGGGCGATTTCAACAAAATTAAGTTACTCGGTTGTTTGAGAAAAAATTTATTTCTAGTCAGTTTAAGAACGCGTGTTTCAACTTATTTTCATTTGCCCCTACCCGACCTTTACGCATGTTATCTAATTATGTCCGGATCCAGAGAACTGCTTGGAAATGGTTTGTTTTCTCCAACTACCAAGTAATGTAATATTTTAAGACTAATTTGGGTCATTGAGTACAAAAACAACTGTCATTTATTTTCCAAACAAGTGTTTTTAAAATATTAACTAGAAGCATATTTTGCAGCTTTTTTCCAGTCATTTTCATAAATATCAAGAACTATCGATTCTATTAACATTAAATGTACATCATTCGAAAGGTTGACTTGTGATTTACGGTGATATGCTGTTTTTGTTAATCGAAATAATAGTTTATGAGTTGCAAGTGTTTAAAGTAGAAAAAAGTGGATGCATAAACATGAGTAGTTTTCAAAAAAGCTTTAAAAATGCACTTTTCTTTAATTTTGAACGACTGTAACTTAAAAACTATTATTTCGATCGACAAAGGCAGTATATCGTCGTGAAGCTTACAAGTATACCTTTCAAACGATATATATATTTTATGTTGATAGAATTAATACTTCTTGATGTACCTAGTAACAACTGAGGAAAGAGCCGAAAAACACGTTTTTTTTAAATAGTAGTTTGAAAACACATTTTTAGAAAAATTAATAACAGTCATTTTTATAATTGCCGTCCCAAACTAAGTCTGAAAAACACTTTTTTTACGAGGTACATTCTTAATGTAAACTAGTGTAATTTTAATGATTATTTTGTAACCATCAAAAACAACAATGCCAGTTTATAAATGTATTGTCGTTTCCATACACATTGTTTCAATCAACTATTTCTGCCTCTTGCCAATTGGTTCTGTAAGAAATTTACAAGCAAACTTGATAAACTTAAACACCAGGGGCGTAGACAGAGGGGGTTTTCCCGGGCTTGAACTCCTACTGAAATTCTAGTGTAATTTATTATTATTTATTATTTCATGTGAAAATGAAAAAAGCTAAAAATTACAAATGAATACAATTTAAATATAAATCGCAAACAATTAATATTAAAAAAAAAAACTAGAAATAACTCTGGTAAAAATTTCTATAAATGATTCACGCCTCACGTCGAAACAGTTGTGACTGGTTTCAAAATCCTTACATCGCTAAATTATAGTCCTCATTATCAAACAAATATACACATTTACTAAGATTTGTGTAATGACAAATTATAATTTACAGTTGAAAAAAAATGACGGTACAATTATTTTTCTAGATGGCTAAGTACACAAGAATACAGGCGGTGACTGATAACCAATTGGTACAGTATTTTGGTACACAAATTTGTACAAAAATTTTTCAACGAGACATTTAAACTGCCGTTCATGTCATCGTAAAAACAAAATAGGTGCAATTCTAAATTTCTTAGATCAAACTATTCTTTTGTCTGACGAGAAATTTTACAAGGAAAATAATTATACAATAAAGAGAAAATCTTACACAACCATTTGATAGGCATTAGAAAAAAATAATTGAAACATAATATATGTATCGTGGAACGAAGAAAGGTACCTTACAGCACCTGGGCGCTTTAAGAGAAAAACGAGTTTGAAAATAGAAAGTTCCTATGATTTATACGCGCAGGTCAACTTTGAAGCTCAAATTTTTATGCAATACAATAATCTTACAATTTCGAGAGTAGGCTCAATAGATAGACAAAGTAATCTATATTCAGAATTATTAGTAATCTCATTTTTGATTTTTGGTGCTGTAAGGTACGTTTCCTTGTTCCACGCCACATATAGAAAAGAAAATTTATTTACTAACTAGCATTGTCGTGCTTGATGATTCTTGAATTTGTACCGGTAAAAGATACTTGAAAATAAATGATTGATAACACTGTTAATTTTGCACTGCATGAGGTTATAGAGAAATTTTCTTAAGTTTTTTTGTTTTTTGTAACCTTATACAAGTTTTAAACTCATTTAGTTTTTCGTCGAACTATCGTATTGTCATTTGATCATTCCAAAGGTTCAGTAGGACAATATGACTGGTAGCGAAAAGAGCGACAGTGTAACGAGTTTCAGTGTATACTCGTTCCTCGCAAGAGCGAGCTGCCCGGGACCGAGAAAATGAAAAGAACGAACACGCGAGCGGCTCCCACTTTTGAATGGACTGCGCAAAGCGATATGCGCGAGAGTCAGTCGGAGCCAGACAGCCGAACGCGTCGGACTATAAGAAAATCCATAGCTTGAGGTTGCGGGACGCGCGGGAGGAGTTCCCACCCCTTCGCCGCAGGCCATGAGTGGGAGTAAAGGGTTCTCGTTCTTTTTATTTTCACGTGCTCTTTCGATTCAGGGCTCGTTCCTGCGAAGCTCGCTCCTGCGAGGAACGAGTGTATAACAAACACTCGATGATAATTTTATAGTATTCTTACTTACTCCAATCCAGGAGGGTGACACTCCTATCCCTTATACATTGTAGTTCCCGGCCACTTAAAGCAGGTGGGATGACGCTGGCGTTTGCCATGCAATACTCCCCCCCCCCCTCTAACACACGCACACACACGCACTCGCACACATGTTTACATAACATTGTCACATTTAATGGTATAACATTTTGTTTTTATAATTTTTTCAATTACATGTCGTTGTCAAAATGAGAGTCGTAAATTGACATGTTGCGTTGTTCCATGCTGGCCTATTCAATATGTTTGTGAATTCAATCGATTTAAATTTTTCGCAAAAACTGCACGGCATACGCCAGCGCCATCCCACCTACTTTAAGTGGCCGGCGGAACTACAGGAGCGTCACCTTGCTCTAAACCTTATTGTGGGACTATTTTTTTTATAAACTTACTTCAGGAAACCTCTCTTGCATGCTTTTTACGTATCTTCAAGACATGATACTCCAAAATTTATTGAAACGCAGATAAAATGTCATTTTTCGTTAGAAATAACATTTTTCGCGTTTTAATCGAACTTACTTGCCTAAAATGTGTCAGAGAAATATGCAGGAAGCTTTGTTACAATATTTTTAGTTGGATTGTGAAAAAAAAATCACTGTATTATGAGGAGAGCCGTATAAAATAGACAACCGACAGTTTTAGGATAATTCATGTGGGCATGTATCGGACAAAAAAAAACTTGTTTTTTTTTTTTTTTTTTTTAACTAAACAAATTTTTTTATACTGCTTAAAAGAATTCATTTCTATTTCGATCGTCACTGAAGTGTTACGCTAAAAGTTTTCTTAGCATTGTATTTCATTCTTAACCGTTAAAAAAGCGTCTAAATAAACGGCGTTTTAGGAGTTCAAACTTTTTCCAAAATATGGGTTAAATTGATGATTTTTCCATCCAAAAATTAAAAAAGTGATAAGTGATCGATTTAACTGTACGGCTTTGTGAAACAAAATAGTCTCAACGTAAAATTTAAAAACACTTTCATCAAAGAACAGTTGGGTTCTTAATAACGAGCATCTAGTCAAAAAATTACCACGTTTATAACAAATCATTCATACAAGGGATCGATTATTTTGAGGCTTAGTTAAAGAAAACTTGAATATGACAAATTACCAGGGCCGGGACTGGGCGTGTGCAGGCGGTGCCGCGCACCACAGGGCCCCCGGCTTTGAGAGGCCCTCGAGGATTTTTTTTTTAACATTTCGAAGTACTGAAAACGGTTCGTCAAAGATTTTTTTTAGTAATAATTTTAAAGTATTGAATAGAAAATACCCTCCATGATTTTTTTGTTTTTTGTTTAAAAATTAGTTTCACTTTCTAAGCGAAAGAGCCTCTGGAAACTATGTGCACAAATATAAAAAGTTGTTTGAACTAAAATATGACACTGTTTTCAATTTTGTACAATCCTTTTTTTTAATTCGACTTTGAAGAGACCCCTAGAGAAACTTTGCACCAGGGCACCCGAGACCCTCGTTCCGGCCCTGCAAATCACTATATTTTTTTATGCAATAAGAAAGATTTTCATACACAGTATATGGGTTATGGTATACTACCCAACTACCAAAATAGGAAACATTTTTTAATGTGCGTCAACTATACAATACGAAGCCGAATTAAGGTGGTACTTTCTAGATGAAGTTTTCAACAGAGTTCGATGAAAATATGCAAGGGAACCCTTTCAAGCTTCACTAGGCTTCACGCAAAATCTTATTAGAATCGACTGTTAAATTTTTGAGAAAAAAATTTCAAAAATGCATTGCTTCTAATGAGCACTTGTACTTTTTTATGGAGACTTTAAATGCGTCGATGAATTTCCCTTAAAAAGTACACAATCTACAGACGCTATCCTAACAATAAGAAACGAAATTAAATTTGAAAAACACAATAAAAAATCACGAGATTAAGTTCCACATGAAAACTTGGCAACGTTGCCGTCGACCGTTTCTAAGGACTTTCGGCCATCAACATCATGTCAATGCATTTAATGGGTGCAACGATTGAAATTGAAAAAGAAAAGGGATGTACTCAAATTACTGAACATTAGAACTATACACAATATCGATAGTTTTATCTATGTCGATTGTTGTATTGCAACGTTGCCAAACAACCAAATGTAGTCGGTCATTAGTGACAACTTCAGCTAATTTCTCACGACTAACTTCATTCCTTTCTGTGATAAGAACGACCTTAAGGTTGTTCTAGCGCGAGTTACAGAGTTAATATTGCGCAAGCATCTTTGTATTCGAAGCTACATTCAAATCAGCTGTTGCTGAGACCAGCTGAGACAAGGTTTGGCAACACCGCAGTGTTTTAATCTAACCTTCTTGTCAAAACAAAACAAACTCCGTGAAAATACGATAGTTTGACCATTCATTTTTCGATCGCGATCGTTCTGTAAAATATAAACAACATAAAATTTGACCAATTTGACGTTCCGTGCTCAGTATCAGCTGTTCACTTCCACTGTTGCGGCATTGCCAGATTGTGCAAGATCAGTCGTAAATTGTTGTTGTTATGTCAATGACATAACTAGATATTAGATTTTTTCAAAAACTAAACAGTAAATGGTGTTCAAGTAAAGTTCTGTGACTTTCTGTAATAAATACACTTATACTCCGTAATATTAATTGAATTCTAAGGAAAATTTTCGGAGATATCGCGCTAAATCACGTCTTGCCCATATAACCCAATGCAATCTTAGTGATTTTTTATCTCGATTCACAGACAGTCAAAAATTTCGGAATTTTGACTGGTGTGTAGTTTTACCATCAAATAATCTGTGACAAAAATTTTAACAAAATCCAAGGAAAATTTAACTCGCGCTAGTACCACCTTTAGTCAAAAGGAGCACAACTAAGCGAATGCAAACTAGCATGAAATTGTCTGAATGAGGGAACGAATCTTGTTTACTGTCAGCATGCGAGTTCGGGTTTGCTTGGTTTTGCCCAAAGCATGAATACTCAGCTTCGTGCTGTTATTTTTACACTTATTGGAAATTTATCCCACATTTCCAGACTGCAAACATTTTTTTTTATAATGAAATGTACACTGAGAGAAAGACGAGAGATTGGGAGAAAGAGGAATAAGAGATCGTCTACATTTTTGCGCGTACGCTCTACGACAAAGCGTTTAATCTATTTCCGGTCATTTATAAATTACGGTTTTTTTTCCCAGGGATCATTTACATTAATAACCGTACTTGTTATGTTACATTCCTTTCACGCTTTATTTTGCTAGACCACTGATTTTCATTCATTTGCATGCAGTTTTGCACAATCTTTCGTTTTACATCTTTCCAATCGACATTTTTCCCTGCTGCCTCTAACCTTATAAATCACAAAATTTTTATTAAAAAAAAAAATTACTTCAGTCTATCGCGATACACACTAAACTATCTCATAGTTTTAATTTTATTTTCCGTTCAAACATATTTATTTGACGATTTTTTGTTACTTTTCTCAAAGTAGCACAATATGCAAATGACGAATTTTTCGATTATCAATATTCTTACGCTTCGTATTATATGTAAAATATCAATCAATGAGCTTGCAATGTGTTCGTCCTCTAAAATAAATCGAGTTTTTTCTGCTTACTATGGAACGACAATCGATGTGATTGAAAAATAAACTCTCAGGTCGCAAAAATGAAACCCTCCCATACATTTTCTCAACATTTGTCGTAAAAGTTTATGAGCATATTGATGCAAATATCCAATAAATGTGTGCTTTTTTCTTCCATGCTGCTCCATTATAGGCTTTGGTGAGTAATTTTGCACGAAAGTGTTCGAACTATCGTATGTGATGGGCGAGATTACATTGTGCAACTCGTATTCGATATTCTTAGAGAAGATAACTTTTATCTCTTGACGAAATATTTTAAAGTGATTTGAAGCTATAACTTGTTAGATGGTAATACCTAAGAAATAAATGCGAGTGATATTACAGAAAATTTTTGGATACTTCGAACATCAAACAAACATGAAAAATCTGTCGGAATTTTCATAAAGTTTCAAATTGAAGATTCTTACACCTATCTATCAAAATGTCTATAGTTCCAGAAAACTCCTAGTTTTATTGATAGTCCGCAAATAAAAAATGAACGTCTTGTAAATTACTTAAAGGCTCCCGATGGAGAAACTCAACCAAGCACAGAAGTGGACCTATTCATTTCGACGGAAAAAATAATGGTCTTGAACACGGATCTGAAAGAAATCATGATGGACCACGCTCTGAGGACAATTTCGTACATAGCTGATATTGGTGATCTAGTGGTGTTGATGGCACGAAGAAGATTTGTGCCTCATGAAATGGAAGAAGCGCCGAAAATCAACAGGACGCCGAAAATGATTTGCCACGTTTTTGAGAGTGAGGAGGCGCAATTCATAGCGCAAAGTATCGGCCAGGCTTTCCAGGTCGCATACATGGAGTTCCTTAAAGCCAATGGTATCGAGGATCACAGTTTCGTCAAAGAAATGGACTATCAGGAAGTTCTCAACTCACAGGAAATTTTCGGTGACGAATTGCAAATGTTTGCGAAGAAGGAAATGCAAAAAGAGGTGTGATTTCGATATTTTGGATGAATTTTGTATAAATTAGCATTATTGCAGTTAATTACTGAAACAAATTTTTTTTACATAAAATTGTTTGTGCAAAAATATAATTCATGACAGAATCGGATCGGTAGCTCAATGGTTATGCCACTGGACTGCGAATCTGGAGTCTCTGAGTTCTAATCCCGGCTGCCTCAGAGTTTTTTATTCTCTGTAAAGATTTTTGAGGAGTCGGGGGTGAGCCACTGACCCGAGCGGATGGGACTCGGGAATTCCTGGATAGGTGGCAGCGTACTCAGAATAGAAACGTTTTTTCGATTGTCAGTTTTTTTTTTTTTTCTTGTACCTGCATTTCCTTTCACACTAGATTAGAGACCCTTGAAAAAAAGAGACTTACAATGAATGTCCTCATCTGCTTATTGGTCCAGTCAATGTAGGACTAATGGCTGCGCCAATGAGAGAGCTTTGAGCTAGACAATACATCAAGTTGTAAAAATTCTGTTTACTTTTCGTCCTTTTCGTTTTTTGTATTGACAGCTGAACTGGCTGATGGCTGATGCTGGCTGGCATCTATTGTCGACCATATTGTAGCCTTATTACCAGTCTCTCTTTTTTAAGGGTCTCTACACTAGATAAGTGATTCAAGTTTTTAGCCCCGAAAGGGATACCTGTGAAGACAATGAAACGACAATCGTGCTTCGTCATCTTGCCTTAAGGTGGTACCTCCAGAATGAAATGATATGAATATAGCCACAACAAAAAATTCTTGCAGCCACATTCACATTTCAAGCTATGTGCATATGTATCGGCAACGTTGCATCTACCACTACAATACAATACAATACAATATACAATAGAGATCAATTAAGTGAAAAGAATGAGTGACTACAAAGCATATTATTAATTATGACTAAAAAAAAGCTCTTGCTATAAAAAAATATTTAAGGACTCATTGATAACAATTCCAACATTTTTCACATGCTGTTTTTGATATATTGAAGAAATGTGATTAGGGTGATTAAAGAACATAAACCGTCTTTTTTTCGTGTAAAATAAAAGGACCAATATAACTTTAAAACATTCTTTAAACGAAATAATGATTCAATTATTAAATCGAAAACGGGGGCTAACTTTGAAAAAACCTTAACAGGAAGTATTTAGGGGGTGATTACCAATCGTTTCAGACAGATTTCGTTTTTCCGTAATTTTAAAAGTTGTTTTTGGACACACAGTGAACTTGATTAGGCAACTTTCCTCGTGTAATTTGTGTTTCTCCAAGTCATTCTTTCCTTTTAATAATCTGTATCGTTCAATGCGTTGGGCCAATTCGCGCACCAGAGTAACTTTGCGATCGCGATTTCACGTAAGAATTTTTGAATTCTGTGTTATAAAGACAGAAAATACTGTTTTCAAAATTTCAAAATAGCACGAAAAATGAAGAAGCTGAAAGTTTTACTTTTTCAAAGTCAGTAAACATTTATAACTAGCAAACCTTGCTATGAAAGAGGCTATTGACTTTTCGGCTCAGACCAATATGATGAAAATTTAAATTAAGATTTGATCAATGAAATCAACCCCTGCTTGTTAAGAGAGTGTATTTATTGTTTACGTTTTCTGCTTGAATTACTATTTTAATTTGGAGTTTTATAAAAAATTTCATGAGGAATCCAGGGCTTTCGGTATTTGTGGAGACTTTGAATCACTGTATATTTTTTTCTAATTTCATCCATTGCAAAAAAAAATTATTTCATTGGTAGGAACATGATTTAGAAGAATCGTTAATTGACTTGGAAGACGGTATATACCATTATTTCGATCTCGCTCAAGCATCATCAAGCCTTCTCACTCGATTCAAAAAATTCGAAGAACACTGGCTCCAAATTCCACGTTTTAAACCTTGGCTGCGTAAAGTTGATGACAACTGCCATTAATTTCATTGCATCGCTTGCAACAAAAATAGATCGTGCGCATCAGGTGTCAATGCAGTAACCAGACATGAAAACACGAAGAAGCATATTAGTAACTGCTTTTGAAAAAAAATCCACGTCGTTACCGATTTAGAATCTTTGCAAAAAGAAGAAGACAAAGGATCTTTTCAAGCTCAGAAACAGAAATCACAACGCAGTTCGTTCAGGAGCCAGTTTCGTCTGATTTAAGTTTTCGACAAGCCTCGCGCCTCAGGAAATTTTTTCAGAACAAGCTTACATCAGAGAATTTGCCATATTTTTTAAAAACAAAGTTAGGAGAAACCAAAGTTAGTTGCTTGGTTCGAACTGTACTTGGCAAGGTTCAGGAATCTCGACTTGCTAAAACTTTACAGCATGTACCTTTTGCTATTTACATTTATGCAACGACGGTTGATGTTAGTGGAAAGAAAGTCATGACTTTTCTCGTTAGATATATTTAGCCTGAACTGAATGGAGGTGAAAGTAGAGTTTTTAGCATTAATCAAATTAGATCCAACGAAATTGAAACAAAAGATTCATTTAGAAGTTTTAAAAATACATCAGACTCTTTTTCCATTCCTGTTATCAACATTACTGCTTATTCGTGTGACAATGCGAGCGTGATGGACGGACGAAGTAATTCTTTTGTAGATTAAGCAGGTGTTCTACACCTGCTTAGTTAAGTTCTTTATTGAGAACTGAGATTCTTTTCAATACATATTCATTTTTTAAATTTGTCCAAAATATTTGAAAAGTAAGACGACAAAGCATAACTGTCGTTTTATTGTCTTCGCACGTATCCCTTTCTAAAAACTTGAATCACTTATCTAGTGTGAAAGGAAATTCAGGTACAAAAAAAAAAAAAAAAAAAAAACTGACAATGCAGTCGATTGTTGGACGGGCGGGCAATACTGTCATCGATACTAGAATTTCGTTTCTCGAAAAAACGTTTCCATTCTGAGTAATCTGATAGGTGGCCAGGTGATTCTCTGCCCATCGTCGTCCTTCAGAAGGTACGTCAAAGCCGTGGAACCCTCCGAGTAGAAAAAAAAGGTCGGAAAAATATCGTAGCGATATTTTAAACTATTGCGAGATAATCTCTATGTGATATCGTCACGACATCAAATCGTCACGCTCGGTAATATCGCTGCAATGTTTTTCTCACTATGTTGATGCGATATTCACAAAATATATCGCTGCGATGTTTGTAGGTAAATATCGGTGCAATGTTTCACGACATACTGTGAATATAAATATAAATGATGAATAATTAAAAGGTCCGGATTAAATATAACTCAGAGTATACAAAATGCCGTGAAATTATTGTCCAATATGGAAATCGTAGCTTGGGTCAAAGTTTCACGGCATTTCGTTCGCTCCAAGTTATATCATCCGGAACTTCAATTTATTGTCACATAACGTGTAAGGTGGAAAAAAATGGAAATTTTACTGTCTTGAAGGATACTTTATTATGAATTCAAAAATTTTGAACGGGTGCAAATCACGTATAAATTATTTGCTTGCGTGAACCGCGGTAGATGAGTCAAAGAACTTCAAAGAATTTGAGCTAGGACATTCCTTTTCCAACCTTTTGCCAAAGAGAGTGCTATTTTTGTTATGCACAAAAACATACGTCAAAAAACATCTTCGCAACATTCTACCAGAAATGTACAGAAATCATATGCAAAAAAATATCTTCGCGACATTCTACTGAAAATATACAGAAATCATACGCTAAAAAACATCTTCGCGATATTCTGCCACGAATGTCTGAGAATATCTGACATATGATGTCACTCCGATATGTTGTGATTATTTCCCGACTTTTTTTTCCACTCAGGCCAGGTGCATTACACACACACGCACACACACACACATCACATGCGCTCTTTATTCCCATAAGAGATAATAAATGCATTTCATGGATGACAACCACCTCACTGGCTGTGGGACGAATAATTTATGGGGCGAGGTTTTCAAGGGATGCGGATTATGACCTATGACATTTGACAAACTTTTGGGCGAAGGCAATGCCACATTACACTGTGCGAAAAAATTTGATGAAAGGGATTTGTCTGGGATTTTTCCAAAATTAAAGGAATGTACATGAAGCCCTTAACCCATTACTGGAGGAATTTTTTTCGGGTTAGCTCCTATAAGAGAGGTAAAAATATTAATATTTTTCACAAAAACACGATGACGGAGGAAATGGACCATTTGTCTGATTTTCATGATTCGAAAACATTTTTCAATGTTTTTTGTGCGTGTGACTCATTTTACTGATCATATTTTAAAAAAAATTGATTATACTCGAATTCTTCGGAAAACTATGTTCGTCAATAAAAAGTGAGAACTGCTCTGATGGTTGTGGGTTCCGCTGAATTATATCCGTTTACCTAAAGGTCCAGAGTCGAGGGTCGAAACCTTAATTTGTTGGCCATTCCTCTCCGGTTCCAAATTGTTTTTCTCATTGATGACTCTAAATACTTGTATTATATACTGACCACATTAAAGGAAGATCTAATTTCGAAATTTGTCATGTTGAATAGGTGGAACTAATAAAAATGTATAGGCCACGAGTTCGGCAAGTTTTTGGTCCTCAAGTTTGTAAACAGGTATAATGTAGCGAAACCCGAAACCATTACAGCAGTTCTCACTTTTTATTGAGGAATCTCATTTTTTGAAGAATTCGAGTTTGATCAATTTTTTAAAAAAGCTGATCAGTAAAACGAGTCAAAACGCCCAACGAACTTTGAAAAATGTTTTCGAATCATGAAAATCGAACACGAATTGCCCATTTCCATCATCGTGTTTCCATGAATATTATTGATATTTATATCTCACTTATAGGAGCTAATCCGAAAAAAATTCATTCAGGAATGGGTTATAAGGTACATGTACATTCATTTAATTTTGGAAAAATCCCAGACGATTTTTCGTGTTGCACAGTGTTACCTATCGGCTAAAGTTGTTACAAAAAAGGTTGTTTCCTCGCGAATAACTTTGCGATGGGCCATTTTCCGTGTAAATGTGGAAAAAAATATTGTATTCAACATAGAAGGTAGTGATTCCAACGAGTGCGTAGCTTGTAAACATACACTCGTCGGAATCATCCTCTTCCTCTCTTGTCTGCCTACACCCCTGATGCGTGTATATCATATGCTGTCCAGAATTTAAAATGCGAAACCTTTTCTATTAGTCATTCAAAGTCGTTGATGAACATGTTGAAGGTGGTCGTACCGAAAGCCAAGGGCGAAATCCTCGGTGTGGTCATAGTGGAATCGGGTTGGGGCTCGATGTTGCCAACGGTCGTCATAGCGAACCTCGCGCCCTCGGGTGCTGCAGCTCGTTGCGGTCAGCTGAACATCGGTGACCAAATAATCGCCATCAACGGTGTATCCCTCGTAGGGCTGCCCCTTTCCACGTGCCAGACGTACATCAAGAACTCGAAAAATCAAACGGTCGTGAAACTAACAGTCGTGCCGTGTGCTCCGGTCGTCGAGGTCAAGATCAAGAGGCCTGACACCAAATACCAATTAGGCTTCAGCGTCCAAAACGGCGTCATCTGCAGTTTGCTAAGGGGTGGCATCGCGGAGCGAGGCGGCGTTCGCGTCGGACACAGAATCATTGAGATCAACAATCAGAGCGTCGTCGCTGTGCCTCATGAAAAAATTGTCAACCTCCTTGCTACTTCAGTTGGCGAGGTAAATTATTATTTATTTAGAGAGCGATTGCAACTACAGGGTGACCAGTAATCTTGAGACGATTTCAAATTTTTGGCCTTAACCGGATAGGATTTCATAAAGTATACCATGACATTGGGTTGAAAAATTTTCATCTTTTGGAGTTAATGCTTCTTCGTTTCAGCATATCGTTAGATGAAATACGAATCTTGTTGAGGTTTATTAAAACTTGAGTCCTCTTTCCAGATCCTGATGAAAACAATGCCAACGTCGATGTTCAGGCTATTGACGGGCCAGGAGTCACCAGTGTACATATAAGCGTCAGCAAACAAGTAGTCCTGGGCAAAGAGACAATACATCACCCTACAACTATTTATCAGCTTTCTTGTACAGATCGTCCTGGGAAAAAGTTTTTGTTGGTACTCCTCTAAGATACAAAAGTTTTATCCTGCATTCGCTGCCCTGCTGAAAAAACTGATAACATCTCGATTTTTTTTTTCTAATAATGCGGCATATTATTTTCTATTGTAAGTTATGATTTTTCATAGGGTAGATGTTGGTGATTTAAAAATAAAGTAACTTTCCATCATTTTTTAAATTAGTGAATTTAGCTACGTAAAAACTAGATTCCCGGTCATTCTTCCGAAAGACCTTTTACGCGGTCGGTGGCTGTCGGACAATATTTAAATTTACGAAGTTTCAACTTCAAGTATGATTAAACGTTATCTTCCTGATTTAGTAACCTTCGCGACGATTTATAATAGAAAAACCACTCGAAAGCTTTTTATGTCCACGAATTGTGTCGTCATTCTTCTTTTTTTAGTGCCCAAGGACGAAAAAATCTAAAGTGATGCTTAGGAACGTGACAATATCAAAGATTGTTTCAATTTTAATAGAGCATATAATTGTAGAATTCGTTTTTACGCAATTCCGTGAACATAACGTAAATCCATGACGTCATTTTCTAAAAAGTTGATAGGAGCAATATAAATGTTCGAATCTTGATATCCCTTAGTTTTTTAGGAAGAGGACTGCACAAAAAACATTAACAGATATGGAACAATTAAAGAGAAGCCCAGTAAACATTCATGACATCATTTCTGATTAAGCTGTGACATGTCACACTGACATGATTTCGCATTCAAAAAATGACACCATAAAGGTGCATTTTCATGGGAGCGTCGAGCGTCAGAGTTAAACAATGTTCAACTTTTTCATGTTAACGCCAAAAGTCAATGGTGAGGGCCGAACACAATGAAAAATGTAATCACGTGACCCTTTTTGACGCTGACGCCCGACGCTCCCATGAAATGGCTAATTATGCAATACCATAACCAGTGTTGCCAGATCGGTTTTTTCATATCCCGCTAGGTGTCGCTCAAAATCCCGCTTAAGACCACCAGATTCAAATAAGAAGCCTAAGAATCGTTTCTATCGCAGCTAAAAATTGTATTTGATGAATAATTTATCGATTGTTTACAATCAAATACTTTTTTCAGTTATAATTTATTCATCATGTGATTGCAGTTTTAGAAAAAATAAAGTATAAAAAAAAATTTTTTTATTTCTCGACCAACAAAAACAGGCAGAAGTTTGGCGTGAAATAAAAAAATTGCCATTTTTTGGCCGGATTCGTCTAAACTTTGGCATTGGAACAAAAGTCCCTGTATCCCCCTTTTTTCGCCGCCAACCGCAGTCACTTTTTTCTTACCGCTGACATGATTTAAAAACCGCTAGAACTAGCAGGAAAACCGCTAATCTGGCAAAACTGGCCATAACGTGTCACGTATGATATCATAATGCATCTGTATGATATCAAGTTGATATACCGCGATGTCAACTGAATACCAAATGATATCAAAATGTGATATGTCATCATATGATTTGCTAATGACGAAGCATATGTATGTCATATGACGTCATGGTACGTATGTTATGATATCAAATGATTGCAGTATGAAATCATTATTGTTTACTGGGAGTATACCAAAAATTATAAAAATAAACAAAATAAAAACATGCAAAAAAACTCGAATCTGTATTGGTATTTCAAGTTTGTCTGGCCCTCTTTATCAGTATTGTCCGACCACCACCGACCACAGTTAGTCGGATCTTTTTTCTGCCAAGAAAGCGACGGAAGATGCTCCAAGTTGAATAAAACTAAATTTCATTCATCAGACTGGTTTTTTAGCAGGGCATCTTCTATGCCCCAAAGACTCGAACTGTCTGTACCTTGTTTACCCGAACATTGTTTTTTCCGGACAGTGAAAAAGTACCAAAGCAAGGAAAAAACGGGAAAAGGACCCTGCGTAAGCACACGCATTACTGAGAATAAGCGAATTTCAATGTGATCTTAATGGCAGTCTAGCAACTACTGTTTATACCGATTAATTTGCACTCGAGATATCGTGCAAAAAAGGAGCACAAGGAATCTGATAATTATATTGCGTTGTTATGTCGGTCCTCCGTGTACCGAACGGTTGTTGAACATGAATTTACGTCAGATAGTTGCATATTTTGAATGGATCCTAAAGTCGTAGGAAGAGGAAAAACGCTGCACGAGAGATGAATGTTTTTTACATACGATATATTATATATTATACATACATGTATATGGAAAAAGAATGAATATTATGCGCGTGTGGGTACACGCACGCATACACGTAACAAGGAAATAGCTAGGAATATATGAAAAAGCATAATAAGATTGCAGGTGGCGCGAGTGGCTATTTACACCCATTGCGCAAGGCTTTTTGCACGCGTCGAGTATGTTCGGTTTCATTTGAAAAAAAAAAAAACAGAACATACCGGAAAAGTTTGGAAATTCTTGCATGCCACCTGTAAATAGCCACAGGCCGAGAAAAAAGACGTATGAAGGGAGGAGGTGAAAATTGCGCGAGTACGAGCCTCAGAGTATATATAGGTTTATTTTTAAACGATCGTTCCACCATCGGCCGCAATCGATACGTGAATTCTCTTGACCGAAGGGTTATACTCGCTTGGCGGGAAAATGAGAACAAAAGGACTGAAAAACGAAACGCGCAAAAAGCGAAAAAATAAAATGTCTCGAGTCTGTTGCACAAAACAGCACAAAGCTCCTTGTTTCTACCGAGCTGGAACTGTACATTGACTACTACTCTTACCGTGATTATGATTGTCGTCGTCGACTTGGACTGCACTTTTTGGACGTACCTCTGAAACTTGGATTCATTCCTGCTCAATGAAATTCAGTATTCGAATTCTCTGCGAAACCCTGTGAAAACGGAATACATTCTTTCAACGTGCGATGGAGAGATAGGACGAAATCGCGAGCAAGGGGCAGTTGAAAGCGTCGGGAGGAAAATGATTTTCGTATTTTTGGTTGGGCAATGATGATATTAGGCTTCGAGGGAACATTGAACGATTCCTGTCACTTGGGGGTCAAAGTGCGTCGAGTTTTCTTGCACGCTTTTTATACGCTAATTAGAAAAGCGCTAGAAAAATAATACACGCGTGCGAGCAAATTCAATGAAACGTTCATGGAAATCTCAAGTATCAAGTTGGCGAATCGTTAGGATATACGTACCTATTGTTCTATGCGTTTCTACGATGTTGTGTATGTTTGCGTTTCGTTTGTGCCTGTCTTTTTCACATCAAGTAAAAACGAAAGTATTCTTTCCTTCCCTTGATTGACCGAGGAAATTGTGCTTTGGCGATACCGACATGACACAAATATTGCGTTCGATGTTTTTAGGAAGAAAAACGTAATCGACTCAAAGTATTACATTGTACCTGTCTTAAGCTATTTGATCGTTTCGTCAGAGTGCAATGGTCCCATTGATTGCTTTTTCACTGGAAGTAGAAACTTGCATATCAAAAGCAAAGATACCAGACGATGCTTCATTTAATGGAATTTCGGAATGCGAAAGGCTGCAAATTGTACATAGATGAAAACAGTCACTCAATGATTTCGCGAGGATTGTACCTAGCGACGTACCTATCGTGATCGACTTTGGCATCAAGGCTTTGACATGGTACATGAAAATAGCAGAACTACAATCACAAATTTAATATATCCTTGGTAGTCGCTGATTCAAGATGATTCGAGACAAATCGATATTTCTAAATACACTCGTCCTCCCACAGATTTCAGTGCTTCGGAGCTCGTCCGACGCTTATGGGAACATTTTTTTCCAGCAATACTGAACTATATCTATGTAATCGGCATGGCACATTACATAGCCAGCCTAATAGTGGTCCAGATGAGCAAAAGCGCTCAAAAATTTATGCTTTTCTCTTCACAGTACATTAGACATCCGGTTTGACCGACATTTTCAGGAGGACGAGTGTATATTCGCATTAGTACAATCGAATACAGTTATAAGTCTCTTTAATGAATTTCAAGCAGAAAAAAACTGCTCTGTAATGGGCCCATAAGTACGAGGCACAGCGACTACCAGAGATGAGGTATACAGATATTGGCGGTTAAGGAGGTCGTCTACCTTCGGGCTTATTTTTGACGATGGATTGCGAAAAAAGTACACATGATTTTCCCTCTAGGATTTTTTTCTAATGTTGGTTCATTTGTTATCATAAGAGAAAAATTTTTTAATCCATTTTTTTTTTTTTGTAATTCTAGCCTTGCAGCGTCCTTAAATCAACCTTTGCCGGAGCGACATAGCAAAAATGCTTGCACGAGTTCTCAGCTAGGGTTGTTAATATTTTTGGAAATATAGGATCTAATGTTTATCGATATTTTTTTAATCAAATATCGCCTCGATATGTGAAAGTAAAAATATCGATATTGCGATACGTCAAATGCATAGACATTATAGTACATGCACTGCTAATAGGGCGAAATTTCGTGGGGAAACATAGGAGCTGGTAGTTACGGGAAAATGAAAGTAGCCGACTTTGTCCGAAGAAAACCGATTCATTTTGACAGATGTTTGGACAGATTAAATGATGTTTTTTACTCTATAAACGGCAATGATAAATTCCATCAACAGTTATATAACGCTTTTCAAATGTAAAATTAGTTAAGAATCAGTTCTCAACAGTGGCTTACAATTTTTTAACAGTCATTATTTACTTTCGATTTATATGAATTCTCAATGTCATGATTACGCATAAATTCATGTTTTTCTACATTTTTATCAAATTTAACAACATTCACTGTAAGTGGATTTATGCGTTCTCTATTTTCAACAAAACACAATATATTTTTGTGATGCAAAATCGGTACATGGATAAATATCAGCTAAAATGCATTAGAAAAGAATAAAAACAGTTATATTTTGCATTTGACACAAATTAATATATTAACTATAAAATTTTCGTCATTCAATAAGTCTTCGGGATATTTAATCTACTAGATTATAAAATTGGGTAAAGTGCAGGGCCCCGGTACTTATAATTACGGACTGGTACTCTCGTGGCGCTCAGCGCAAAGATACGGCATTGGTTACCGTACTTAGATCATATGCTATATGGTCCAAGTTCCCGTGACTACCAGCTCAAAAGAGCACTATAATATTAATTATAGTGTTCTCGTACCAGCTCCTACGTTTTGCCAGTTTTACATGAAGACAATGGGCAGCTATTAACAGTCCATGTACTATAATGTCTTTTTAACAAGATTTCGAGGAATGGTTGTATTTGATGACTGCTTTTATTTTCTATTCAATGTATGAAAGAAGACATCTCCCAATTGTTCTGCTCAAGATATATCAGTTTTTTTTAAATACTATGACATGATTATTTTTTATTGGTATGTGCCAATAAGTGTTTTAAATTTGTTGGCGTCCACATATTCGATCTGACTTTCATTTTTTGCTGATTTTGAGAAAATGAAAGAAAAACCTACTTCTTATGAAACTTATTACCAAAGTTTTTACCCGATATCTGACATTTAAATATCGATATTTATCGGTGCCTCAAACATAGGAAAAAATGGCGATGTTTTTTATAAACATCGATATTTTGATCTATAGATAGAATATCGACAACCTTATTCTCAGCCCCAGAACCATAAAACACAAAACCAATTATATTTACTTCATTTTCAGTACCCCGGCCGCAAGTAAACACAAGCTTTTTTTTCCGAATACGACAAAACGGCAGCGATTTTAAAAAAATGTAATTCTTCACCCTGTTTTCCGAGCGCAAAAAGGCTGTTGAAAATTAAAAAAATACTTTTTCGGAAAAGCTCGTGTCTGCTTGTGGCGAGACGTTTTCATAATAAATAACAATTTACACATTTCTAATTGTATTCTTGAAAGTTGGGTCAAAAATCGTGCCAGACGTTTAAAAAAAAAAATGCTTTTAGAGCCATATATAGTAAAATGAAAAATGATTTGCAGAACTTACAGTTCAATCAGCAATGCCAGAGTGGTAGAGCTCTCTTTCTTCATCAAATATATGTTACCAGTTCGCAACTTGCACAAACATACACATTTCCAAAGACTTCATTGCCATTATCTAGGGTTGTAGATATTTTATTAATATTTTAAATATCGATATTTTGCCGACGATGTCGATATTTTTAAATTATTTTAAATTTTTATTTTAAAATATCGTACATCCAGATTTTTATCGATGTATCGGAATATCGATATTTTTCAATGATAAATATCGGCATATGATATTTTTTTCCGAACGTCGATATTTTAAAAAATATCAACAATCCTACCACACGGGCAGGCCACATCAACGTGACTTTTGGTCAAAACAAACGACTACGCGTACGAGAACAGTATATCTTTATTGTAGGTATATAAAGATCTACTAAATTTTTCCCACTTTTTTAGATTGAAATTTAACACACAAGTGGGCTACCCCTGCCCTACCATTATCCATGAGGAATAATAGGTGTTGTAAAAGGTTCGGGTATGTTGCTCCATAGTTCGTTTACCAGCATGTTTTTGAATAAATCCTTCATAGAGCATATTTCAAATGACGTCTAGATTAGAAATGAGCCAAACATTTGAAACACAAAGGTAGACGACCCCCTTAACGAAAAAAATTCATGTAACTTGGAAACTAACATCGTCAATCCAAATCGATTTAATAACATTCCCCAGGCGAGAGTATCTTACCAAGTGCCATAGCGCCTGTCAAAGAATCTCGTTGACTTGAAGTTGGTCAGGATAATACGAGCTTTTTGCGAAACGCGCGTCTTAAGCTTTTTTTTATGGCTGAGGTTTTGCTGGCGACAAGTTCGATTCAATTGAACACTTATAAATAAAAAAAGTATATAAATATGTATAAATATCTCATCGGTGAGATTGTTTCGAGTGAAATATATGGGATCAAACAAAGCGTTGTATAGTTGGGTGGCTGAAACCAATCTAGTCATAAAAACTAAGAATGAATCAACGTTTACGACGAATGAAAAAAATATTACTACTCAGCCATTGTGAGCCACGTTTCAACAAGTGTGCCCCCCTACATTCGATACAAATCTTTTTCTGGGAAAATTGTGAAAACGAAGCGTATAATTACTCGTGCTTGTATTGCTACTGTATATATAAAGTTGATCGACACACTGTTGAGGAAATCTTGTATATTCGAGTCGTGTTAATCGACCTGAACATAAAAAATGACGTGCACCTTGGCACGGTTTCGAGCGCAATGTTTAGGCATCGCTTGCTGGCAAATGATTGCCTTCATATGCAATATAAAGCAACTATTCGAGTATATACGAAGGCGAAAATTCCACTCACTTCCCATTTCATCATCCGGTTCGAAACGAGCATTACTTTTTCGACAGCGAAAACATCATTTTCCAGTGGCCACTTGTAGGAAACATGGGTAATTCTGTCTTATGAAAGCTTGCGCTATAGCTTCAAAAGTCATGACTATCTTTATCAATGTTTTGTGAGTTCATCATAAGTTACAATAAATAATTAAGCGAGCTACTGAATGTCTACATGGTAATAACTAGTCCATACAAAGACAACAATAAACTGTAATTTTGAACTTATAACTCGATTGATTTATTCACGAGGAAGAAATTCTCAGCTAGGTGCATGTTTTCATTTATTCATTTCAATGCGATTACACGCTTTTTTCATACTTGTTCGTTCGATGAGAAACAATTACAACAGACATATAAAAAAATTTAAGGAATTTGAAGATTACCTTGTTTCTTAACCCGACTTGAACCTCGGCACGGCCTGTTTTTTATGCAATAGCAAAAAGTATAGAATCTTATGCAGTACTGAAACAAATGTTTGCTGAACGGGAAAATTCAACAAATCGTCGAGTTACGTGGTAAACGGGGAAGAACAATGTCGCGTCAACTTTTTGTACAAAAGCTGTTGGGCATTCAACCGGTGCCACATTGACGCTTCTCTGCTCGTTACATATGCCATCCACAAACTCCACAAAAAAAGTCTTGACTGCAGTTAACTTCGCGTATCCTTGTTTCCGTCGTAAACGAGTCAAGGAATGTTGACAACACAATAGAGCAGGCCTCCTACACTCGCTCTTGATGAAATTTGTCGTTTCTCTTGATATGGTGTTTTGCGACATCTTTACCAAGAACCACAGAAACAACAATTATATTCTACCCAGGAGTCAGGTGTTGTGTTTTGTTAACAATTCGCCCAGGAAACATTCGTAATCGTGACATCATGTACGCAGACACATGTATGTCGTCATGATGTCATGTCATATGACGTCACTATACTATCATGATGACATACATATGCACAAATATGTGTCTGCGTACATGATGTCACGATCATGAATGATCACGAATATTTACTGGGCAATAATTATAAAAAATTCAAAAAATTAGTAGGATTCCAGAAAATTATGATAAATTTTATCAGGAGAGCGACAGCTGAGGCCTAAAAATACAACGAAACTCAATGAAACTTTTTATCGCTTTCCTCTCCTACTAGAGAGAAGGCCAGACGCTAGTTCAACTTTAACTGAGTATTCTATCCAGTGGGCGCCACCGCTCAGTCATGAGAACACGGTTTCTTATGGCCAGCCTTCGTCACTTGAGTTATGGTCAATATAATTCTGTTTAATTACGGTAAATATAATATTTCATCAAAACTGCAATAATAAGTATACCATACAGAGATCATCGATGATTTCCTGAACTTTGGTATAACTAAAAAAAATCTAGGAAATTTGAATTTATAAGCATCATCAGTAATTCTAGAAAATTTAAATCATTATAGTACTTGCAAAGAATAAAAAAATGTTATATTCTGTACCGAGATCGTCAATGATTCAATAAAAACCGGAGAATCATGGAAGAAAAATATAAAAAAATTATGGATAAAAAAATTTGATGGCGAAAAATTATACAAATCCCATAGAATTAGAATAACTGTTAAATACTAATGAACTTTTTAAAGTTATAGTAAACATTACAACAATAACTCTTGTGTAGAGATTACATGATTTCAAAAATTTTAATAGAAATCTGAAAATTCGGATTATGATGAAAAAGAAAAAAATTTAAGTATTGTCGAAACGACAGCCGTAAATTATTTATCATCAAAAATAGTTGAAAACATTAAATATTTGGAAAATTATGAATGATTACAGAATTTCAAGAAATTGTAGGATTTATAAAGATGGCAAGTGTCTAAGATTGTTGAGAATTTCATAAATTCTGAATTAATGTTTTTACATATCATAAAAAAAAAATTGTCTCATGAATATTGCGAGTATTTGGAATAAATTCAATAAATATCTGAAAATTGAAAATATTTGGAAAACAACAAAAATTTTCAATGGTAAAGATAGTTAACTTCTCTGAATTATCCCAAGTTTTTCGGATTTTCTAAAATGTTCAACAAATTGTTTAGTTTGTAGAAAAATTTGATTACTTGCAAAATAACATGAACTGTCAAATATTCTAAACATTCTTCAATCGAAAAATGTTATATTTTAAGGTAATCGTTAAATATTGTACAAGTTTGAATAAAAAGAAAGGAGTCTTGAAATTTCAAAATACTAAAAGACATTAAAATTAAAAGGGCCACTTAATTAATCTGACAAATTTGGAAAATTTGTATAATTCTGAAAATTAAGATTTGAAAAACAGCAAGGTTCCGGAATCCTCGAGAAATATTTTAGATTTTGCAAAATTGCGTAATATTTCATAAAACTCCAGCAACTGCCAATAGTTGTTGAAAGTTCGAAAGTATTGGGGAGTATTTAATCGTACGTTCTATAATTTTGGAAATCTCGATAATTATTTTGAAACATGAATAATTTCGACAAATTGGAAAACGCTGGTAAAGACGTTTCAAGATTTGAAACAACAAATTTTTCAGGATTTCAACGATTTGTGATAAATTTTGGAAAATTTGAAAGATCTTGTAAAACGACAGACACTGTGATTTTCTTCCATTTTTTGATAAATCAATAAATGTTCAATTGTACAAAGAAGATAGAGAGTGTCGAAGATCGAAATGAAAAAAATTTTTCGTCATGCGGAAATCATCAAAGATCTTGAAATTCTATTGTTAATATAAATCGAGAAATTCGTACAATTTTTAAATATTCAAACACATTCAGAATATCCAAGATTGTTAGCAATTTTGAAATTATACTACTAGCAGATTGGCTCTACTACTAGGGACTTTGCCCCTGGACCCCGCCACCAGGGCTCTGCCCCTGGATAGTGCCTGTAGTCTCGAGCCAAAATTTCCGAATGAATTTAGTTCTGCACAAAATTTTAAATGCGCCAAAAGCGCTTGTTGTTCTTTTCTAACGCATACTGCAATTTCATGAACGCACTCTCTCAGTTTGCAAGCAATTGAGAATCCACAGCGATCATAGGAAGATTACAGACACTGTTCCTGGACCTTTACAAACTAAACACTTCTGGAAAATATATTGCAACAAAAAAATAGAAAAGAATCTCATGAGAAAACCAAATTCAAGAAATCTTCTATTTTTTACAGAAATACTGACCCTACTATCGCCACCTTGTTCAAAATTTTTCTCGCTACAGTATTTTCCTGGGGAGTGTAGGAGACCTGCAATAGTCAAATAACTCGCTAATCTTTTACGATTCGTGCTGTACTTAACGAATGAACGTCATTATGTACATTCCGATGAGCCAAACGTTGCCAGCCAAATATGTTTCACAGCTATACAGAAAATACCGCTTGTTCGCAAAATGTATTCTTACAAAAACGTCTAGATAATTTTTCATATTCAACAGTTAATTCACGTGGACAAGTGCAAGATACGCCATGTAATAATCAAGTGATGTGGAGAACTTAGGATGACGTTTGGATCTGTGGTTAAGGTCGACGAGGGGATCAGTTGTCCATGGCAAATCTGCGAGTCCACTCTTTGGCGTTACGTATCGCTTCGCTTTCGTTCACTTTCCAAAGTTCTGCTACGTCGTTGGCCAATGGATCATCAGGATTTGGAGCGCTCAACAGCGCTTGTATCGAGAGTAATACGGTTCTTATTTGCAAAGCTGGACTCCATTTGTCTTTCAAGATATCCAGGCAAATTCTGCCAAGTCTGAAAAAGAGATGAGTTTCTTTCTTTTCCTTCTTTAGTAATAAACTCGGAGAGAAACCAGGATATCGAGCGGTGTGTACCTGTCAATATTTGGATGATAGATTTTCGTGATAAATCTAACTTTGGGTGCAGACATTGGATAATCTTCTGGCAGGAATAATTCGAGTTTGAACAGTCCACCTTCGAAAGGTGAATCTTCTGGTCCTGTCACTATGACATGGAAATACCTAGCATTCGTGTCATCAGGAACCGCGCTTATTCCAGGCACTGGCTCTTGCATGAGCCTTTGTGTTTCTTTGATTATTCTCCTCGGCAAAGCAGCCATGGTGCCTAAAACCGTTTGAATAACAAATCTTACTATCAATCGCTCGTTGAGATGAAAATAAAATAGTATACTACTAAACAGGTACGGATGCGAGAATTTGGCAAAACAAGAAAGAAAGAACCGAAACGAAGGCAAGGTCTAATATCTGTTTTGCTTATGAGCACATACATACTTGTTCACAAGAGATATTGATTGTCACAATAGCCAAAAATTCACTTCAAAATGTCATTTTTAAGGTGAGCTCATATTGCCTTTTCCAAGAATTAAGTAGAAACTAGAATTTACCTTAACAGTACGTGTATAACATATAAAATTTCATTTTGAATGATTATTACAAAAATAAAAATGCATCACTACAAAGTCAACAGGAAACTTAGGTTTTTGTTTTCAATGTCTTATGAGTTAATAAAATTAATTGTATAAATGGAAAGGGCTGTTTACATATTACATCATCATTTTTTATGTTTGAGTCTCTTAATCTTAAATGTCAAATGGTATTTGTACTTCTTCAAATCTGTTGACATAATATGTGGACAGCCCCTAATACTGCCAACTAATCATATACATGCTTAGACCATATAATATATGGACTGCGCGTCGCCTATCTCTCGCTACAGTCGAGTTTGGTCCCAACCATGGAACTGGCCAGGTTATAATCAAGGTTTACCAGTGCTGTAATCTACGCTGAAGCGCCCTGTGCACATGATTGTATAAGGGTTGCATGGACCGTCCCATTTTGTACCTCAATTTTTTATGAAATAAAAAAATCATACATTTTCAGGAATAAACTCGTTTAATATAATTATATACATATAGTTAAATATGGTATAAGGTCAATGTACATATATTCTCTAGGTTTAAAAAATTTAGAAAGTTTCAAGAACATTCCCAGTAAACATTCTTGATCATGATGTCATGAATAATCACGAATGTTTACTGGGTCATATCAATATAGTTTTCATGTATTAAAACATTTTTAGTTTTTTTTTTGCATTTTCCTAGTATATACCAAACCTTCGAGGATTTCTCAGTATTCTCATAGATTTGTAATATTTTTGTAGACTGCTACATATATTTGAAAAACTTGATACTCTAGAAGGCGAGTTTCGATCTAATCTCGGTAATTCTACAGGTTTCTGAAACATCACATTTACATAAATTTTACATGTTTTTTTACGTTATTGTTTTAACGCATTGCTTGAGTATTTAAAAAATGTTGCGAATTTTGACAGATTTATAGTATAAATATGTGACGTGCCAGGAGAAAAGGGGCACATCGCTCCAAAAATCGAAAACCGGTTTTTTGCATCTTTAGATAGTTTTTGAGTTGCCCTATCCAACACGAAAATTGGAAAAATTCTAGGGATATTATTTCCTATCAAAAAAAGGGGGGCAAATTTTCGAGAGTCACCTTTCACTACAGAATTCATTGACTTCTATCGCTCGCCCTGTAAAATTCTCGTTTGGTGCGATGTGTACCTTTTCTCCTGGCACGTCACATATGTGTTGCTCTATACGCTTTTTAGAAATTGAAGCTTTAGAATTCGAAATTGTAAAAATTTGGTCATTTGTTAATATTTTTCAAAAACATTTTTTTTTTATAGATTTCCATAACTTTTTGTATCTTTTCAGAATTATGATGACTTGACAAATTTTCTAATGCTTTAAAATGTATTTTATATACTTCATATTTTCTCTTAGTGAAATATCAATCTGTGAAGTTAAAATGAGGTCGAAAGAAGTAGATAATTTATGTTGAAAATAATTCCATGGCTTCCTGGCATAATAGGCAAAGTCACACATGCTATGACGTTTAAAATTTTATCAAAATGTCACGTAAAATGAGCCTAATGGCAGAAGTGACTTTGTCTGTTATTCTGGTTAGCCACAGATTTTTATCTATAAACTAGGAGGTAACCTTGAATTCCCGGTAGTCTGGAATTAGAAATTCACGTTTCACTTGTCATTTACAGATGCAATATTGTATTTGAAAAATACTTATAAACGTTTTTGATTTTGCAAGAAATGTAAGTGGGTTGGCAAGATGAATGATTATAAAAAAAGCAAAAATCAATTATCTCGAAAAATCAAAGGAAGCACCGGCACATGAATACTTTGATCCAGCATAAGGATAAGGGAAGGCGCCCTTCATAATCACCTCGAGACCCCAATTTTTTGGTCTAGCATTAATGAATTCCAACACTCATTCGGTCTATTCAATAGAAAAAATAATTCTTTCACTCTCTGACAATAGAATACTGATTCAATATCCATCATAAAAACTTAGAGCCTTGAATTTCCAAATTTCAACCATCAATAAAATACGTCCAAGATACTAGAAGAAGGATGCCCAACTCGCCACAGTATAAGTGGCAAGCATATGGTCAGCGATGTGGGAGGAATTAATGCGTTCCTCTCTCTTTAAATGTATAATCTCTTCCTTGCGCTCGTTATTTAAATGGAAGAAACTCCTCCCACAAAGCTGATGATATACGGTCCATTTTTTGAGCAGAGTTTGTGGCGAGTCGGGCATCCTTCTTCCAGTATCCTTGACCTATGCCATCTTCAATAAATCAAGCTGAGGCCTGAGACCATTCATTTAGTACTTTAGAGCTACAAAAAGTATGAATATGATTCTTAATGTTTCATTTTTATAAAATATATGTTGAAAAAAAATTTTCAACCAACTAATTTTATATACCTGACACCCGAATTTGTAATTACTGTATCAAACAACTATGAAAGCATGTACAGCTTGTAATCAACTTAATTGTTTAGTATAATTATTACCATAAGTAGAATGACAAAATAATTTTGAAATTCTGGGACCAGATTAATAATCAGTGACCCAGAAAACCATGGAAAGCACATAAATTTTAGTGAAACTTTATTAATGCAAATATTTGTTACTAAGTACTAAGTTACTAAGTTTAAACAAATTCATTCTACAAAATAAAGACGCCACATTCATAATTAACTTTTCGAAAAACGTTGAAGAAGTACGTTTCTTGGAGGCAATCTAATATTTTATATTATTGTTCAAACAAATAGTTGTAACAATCGATTTCTCGAAATATGACACTGGATTCATCACCAGCAGCCAAGAAAACCGCAATGAGCATATAAATCTTAAAAATTCCACTTTTCAAAATTATTTATTCTATTAGACATAGTTCAAACAATTTAGTTTTTAAATTGGATGCCAGATTCATAATCAGCGTATAAAACAATAATGAAAAGCGTATGCATTTTACGAAAAACAGTATTTTTCAAGATTATTTATTACATTAAATAGTTTAAATAAATTTATGTTGTAAATCTGATATCAAATTAATGATCAGCGAGCCACAAAACCATGAAAGGCATAAGCGTCTTGCAAAAACTTGAATTTTTCAAGTAAATAAAAAATATTTGAAAAAAGCCAGTTGTTGTGAGGAAAATTATTCATTTGCAAAACTACTGTTCGTCATTTTTCTCCTTGATCTCAACATTTTCAATCTCTTTTTTCATTGACAAATTTTTTGGTTGTTTTGTTCCTCAAGAAAAATCCTTTTTACTTATGATCATTATATTTTATGTTATTTAAACCTCAAAACTGACATTTTGAGGTGACTTCTCGGTTATCATGGCATAAATACCTCACGTAACAGGCACGGATGTGCAATTCGTCAAAAAGGCTAACAGACCTCAGCTTCGCTTCGGTCCATTGTCTTGCCGTTACGCCAAATTCGCACATCCGTGCCTTGCATGTAATGTACTATTCTTGATAAACTTGAGTGCTTAAAGGACATTATATTTTTGCACTTCAAAATTTGAAGTCGAATATTTCAAGTTAAAATAAAAAGTTAAAATTTTAATGTATAGTCTCTGCACTCAAGATTCATCTGATGTGTTTTTCTGCTACATTGAAACACATTTTGCTTTTGACCGTACCAATGCAGCATGTTTCTTTTGACCAAAAATGTTCTCTGGTTTTCTTTTAATTCTTTTGAATAAAAAGAAAAAAAAAAACGATTTTCTTTAAGCTCAAAAATTTTATGCACCTTACCTTTAAAGATGAGTACAATTTTACTCCCTGTCTCAAATATAGAAAGACAGATTTTCCGTCATTTAGTTGAAAAAAAAAAAAAAAAAAAAAAAAAACAACAAGAAAACAAAATTTTGGGAAATAAATTCATAGTAATAGCACATTTCTTATCTAGGAAAAAAATGAATTTCTCATGAGGGTGCAACTTCCACCCCTCGCCTTTGGCTCGGGATATACTCACTTAAAAGAGGAATTTTTTTTTCATGGTGCAAAGTTTTTTTTTCTCTCGCTACAATAAAAAAAATCATTTGCACCATGAAAAAAAATAAAATTCTTCCTCGGGTGAATATATCTCTGGCCTTCAGCTTGGGGTAGAACTTACACCCTCGTAAGAAATTTTTTTTTCCCTAGATGTGAAATGTACTATTTTTCATTAATTACTCGTAAACGAGAGCAAACTTCAGTAAATCGTTTCCGATTTTAGTTGATTAAATCATACACTATCTTTTTTTTTTAATGAGCAATCTTCCTGATACATGAATTTTTTCATTTGTTTTTTATCTTTCTTATTTGTTTGTCTGTTTCACGAAAGAACCGAAAATGGTTCAGGGATTAGTTATTTCCAAAAAGGCGATTGCATGAATAGAATTCATAAAATTTGTAATATGTACAGAATGTGTATGAGTCAGACCATTTTCAAGCCTTTACTATAGAAAGATTAACTTGGAACAAAGGATGACTATGATTATCTTGCCCTTCCAATCGCTTTTTGATCATTTTCCCTCTGTCATTGTCAAATAGATAACTTAAATTATATTGTCAGAGCTTTCCATTTTCCCTAAACCTTCAATCTAGAATTTCATAGCTTTGTCCACAAATATCCCTGATAAGCATGAAACTGTTGGTTCTAAAATTTTTCGTTCCTGGCAAGTATTTGTATCCTAAACCCTAATTTTGTGTATCAGGTATTATGCTTGCCCAAACTGAGGCACATTTTGGACATGACTCGCACAAACGAAACTGTTCATTGGGTATGAATGTAAGAAAACGCCAGACTTTAGGGACCAAGAAAATGGACAGACCAGTCGTGTTCAAACTTTGGGTTTTGTGATTAACCCGCCTAATGCAGACCTCTAATTTTCAAATTCTATCATGACATTTACGTTTACAACCTGATACTGGATGACTTAAATTTTCTACTTGAATGCTACCGTTCTGCATTATCATCCGACAGATTCATATTCCTATTTACATTATGTTTCTTTCTGCTTTATGTTTTCATTCTAGGTGTGTCAAGTGTTCTATGCTAATATTTCCGACAAGATGTCCTAAGTAAGGTCAGTACTTATTGTTGATCAACAGTAGGTAAAATGTTCATTTTATTGAATTTTTGAAAAAAAAGTTATTTTTTGAAAATGGTTTTTTTCAAACCTTTCACCTCAAGTTAGCATTACCACTCATTATTTAAAAAAATTGGAGAACTACCAATTTTCTGTTTGCACAATGGATTTGCAACAAATGAGCGACAAATAACTCACTCAACGCTTTTTTAAAATTAGAAAGTGGTAATGCTCGCTTTAAAGGCATAGATGATCTACAAAAAATTCAGGCGTTGGGTAGACAATTTTTTTTATCTAAAATAAAATTTAGAAGTTTGAGTGCATATTTTCATAAAAAGAGAATGCAAAGATTTATTATAAGATTCTTATATGATAATGATGAATTTGTCTTTTTAAAACTAAAATGTCATGTGATTTTTCTAAGGTTAAATTAATTTTCATACGTAAAAAGTTTCGTGCAGAATTATTTTAAACATGCGCTTGTCTAACTGTTATTATCATTTTTAGTTATTTTGAACAGATAGAAGATTTTCATTTTTATTATGTATGCAATAAAGGATTAAACATACATAAATTTTTATTACAAAGAAAAAAAATGTATGTCAATCATTTGACATAGATTATGTCTACAGATTATTTTTACGAATGTAATTTTAATTTTTTTTAGATAATGAACGATCAAAATATGAATAACATAAATACATGACATTATTTGTAGATAATTAGGATTCCATTTCCAGTAATCAAAAAAAATGTATCAAATGTCAAATTCAAGAAAATAATCCGAAATAAACTTGTTTACTGAACAGCAAAAAAACGAAACAGAATAATCTAAATGATTTAACAGTAACTTTCGTGTTTGGATTGTCAACGAACTTATAAAAAAATTTGACATAAGAACAAAGTGGGGCAATAAAAAAAAAAATAAATAAACAGTTGAAATGCTCCGATTGGGATTAAATGTTGAGCATGACTTCTGAGATAGACAGAACAATAAATTCTTTTATTCCAGCGATCGACTGAGAAATCGAAGATTCAGTAAATTACGACTCCTCGGAAAGTAGAGGTTATGTTTCAAGAAAAGTACTGAAAACCATCTAGACATTATGAGGCATCCAATGAAAATTAACGTAAACTACAGCTCGAACAAAATCCTCCAAAAGCACACCTGTAACAGGGACTTAATCCCATCGAAACGGCACCGTACAAAGTATCGGATTTTTCGTTGAACTTTTAACAGGGAGAAGGCGTTTTCATAAATACCTCGAGGATTATTAGAAGCAGAAGATGTTTGAAGGATATGCAAATACAATATTTTATCCCTTACGTGATTAATTTGCCGATTTTTTTTTGTTCAAAGCAGTTTAAAGATAAGCAACAAAGATATATAAAAAACGTGAAGTTGACACCAGTTGACACACACCCGCATAAACAACAAGGCAGTATCTATCAGTATCTATTGTCATCTATTGTAGGGATGTAACGATAGCGATATCTATCGATAGTTATCGATAGCTTATACTATCGGTAACTATCGATAGATTTGTTTATTACCGATAGATATCGGTAGTACCAAATACCACATTATTACTGAAATAAAATTTGATTTTATTTTTTCACTCCTACAATAAAACTAAAAAAAAAGTAACAATGTTTAAATTCACTTGAATAACTTAGATGAAATTGCACATTGGCTAGTTGTATTAGATGAGATTAGTGTTCATACTTCATGGGATTATGTCTGAGCAGGCCCGTAACTAGACCCTTGGAGGCCACGGTGCAGTAAACAAAATGGGGCCCACTCTTCCTAAAAAAAAAGGCCATTTCATTTTGTTCAGGGGCTCCTCCGGGGCCCCCACTACTCGGGGGGCACTGCTCCATGCTAGTCTTCTGCTGCTGCTTTATGCTAGTTACGGGCCTGTGTCTGAGTCAAGTGTCAAGGGGATTTTTGTGTATTTATAAATGAAAAAAAAAACGACAGTTATCGGTAGTATCGATAGTTTTCAACAATATCGATAGTTATCGATAACTTTCTTGGGTCGATAGTTACATCCCTAATCTATTGGTCACGGCCAGGGGGGTGCAACTTCGGCCTTTTTAAATGGGCTAGTTTGTATCGCTAAAGTATATGACCGCTAGAGGCGCTGCAGTCTTGCCAGTCTTTTTGTATTGGTTCCCGTCACTCGCCGTCATTCCATATCTTCCGAAATTATCAACAAAACAAACAATCGCCCACAAAGTCGCGCGAAAAATCACCTGGCAAGATCGCAGCGCCTCTAGTGGCCATATACTTTAACGGTACAAACTCTTAACATGGAGCTGCACCCCCCTGGTCATGGCATACGGGTCTCTCCGACTTTCCAACGCAACGCAGCTAATTTGGGCTTGTAGCTCAGCTAACTTCCGCACGATCGCTGACGCTCACGGAGCAGTGTGCACTAACTTTGTATCTCGCAACGTCCACAAAGCTGCGCTCGAGCAATCTGGAAAAACGTGGAGAGGGGGAAACGCCAATATATCTATATATATCACTGAAACCATATATATAGATATAGATTGCAATGTTACAGCGCTGCCACAGCAGATTGCTCGGAACTAAAACTTTGCTGACAAAATATGCGAAGTTAATGCACACTGTCACGGAGCATCGTTGAGCCAGTTTTCGTTGCAAAAACCACTGTTTTTCAACTCGAAATACAGCCGTTTAAAAGCTCGAGATGATGTTTACTTAACTCAATAAAGTCGGGGTAACTCTCCTCTTTCGATATTATGCATTGAATCGTTATTTAAGTCTTTTAAGCGCGATTATTTTTGGCTTTTCCTCGCGTCCCCAAACGCTCCATTTGAGGACGTTTTAGGGACGCGAAAACATCCTCTCGCGTCCCCTGACGCTTGGGGATTATTACGCAGACTTTTCGTAAAAAATGAAGTCATGGATATGCATTATGTTCACGAAATTCTGTGAAAATGTATCTGTAAAAGGATCATTATCAAGCAGTTCAATTTTCACAGACCAGTCTAACTAACTGTTTAGAAAAAGTTTCATGTTTCCCATTAAGTAATCATCTTCATTTCAACTGGATTCAAAAAATGTATGTCATATTTTAGAAGTACACTTCGATTTTATTGACAGTAAATGTATAATTTTTATAGATATAGTGTCTATTTTTTTGGGTATATTCATCCATGACTTTAACAATTTGATAGGTGGCCTGTGTAGTATATCCTTCAAAGACAGTCTCTTGAATTTGATTTAAAAATTTCTGGTAACGTAATATATCGATTTGAGCATCAGTAATACAAGAAAAAAATTTTTTCATACATGTTTCAAATTTGAATTTTCGCGGGGTATCATGTGTCGATGAGGTAGATAGCATGAATGATGAATCGTTACCAGGCGGTCGTACACTGTTATTTTCAAGGGTGAAAATAAGCTGTAAATATGTGTGTAAACGTCAAATTCCTAACGATGTTAAAATATATAATAGCGAAAAAAAAAAGTTTTCATTCGAGCCCGTGAGTAGATAATAGTATTTTCTTCGCAAACATACTTCATATCAGTGAAATTAAAACTCTAGCACAGCGTAAAATCGTCGTTAAAAATATATGATCATCTCCTACAATTTCAGACCACTTTATCACCCAATTAATCCGAGTATAATTTTCAATCCGCAACAACTTCAGCTGATTATAGCGCGATATAGTTTTTATTGATATAAAATGCACTTTTGAAATAAAATATCATGCTCAAATATGAAAAACTATTAAGTAACTGCTTGCTATTCATTTTCCGTCCAACTGCTCCTGTCGTGCATCTTCTAATATTAGAGCTATTAGAACTATTAGAATCGTGGGGGAAAGGGAATTCCTATTCGCCACTGACCTAAGGGTGGGGACGGCTCTGCTCGATCATTGGCTTTCCCCCCACGATTCTAATAGTTCTAATAGCTCTAATATTAGAAGATGCACGATAGGGACCATCGAAATGGATAGCAACACGCTACCAGGGTACCTTGGTGCATCTGCTATCCTCGGACTAGGGCGATATTTTCATGTCCTTGGCTAGCGCTTTCGACGAAAAATTATCGTCCTTGTCCTCGGAACAGCAATAATGCGCAGCGGTAAACAATGTACTATTTTCGGTCAGTATCAAGGGGCAAGACAACGTCTTTTCATGCGCTACGGTACAACTGGGCACAACGCTGTCGGAACGAGGGAATACCGAGGGCCGTAGGCCCGAGGTAGTCCCACGAGTTTCGACAGTGTTGCCATCCAGTTGCCGTCGCGCGTGGAAAGGCTTTGCCCCGTGATATGCACTGTACTTTTCTTGGTAGATGCGTAATAGTATATTTCGTATCAAAGGGCCTATTAGCGTCTTTTAATGCGCGACGGCAACATTCTCGGAACGAGAGAATGCCGAGGGCCGTAGGCCCAAGATAATTCCACGAGTTTCGAGAATGTTTTCGTCACGCGTGAAAAGGCTCTGGCCCCGTGATACGATTGTACTTTTCTTAGTCCGCGTTTGAAATGATTGTGTTGGGCGCGCAGCGGAGTGGGCGACGTGTGCATAGGTTCCCCTTTTCGACTCGGTGGAATCTTAGATTTGCTTAGACCATATAGCGTATGGACTGCTACTACCTATTGTTCTCAGCAGAAAAAAACGTCTCATAAAACCAAAATATGCCATGACTTGCCCAAAACGTAAGCAAGAATCTTGAGAGCTCTTGCCTAAGTCTTGGGTGGGCCTATGGTCACAGTCCTAGTCTTGGGCAAGATTCTTGACCTACTCTTGCTAATGTCCTGTACAAGTATCTTGATCCCAGAAAGTCAAACGCAGTCAATTTTTGGATCATATTTGCTGCATGCTCTTCGACATGCATGGCGCAAAGTTGGCAGCAGTTGCAGATGCAGTAGGTCGGCAGTTTGTCGACAAGCGTTTGTCACAACGAAACAGCTACAAATGTGATGCAAGCTAGCTCAATGTCATGCCTTTACAGCCCATGGGCAAAATATTAATTTTAACGTCATATTGTCGCAATTATATGCTCCTGAAGTAAATATAATAGTATAATGTATAATAATAATAACAATAATAATAAAATATATAATATAATGAACTGAAAAAATTCAATGGCGCAAATTTATACTCAAGTTGTGTCTAACATAACGTAGGAGATTAAAAATAAGCACCACCGACAATCATTCCATATTGCGTCAGACAAAAACACGAGGACGAAAATCTAACCTACCACAACGTGGCCAGGTCCTCATATTTGCACCTTGCACTCAAATCAACGCGCCATACTTATAAACAATGACAAAAATAAAAAAAAATGTATAAATGCAACAACCACAAAAAATATATGCATATAATTAGTAATTTTTACGTGTTCCGAATAGCGTTGCCGTGCAGTCAACGCACAAAAATCACAGCTGACTGCAGCTGACTGTAGTTATTACGTAAGGAGGGGATACCTCCCCCCACATCTTTCTAGAAAATTGTTTAAACAATCGTTTGTAAACAATTATCATGAACCAATCCTTCAATTTATAATTAATTCATTGTTTGTGATTTGTTATAAATAATTCTTTATGGGTAAATAATAATTTGACTAAATTTTTTACCACATTGTGCAAAACGATCACATTTATTTATCCATATAAATACAATCAATAATTTTTCTATTGTAAAAAAATTTATGATTGAAGAAAATTTTTGTTGACAAATTTCAGTTAGTTTTCAGTTAGTTTATGACCAAATGTTTATCACTAACAGTTTGCCCTCAAATGGGCAGCAGATAAACAAAAATATTAATACGAAAAACATTTCCGAAAAACTTCAGTCATTTTGAAGTTACGCATTTGATATAACAGTTTGTACCCAAATTTGCAACATTTGTATTACAATTATTACTCGTTAATAACGACAAGACATTGGCCATTTTTGTTGTAAACATTTCACAAAGATTGAGGAATGAAAATGGATATGAATATTCTTAGCTGCATAATAGGGGAAAACTAGCTGCATGATATTGACGCCATGACATTGTGCTGATTTGGATGTGCACGCTTGGCTTACTGGGATCTTGCTGGCCACATCCAAATCAAGATTCTTGATCAAGTCTTGATGTAGTCTTGCTAAAGATATCAAAAAAAACGAAATGAAAAAAAATTCACTTTGCCGGGATTTGAACCCGCATTGACTGGTTGTCAGGCTGACACTGTGATATATGTAATGTGCACTAGATGGCGCGCATGAATGTCACGTGATATGCGTGAATACTTGAGTGCAGAGCGCCTACTCCGACTGTCCCGTTGTAACTAATATATAGAGATCTGAGTTATTAATAAAACTATGTACTAAGTAAAACTTGTGGTCCTCTCGTCATTCCGATATATTACATTGGCGACGAGGATTAATCGGTTATACGTGTGCAACTGAATCGAGTCGTGCGTGATATAAAGTGCGTGAAAGGACGCGATAGGAGTGAAAAGTTATTATGCACTAATGAGCGGAGACGAGTTGACCACGTCCCTAGCGATCCCACGGAGATATCCCGAGATATCTCAGATGGAGACACCTTGAAATCGTTTAATTTTTCAACAAATTTTTTTTAGTGTGACTTAAAATGTTGAAATTATCACTAAAATGACGCGCCCATGTAAAATATCTCCTTCTTTAAATGAATAATTTTTCTATTTATGTATTCCTATATATATCGGCTTATGTGTCATTTATTTTAAAAACAACAAAATTAGCATAATCGAGTGATTTAAGTAATAAATTCAACATTTTAAGTCACAATTAAATAAAATTTGTTGAAAAATTAAACGATTTCAAGGTGTCTCCGTCGGAGATATCTCGGGATATCTCCGCGGGATCGCTAGGGGTGGCAGAACCAGCTACTAGAAGCTGATCGGAAGTTACAAGAGGGCCAGGCGCAACTCACACAGTAACAGCAAAATTGTGTGCGGGTGGAACAAGAAATCAGGGTGCAACGCGAGGCCCTGAATCGAGAAGGCCAGCGTTTAGCAGCCGAGAACCAGCGACTATTCGCCCGGGAACAAGACATGGCGCCATTGGTGGGCTCAATCAACAAGTACAACCGCAAGGAAAATTGAACCTTCTGGTTCGAGCGGCTGGAACAGTACTTCCTGGCGAACGACATCAAGGAAACTAAAAAGGCCCCACTTTTCATCACATTGCTGGGAAAGGATGGATATGAAGTGTTGCGGAATTTGTGCTCGCCAGCCTCGCCTGGTGAAAAAACGTTTGTGCAGTTAGCTGAAATCATGAAAGCGCATATGGAGCCCGAGCCGAACGTCATTTTGGAGCGTTTTCGTTTCAAGAAGTGTATGCAGTGGGAAGGCGCCACTATACAGTCCTTCGTCGAGAACCTGAAAAGCACGGCGACGCATTACAGATTCGGCACACAACTCAACGAGAATTTGCGCGATCAATTTGTTTGGGGCCTGTGCTCGCAATCCATCCAAAATCGACTCCTGCGAGAAAAGGAGTTAACATTCGAGAAGGCGGTCGAGATGGCGGTGGTGACAGACGTGGCGACCAGGGGAGCTGCGGCGTTGAACGAGGCGCACGGGAGCGCTCGTAGCGGATCCGGCTGGAACGACACCGGCGGAGCTGACAACGACATCAACCTCATCAAGGCGAAAGGTGGCGCTAACGGCAGAAAGAGCGCCGCCCGTTCACAGCTGTCGCAACAGACTGCGGCCTGTCACCGATGTGGTAAACGTTACCACACCCCTTTGGTATGCCGATTTCGTGAGTACCAGTGCAATCAGTGCGGGTCAATCGGACATCTCGCGAGTGGTTGTAAATCGGAACCGAGAAATGCGTGGAAAACCCGATACAGGGGGGAACGGGGACTTCTTCGCGTGAGAGGCAGAATTTTTTTGAGGAATGTGGCGAATTCGATAATCTGTTCACGGTTACCGAGATGGAATCAATCAAAAGTGTGAAACCATTCGAGGTGGAACTCAAAGTTCAAGGTGTAGCGACGACTTTCGAGATTGATACCGGGTCCCCAATTTCCGCGATCTCTGATAGGTATTTTCGGTCGTCGGTGTTGAAGGATGTGCCGATTAACGCGACACCGCGGAAGTTTAGGAGTTATTCGGGCAACGCGATAGTTCCAAGGGGATTGTTGAATGTGGATGTGCGATTTAGGGACAGACGTCGTTCGCTGGAGCTTTTTGTTTAACCCGGGGATAGTTCGCCGATTTTGGGTCGCGAGTGGTTGACCTAGTTGGGAATAATAGAGTCAAAAATTGAAGGGTTGAAAATCGGTCAAACTCAGGGGAAGAATGTGAACAAGGTAACTGAGATTTTGAGTGATTTTGACTCCGTTTTCTCAGGGGGGTTAGGCACGTATACGAAGGGGAAATTCAAACTTCACATTAAAGAGGGGGCGAAACCAGTGTTTTGCAGACCAAGGCCAGTGCCGTATGCATTAAAGGGGAAAATCGACGCGGAATTGGATAGATTGGTCGATCGGGGTGTGTTATCGCCGGTTGGAAGTAGTGAACGGGCTAAGCCAATTGTGCCGGTTATCAAATCGGACAGGTCGATTAGGATTTGGGGAGATTATAAGATAACCTTGAATTCAAGTTTGAAGATTGACAGGTATCCGATTCCAAGGATTCAGGACTTGCTTGCGGCAGTTAGGGTGGGACCTGATGCGTGTTTTTCAAAGTTGGACTTATCACACGCGTACCGACAGGTTGAGTTGGACGAGGTTTTTCGCTCGCTCACCACCATTTCAACGCATAGGGGACTTTTTCAGTATAATCGACTGAGTTTCGGAATCGCGTCCGCGCCGGGCTTGTTCTAAAGGGAGATGGAAAGACTTTTGACAGGTATAGAGGGCGTACTGGGATTTTTTGATGATTTTTTGATCATGTGGGCAACAAAAGAGCAGCATGACTCGTGGTTAAGGGAGGTTCTTCGCAGATTACAGGATGCGGGTCTCCAATTGAAAAAGTCGAAGTGTGGATTTGCTTCTGACAGGGTTAAATTTTTAGGTTATGAACTGAGTAGGAACAGGATTAAGGCTTGTAAGGATAAGGTAGAGTCTATTTTGAGAATTGACAGACCGAGGAACGAGACTGAACTGAAATCTTTTTTGGGGATGGTGAAGTATTACTCAAAATACCATATATCAGGGGGTACTCTGACATTGTTAGACCCTTGTACGATTTGTTGAAGGCTGGGAACATGTGGAAATAGACGCAGACTTACGAAGGGGCGTTTTCGAAAGCAAAGAAAATCCTGGCTTCGTGCGACGTACTCATACCCTACGACACTGAACTTCCGGTTAAATTGACAGTTGACGCTTCTCCTCTTAGCATTGGAGCCGTATTATCACACATTTTAGAGGGGGGTGTCGAACGTCCAATCGCGTTTTCATCGCGAGTCCTTTCGAAACCGGAATTAAATTACTCGCAGTTGGACAAGGAAGCCCTCGCGATTGTTTTTGGAGTGAAATCATTCCATCAATTTCTTTATGGGAGACATTTTATTCTTGAGACGGATCACAGACCTCTGACGTTCATTTTTGGGGGTAAAAAGGGATTGCCTCAAATGGTAGCTTCACGAATTCAGAGGTAGGGCGTGTTTCTTTCGGGATACGATTTTGAGATTCGTCATATACGTGGTCTTGATAACAGGTGTGCTGATTTTTTGTCGCGTATGTCGAAACCGCCTGACGAAACCGAATCGGACGTACCGACGGATGAATTTTCTTATTTGAATTTCGTGATTGACGACATTCCGACCATCACAGCTGACGTGATAGCAACAGAGACTGATAGGGATCACGTTCTGAATTTAGTCCGGGAGTATTCTTTGGGAAATTGGCCAATGGAAGTGCCAGATGCACTGACGCAGTATTTCAGGAAACGTCGCGAATCGTAGGTCGAAAATGGGTGTGTCATGTGGAGGCACAGGGTCGTTATTCCCCTAGTATTGAGGAAAACCCTCTTGGACGAGCTTCACTCAGGGCACATGGGTGTTGTCAAGATGAAAAGCTTGGCAAGATCTTACATTTGGTGGCCCGGGTTGGATGACGATATTGAGGGAATAACCAAGAGATGTGAACCCTGCTTGACCGATGCTGACAACCCACCTAGGGCCATTTTGCATTCTTGGGGGTGGCCAAATGAGCCAAATGAGAGACTTCACGCTGATTTCTTGGGGCCAGTCGAGGGCAAGATGTACTTAGTGATTGTTGATGCTTTCTCAAAATGGGTGGAGGTTAAAGAGATGTTGAATATAACGACAGAGAAGAAAATTCAGGCTCTAAGGGAGTATTTTGGCAACGGGGGGCTTCCGATTAAATTAGTGACCGACAATGGTCCGACCTTCATGTCGACTCTGTTGGAGAATTTTGTGAATAACAACGGAATTAGGCACATAAGAACGGCCTCATATCACCCGGCATCTAACGGGGCCGCAAAGAATTTGGTTAGGACTTTTAAAGGGAAATTTAGGTTGTTGAGGGGCCATTTGAACGAGAAGGACGCTCTGTTGAAGTTTCTTTTTTCGCACCGCTCAACTCCGCATTGTACTACGGGGGTTGCCCCTGCTGAATTGCAGAGATTGGGGAGATTCAGAACCCGTTGGGACTTGTTGAAGGTGGTGGTGGGGGAGCGAGTTACGAGAAAAGTCGATGAACAGAGACGTCATTTTTCAGGCAACCGCGAAGCGGAGTTCTCGGTCGCGGAGGCTGTAATGGCGAAGGATTACGCCAACGACAATTAGTGTACGTCAGAAATCGCGGAGAGATTGGGTCCCGTGACGTATTTGGTGCGAACGCATGATAGCAGGGTATGGAAGAGGCATGTTAATCAACTGCGCACTTGTCAATTGGGACCTCCGAATAACGACACGGTTGGGGCCGTGTTAGATTCCGCGCGACGCGTTATCGGGGGGCCAATCGAATGTTCGACGCGAGTCGACGAACCGAACGACGTTGTAGTGCAGGGAACGGTGAAGAACGGTGACTGGCAGCGACAGGAATAAGGCCGCGGTTCCAGCGGAGATTTGTGCGCCCATTGGCACCACTGGATTTAGGCGTTCCAATCGTATGGGAAAAGCGCGACGGATTTTAGATTTATAAGTTGTCCGGATTAGGTGTGGAGGAGTGTGATGTATGTAATGTATACCAGATGGCGCGCATGAATGTCACGTGATATGCGTGAATACTTGAGTGCAGAGCGCCTACTATATATAGAGATCTGAGTTATCAATAAAGCTATGTACTACTCTAGCAGGTTTTGTGGGATGATATATCATCACCTATCATTATTTATCATCGCGTATCATCCCATCGCATTAAAAAGCCTTATCACATAGTTTTGATTCGGAAAAAATGTTTAGAAAATCAACGGGCGCCTACAGTTCCTAAGACAATAACATTTTCAATTAAAAAATGTGATGGATAGTTCAAGAAAATCGACAATGAACAATATTCATCAAATACATCAAATCATGCGTCGGTAGGGTAGATATTTCACTCTGATTGAAGATCAGAAGATTTCAAAACTTTTGAAAAAAGAGGTTAAAAATATAATATTAATGGTGTATTAAGTATTCAGATATTTCCAACCATGTGACTTCATTCAAAATTTTACAGTTTGTAGTAAAATTTTCACCAATGTGATGATACGGGATGTTACGGGATTATAAGCGATGTTATATCATCCCATATCATCCCGCAAAGCCTGCTAGGGTAAGTAAAACTTGTGGTCCTCTCGTCATTCCGATATATTAGACACTTAATCAACCAAGCCATGGTTCGTTTTGTTTATCTAGAGCATGTGAAGCATGGTATGTCGCGACACTTATTTTAATAAACATTTTTTACAAATTCATGACTATTTTAATGTAACATTTTACACACATTTTTTAAAGGCCTCACAGAAAAAAGTACCAAGTGTGGTTAGGATCCGCGCTCCACAACTTTGGTCCTCCCGTTTCAAGTCAATCAGTAAACATAAATGTATAACTATAGAAACAAAATTAATTAAAAATATTCAAGTTTATTCTCAAGCCTTGCCCTACACTTACCCAAGATTCTGACCCAGAATCTTGTACGACACTTGTGTGTGTCTTGCGGTCTTATTTAATCCCAAGCCTTGCCCAAGACTTCCCAAAGATTCTGGCCCAGACTCTTGGGCAAAACTTGTGTGGGCCTGTGGCCACAGTCTCACCCTAGTCTTGCCCAAGAGTCTGGGCCAGAATCTTTGGGAAGTCTTGTTTAAGTCTTGATATTGTGTCATTATAACCTCAATCTCTTGGGTAAGACTATGTCAAGTCTAACCCAAGAATCTTAAGGCAAGAATCTTGTGTGCATCTGAGAATTTTCTTGACCAAGATATGATTTTATGGGGTGTCAAGATACCCTGCTGAAAGATGCGGATTGAGATTTGAAGTCAACGGTATCGGATCTGACTAAAAGTGATCAGCTGCATCGCTATTCTCGATCTTTTGCAATCGTCTAGAATCCGGGAAACTTTCATGTCTTTAATTACTCGATCAGGTCTGATCGTGTTTTTCGGATCGTCCAATTTCGTCATGGAAACATGATTGAGACTTAATTTTTTCCAGTCATATCCAATCCGATGAAAGTTTTGGTAATCTGATTCTCGTTCACATACAATCAGGTTTTCTGGATCGACTTATTTGATCCCAAAAACATTATTTTGTGTAGATTTTTTCCAATCTTATCCTTGAATCTTATCTGTAAAACCTTGCTTGATTTGATCTTCCATCATATTTAGTAAGGTTTTAAAATAATCCCTGTTGACGGGGCTCCGAGAGACTTCCGCGAGAGTTCCGAGCGATTTCCCTCGGAACTCTCTCGGAAGTCTCTCGGAATTCATAGTTTTTTAGGTTGCTGTTCATGAATCTGAGGTCAAATTTGAAAAATCATTTTGTTTAAACAATTTGTTTTAACAATTATAAAAAAATATTTACTAAGATGCATATGCTTTTCATGGTCTTTTAGGTCGCTGATCATGAATTTGAGGTCAAATTTGGAAGATTATTTGTTTAAACAATTTGTATTGACAAATTATGAAAAAAAAGAGACCTAAAAAACCATGAAAAGCATATGCACCATAGTGAATATTGTTTTTTTCATAATTTGTTAATACAAATTGTTTTAACAAAATAATTTACCGAATTTGACCTCAGAATCATGATCAGCGATATTAAAAACCATGAAATGCATATGCAAGTCTCTCGGACCCCCGTTACTAGGGAAACAAATTTCATTATAACATCTATTAATAAATCTTTAATGCCGAATTCATCCGGAACTAATTATTAATAATTGATTTACGAATAAACAGTTGTTTTGCATGTTTCAACGAATTATTGAATAACAATATTTTTCAATCCTATCCTACTCAAAGAGGATTATAAATTGAAAGCATATAGAGGTCTCCACACATGTTTTCCAATATTTTATCGTGATGAATATCTCATAATTACGGATAACTCAGAGTTGTAATGCGTTTTTTATTTGAGACATCATATCTTATAAAGAGTAGAAGAGAGCCTAGTTGGATTTCATGTTTCTGAATGACTTTGAGAGAGCATGCTATTTTCCATACTTATACTATATTTTTATTTACTATACAGTATGTAACTCACCTTAAAAAAAAAACGGAAAAATTTTTCAAAAACCTCTCATATTATGTTAACAAAGGATACGACGAATAAAACACTTTTTACTACATTCAACACAAAGTGTCATCGTTGACTTATAAATCATTTATCTAGCCTCGTCGCACTTATAAAAGTAACAACGTTAATATGGTACCATATTAACACGAAAAACACGTTGAAGAGAAATTTCAGAATTACTTTCAAAAATCACACTTGGTTTTTCCTATGTCGAAATGATTCTTTATAAAGCACGTATTAAAAGAAACGTGCTAAGAAAAAAAAAAATTAAAAACCTGCTAAAGACCAGGCGTTAGAAGTGAAGCTTCTTTGGCGAAATAATACTAAAAAAAACTAAGGAAAATACTTTCAAAAACTGAGAAAATAGAATTGAAAAAATACTTCAAACAAATAAAAAAGAAAAAAAAATCAAGAAAAATACTTTTAAATAACTGAAAATAAACTGCGGAAAATACTAGAAAAAAAAACCAAGAACAAAAACTGGGGTAAATATTTTTAAAAAACTGACATAAATAATTTTCGAAGTGTAAAAATTTCTTCGGAGAAGTTTCACCCTGGCTGGTCCAACGCGACGCTTGCGCCAGTTTTGTGCAACAGCTAGTAATGCTGTGATTTTGCGTGCAACGCGTCGCAACTGTCGCTGCAGACCAGCCAGGGTGAAACTTCTCCGGAGAAATTTTTATACTTCGAAAATTATTTATGTCAGTTTTTTAAAAATATTTACCTCAGTTTTTGTTCTTGGTTTTTTTTTTCTAGTATTTTCCGCAGTTTATTTTCAGTTTTTTAAAAGTATTTTTCTTGATTTTTTTTTTCTTTTTTATGTGTTTGAAGTATTTTTTCAATTCTATGTTCTCAGTTTTTGAAAGTATTTTTCTTAGTTTTTTTTTAGTATTATTTCGCCAAAGAAGTTTCACTTCTAACGCCTGGTCTGTAGCAGGTTTTTAATTTTTTTTTTTTTTTGAGTATTATTTCGCCAAAGAAGTTTCACTTCTAACGCCTCGTCTTTAGCAGGTTTTTAATTTTTTTTTTCTGTCGTGGCACTTGCGTATTATTTTGTCAAAGAAGTGTTATTCGATGGTTATAAGCCTGTAATCGGATAAAGGCTTTATGTTTAATTCAACGTATATTTAATACGAAAATTATTTCCTCTTTGTGTGAGTAAATAAAAAATTGTTGACTATTATTACAGAACAATGTTCTTTATTCTCGATACAAAGTCAGCATACATCTATCCTTATATATATCTGCTCAGATCATTAGAAGTTACAATCAGCTGATATGAACTAACAATAAGATTTCGCAATAGGTTGAATTTCATTACTACAAACATTTTCCTAAAAATCTTGTCTTTTTGTAGCTTAAAATTGAAAATTATTCCATTCATTATTGATTTGTCGTATAGCTTGTACATCTAACTCGTTTGTACTTTCTGTCGTTGGTTCACAATTTTCCTGTAATTCTTCTATCCGAGAATCTCTCTCAATGACCGAAACAATTGGCTTATGATAACTGAAGTATGATACGTACAACCGAGAGTCACAACTATCTAAATTTCGGGTAAATACCGCATCCAATGTAGTTCCGTGTTTGGTCGTAGCTTGCTTAGGTACTCAACTTAAATCCGAATTCACATTCAAGCATATCTACAAGTAGTTTTGAATCGTCGGAAGAAAAATCAGTATTAAAGTCTCCAGCAAGAATCATTGGCATACGGAAGTACTCATCGGATTGACTCAAATTTATCCCATCACGCGAATAACCAAGTAGAGATCTCCCGATGAGTATTGATTTTTCTTTAATAGTTTTCCCACATGAAAGATAGATTGGGACGATGACAATGCGTTTATTATCTTGTGTTATACATTCAGATGCACATACATCTCCAACGGCTGAAGATGACAAAGTCAAACTGTCACTTCTTTGAATGGTTGCATCTAAATTTGGAGTTATGACATGTGTATTGTTTTTTTTTTATTTCGGTAAACTGCAACTCCTCCACTTCGTTCATTTGGACGCTTGAATTTGACCACGCAATCGAAATTAGGTATATCGACAGATTCTTCATTGGAAAGCCACGTTTCAGAAAGCAACAAAATACTGGATTCACGTACGACTCTATCGATGACCAAATCTTTTGCATGTTTCCGTAGACTTTGACAGTTCAGTGTAAATAATGATAAGCCTTTCCGTACATTTAAAAAGTCAAGTAACATCCCATCCACAGTCTGAAGTCTATTTTGAGAAAGCCTACGATATTCATCTTGAAGTGAGATAGTTGATTCAGCAGTTCTCCGACCGTGATAAAATTTACAATCTGAACTATTTTTTGGAACGATATAGAGTCTTTCTAAAGATGTTACTCTGGAAAGTGCGACGTACAGCAATGGATACTAGTGTTTTTTGTCATATTCATAAACAATTTCTTTGAACGTCCCACCCTGTGATTTATGAATCGTCAATGCACAGGCCGATACGATTGGTAAATGATTTCTTTTCGCATTGATTATTCTATTATTATTCAACGATATAGTAGAAGTCCGTCTATCTATAGGAACCGCAAACTTGAACAAATTGTATTTTTGAATATTCGCTGCTGCTTTTTTGCGAATTTTCATACCCGTTTTACCGTCATCTTCAAAATCAAACCAAACCCTCGTGACTTGATTATTTTCATTTTGTTTTATGTGAATCAATTTACAAATCGCACCATTGGCTATTCCATCCTAAACGTCAACATTTGTTGTTACGAAGTAATGTTTCCCTAAGACGAGTATAATTTCATAGGGTAAACCACCAGTATCAATTACTGACATCTTATGAAGTTTTTGAGTGACAAAAGCAAGCTGTTCCGCAGTCTGATAACCGGAGTAAACATCGATCGTAGTAGATACTACTTTTTCGGGAGAGGCGTTCAAAATTGAAGTGTTGTAATTGGACGCTGAATTATTTTCAAAAAATAACCGTACTCTGTTTGGGCATTTCTCATCAGCTTCTTCTCTTGTACAAAATCGAGATTCAATGAGCGTTAATTCCTCTTCAGTTAAAGGAAATCCGTTACCGATTTTCGTTAGCATTGACGAGAACGATTCGTTAGCCTGTCGCATAACCTGTGTTAGTTAATAGAACTTCAACCCACGCCATAATATTGGACCAACCATCCTCTGTTTTGGTTGCCTATAAATTGGCGTCGCTCTTACAGGTGGTAGTTGCCTCAAATCACCGATCGAAATTATATCAAGACCCCCGAAGTTTGTTTCGAAATTCCCAATTATTTGCTTCAATCTTGCATCGATTTGCGATAATAGTTCTGCTCCAATCATACTGACTTCATCAATTATTAAAACTTTAACAAATTGAAAAAGCGTACGATATGATTGGGCATTTTCAATCGACAATGGAAGCAATTTCGACAGGGAAATTTTCAACGCCGTATGAACAGTGCTTCCATCAATAGCCACGGCAGCTTTACCAGTAGATGCGCAAGTTACATAAGCATTGCAATACCCGTCTGTGTCTGTATAGCGATTGTAAATTTCTATTAAAAGTTTAATGACAAATGTTTTGCCACATCCTGCTGGACCAGCAAAGAATATTTGGAGCGGAGAACTATTTTGAGTCAGAATATGATTGATTACGTGTATCAAAAGACTTCGTTGTTTCTCATTTGACATCCTCATTAAATCAACGAATCTTGAAAGTTCCATAATGTTCTCTTTTTTTTTAGCTATCGCACCAAGTTTATTCAAAGTAGCCATGTGAAGATCACTATTTACTACTGAATTCGGATTTCTGTATAATGTTTCAAACGGGTTTGCCTCGGGAAATCTGCCTGCTAGGTCTTGAACATCTTCTTCATTAACTTCATCATTTTCTCTACAGAGTTTCTTGCAGATTTCGATTGTCTTGCCAATGTCTAAATCAGATTCGAACTCTTTCCGCCTTTCTAAAATTAGCGCTTCATTTTCATCATATGTAAGAATGAATTTCATTTCTGCAAGTATTTCCTCATCCTCATTTCTAAAAGGTATATGGAGGGTCGCCATTTCTCTTTTATAATCGTTAATATCGGATCCTATATCGTAATTTCGAAAGCGGATAATGCGAGGTTTACTTCGTGGAATGTAAGTGCCGTTTTTTCTTGTAGTGTATTTTGATACGAATTGCGCGAGAGTTAAATTTTCCATGTCTTCAGGTCGTTTGGAGTATTTATCAAAACAATTTTCCTTCCATATCATTGTGGAATCTGCACCGATACCTATCGCATCTAGTTCTTTTGGGGTTTTTTTGATTCTTTCTCTTTCTTGTGGCCATACAGTAGGGATGTAAACAACAAATGTTGAACACTTGGACATCGGTTCGCGGAGCAAATACCATGCTGCTTCTTGACTTGAGATTTCTACTGTGTTGAGAATGTTGACACTCATTTTTTTAGTAACGTCAACTATATCGAACTCAGGATGCTCGTCCATGATTGTAATGATTTCTCGTTGCAAATTGCTAATACCTCTATTGGATTTATTAATGTACTCGACAACATAAGCGGCACACGAATACTCTTCAGTAATGAACTGAATGTCCATATTAGATTTGAGAACATTGAAAATAAATGGATTGAATGGATTGTGCCATTTTTCCGCGGGTAGTCTTTTGTAGAATATTCGTGGTCTAACAATCCCAGCACGAAGTATACTGAAATAGTCATCGTCCGATTCAATGCTATTGGCAGTATAGAATTCTCTCATGTCCAAGAAGTCAGTCGTTTCTAGATTCGTCCGTATATTAGTGTACCTTTGACTATTGGTTTTATAGAGAGGGTCATCTTTGGGCATTGGAACTAATATTTTCGTAGCAGGACAAGGCATAAATGGAGTCTCAAATCTACATTTTTGATTCGTGTTCGAAGTGATTCTTTTGTAGCAAGTAAAAGTGTGTTTGTGTGTTTGTAATCTGATATTTCCTTAAGCTTCTGACTCTTTCACCGAAATAAGAGTATCTATGAGTTTGATGGCATCGTCATAATCATCATCAAGAGGTTTTTTTGGTGCATTTTCGAGCCACAACAATATGTGAGCGTGAGGACTGCCTCTACGTTGGGACTCTATACGCTTGAAGTAATCTAGCACTCTGTATTGATTGAACGGACTCCTTTTTTTGGACCGCAAAATTCGCATTACGACGTTGACTAGTTTATTGAAGTAAATTGCACAAGTAACGGCATCATCATTAATGAGACTACTTTTTTCCATGTAGTTCATTTGTGATATTTGTTCTTCTGTCAATTCTTGATTGTTTTTGAGTTTGTAAAGTACACGCAAAAGATTTGGCCAACCTATTTCATTGACACTCATCGTCAAAAATACAGTAGGCTTTTCCAAAGTTCGAATCATCGCAAAAAGATCGCGTTTTCTTGCCGACCAGTACCATGCAGAATTCGGAATCGCGCGCAAAATGCTAGGTTAGTTTCTATGCACGAATTCAAATACTCTTCAGATTCAATCATTTCACGAGTAATGTTAGTATTTTTTCCGACATGTCTGAACGCAACCTGCAAACTATCACGGACTCGTAATCTCATAATTTTCATCGCAAGATACAGCAAATGTTGCGGTGTAACGCCTCTACGATCAGAACGCCTCAGTTCACTAGTTGCCATCATGAATGGAGTAACTCGAAGATTTTCAGTAAATTTTCTGAATTGACCTAAGTATATTGCAGGAAAGGATAGTTCTTCTGCATGTTCATCGAACAACAAACTTTGAGTACATTCCGTTCTCCTGGAGCAATGTGTAAAAATTTATCTTCGTTAAACAGCAAAGTTTGTTGTTGTGCAATAAGACTTTCCTTAATTGCAATAATCTCACTCACATCTTCCAAAGGAAGATTCGACGAATCGTCACTACCATCGAAAAATGCATCATTAATAGTGATATTGTAATATTCGTATAAAGGAGTTGCGATCAAAAATTTGAGCCAAGTCTTGACTGTTCTCTTTTTTATCAGCCCATGCAAATAACTGGTTTTGTGAATCAATTTCTTTTTGATATGAACATTAATACAGTAATCGTCGTCAACGTTTCTTGGCAAATTATGAAACATTGTATTAACATTGACTGGAACGTTAATTATTTGGCCATACATACCAAATTGACCGAAAGAATGTCTCAATCTACGTATTTGCATGAAAGGCAAACGTGGCGAAATGAGATGTTCTGAAATAATATCCAAAGGCGGTAAATTTTCCGGAAACGCGGGATATTTAAAACCATTAAATGCAGCAAGAAAAGGAATTTTGTTTTTGGCTAGAGACTCAATACATGTTGAGCACAATAATGTTTGTTCTCTATCAAAGTTTGGTAAAATTGTTCCTAAAACTTGTTCATGAGCTTGAGCAGGAAGTTTCAAATCTCGTTTAAACCACAATCTGTCACAAACCGCACATTTGAAGCCGAATTCATTTTTTTCGAAAAGATACTGAAATTCTTTGTGACCTGACTGATTTTCTCTGAATCCACTATAATTTTGATCCAAAATACCTTCATCAATGTTTTGTTCTTCAGAGTTTGAAACTGTAGGGTTATTTATGCGATAGCGAGATGTACTTGTCGAAGGTTGGGCATCGATGACTAATTCACGATTATTTGGTACTCGTTCATCTTCGAATTAATTTTCCTCGTGATCTATATACTCGTTATCATCTTATAATTCCGTAATTTCGTCATAATCATCGTCGATTTCAAGAGCTTTTTCGAGAGTTTTGTTACTTGTCATTCGACGTCCTTTTTGTGGAAAAATGGTGACCTGCGAACAAATAAGAAAGTATTTATTTTAGCTATTGTCTTCTTTTAAAATTAATTAGTATTAAAAAACTATATACATTGCCATCTTTTGTATTTTCCGCTTCTTTCTTCCGTTTTCGATTTTCCCTTTGTCGTTCATTTCGTTTTTGTCGTCGCAATTCTTTTATGTCATAAGTCTAGATAAAAAATCGTTTAAACGAATTAATTTGAAGTATTTATATGACGTAAATCTATCGCAAATTTATATACGTTGCCGTCTTCCGTATTATTTGCCTCTTTTTTCCGGTTCCGTGATTCCCTTTTGTATTCTCTATTTTTTTCCTTTCTCCTTTGCTGCTGTAATTCGATTGCATCTTGAACCTAAATGAGAAATCAATTAAATGAATTGATTCGAAGTATAAATGTGACAATATTATTATAAAAATGTATATACATTGCCATCTTTCAAACTTTGTGCTTCTTTTTTCCGTCTTCGAAATTCTTTTTGGTACTCCCTACTCTCTTAAAAAAAATCAGTGAGAATTTCACTGATTCAATCAGTCTGCACGCGAATCACTGATAAACCAGTGATTCAAAAATATGTCACTAAATCAATTAGTAATGGCTTGACTGATACAATAAGTCACTATGTGCATCACTGTTGAATCAGCGATTTATGGAAATTCACATAATTCGCTCAGTGGATCGATCGACTCGATCACTGGAAAATCAGTTGCGTGCGCAGTCATGCGCAGTTTCGGGGCCCCCGAGCAGAAGTAAATCACTTTTTCATCGTGTGGCGTGTGCGCCAAACAGAGACAAGCAGTGATACGCAGTGACAAGCAGTGACAAGTGACATTACTGCTAGGCTGGGAGTGGGATCGTCCTGGGTGTAATATTTGGTAATATTCTACACGAATATTTTCATGAGGTATGTACAACTAATATATTAATTGATTAATAATGTTCTTTGGGAACTTAATTTAAAATTTTGAATTATTATTACGTACACCATTAACATACGATTGAGTATCAAGTTTACAGAAATATGAGGTTATGTTTTTGTAAACAAATCCCTCATGGTTGCTGTTAAATTGATACAGAAATCGTCCTATATTGGAATAATCATAGGCCTAAAACTAAAAAATTCATTATTATTATTGCTGATTGTTTTTCGTTCCAAACTTTTTTCTTTACATTTTTTTGTTAATGAAGGAATTTTTCACAAAGCTAAGAATGTTTGTGCAACACTCTTTGTCTGTTTCACGATTCGGCGACTATATTGATTCTCGTAATTCTAATAAGCACAAGAAATTCTTTCTCTTGATAATTCGAATTTTTTTGGAAAATCCCTGTTTTTCCATCTTTCTCATGAAAAAACCAAAATTCTACCTGAAGGTTTATGGGAGTATATTATGTGCCCAAGTGCTTCAGTACATATTATTAGCTTAGAATAAAAGTATATAATATAATAGTATATTATAATTATAAAATATATAGTTAGTATATTATAGGTATATCATGTTATATACTTTCTTATAAAATTATATATGTTATAAAATTATGTTGTTATTATTCCATGTATTTTATTTGTCACTGGGTGTAAAAATATTGTTATAAACAAAATTCCTCTTTGATATTCCCAGTCGAATAACACCATTTAATAATTCAGTCGATCGACTGAATTAATAAGTGCTGGTGTTACTTGACTGAGAATATTGAAGAGGAATTTTTTTGTTACTATATTATTATTATTATTATTAAATTATAATATATCATTTTATGTATGTAATTTTAAACCAAACCTAGCTAGTAAATTCTGATTAGGCTTCTTTTCATGAGTTTTTTTATTGATATCAATTGAAACGGTGAAAAATTTTCACCGTTAAAATGTGGCTCGATGTGTTTTTTTTAAGGAATTATTTTCTGGTTCCGGAATATGGCAAAGTTTTGATGGGCCGGGGTTTTCTTTTTTTGAATAATTAGTGAAAATGGAAGCTCTCTGCCCTGGGTTTCGACGGCGAGGTAAGTGGATTTTTTTTTCTTCGTTAATTGGTCATGATATGGCTCCTGGTAATTTTTTTTTGCTCTCGAAGGACCGCCAAGGAATTAATTAAATATTGATATATTTGTGAGAGGGTAAATGATTTGAGGCAGTGGTATTTTATGTGATAGGAATTATTTGTGGATGTTTTTTTTGTGATGATACGGGGAGTGTCATTTGGATCTTTCGCGGGATTTATTGATTGATCAATTGATTGCTGATTCATTGTATTGGCGTATGGATTTTTTGTTATATATTCCGGTATAGGCGTATTTTGGAGATGAGGGATTTTAGGGAGATAGGAAATTTGTGAGCTGTATTTGGGATCGTCGGGAAGGTGGTGCAGGCCAGAGGATTCATCCCGGGCGCCGTCATGGGGTCCGATGTTGGAGGGAACGGGAGCCTTCTCTGGTGGTGGTCGAAGCGACGTCACATTTCCCAGGTTGGCCTTCTTCACGAACTGATACCGCTATCGTCTCTATACCGGGGCCCCCCTCGCCTTCCATACCTTGGCGGGGATGCTCGGGCCTTTCCGGAAATCCGCGGGTTTTTACGTGACCGGCCGCCGATTCGCAACGCTGGCCTCCGCTGATTGGCTGGGCATCCCCACTCGACACCACCGGAGAAAGGGTTGGAAGAATTGGAGCTGTTACTACTCGAGGCTTCTTGCGTCGACCATTGTACGAAGCAGACGTGTTCTTGGAGGGCGAAAAGAAGTCCCGCCACGGAGCTGACCTGGCAACAAGCGACGCCTCGACGCCGATTCCCGGGTACAGCGAGTTTCGAGGTTTTTGAGTTTTAATTGATTCTGGATTCGATTTTGGTCTTGTTAGATATTGATTTGCCATACCGGAAGGGGAATTTATTGATTTGGGGAGTTTGGAGAAATTGAGTGAATGATTGGGAGTGTGATTTTAATTGTTAAGATGTGCGCGAGTTCCGTTATGGAGTAGTAAAATCCTTGGCGAGTCACGGGCGAGCGAGCGTAGAGAAAATGGGTTAGATGTTTAATTAGTTGGGAAAAACAGGCGGGGAGAATTCCGGGTTAGCAACCGAGTCGGGCCATAGATTTTGGTCGGGTTAGCAACCGAGTCGGGCCATAGATTTTGGTCGGGTTAGCAACCGAGTCGGGTCATAGATTTTGGTCGGGTTGGCAACAGAGTCGAGTTAAGGGATTTTTTTTTGCAACGGGGTCGGTTTGGGGAAAAGTTCTCGGGGTCAGAGGGTAAATTCCGGCATTGTTTTAGGGGTTCGATTTATGAATTTAAATGCCCCGGGCTGGTGGAATTTTAGGGGTTCGATTTATGGATTTAAATGCCCCGGGTTGGGAAAATTTTAGGGGTTCGATTTATGGATTTAAATGCCCCGGGTTGGTGAAATTTTAGGGGTTCGATTTATGGATTTAAATGCCCTGGGTTTTTTTTTTTTCGCTATACCGTGGCCAAATTCTACACTTTTAGGCAGCGGCCGTAGAATCGCCATTTTGATCGGTTTTTTTTAGTATCGAAACCTGGCGCGGAGCGCCGGTTCGTCGCGAAGGGATAGAGTCGAGGATGGATTCCGGGATTGACTTGGGAGAAGTAAACTCTCTGACCACGAGCGGGCCGCCGCCATTTTTGTTGACCTGGTTTTTTTTTGCTGTTGCCAGGGGGGATTTTTTTCTTGTGAATTAATTAAACCCCGGCTGGGCTTCGGATTTGATGAGAATATGGGATAATTATTTATATTAGTGATAAGGACGTTTTTCTTTTACGTGATTTATATTTAATTTCCGGCTGTATTTCGGATTTGATGGGAATATGGAATAATTATTCATATTAGTGATAGGGATGTTTTCTTTTACGTGATTTATCTTTAATTTCCGGCTATATCACGGACTTGATGAATATATGGAATGGTTTTTTTTCTGTGATAAGGATTTTTTTTTTCATTTTTAATTTCCGGCTATATCACGGATCTGATAAATATATCAATTAATTATTTATAGTCGTTATGGAGATAATTTCTTTTGATTTTAATTATATTGGATTTCCGGCTATCGCGGAATATTTGTGACAGATGTTTGTAGTTGATATTTTGATAATTAATAAATAAGGGACCATTTTTGTAGAATTGCGAGTACTTATTTTCCCAGAAGCAATCCACTTATCTGGAATCTGGTTTTTTTTTTTGGGAAGGAATTTTGGCGTTCCATTGCGTGGATTTTGGAGAATTTTGAGTTCCGTTTCAATCGTTCCGGGGTTATTAGATTTCTTTCTTAATTTTGGCTTGCGAATTCTGATTTTTTTTTATTAGGTTTCTTTCTTAATTTTTTTTTGCTTGTGAATTCTGATTTTTTTTCTATTCAATTTTCCCTTCATGATTTTGGCTTAAATTCTTATTTTAATTGGAATTATTAGTTTATTTTTTTTTCTCTAAGATTTAGGATTTAATTTTCATTGGCGGTCTTAGTAGATTAATTATTTTATTCTGGAGGATTATTGGAGAATTGAAGGTTCCTCGTACCTTCTCAATAAAAATGAGGTGGCGATCCTGTAAGTATATTTATGGGACATGGTGAAGGTGTTTTTTTTTTGTAGATTTTGGATGATTTTTAATTATTTAATTATTTTTGATTTAATTTTAATTTCATTTCCCGGAACGGTGGCGAAGGTTTCGTGCGATTTCACCAAATTAATAGGGAGTAATTGATTTGTAAATTTGGCAGAAATTTGTCACGTTACACAATTTTTTTCGAAAAATCCAATTTTTCCATCGTTCCGACTGAAAAACCAAAATTTTGTCTTGATGGTTCGTGGAGGTATATTCTGTGTCCAAGTGCTTCAGTCTGATGTTTTCAATGTCCTGAAAATGATTATATTAATTTTTGATCATTATTCAGGAAATGCGTACATCCCAGACCGCGTTACCTAACATTGACATTTTAAAAACATGGAATCCCCTGTAAAAATTATATTATTTTATAATATTACATACTTTCACATAAAATTATACATGTTAAAAAATTGTGAGTATAATAAAATTATATATTGATTTTATAACTAAATTATAAAATCATATTATTATTATTATTATTATTATTATTATTATTATTATTATTATTATTATTATTATTATTATTATTAAAATATAATACATCATTTTATAAATGGAATTTAAACCAAACACTAGCTGGTACATTCTGATTAGGCTTCTTTTCATGAGTTTTTTTATCGATATTAATTTTTTTCGAAAATTCGTATTTTTCTATCGTTCTGATGGAAAAACCAAAATTTTTTCCTGATGGTTTGTCGGGGTTCTTATTGTTTCCAATAGCTTCTGTTAAATGTTTCTTATGTTCTGAAAATCATCAATTGCATTTAATGAATATAATTTAATAATTAATTCTGTGCATGAATATATTCAATTCATATTATTAATCATTAATGAATATCATTAATGACTAATAAAAAAAACTATCATTAATTATTTATGACTCTCACAAATTTTCATTGGAATTTATAATTACTTATATTTTTCCGTTTATTCCTTTAGCTGTTCAGAAATAAATTTACCACATGGAACCAAAGTAATTTCATTGAAAACATTAATTTTGCGTTGTTAGGTTTTTTATAGAATTTTATAATTTCCACCATGTTTAGAAATTTCATCTTATGGAAGTTCTCTCAACTCGATCATAAAAGAAATTGCATTCAAGCTTCAATTCTTCATTTGTCTTTTTGCCATTTTTTCTGATTTACTTTCAATATCTTTCAGATTAACCTGGGATAAAAAGGACCATGTCTCTGATCGAATTAGATCCCGAGGAACTAGCTGTGGAGCTGCAGGAAAGCAAGTACAATTTGCCGGAGAATGTTGTAGCTATTTTACTGGGTGAGAGAATAATTATTTTTCAATCGAAGAAGCATCTATTCTAATTAGTAGAGTTAATAATACTTAAAAAAATATAAGTCGCTAAATAAAAAATAATTTTTTTATAATAATAAATTGATGGATTTTTCAGGTAAAAGTATACATAGTCAATAATTATATTTAATCAAGCAGTTTTATGCAATAACTTATTGATGGGATGGTCATTTCAAAATATTATGAATAATGATACATTTCTTAAAACTTGACATTGTGAAACATACACTGTTTCTTTCTTTTTTTTTTTTCAAAAATTGATTCTTGAACAACGATCTATTTTTTTAATAACACGTGTGTTAAAAATGTGGGTGTATTACAAGCAAAAAGATGAACGTTCATGATTTGGTGAAAGTCGAACATGACAAAAGTTGAGGAAAATTGGGGAACTCTAAAAATTTATTCAAATTGAAACAATTCGTATATAAATAAAGATTGCAATAATTCTAAAATGGTTCGATTAACGTGTTTTGTATGTAAGAATGACGTTGATGACGGAATCAATGGTCTAAGCCGACATTTTAACCTGATTCACGGATTAACGTTAAATCGAGGATACCATAATACAGGTTTCGAATGTGGACAGAATAACTGTGTAAAGAGGTACACTCTTTTTTCTTCTTTGCGTAGACACATTATATCAGCACATTTATACGATGAGTTTGACGATTATAGACAGGTCGAAAATTTAGACATTGATGACAATGTGATGGACGTTGTCGATGAAGGAATGGAGTTTGATGCCGCAGACAACAGAAACGAAGAACAACAGCCTTTTGTAGATCCTTTTGAAAATGTTTTTTTAGACAACTTTCAGCGTAAATTGATGGCTCGTATGATCAGTCGACTGCAGTCAAAACCTTCAATGACTGGATCAACGGTAGCGGACGTTTTAGATGAAAGTGAACAGCTTCTATCTAGCACTGTACAATTTTTGAAATCGAAAGTTACAAATTTTTTACGTACTAGAAATATTTTGAATGATGAAGACAGTCAAAACCTCCTTAAGGGATTCACGTTTGGAGATACTTTTAATGATCTGCAATCGGTTGATCAACAAATCCAAGTTTTAAAAGATAATTATCAGTATATAGAATCCAAAGAAATTCCTTTCGGCTACAGAGAAGATACAGTGCTTCATAGACAAACTGGAACTTACATTCCAAAGTTAATTCCCGAAACTTTTCAGTATGTTCCTATTATCGATGTATTGACTTTAATTATGCGTAACACAGATGTGAAGAATGCAATTATGTCTGAGAGAGAATCAGAAGAAGGCGTGCTTTCTTCATTTATAGATGGGAAACATTTCAAAAATCATGAGTTTTTCCAACGGTACAAAAAAGCTCTTAGGATTGAATTGTACTTTGACGACTTGGAAATAACTAATCCCTTAGGTTTAAAAACGGTTATTCATAAGCTGGGAGTACTTTTGTTTCGAATTCAAAACATACCAGCGCACATGAATTCTAAACTTGGCAGTATCCATACAGCTTGTTTAGGTTACAGCGAAGATATTAAGAAGTATGGCTTTGAACAATTTTTGAAACCGTTACTTCTTGATATCAAGAAATTGGAGGCAGATGCTGGAGTCGCGATTTCTTTGAAAGATGGTAATTTCGTTCTCCGAGCTTCGCTTGCGGGTATTTGCATGGACTGTTTAGCAGTCCACCAAATGTATGGACTTCTTTCGCCTGCATGTAATAAGTTTTGCAGAATGTGTCTCATTACACGTGAACAACTCCACGCAGGTGATGTTGCACCCAAACAAGAAAGGACAAAATAAATCTTCGAGCGAGATGTTGTTGAGGAATGCTGGAAATCGCGCTCCTGAAATTATGACTGAGACCGGAATTAGAAGTGACTGTCCTTTGAATCAACTGAAATATTTTCATATTTTGAGAAACAAAATTTTCAATCCCATGCACGATTTGCTTGCTGGCGTTTTACCAATGGTTTTAAAATTAGTATTACATCGTTTTATTTCCACTGATCATTTTTTTTCTATACAGAACTTGAACGAGGCGATTTCTGCTTTTAATTATGGAGTTACAGAATCTAAAAATAAGCCATCCTCAAACTTCACTCAAGCAATGATTCGAAATATTGATGATCACTCGCTTCCTCAAAAGGCCATGCAAATGTGGTGTTTGTTTAGAGTGTTCCCTTTTCTAGTTAATTGTAAGATCCCTCGTGAAAATCCGCACATGCACTTGATTCTTCTGTTGCTGAGAATCCTAGAGATTGTAATGGCTCCCAAATTAAAAACACACAATATTGTTTATTTGAGGCAATTGAACTCGGACTTTTTCGAAGTATTCAGAGAGTTGTTTCCAAACGTGAATTTCATCAATAAAATTCATCATTTGAGCCATTACCCAGATTGTATTGAACAATCAGGTCCATTAGCTCTTTACTCGTTTATGAGATATGAAGCGAAGCATGCTCCGACTAAGCTGCGAGCCCAAGTTGTGCACAATCATAAAAATTGTCCAAAAACATTAATTCGTGTTTCTCAGAGTATGCAGTGTGCATACTGGGGCGCTCATGATGTGAAAGTTTACACTGTTCAATGTGAAGGTGGTGTGAAAGTTGATGTTGAAGATACTCTAAGTAAAACTGATCTCAACGACTTAGGTTACTTGGATAATGATACAGTTGTTCAAACAAATTCCGTTAGAGTTAATGGCGCTTTGTATAGAAAAGGATTGATTGTATGCCTCGATGTTGAGGGAAATCAGCGCGAAAATTTGCCAATATTTGGACTCATTGACGAAATTATCGTTTCAGAAAGAAATGATGTTCGCCTCCGATGTTATCAATGTGATAGCCTTTATTTTGATACAGACTTGAATGCAATTGCATTAGGAGTTGATGAAAAAAATAGCCCAGTCCGCTTTTTATCTACCAATGACCTTGGACATTATAAATCTATGTCAACGTGGACAGAACCGGGATCTGATCAAATTTTTGTTAGTTTAAGGCATATTTTGGTGTAGCTGTAGGAACTGTATGCACGGCATAATGTACAATTACAGATCAAGAGATAGATGGTTCAAGTTTCGCGGATCTTACAGAGGACGATGTGAAAAGCCTGGGCATTAAAATGGGCCCGGTGAAGAAAATCATGAAAATAATTGAAAGTATCAAACAGCTCAAAGTTGAAATTACACAAGTACGTACATATACCTCACACAAACTTGATTGTATGTAAAATGTATGCAAATACCACTAACTGAAGTGTATTCGATGACTTGGTATTCATAATTTGAATAATAAATCAAAAGCATCGATTCAACTTGTCTCTAAATGCTGCAGAAAATGAGTATATGAGTGCAAGAACTAAACAATAATTTTTTCAGGAATTTATCGTGAATCCTGACACTGGAGAATTACAAGACACTGCAGATACATCGAAAATACAATTTCCAGTACCCGGAACATCGCTCAATTCGGGACCACATGTTTCTCTAGAGAAAAGACTCACTTCAAATATTGAAGCAGGCCCGTCCGTCAAGGAAGGCACATCATCTTTTTCGGTACGTTTCCTTCATCACCCTAAATTTATTATTAATTAGATGAATTGAATAATTATATGTTACTTTGATTCAACAGAAATTCGAAACTGTCCGAGAATGCTTGCAAAATCATAAACAAGGATTCGCCATGATAGAAAAGTTCACTAATGGCACTAGCACGGAGACTGACAGACAGTGGTTGGTCCGGATTGTCGTGGGCGAGCTTGTTGCTCATTGCAACACGCTGTAAGTACATTATGACGACTCGCCCTGTCGGTCGGGAGAAGGCAGTTAGAAGGCAGCGGCTGCCTTCTAATTGCCTTCTAACCGACTTCTAATTGACTTCTATCATTTTTGTCATGATTTCATCGAAAATTGACATCATTTGATATAAAATCGATGAATAGGCTCATTTTAATGATATAATACGAAAAAATATCATATTTGGAGAAGTTATTAAAAAAGCACACAAAAATCGAGGCATATGTCAAAACAAAGAAGCATTGGATAACAGACCCTCGAAACCTCTCTTACCGACAATAATAAAATGTAATTTTGATACATTCATAAAAAATTGTTAAATTTCACGAAATAAGCATTCAAACGTCTATCACGCAATGTCAAATAATAAATTACGTATAAAATTGTCTATCATGACGAGGAAAAACTTCATCCTTTTTTCTGCAATATTTTTTGTTTTGCATTAATTCCAAAAAAAATCAAAAAATTTGAATACCATTGTCGGTAAGAGAGGTTTTGAGGGTCTGTTATCTAATGTTTCTTTGTTTTGACATATGCCTCGATTTTTGTGTACTTTTTTAATAACTTCTCCAAATATGATATTTTTTCGTATTATATCATTAAAAAATGAGCCTATTCATCGATTTTATATCAAATGATGTCAATTTTTGATGAAATCATGACAAAAATGATAGAAGTCAATTATAAGTCAGTTAGAAGGCAATTAGAAGGCAGCCGCTGCCTTCTAACTGCCTTCTCCCGACCGACAGGGCGAGGTTAAGGTTACATGAAACTGATTACAGAAAATTAATTAATAATATTGTTTAACAGATATCCTCCTAACGAAACAAAATGGGCTTTGGCGAAAGCTATCGTGAAAGATTTTCCATTATTAAAAGTCACGGGAAAATCAATTGGATGTGTAAGATTACATTATATACATATACTACACTAATTTCACAGACTTGAAATGTTTAGCACGCGGAAAAATATACTTGGAGTAATGGGCTGAAATTGATGTCAAAAAATCGCAAAATATTTGAAAATCGGAATTTTCTATTATTTGTTCTGGCTAATCATAAAAAATATATTTCACTGTGCACAACTACTCTTATGAAAAAAACTATTGGAAACTATTAGTAACTATTCATCAATAGTTTCCAATAGTTTTTTAATCCTATAGTTTCCAATAGTCACTAACAGTGATAAATAGTTTCTAATAGTTACTAATAGTTGCCAATATTTTGAAATAGTTTTTAGTAGTTTCAGGTATGTACCAATAGTAATGAATAATTTCTCATAGTTTTCTATAATTACTTTTACTATCAATAGTTTTAAATAGTTCCCGACTATGATAAATAGTTTCTAATCGTGTCAATGGTAGTCAATGATGTCAAGAACCAAAAAGTCACTTACCATATGATTTTATTCACCATTATCTTTCATAAACCATTTTGCAAATTATTTTAAATGTTCTTTTTTGATTTTTTGATCTTCTGAATATTTTTTGGCATACAAGCATCACTACGTATGATATTAAATAATAAATGTGAATACTAAATGTGAATTAAAACATATAAATATCATATATGATGATGTTTTTACAATTTTGGATTATTCCAACTATATCTTCCTAATTAAGTTCTTTAGAGACTATAAAAATAAGGGAAAGTAAATACTGAAAAAAAAAGCATTGGAAATATGGCAATTATGTTAATTATTTAAGCGAAATCATTGAAACTATCAGAGCTATGAAAACTATGAGAAGAGAAATTATCAAAATAATAAAAATTTTAAACTATAGGAGAGGTAATCATTGAGACTATTGACACTATGGAAACTATTGGAGAACAAACTATTGTAACTATAAAAACTATTGGAAGGAATATCATTGAAACTATAGAAACTATGAAAACTACTGAAAGATAAAGTATTGAAACTATGGAAACTAGTAAAATAAAAATTATTGACACTATTGAGATTATTAAAACTATTGGCATGGATATTATAGGAACTGTTGAAACTATAAAAACTATTGGAAGGAAAACTATTGAAACTATAGAAACTCTGAAAACTACTGAAAGATAAAGTATTGAAGCAATGGAAATTATACAAACTATTGAAACAATGGAAAATTATTGAAACTATCAAAACTATTGAAATTATTCAATAGTTTCCTAATAATTTTCAATATTTCCTAATAGTTTTGATAGTTTTTTTTACAAGGGTAACGTTAAAACTCGTCATATTTCACAGTCACACTGTCACCAAAAGAAAACCTATAATATTCTTAAAATCTGCATTACCAATTATTTTATTGAAAGTATAAGTCATTACTAACGCATATTCTTGGGTTTGTTACAGGAACATTTTTATAATAAAACAACAAAGCAAGGGTTCATTGAACACAGACTGTGGACAGTACGAAAAAATGCTAAGCCTGAAGAAAAGAAATATACGACCAAAAAAATGAAAGATCTGCAAAAAAAAAACCTGAATGCTGCGAGTGAGCCAATTCTTTTGTCGGAAGGAGAAGTGGAAGAGCAGGTAATATGCATATATAATATAATTATAATTATTAAAAAACTTATTGCCACTGTCCGCCGATGCTAACCCAACCTGAGCTTATTTTCATAATTTCCCATAAATTTTCGTATGAATTTTCATATTTTCCAATGAATTACATTGCATTTGTAAATATGTACAAGAAGGCATTCATAGAAGCTGTTTTTGTATCGTACATTTAACAGATTTTATTCCTATTTTGATGCTATTTAGATCTGTTGGATGCAACTTACAATGTCAACGCCAGAGAAGAAAAGGGAAATCATGGACAATTTGCAAAGAACTTTCACTTGCAGACGTAACTGGATTGCACGAGAACATCCTTCTATATTCCAAATTGTGCAAAAGTTTCCCAAGCTTTTTGACTTTTACGGTGAAATGGTGAGTTAGCTACATATATACTGTTCGTTGTAACGAGCCTTCTGTGAAAAGGTGCATGTAGTGAATTTTTATAATTTCTGCATATTTCAAGGTATGGTTAAAACTCAACGTTGGAACGTTTTTACAAATTTGACAAACGTCTTCAACGTTAGCAAAATATTGGAAGAGTTTTTTTATTATGAATATACTACAATTCCAAAATCTGAAAACATTTTACACAAGTTAAGAAATATTTCAGTAACTTTTCGCAACTTGGAGAAAATAAGAAATTCAGTAATATTTTGCTTTTTACTAGGAAATGTCAGAACATTCACATTCAATATTTTCATTGTTACTTTATTCATTTATAAGGTGGAGTTGGAATTCCAAGCAATGTTTACTGAAGACATCAACGCCAATTTCCTGAGTCGATTTCCAACTACGTATATGCCGATTATATTGACTTACTGTGAGCAAAACCGCCGGGATATTTTCTCGAAGGCTCACGAAATCAAAGATCGTACGTTATGATTATACAAATCGACTTGATTGACTATTTTTTTGATGTTATCGAGTAATTACAATGAGTCAGAATATATAAATTTTGTAAATGTGTAAATTTTATAAGTCGATTATCCTACAGTATTTGATTGTGATATTTATGTATTATATACATTTTCTTATACACTACATTTATCATATGCTTCATTTTTGAAAACTTTATTAGAAACTAAAAATTAAATCGTATTAGTCTGATTGTCTATAAAAAAATGATATACTTTGCAATACTCCACTCATAATTTATGTGTGTGATTTCAGGTAATTGGAAAGCCTTAGTTATATTGAATGCTCTTCTGCCAACTGCGAATTTTTCAAGAAAGCGAAAAAGGAACGAGGTAGCCACTGAGAAAACGAAGGTGAATTTTTTATTACATCATCTATTTTGATAATTTCATTCGGTATCCCTAGTAAACACGTTCCAAGTAATTAGAATAAGAAAAAATTGTCGAAAAATTTGCAAGTCTTGAAGGTAACTTTTTCAGGCGAAAACATCATCTTCCACTGAAAAAAAAACAGAGGGAATTGCTGAGAAAACTGTCTCCAACTTCATCAACTCCGAGTTGATACATTTCGTACCGGTAAAATAGTAAATTTTAAATACTTATGGTTATTTAAGATCAGTAGGATTATTAATCAGTGCGATTTCATTTTACAGGAAGGTACCAAAGTCACGGACTACATTGAGAAAGTCAGAAAGTCTGCAGCTGGACGTCCAGTACAACCATATGTCATATGCGTTAGAGGACAGAAGAAAGAATTGTACTTTATCCAAGCGGATGGAAAATTAATAGAAATCGGTCCAGACGCAAACCCCATCATCGCATTTGATATTCTCTTCAAATTACATTTTTTTTGTAATGTGCATTATGCCGATTCGCTTTTTTTTTTGTACAATTTTATTGAATGTTGCGTTTATAAAATGTTAGACTCAGATGTAAAAAATTGTGTTGCGTCGCTGAATACAGCATTGTTAAACTGGAATGCTGTTAATAAGAACGTGAAATGATTATGCTCCACAAATTTCTATAGAAAATTGTGGAGCATAATTATGATTTACTGTCGTAAATCATGAATTTTATATCTTACTAAAAAAGTACAATAAGTGTTCAACGTTAGTGCAATACGAATGTAAACATTTCAATACAGATAAGGTTGAGATCTAATTCCCGTGTTTTTATTTGTGTTTTCCTCAGAAAAGAATAAATTACATCATCACTGATTCGTTTAGTCATACCTGACTGCAAATCGAAATATCCCGCTGTTTTAATCAGTGATACTTCATCGCTAATTGAAACAGTTGTTTTTCACTGATAGTCAGTGACTCAGATCCGATTATTGTGATCAGTCATTTATCGCTGATAATCAGTGAAAGTTGACTGTTTCGATCAGTGATGACTCTAGCTGTTTGAATCAGTGATTTTTCATCACTGAATGGAATAATCATTTCTCACTGATCGTCAGTGGCTAAAATCCGATGAATTCAATCAGTCATTTACCACTGACAATCAGTGAAATTTCACTGGTTTTTTTTAAGAGAGTATTTCTTTCTTTTTTTTTTTTGCTGTTGTGATTCTTCTCGATCTTTATCGCACGAATTTACGGGAACAACGGCGTCATTTCTCGCTGACGAGATGTGTTGCTGGCGTGACTAGTGAAGATATCGAATGTATTACGTTTTTACAAAATCTAACATAAACGTGCATGAGATAGTTTTAAAACTTACATTGTCGCCGTTTTCTTCTTCATCATTTTGAGATCCATCGATCATTAAATTCACATACACTCGTTGATTTCTGATATTAAGTACACTTAATAACAAGCAACATCGAGGCTTCCTCGTCCTTTACTCACACTGCCATTCAACGCTTACGCACGATTCCACCGAAAACTCGCGCTACAACTTCGCTCCCCTCGCCCCGAACACTCTTCGCCTATACACCTTTCCAATTCATATCTACGGCTCTCGTCCCCCCGCTCCACGCTCCCCGCGTCTATACTGAGCTATCGTCTCGTCCGTCATTCTCTATCCATTCGGTCTTACGCTTTTCGTGCTGATGACTCACGTTCGTTCATTTTACTCCTCACTTTTTTTTTGCCTCGCGCCATAAGAAGTTTCAGTTCAAAAGAAAAAAAAAAACATTTTCAATTATTCTTCAAAAATATCTTTTTGTATTTGTTATACATATATTTCTAGAATACGTTACGGGAATATTATAATAATAATATATGTTACGGGAATCTTCTCACGAGTTAAGTATTGAAATCAAATGCGATCATAACAATAAAAAATTATTGATAATATCCAAGCTCAATAATCGGTTCAGATACAACGGGACTGTAAAAGATAGAGATATTATCCACTATGTCTTGATTATTGTACATAGTGAATTTGTCAATTTTTCATATCAATAAAGGCCTTATTCTTGAAACTTTTATCAAACAAGTAATAATGACTCATAGGACGATAAAATGAACCTCGTCATGTATTATTTCTCGTGCGATATGTCTCAAGAATTTCGATCCTCAAATCGAGAATAATAGCATTTGGATCGTTAAGGATCGGATATGATCTAAAATATCCTAATAATTTTCAATCGCATCCTACCTATTTTATAACGAGCATGGGAATGGATGGGAAAGGATCAGTAATTTTTGATCTTTTCCCATCCCGTTCAATCCAGTTCAATCCTAGAAAAAGTCAATCATGTCCGATCCTTCCTAATCCGGATATGGCGTTCTCTTGATCCGGTTTGATAGGGAAAACTAGTGACAAATCAACTATGTAGTAAAATGATCAAGGCGGATCGAGCTAAAATTTTCGATTTTTTCCAATCCGATTCTATCAGCAGGGTACTCAGCAAGACTGACGTCACAAGTCGAGCCAAAGCGCTTCAATGACGTATCTACGTCAAGCGCCCCGTGCATTACAGACATAAAATATGAAAAAATGCTAAATTATTTATAAAAAAATACTATATTCAACTCATTTATGCATCACACACACGATTAGATATTTTTTACAAATGTAAAAGATTTTACGGAACACTTTTAACGATTTGTTTTTATTGACAAATATGATGATTTATGATGATCGAACGTTTTCGGATACACTCGGTTGTCTCCGTCAACTAGTGACGTCAGTCTCGTTGTTCTATGTTGACACTGATAAATGCTGCCTACTACCAGTCCATATGCTATATGGTCTAAGGGTGGAATATAACTGGTGACCTCGTGCGTCATAGCGTTTTTTCTTCCTTCACCGTTCGAAAAGGGGATTCTTACGCTCAATCCGCGAGCAGCATAACACACTCATTTAAAGCGGCTACCATGAAAAAATTACTTGCTCAAAAATTTAAAAAATTTTTTTAATTCACGCTAATTACAGTTCGACAACGCTACGAGAAATATTCATAGTTCATCATTTATGTGTATATTTCATACAACTTTGAACGTTTCCATACAAAGATGATTGAAATCCATAGATTTTACGATGAGAAATAAAGATTTTGGAAAAAGTTTTCTACAAAAGTGAGGTTACTCTGAATTTGACAGCCTAATTGAGAATCTGGATTTCTCGAAAAAAAAACAAATTTCAGCCGAAAATATAGTATACGTATGTTCTACCCGGGGAAAAAAAACTTGCATGATACATGCATGCAGCATGCATGTAACATGCAAGTTTTGCATACATGTCGCATGCAAGCAGCATGAATGTCGAAATAAGAGATTATTTTTTTTTTATTTTGCATTACCTTTTTTTTTTGAATTGAAAACTGCATGATGAATTTTCATAAATTAATAAAATGGAAATTTTTCAAGAAAGTTTGCAAGTGATTGCATTACCGCGCCTTTGTAGCGCGGGTAATGACATATCTGCTGGAGACATGGGCCCAATAAATATGATATTTATAAAACTTCTCTTCGAATTGCTCTTGGTTTAAGCATTCTACGAAAAACTTGAAATATAAGTAAAAAAATCCAGCAGCCATCTGGTGATGGTAAAAAACCAGATGGTGATGGAAAAAAACCAGATGGCTGCTGGGTTTTTTTCTCATTTTTCAAGTTTTGTGTAGAATGCTTAAAGAAAGTGCATGTCTAAGGGAAAATTAATATTATACTTCTTGTGCTCATGTCTCTAGCAGATTGAGCAGATATGTCATTACTCGCGCTACAAAGGCGCGGTAATGCAATCACTTGCAAACTTTCTTGAAAAATTTCCATTTTATTAATTCATGAAAATTTATCATGCAGTTTTTAATTCCAAAAAAAAAGGTAATGCAAAATAAATGCAATGCAAAAAAAAAAAAAAACAATCGCTTATTTCGACATACATGCTGCTTGCATGCAACGTGTATGCTAAAATTGCATGGTGCATGCATGGGACATGTATGCAAAACTTGCATGGTGCATGCATGCAAGCAGAAAAAAATCGCTTCTTTCGACATGCATGCGGCATGCAAGCAGCATGCATGAACCATGCATAATTATCTTACAAGAAACATGCATGGTTCTGGCATTTAAAAACTTGCATGTTACATGCATGCTACATGCAAGTACACTTGCATGCAGCATGCAAAAAACTTGCAAGCTGCTTGCATGTCATTGCATGCATGTATCAAGAAAGTTTTTTTTTCCCGGGTAAAACTAGTTTACCTATCTATATAATACATTTTGAGAGAAATCAGTGATTTTGTCAGTGACGACCAAACTGATTCTAAAAATAATGACTCATAATTAAGTCCGATATTTGAAATAACGAGTAACATAATTTATTGGTTTTACCAGTATTATTTACCAGTGGCGGATGCAGGATTTCAAAAAAGGGGGTGTCTGAAATTTTCGAAGAGGGGCAGGATGCTTGATGGATTTTTGCTTTCAAAGGTAACAATTATAAATAAGCACGTATAAGCGTAAAAAAGAACAAAATTTCAACGATTTATTTCGAAAAAATGTTCGTGTGTTAGACATTTTGAAAAATTGGTGCCAAAATATTGATAAAACCTACTTTGGTTAGAAGAAATTCTTGTTATCTATATTCATGAAAATCACGTATATGTATGCATGTATTTCATGTATTGTAGTTTGAATATATATCGAATGACATTTCAATATTGAATATATTGTTGAAGAATAATTTTGAATATTAATAGTAAAAATATAAAATTATACTCCTTAAAATATTTGTGCATATATAATTTTACGTATCAAAAAAATTACGTATACTGGCAATGTCCTCAAAGGCGATTGATCCAAAAAGAAAGAAAAAAGAAGAAAAAAAACACAATCAGTGATGATTCATAGCTCGCTGAGTAACCGATGATGTGCATTCTGTGCATTGGAAGCTTTTGTATAATCGGAAGGTTGTCATGGTAGGTATACGTATGTTTGCACATTTTACCCACACCTTCTCTTTTATGATTGCTCTCCAACGATTCTCGAGAGTGTGCGCACTTGTAATCCAGACACGCGTTTAGTCTCATATTTACCGCATAACAGTACGTTGCTGGAATGTTAAGATAGTGCGAAATCGTGTTAGTTCGTTCGTTTTCCTTTATCATAAACTTTTCTGAATCACTTCATTAAAAATAATATCAACGTATATTCAATTCACCCTGTTTGCCGTTTGTTAAAAAGTTTCTTGAAATTAAAAATTCAAATACAATTTCAAAGTATCTACTTCGAGTGCAATATGATAAACTTTGGTGCTTATCATGAAAATGACACATAAATGAATGTGCGTTTCGTTAATGAAACTCGGTAAAGTAACTTTGTTGAAATCGATCCATTGTCCTCAATCGAATCCTTGGATCCGAGCTTCGTTCCATGTAAGTTCTATCCAACTTATGTAGCTTGAAAAATTAAGCACTATAAATTATTAATCGATTTTCGCTGGTGTAAAGTTGCATGCAAATAACTGGTTAATGATATTCATGAATAGATATCAATTTTTTGGATTCCGCTTATAGTCATCACTCGTTTGAGTAATTCTAATGTTTTTACAAATTTACGTCGTAGATTGATAAACATTGCACTTTGAAATTTATTTGGTGATAACGTTATCGTATATCGGGGTAAGAGTTAGCCCGAAAAATGGCAAGCAAAAGCAGTTTATTTTAAACTTGGAGTTCGTGGCAGGGGGCTCGATATCCATAATAGAAAAAATGCCTCTGCATTTGGTGATTCGTTATGTGCTGGGGAACGGTGAAAACTAATAATATAGAGACGTGAAATTTATCGACGTTGTAGCTAACTTTAGAGCCACTGACAACTTTCTAATGACTTCGAGTCTTGAATCTCACGTGGTGGTCTACCAAGGTCTACACGCTTCTCATGCATGATTCAGGGTTGGAAGAAATGCGTTACAAGTAACGTGTCAGGGTTTGGAAGTAACGCGTCATTCTCGAACGTTTCATTTTTTACTGTAACGATAACGTAACGCGTTACATTAATTAACAAGTAATAATAACGCCAACCAGTAACGAAAGTCCCGTTATTTTACGTTACTTTTATCTTTCTCATTAAGTTTTTAGCAAAATTTGTAACTTTTTGAGAAATGTTCTAAAACTAAGATATAAAGAATTTTGAACTTCCTCATTTTTGATGATCTGGGACATGTCACCCCCCCCCCCCCCCCAAATCGCAGTCACAAAATTCGAATGCGGATTTTTACTTTTTATTCAACTACAATAAATTTATAAAGTTTGATGAAATTGTATAAATATTTATTGTTGACTGATTCCATTTCGATTTTACGAAGTTTTACGGGTCAACATTTTATTTTCGCTTCAAATTCATGTATTTTGTACCTTAAACAATATTATTCGACACATATTTTTAATTTTCTAGCAGAAAATTTGTTTTTGTCAGTTATAAGGTATGTCTGAGGTTGTCAAAATTGGCTTTTCAGTTTACCCAATAAAAAAATTTTTTTTTTTAATTTCTACAGCTTTAACAAATGTTGACCGATTTTGATGATTTTTATCTTAAAATGCGTGGAAAAGTTTGAAATCTCCAACGATTCCAAAATCTATCAGGTATCTACATATTACCTCGTTTTAATCGTGCCAACACAAAAATTGAAATTAATCCTTAATATGATAGCACGGAGCCAAGGTTGATAAAAAAGTCATCTCACTCTTGATATGAACATTTTAATATTTCGGCTTAAATGAAGCCCTCTTCAGAAACTGCATAAAAAATTCTCCCTTTACTTCTTTCTTTCTTTCTCTCTCATTAATATCATACAGTCACAGTACACAATAAACAAAACAAAACATCGTTAATAATATGTCACAACTTACAATTTTTTACTAAAGGAGTTCCAATAAATATAAACATGAAGGAAATCCCTTTCATTGTGTGTGGTAAAAAAACACAAGTCAAATTATATAAATCCTCAAATACGTCATAACTTTATTGGAACTCCTTCAGTAAAAAATTGTAAGTTGTGACATATAATTAACGATTTTTTGTTTTGTTCATTGAGTACTGTGATTGTATGATATTAATGAGAGAGAAAGAAAGAAAGAAGTTAAGGGAGAATTTTTTACGTAGATTCTGAAGAGGGCTTTATTTAAGCCGAAATATTAAAATGTTCATATCAAGAGTGAGATGACTTTTTTATCAACCTTGGCTCCGTGCGATCATATAAGGGATTAATTTACACATTTCGGAGCATATAAACATTTGATTAACAAAAACTGAAAATTTTTTCAGAATTCATTTTCTCGGAATGCCTTTTCCTCCGCGATGAATTTTTTTCGTATGTTAGAACAATGTTTGATCTCCATTTTGGAAAATTTTGGAGGAGCGAAAATTTCTTGTTTTAAGATATGAATTAATGAAGAAAATGTTCGATTTCTTCGTGTAACATCATCTGAATTTACCCATTTTTGTCTTTAATTCAATTTTCGCAGTCTCGAAATGACTTTTCTAATTGGAAAAGTTACAAAGTACTATGCACTATCAGTTGGACAATTATGGTAAAATTTTACCGTAATCAACGGAATGCAAAAAATATATATGAGAAAGTCACGTAATAATAAAAAAAAACATACGAACAAATCAGCTATGAGAAATCGAACTTATAATCAGAAATAACTGCCATTCCTACATCTATGAAATCCTACGTATTCATATTTAAATAGTTTACTTATCATTGATACAATAACTGGATTTGATATTACACCATTGTGAATTTCAAAATTCTACTTTATACAGTTATGAATTTGCAATTATTATGTGTATTTTTATTTTCTATGAGGAACAAAAAAGCTAAGGTAACAAACTATATGCAAAGAATACGTTCAAAGAAGGTTTTGAACCGAATTCAGTATTATTATCATACATATTTTCAATGACGCCGCTAGACGTTCCGAAAATCGTTTTATATCAGCGAAAAAAAAATACTAGAAGAAAAATGGAATTTTAATTTGCCAGCGGTCACGGAAAAAAAGTACAGGATGACATCGGAAGGTTTGTCAATTATAACATAAATGTCACACTATAATTTGACTGAAGAACCTTCAAAATATATTTTGAATCTAACAAATCAATTCTTGGAAAATATCAATCTTGTATACAAAAAAATCGAATCAATCTGTATCAATGTCAGATAATTAGAGAGTTTATAATTAATTGAAAAAAAATTGTTAAGAAACATAAAGAATACTGTAATAGAGAAAAACACGACTGGAAAAATTGAATTTGCAGAATGATTTTTAATGTTTTTATGGCTCGGACGAGTTAACACGAGTAAAAATTTGTTGATTTGAAAGCTTCATCATGTAGATTCTAATTTCTTTCGAGAAGATTGCTAAACTGTGACAATAAAATATTCTTTGCACATGGTTTGTTACCGAAGCTTTTTTTGTCTCTCATACGAGATAGAAATACGCATAATAATTGCAAATTCAGAACTGTATGGAGTGGAATTTTTCAATTCACAATGGTGTAACATGAAATCAAGTTATTGTATCAATGATAAGTAATCTATCCGAATATGCATAGGTAGAATTTCATAGATGTTTGAGTGACACTGTTATTTGTAATTATAAGTTCGATTTCTTATAGCTGATTCGTTCGTATGGTTTTTTCTATAGTTATGTAACTTATATATATTTTCTGCATTCCGTTGATTCTCAGCAGCGCTCTTTTTATTTCAATACGGTAAAATTTCACTATAACTGTCTAACATAATAGTACTTTGTAACTTTTCCAATTAGTTAAATCATTTCGAGGCTGCGAAGGTTGAATTCCAGACAAAAATGGGTAAACTCAGATGATGTTCCACGAAGAAATCGAACATTTTCTTCTAAAATTCATATCTATTTCAGAAACTGAAATCTTGCCAAATCGAATTTTCCTTTCATATTTAGATGATACCTCCTTTAAAAATAGTTCTGATTTTCCAAGTGTATGCTAAAAAAATTTTAAATTCGATGTCCCCCCTCCAAAATTCACCCCAAGATCCGTCACTTGTTTAATTATTATTTTACATGTTTTATTTTTTCAGTAAATAATGATGCATTTTGTCATTAAACTATTGGCTACTTCGAATTGCTTTTATTAGAGATGTCACATTTTTACGATCTTATGTAGGAAATAAAGGAAATTTTTCGAATTTTAGTATTTCTTTAATTATTTACTCCAAAAGTATAACCTTTCACAGTTACTCGAATATCTTCGCACTTAAAATGCATTTTATAAATTTCCATCTATTAGCTTAAATATTCAATAAAAAAATTAATATAATTAAAACAAATTTACAATCCTTTTCATATACGTAACAATGAAATTTCAAACACGATTTTAAGAGAAAGTTAATGAAAGATGTTTAAACTTTCAATTTTTTTTCGACAGTGTAGAAAATCTTACATGATTCATTGAATACAGAAAAACGCGAAAATTAATGAAAATACTAGACTTTAGTTAGTTTGTTCTGAAGGCTACACAATTCTTCAAAAATTTTTAAAAAATGCAGAAATCAATCAAATTTTGATATCTCGGGCCTTGACTTTGGGAAATATTTATTGAAGTCCATAAAAATACAGGAAAATCCTTGAAATCATAAAATAAAAAGAAAATAATAAAAATATTTAGAATAGGTTTTATGAATAATCAATACTGATTTTCCTCGTCCTAACAAAGAACAGATTTCACGATTTAGATACGTATTTTATTCGATCAAAAAGTTTTGTGCAAGCTTAACGAAGATTTCAGTCGAAACATTTTCCCGTCACAAACCATTTTTTACATCTCAAATAAACAGTATCTAAAACAAAACCAAAAGTACGTTAATATCATTTTTTCATTTTTAACTAACTTTCGATGTCTCATTACTTATTCATTCATTTTTTCCCCAGAAAGTAACGTGACAGTAACGCAACGTTACTTTTTTTGTAACGATATCGAGTTACTTTTTCCTTTCAAGTAACGGTAACGTAACGAATTACTGTTTTAACCCAACTTACAGTAACGTAATGCGTTACACTTTTCTGAATAAGTAATTTTCCAAACCCTGGTACTTGAAAAATATTCATAGGTGTAAAGGTGTCTGTGAAAAATCTGGCGTCATAATAACGCAACAACGTTTGTAAAGAGTTGACTGGGGTCGTAGTCAGGAAATAATTGCGAAAGTTGGAAAAGGCTGAAAGAATGAATGCTATTGTTTTTTTTGCGTTCTATGAAAGACATATATTCCTATGCATCTTTTTGTTTCGTAACACCTAATAATTTTCTTTATTGAAACTGCACGTGATTGTTTAAAAATTTGAAGTGAATATTGATTTCATATCGTGATCGGTTTTAATCTAGAAAATGCTTTTAGATGATTTTCGGCTTAAATATTAACATTGTAGTTGCAAGATTGTTTTCCGCATTTTAATACCTTGAATCATAATTGGAAAAATTTTTGTATTTTTTAGCTTTTTACATAAATTTATTGACACCTGCAAAACTCTTTGATGTTTCTTTATACACATTTTGAGTTGGTGTAGTAGTGTACACAAAAAATCGCAAAAGTTTTAATCTTTATGCGTTGCGTAGAATATTTGTGATTTTTCACAGGTCTAGTTCATGTCTGCAACTTTTTTCCAAGATTATTCTTGACTCAAAGAATTCTTTAACATATTTTTTATATTCATAACTTCTGAGGCTTTCCAAAAAATAATCGCCGAAATTTGTAAAAATCTAAAAGTTGTCATGCTCGAGTTTTCTTAACAAAGTTTGAAAATTTTCACAGTTCAATTAAAAGTCTGAACATTCTTCGAAAATTGACAGAAACATAACGTTTCTTTCTGTATTTTTTTATTTCTTAAGTTGATAAGGCTTCAAAAAAAATCTCTTAAGGGGGGAGGTATACCTAAGTCGCTGAAATTCGCTTACAAACTTTGCGCGTGGATTGCGGGAAAACTGTAAACGATAGGAACCCCAAATTTGGCTCGAATGAAGTTTGTGCCAACATCCATGAGACGTAAGTCTGAAAAAATTTCTTTTTTTTACGCGGAAACTTTAAACGCGTTTTACCGAAAACCATTTTTTTAAAATGGTGGGACAAGTAAAGAGAGAACAGCTTGACCGATTTTCATAATTTTTTTTTATATTGAACCTAAAATAATGCTCCATTAACTGAGATTTCCTGATTTTGCAAAAAAAAATGTGTTTAAACATATTTTTGCAAAAAACGACAAAAAATTCATCTTTCTCACATTTTTCGCTTTAATTTGTTTGAAAATTTCTTTTTTAAAAAACCAAGAATGTCAAGTTATAGAAGACGTAAATACCTTAAAAATTTGTATAAAAATTTTTTTTTTAATGAGCTCCCGAAGCTGTACCAGTCCCACCGTTTGCATTTGAAAAATGGGCAGGTGCAATTTTGAAAGCTTAGATTCGCGAACGAGGCACCGTTTTTGCAAAATGACATTTATTACTTTGTAGTATATGAAATAAACTTTATTTGGGCCAAATTTGGGATTCCTATTGTTAATAGTGTTCCTGCAATACACGCGCAAAGTTTGTGACTGATTTCAGACGTTTAGGCGTATCTCCCCCCTTTATGAAAAATAGGACATTCTGAAATATTTCTTTAGATTTTTAGTTCATAAAGATTTTATAAAAAATGCGGAAATTTGTGAAAATTTGAGTTTGTATCTTTCTGTGTTTATGAGCAACTTCGTGATTTTCAAAAAAGTTCAAGAAAATCATTTATTAAAAAATCGTTCAGAACGATATATGGATTTTAAAAATTTCTTTAGATTTCCGAAATAGGAATAATTCTGCTCATTCGCAAAGAAATGTTGAAAACGCTTCTACATAAAAATGAATTTGCATTAAAAAATGAAATTGCGTTTCTTGTTTTCAAAACAAGATTCCTATAGTGCTCATATTTTCATGTAAACAAATTAATGTTTCATTTTGACGTCAAAAATGAACTGTAATTGAAAATCACTTCTCTTGAAATCGATACGAACATATTGCTCATTATCATACATCAAACATTGGCTTTAATTCATATATGGGACACATGTTTGTATGAATCGACTTTCAATTGAAAAATTTCATGTTGTTATGTAAGTCGTTGAAAACTAACTCGAAAAATAAATGAGCATGAAAATTATTGTCAATAGATGGAAGCTTTTGTATTATCTACGAAAAACAGATACGATTGAAATTGAGTCACATTTTTCCGCTCGAGCGAAGCGAGGATATTGATCAAATTTGACATTTGATTGTTTGCTTTCACGCATGATACGAGGATAATTTTTACTATCGTGAACATAAGAAAATTACTTGAAAATGAGTGCACAGCTGGCTTTAGTTTGGTGTTTTAAATTGGTCGACGCCAAGATTCTAGGTCATTTGCCCACATTTATTGCAAAACGGAAGTCATGAAATTATTTTCTGCGAGTGTATTTATTATTGAGAAGTGTAATGAAAATCATCCTATGGTTTGATTTATGTGTTAGTTCCAGGAGAAAATTAAACAACCGTCGCCATGAAGAAAGTGGAAGGCAACGTGGTTCTGCGTAACCACATAGCAAGCAACCAGTCCCATATTCCGGTACCAAAAAACCTGAACAAAGGACACTTTCTCAGCCGCAGAAATTCTTTTGAAAAGTCCCCTTCAGTCGCGGCACATCGCGCGGCTTTTGAAAAATTAGATGCTGCCGTAATCAATGCAAGCCCACGTACTCGTACGAAAACCTTCGTCGCGAATTTGGAGAATCACAAAAATTCAGAAAACTCATTGCCTGTTACAATTTTGGGTAGCAGTCCGAGTTTCAATAGCAACAATTTTATGGAGAGCAGGTGGAAAACGAAATACGAAGAGTCAGAAAAGCGCCGGAAAATGTTGCTCCTGCGTAGTGAAACTGGTAATTTTTTTATAACACGAGCAGGCCTCCTACACTCCTCGGGAAAATCATGTCAAGAAAAGAAACTTGAGCAAGGATATGCTATTCGCATGATTTCAGAATTGTTGACTGCATTTGAAAATCTGACTCTGTTTGGATACTTTGAATTTTCACAATCTCTCCATTTTGATTGAAATTTCAGGATCATCGATGATCATTGTATCACAAAAAATTTTTGCATTTTGTAAAAATTTCAAAATTATGACGGAAATTTTGTAGTTTAACGCGATTTCTAGAACTATCCGACATCTACGAAGTTTGACACATTTCCGTTTCCGTAGATTCTCGAATTTTTCAAATTCTTTTGCTAAACTACTAAAAATTCTTACAAATTTTTTATTCTGAAATTAATAACAATGTTAGATATTTTAATGTTTTTATTTAAATATTTTTTAAAATCTTCCTGGTTCCCGCACGACTAAACATTGGGTGATTTTTTCAAAAAATTGGAGAATATTACAATGTCAATCTTTTCAAATTTTTCGACGAAAATTTCTAAAGCCTACTTTATTTTTTATTTCGAGTGAAGAAATGTCTTTTACGTTTCCAGGGTTTTCTGAAATTGCAAAATTTTGGATGTTCCTATCTGATCTTTCGAACTTCCAAAATTTTCGAACGTCGCCTTATGACAAAACATTTTTCAATATTTTTAGAATTTTCATAACTTTATATAGTAGCAGTAATTTTATGAAATATTATTTGATATTTCATAATCTAGTATATTTATTAACAATTTTAAGATTCTTTTATAATTTGGAATCATTCAGAATTGTTGACAATCTTTCAAATTATCGATGTTACCTACTTTTCTGGAATATTGAAAATTTATGCATTTTTTTTAAATTTTGAAAATAATCGACCATTCTCGTATAAAATATATTTTGTTTTTCGTAGAATTAATTCAATTTTATTGTTTAGGTATAAAAAACTTCATTTTTATAATGAATTGTTCAGTATAATATGATTCTTTTATAAAGTAACTATACAATTTTATTTTCGAAAATTTATAATTATTGAACTATCAAAAAATATTCGTAAATTCATCATGATAATTTTTGTTGGAATTAACTGGGTTGTATGTAACTCCTATAGTTCTACGACATTTCTATAAACATTAATTTAAATGTCTCTCTTTTATAAATTCCCTAAAATATATCAATATTGACTAAAACCCTACAAATTTTTCGAAATGATCAGATCCTCATCTCATGGGTCGCTTATATTTTTAATGTATTTTTATAAATCGAAATTTCGAAACTTTTTAATTCGTATTCAACCTTTTCATTAATAGACAATTGCCGTAAAATTGAAAATTTGTTTGATTTTTAAGAATATTTAGAATATTATAGTTTCTTGTATTTTATTAATTTAATAAAATTTGCAGATATGTATTAAAATTAGTGTAAATATCAGCGATCTTCACTCTGAAAACTCTCCATACAGTTGAAAGGCATTGCGTTTCAAAACTTTCGGTTCCAAAGTGAAAGAGATTTTTTTTCACTGTTAAAGAGTCCTTGCATTTTTCAACATCGACCGTTTTTAAGTGAAAGGGTCAGCGTTTGATTTTGAAAGTATATGGCTTTGAAATTCTTTCAGTTTCAAACCTAAACGGAAATTTCTCTGAGTGTTCACACAACAAAATTTATTTTTTCTTTAATTGAAAGGCCTTCACTTAGCTTACTTTTTTACAGAATTTATGAAATTTTCCACCATCATTAACATTTGTTTTCGAAAATCCTACAAATTCCTGGAATTTGTAAAATTATGTATATTATAATTATATTGCATAAATTAATTTATGCAATAACTCATAATTTTTAGGGTTGATAATATCAAACAATTTCTACACTTATGTTGATCTTTTAGAAATTACACGTATTATTCGTACGAGATAAAACATCAAACATTTTTCGATGTTCTAGAACTTATATTTAAATACATACTATAACAGCTTTTTTAAAATTTTACGTAATATTCAAATTTAATTAACTTTCCTAAATGTAATACAAATTTTTCGGATTTTACTGTTTACAGTTCTTTCAATTTCATGTTTTTGAGTTTTTTTTTAATTTTCCAAACTTTTCAATTTCTATTGAAATTTCCGAAATTATTAACGATCCCGATACAAGATTGAATATTTTTTTTCTTTTTTATAAATTTTATGAGTATTTACCAGTTTTTTGTATTTTCCACAATCGTAAAACTACATGAACGTTCCTAAAATCATACAATTTTTTCGGATTTTCCAGTACTATCGACAATAATTCCACTTTTCTTCTTCATTTAGTTTTTCATAATGTTCCGAATATTCCGTTTCTTATTTAAATTTTGAAAAATAGCGAACATTTCTACATTTCCTTAACATTTTATTAGTATTTAACAGTTTTTTAATTCTACAGAATTTTCATGCCATCCCATCATCCTCAAATTAATTCGAAATTCTCCTAAATCATACAAATTTTTTGTATTTTTAGACTCATAACAATCGATTTATTTGATGTGTTTATTTTAAAATATTTTTTGAATTTTTTGTTTTCCATTAAAATTTCAAAAATCATCGACGATCTACGTACGAACGAACGTGTTATTTTCCTTAAATTTTTAATGAATATTACACTTACATAATATAACAAAACTTTTTGGATTCTTCTCGATTTCCACAATTTAGCATCATTTTATGCAATCCTACTAACTATCAGAATTTCCTAAAATCAATTATAATCTTCAAAATACATAACAAAACACGAGATGTAACGTACAAAATATCTGACTATTATAGCATATATGATCGCAGTTTCTCTGGTTCTGTGGTGAAGATGGTGTAAAACACCATAACTCAAAGAAGCGACATATTTTTTATGGACAGTTGAGGGCCTAAATAACATCTTCCTAAGAAAGTTGTTTCCAAACAGTTTTTTTTTTAAATAGAAAATTTCTATAGAAATTCTTAATTTTGCCATATTGATTGAAACAAGAAACAAGTTCTTATATCCTTCTATTTTTTCATGAAAGTCATAAATTTTCAGGAATGAAAGATTTGACAGATTTGGAAAAGAAATGTCAACAATTGACGAAAGAAAAAAAAGCGCTGCAGTCAGAACTCGAGGACCAGTACGAAAAGCTCAATAAGTTACGATCAGGTAAAAATTTTACCATGAATTTGATTCAGTTAGTTAATAAGAAAGAAGTTGATTGATTCGTGAAAAATTTCATCACAGTTTCGGAAGCAGTTTGTTTGGAATACGAGCAATTGAAACATCAATATGACATCGAGACAGGAGCTATGCACAAAGCTATGCAGCAAGCATCACAAGTAGGTTCTTCCGCATTATGACATATTAAGATACGACAAAGATGATTATTCATCAGACATGCTTAATTTTGAGATAGAAAGTTGCTCTATTTGTTACTAACCTGTTTCATCTTAAACAAAAAGATATACAGATAACGTATTAGATTATTATTCGAAAGTATAACATGTTCAATTTTTTTTCTTCTTATTTATGCTCCCAAAAACTTTAACGAAAATAAAAGTATATTTTTCTTAATAGTGGTACAAGCAAAACCGCCAACTCAAAAGAACCTCTCAACTCCTGACCCAAAAAATTTTGCAATCAGACCCAGCAAGCTTGCCTAGAATTGATTTGTCAGATGAGGTTGATTCAGAGATAGAAGACTCATCGCAGATCATTCAAGGTACTTTTATCTGCATTTTATGGAATCCGCATATTTTAAATTGAACACATGATATGTATGTCATTTTTATCTTTTTTTGCACGAGTCAGAACTCACAAAACAATTAGCTCAAGTACAAACGGAATTGAGCACTGCTCGTCTCCAGGAGTTTGAAGCTCAGGAACAAGTCACATTTTTGACCGCTGAATTGGAGAAAGAAAGGGCTGCTAGGCAAACAGGTATGTTCAAACTCGTGAATAAACAGAAAAATATGAAAAATGGAAGAATAAAGTAAAATGAGTGTTAAAATCATGCTTTTTAAAGAATGAAAGTTCATATCGAGCTCGTAGACAAAAAAGGTGATTACGAGGGATTTAAACCCCTTCTGATAATAAAAAAAAAAGGGAGGAGATAGGCTAGCGACTGGCAGCCGAAGACTTGAAAAAACTTTGCTAATTTTTTTAGCTTGTACGCTGCGACATTTTTAACAATCCATTAATCTTATCAGTAGCGCTAGAGATGTATGAATATTTTCTGCTAAAAATGAAGTCAATCCGGCCAGAGGCAACCGAGATATCGCGATTTTAATATTTCGTTCCGTATTAAATCTTCGGGCGCGAGTCGCCAGCCATCCCCTCCCTTGCCTACGAGGATACGAAAGGACACGCCGTAATTGGTTGACTTGGGCTTACAGACGAAGTATTTCTCTGTGTGCGTAACTGATGGTTTCTAATCTGAGAACCCTGAGTCATACGCATATTGCGCTATGCTCGGTTCGCCTTATTTGGCGGTATTTTCGAGTTTGGAGTAATACAAATATTACACATCGAATTCGATGAATCTTTGATTGCAGAAAATGAAGAAATGAAAGAGTTGAAAACGCAGTACGAAAATATGCAAAGAATATCGAGGATGGTAGCTGATGAAGTGGGAACTTTGAAAGATCAATGTGATCGGGAGAGAGAAAGTGCGCAGTTGATGAAATTAGAAGCAGATCGGGTAAGTGACATATGACAGAGAAATTATGGTAATAAAAAATTGGTACAAATATGACATAAAATAGTTAAATTTTGGTAGTACTGGGGCATTCTCTTGGACCATTTTTATGAAATGCCCTGCTGTCATGTGGTCGACATAAGCTTGTTCATGTCAGCCTGTAGACATAATAAAAAAAGTTTTTTGATAATCTGTAAATTTAAAAAACAATTGATGTATGCATTATTGTATTCCATAATATAACGAGTTTCTAATATCAGAAACAATGGCAATAGTATTTTCATTCAAGTGATCCTTTACTGGTTCTTAGAGACATATGGCATAGGATCATAATTTCATTCCCCGAAGTTTTCATAAAGTGACAATGAGAATGAATCGAGAATAACGAAATTCGTTTCATGTTTTTTTTTTTTTTATTACTGATATACATAATCTCACGAATCGCTGGAGCGAGTTCGATGACAGACTCGAACGCCAGAAAATCAGATAAGACCTTCGTAATTTAAAAAGGAAGCCGTTGACTGATCAACAGAACAAAGCACAAATATAGATTTCCGTTTCGTACAATGATATCAAAACCACTTTAATTTAAAGTACCTATAGATGACTATATGTTTATATATAGATGACTAATGTTTCTGAACATCTAGAATCAAAGGATATTGAAATTAGAAACTTTCTCGGAAGTTTTTGAAAACGATATCCTGTTCCCTGTACTTTGGTTCCATCTCCAAATAATTTATCATCATCAGGCACAAAAAGAGAGAAACGTCTTGGCTCATCAATCAGCTTTACTGAAACTCGAAGTTGGCGAAGAACCAGGATCCCGTCTCTTCAACGTCGTGCAAGAAGTCGAGACCCTCAAGAGGCTTCTGGAAGAAGCGCAGCAAAATCATGCCGCTCAAGTTCAAGAATTGCAAGATCAGCTCGAAGAAAAAGAATCCAACGTCGAGTTCGAAATAGTCGAAGAAAAACTGAAGCTCGCTGAATCGGAACTGGAAATGGTCATTCAACGAGCCGAAAGAGCGGAGCACAAAGCTGAAAGCTTGAATTCCAAAGTGAAAGCATTGGAAGAGCAATTGAAGAGGACTTTTGCAGCCCCACCCCCACCTCCTCCACCACCTCCGCCTCCTTTGCCACCAAAAAATTCTGACAGAGCTAGCTCCTCTATCAAATTATTAACCAAGGAACGAAGTGACGCAGATACCCAACTTTCGGCCATTTCTCGAATGGAAAATATGTTAGGCATTTCGAACAAATCACCGGTCAATGTGAAACAACAACCAGGTTTGTTCACTATTTTTTATCCAATAATTCCACGAAAATGTCATACACTCGAATATCTGAACGAATATCTGAACTTGGTTTCAAGTTGATTACCAACTGGGATATTATTTGTAATCACTTTCAAATTAATTACCTGACTTCTGTTTCAGCTATCGATGATATCATTAGTCAGATAAAAGGTGGTCGATTCACTCTCAAACAAACTGACGTAAGTCTCTTATCTATCTTCCACAGCTTCTGCAAAAAGCGTAGAATGCTATGTAATCAATACATTACAGAAACAAAGAGAAGAAGAAAGGCGTCGAAAACGGGAAGCTGAAAAAGCACCTCCAGCAGTTTCTGAGATGCTGAGCATTTTAGGAACTATGAGGAGGAGAGCAAAACCAATTAGACAATCGATAGATTTTTCTAATAGCTCATCAACTTGATGACGGTTCGCAATGTGTGGACTAGATTATAATACAGTTAAACCTCGCTTAAAGGTGAGTGTTCATTGTGCAAGATAATCAACCAATCTGGTGTAAATTCAGTTTGCCATCTTTTTTGTGATTGGTCGAGCAAGTCACATGATGTTTCAAGGTAGAGCGAAGGAGAAATGCAGAAGCTCGCAATAGATACGTCATTCGTCGGGACACACTCATTCCTTCAAATTTTCAAAACATCAAACTTATCATCTGTCCGAATTACAAAACTCCAGAAATGCAAAAGACGGTAAAAAAATACTCCGAATCTGCATGGCTCCGAAACATTATTCCCACGATTCTAAATATTACCGCGATCACGTTTCACCGAATTTCCATAACAGCGCCAATGATTTAATTCATTGGCAATTTACAATACATTTCCAACAAAATCCTGAGTTGTTATTTCTTCACGGAATTATAATTCCGATTTTTCGAAATGCCGGAAGTACAATTGACTGATTTTGATTTTCACCCATTCCCCAGTAAACTTTTTATTCAGTTGGCCGAATCCGCATTTTGCCGATTGTAAAAATGATTAGTTCATCATATTTCCGATTAATTCTTGAAATGCAATATCAAAACACTGAAAAATTCAAAACACTGAAAATTCAATATCCCGAATCACTGAAACACTGAAAACTCGATATTTTGTATCACTAAAACACAAAAAATGCAATACTCCGAATCACTTAAACACCGAAAAATTAATGTTCTGAGTCACTGAAACACCGAAAATTCGAATCACTGACTAGCTAGAATTCCGATCTGTCAAAGTCGCGATTCATCAAAAGCCCGATCAGTCATTTTCCATGAATGTCAACGCACAGATTCACCAAAACTCCGTTGCCTCGGAACACCGTGGCCAAGGAAACACCGAAATCTCAAAACTCCGAAACTTCATTTGTCCAAAGCTTATATGCATAGAGGCAAGAGCATTATAGCTATATACATAACTTGAAGCGCAAATGCGACGGACGAGTGACTTTTCCGAGTTTTGAAGTTCTGGTGTTTTCTTTCCCACAGTATTCCGAGGCAACGGAGTATTGGTGAATCTAGGCGTTGACGTTTATGGAAAATGACATGTCGAGCTTTTGATGAATCGCGACTTTGACAGATCGGAATTCTAGCTAGTCGGTGATTCGAATTTTCGGTGTTTTAGTGATTTTAAATATTGAATTTTCAGTGTTTTGATGTTTCGGATTTTTAAATAATCGGAACTATGACAAATCGGACATTTTTACTATCGGTGAAATGCAGATTTGGTTAAATGACGCTTCGGCGAATTGGATAAAACGTTGTCTGGTAAATCGGAGAAAATAAAATTGGCCAATTGTGCTTTCGGCATTTTAAAACATCGGAATTATGATCTTGCGGAGTAACCGCATCTCGGGATTTTGTTGAAAAGGCATTAAAAATTGTCAGTGAATTAAATTTTAGGTGCTATTATCGATCGATGTTCTGGATATTCGGCGAAACGCGATCGCGGCAATTCTTAGAATCGGGGGAACCGTGTTTCGGGGCGATGCGGATTCGGAGTATTTTTTTCACGGTCTTTTGTATTTCCGAGATTTGTGTTTCGGAAAAATGACATGTTCGGTGTTTTGGAAATTCGGAGATATTAGTGTGTCCCCACGCGTCATAGAAGAGACTTGCAATAAAAATTTAAGCAATAAACGAGGTTTGACTGTTAAACTCTCCCGAAAATGACAACTGTTGAAAAAGTGTAATTTTGTAATGTCTTGTATGTAAATATATACCTCTATAGAAATTTATTATATTTTTGGTCCAGGAAAGATACAGAACTATTTTCTCAACGTTAAACGTCGGTGCTATAATGGAAGTGATCGTTTTTAATGTTGGCAACTGTGTACGAAAATGCGTGTTTCGAAGAAAATAGATTCACATGACAATAAATAATTTGATGCATTTTCATTGCTGTGAATATTTGCAACTTTTTAAAAACATCGTAGAAGGGACTGTTTGGGAAATGATAAATTTTACAAGTTTTTGATAGCTGTTTTATTCCATTTCATTTAAAGATCTTTATGACAATGTAATGTTGAGAATGGTGTCGTAAATGTAAATCGCATTTATAATCCTATTAGAAGTAAAACATTATATTGTCGATTCGAAGCAGGTTACCATGAACTTTTTGTACTACCTTTTTCTCTCCATGATAAATGTTTTCACAATAATGATGTGGCTGATTGTTCGATGATATAACTAGATATGTATTTCAATAATTCGATTTTCAAGTCTGAACTTTTTTGGGTTATCGGTTTTCACGACGTACCGAAAGAATCAATTGTTTGAAAAATTAATGGGCAAGTCAATAAGGACGTTTTATAAAACCAATTGTTGTTGCCTACCGCAGCTCACTTACATAAAAACATCGACAGCACTTCAGTCACGGTCGACAAAACAAATAACGAGTAACATCAAAAATATTTGAAATATTCATGAGTTTACATGTATACATGAACATCGAAAAGTATCTACATATTCTGTGTACTACATTTATGTAGATGAGTGAACAAATCGCACGTTTCCAAACTTACCCCAAAATCGAGACGATTCGCAACATGATAGAGATTTGACATTCCAAAGTCATTATTTTGGCCGAATTCCTTGTTTAGTGTACATACCTTGTAGAATAATGTTATTTTCATGCAGATTCCTAAATATCATTCAATATGTATTTTTACATGGAAAAAATATGACTTGATTATTATCGATAGACTTTGCTGTATACATCACACGTACTTTCAGAAAACACTCTTTCCATTCAATCGGGAAATGTAATCATAAACATTCATTGTGGACACCTCGACAATCAGAATTCGGTAATTATGAATCAAATATACCATTTCATACTACAATCACGTTTTACGAACTATGTAACAATCCTCCCACTCCATTGATTATGTATTTACATGATTTCTTGGTTTGATCATGTTCTAAGTTATTGGATAAATAGATATCACGTGAAAAGCAAGACACTATATTAATACTGTCATTTTGAGAGTAAAAAATGAAATAAGTTTGACTATAATTGAAGGTGGGCCAAGCATAACGCAACAAACGCGTGATATTTCGTCTCCGATTTCTTTAGATTGTTAAAAATGTTGCAGCATATAAGCTGAAAAAATTGACAGATTTTTTTCCAGATTTCATTTACTTGATTCGATATAAAATATTAGGAGCATACAAAATGATTTTTACAAGTTATTTTTATTAATCATAAAATTACTTTCATTGTTTCCTTGAATAAAACTAATAAATACTTTTCCTTTTTTGGCTCATATGCTGCAACATTTTTGACAATCTATTTAGCTTCTACGTAACGCTAGAGATTTCCGAATATTTTCTGCTAAAAATGAAGTCAATTCGACTATAGGCAACCAATATATCGTAATTTTTAAATTTGGTTCCGAATTAAAATCTTCGGCCGCGAGACGCAAGCCATCCCCTCCCTTGCCTACTAGGACATGAAAGGTCACGGCGATTGGTTGACGTTGGCTCACGTACGAGGCATTTCTCTGTGTGCGTAACTGATGGTTTCCAATCTGAGACCTCTGGGTCACACGCATATCGCGCCATGCCATGCTTGGCTTGGTCTTGATCTTGATTAATTGAAATAAAATCGAGGTTTGGATGTATAAGTTTAGCTAAAGTTCGTGTAAGTTATTTATTGTTAGCTCATCTTTTTTCAAAAAGTAGCATTAAAAAAATTAGGTTGTATTGTTTCGTATGCATGTACTATGTATTTAAAAAAATTTTCGTGACGTAAAACAAGTCATAATCAGAAGTAATAAATATTCTGGAGAAAAATTTACAAGATTGTACGAGGTGTCTCTTTACAAAGTTCAATCATGGAATTGCATTACTTGATGTACCAAAGGCACAAATATACCATACATTCTGCTCTCGATACGTTCTCACAAGTTCACATAACCCTGGAACGTAAAGTAACAAAAATTCATGTGATAAGTTTGTGCGCTTAGCCTGTAACGTATTTCTAGTTTAATACTGTACACAAATAGAAACCGTTTTAATAAAATATATTTTCAGCCAGATTTGTCGTACTCGAGATTTTTAAATTAGATGAAAAACAAAGAACAGTAACTTTTATGAAAAATGAGATATAAAAATATTGGACACAATCCTATCACATTTCACACTCAACTTACGCACTGATAACATAAAATTTCATGAACTCGTTCACCTAATAATTCGATTTCCTCAGCTTAACATACTTTCTGGAGAAACAAGTAATCGATTCATATTTATGACCTTACTTATCTTATGTACTGTATTATTGTCAAACAGCATGTATTATCGTTAGAATAATAATTATTCCTCGTCTTATCGTAATTATTATCAATCTTATTGTTACCGTCACAATTATAATCGACAACCTGGTGGCTTGGATTTTATAACATTTTTTTTGATACAACTTTAGATTTGTGAAAAATTTATGTATATAATGCTTTTTTTATTGTCCTATGTGTATACAGTCATATGGATCTGAGAGCAGCAAAATAATGCTGCTCTTGCCTATTATTGAAATATTTCTGGTTTAGAAAAAGAAATATATTCATCTTCACGATGTTTGTTTTTGAAAATTTTTGATTATTTTTTTTCGTGAATTGAGGGTATTGTTATACAGAATGTTTTTCTATCGTAGGCTTATAATGAATTGGATCCAATTGCAACTCAGTGGCCTCCTAATATACACTCTCCGGAAAAATGCCGTTGCGACAAAAACTTTTTAGTTTGATTTCAGTATTAAAAACAAACTATGAATTTCGGAATGAGTCTGAAAATTTAGAAATATTTCCAATATCTCGATTTTTATGAGGATTTCGAGATCATCGATGATCCCCGTACGGAAAGAATTTTTTCGATTTTCAAAAATTTTAAGTTCTATTGCAGAGTCTCAGTAATTTTACGTAATTTCCGAAGTGTACAAAATTCATCAACTTTCCCGTATCTAATTTTTGAAATTCATTATTACATTATTGACAGTCCCTACAATATTTTATTCACTCAAAATCTGAAAAACTCTTTGCATTGACTACAAATTTATTGATTTTTCAAAAAAGTGGAAAAATTAATGTCGGCCGTTTTAGAAATTTTGGTTGAAATTTCCAAAATCTCTAAAATTTATCGAAAATTGTTGAAACACTACGAGTTTGTTATATTTATCGTTAGTTAATGCCTTTAAATTTCCCAAGTTTTCCATTTTCTAGAAATTCTTTATTTTTTCATAAAATTATTGAACGTCGTCGTACGACGAAGCAATCCCCGATATTTTTAAAATCTTCGGAACCTGACCATCCAAAAACTGTAGTTTTATAAAGTATTACACATTTTCGCAAAATCAAGAAAATTTATCAACAATCAATATACTTCTGTATGTTTTTCAATTTCTTCAGAATAATTTTTCATGATCTTCTACATTTTCGGTAACACAATTTCCCGAAAATATCAAAATTTTTTACATAATCTAACGATTATTGTACGACAAAATATATTTTATTGTTTAATAAATTTTCTGAATTCCATGCAGTTTCTATAGTTTTACATGATTTCTACAATTATTATGTCCATCAATGTTTCTTTCTCTTAATTCTCTAAAATGTGTCGAGGTATACGACAAATTTTCCAGATTCATTATATTTATTACGAGGCTCTTATACTTTTAATGTATTTCAATTTTTAGGTGTCCGAAATTTCTAAACTTTGACATCGTTCTTCAAATTTTTACCGTAATCGCCGTTTGTTTCAAAACTTTTGGATTCTATAGTGTTCAGAATATTCAACAGTTTCTGTAATTTTACAGAATTCTCAAAACTCACAAGAATTTAAAGAATTTTTTGACATTTAGAAAATTCGAAAAATTTTAGGATATGGAGCAATAATGATATGTCACAGAAGTTATAGTTTTTTTATAGTATATTTTTCACTTTAGAAAACAAGTATTTGTTCTTAAAAAAATATCAACAATTGACGGAGTTATGGCCCTTTCCCCGAAACAATCTTTTTTTTTTTTGAAGAGGCTTGCGATGACCACGATGTAAGTCGAAAAAGTTAAGTTAAATCAGAAAATCCAAAAAATTTCATTAGTCCAGGAATATATTTAGTTCTTAAACGATCGCTTTTTTATAGAAAAGTTTTTATTTTGCAGATACAAATTTTTTAATAACATTTTCAGAGCCCCAAAAATCGAAATCTCGGGGAAAACGTTCTTGCATACAGAAAAAACGCAATACTCATTTTTTCAATCGTTCAAGAACTAAATACATTACTAGATAAATAAAAATTTTTGAAATTTCTAATTTAACTTGACCTGTTCGACTTGCATCGTGGTCACCGCAAGCCTCTTCAAAAAAAAAAGTTGTTTCGGGGAAAGGGCCATAACTCCGCCAATTGTTGATATTTTTTTATGAACAAATACTTGTTTTCCCGAGTGGACAATACACTATCAAAAAACAATAACTTTGATGTCATAACATTATTGCTACATACTTTAACAGATACTCCAAACCATTCTCAATTCGTTCGCACTAAAAGGTATGTAACTCCTTAATGTTGTGAATGTTTTTTAATGTGTATTTGAAATTTTATGATTTACAGATTTTTATTAGCATCATATTGAATGTTAACAGTCTTCGTACGACAAATTTTTTATTTTTCCTTATGTATAAAGACTTACTCAGTACCTGTATTTTTTTTACGAAGTTTGTGCATCTCTTCACAACTATTACCGTTTACCTGCCAAAATTAGTAAATTTATGAAATTTTCAAAATTATTCATAATCTTCTAAATATTTCATTTTTTTAAAAATATGCATAATATTAAGCAACTCTCGTGCTCTCATTGACGTTTCCAAAATTATCGACGATTTCGAAGAGGCTTGAACTCGGTTCATGGTTCTGCTACGTAATTATTGATTGTCAAGTTTTGATTCATAACGCAGGGAAAAGTATCAAATCTTTTGAATCTCATTATCTCTTTATAAATATTCAAAAATTTCTCAGATAGCAAAGGGGAGAAATGATTGCAACATCATGATTGCACATGATTGAGTACAATTCGACAAAAATGCATAATCAATAATAAAATTTTTGGCTACTCCATTCTTAGAATTTTACGAGAAGATCAAATCGGATAAAAAAAAGTCAAATAATTTTACATTAGACATGTTAAGAACTGATGAGAATGATTCTATTTTCATAAAAATAAAGTATTTTTTACGAACACATATAAATAATTCGCTTTAATCTGGAAAAGACCTTATTAGAAATTTCTCAACTTTATAAGGAATCAAGATCATCTTAAAATTTTCAGAAGCTTTCGTAAGGCACAATGTACAAAAAAAATTCAATACTACCGTTTAATAACCTACTTTTTGTATGATTTTTTACAAATATAAGGAAATTTTATAAGCCGTTCCAATAATTTTTATGAAACCTTTTAATCCCTATTGGTAGTCCGTAGGTTTCAACCTTTCGAAAACCAAAATTTTTCTTTTTGTCCTGACATTCAATTTTTCTTGACTGATGTATTTTAGGAAGTAATTCTGTATAATAATACCCTTTTATTTAATTTATCCAATTTTTTCCGTGAGAGATGCGCCGTTTTTACTGTGAGATTCTTACCTCTTCTGATTTCTAAAATTGTCAAAAATGGCTAGAAAGACTGGAGTATCGACTTTATTCAAATTATATACTGTCGTTGGATAAGTCTCTTTCGGAAAAACGAAAAAATTTGATAAAAGAAATCAACATAGAAATAAAAACTTCCAGAAAACGGCGCATATCGAGTTAATTTTCTGATTTTAGGATTCTGCACCATACATTCTTGCCAGTACTCATTTTCTGTGCATTTTTTATTGTCCATCAAACGCAATCAAGCGTCGAGTAGAAACAAAAATAACATCCTCTAAATACTTATAAACACACAACTGTTTCATAGCTGATTATTTTGTTCACATACATCGTCATTTTTATTGTCAACTTATCGTTTCTGATCATTCTTTTAGATCACAATATTGTCTCAAATTTCTTTTTATTGTCTTTGAGCTTAAGCTCCAATATACATTATTTACCAACGTAGATATATGAGAGACATCGAATTTCTTTTCATTATTGTACTAATAAAAAAATCACATCTTACGCTTTAGGCTATACATTTTCAACAATCAATGTCACATGTAACGTATCTTTTATTTAATTGACATTTCAAAGTTCCAATATCAATTTATTGGGAATAAAAGTTGTTCCATCTCTTTCCAAATGAAACGAATTTCCAATATCAATTTGTTTGAACATTAAAATCGTTTTACCATAAAAGCACAGAAGACAATAGTTTTGAAAAGAAAATTTTCAAAATGTAAAAATTAATAAATACACCCGTTGCTAAATCGTACAAGCATGCATCGTACAAGCAAATCAAGCGAAAGAGCGTATGAATTTTCAGGGAACGAGAACTCCTCACTCCCACCAATGGCCTGTGGCGAGCGGGCGGGAACTCCTTTTCTCCACTTTTCCCTACCTCCGCGCGTCCCGCAACTGCAAAGCTATGGCTTTCTTATGTTCCGACGCGTTTGACTGTCTAGCTCCGACTGACTCTTGCGCATCTTGCCTTGCGCAGTCAGCGCGGTCATTCGAGAGTGGGAGTCCTTCGCGCCCCCCAACTCCCCAAGGGAACGAGGGTCACGGTCCCGAGCTGCTTGTACGATCTAGCAACGAGGGTATTTCTTGATTTCATTAAAAGAATCTTCAGCTTTGTAATTTTATTAAACGTTTATTTGAGTAGATATTTCAATTCAAGAGCTTCAAACTTAAAAATTATGGAAAATTAAAAATTTCTCAAAAGCTGGCAGACCTTTTTTTACATTCTAAAGGTTTATTCAAATGATTGTCAGCCAGGAACATGATAATTATGATAAAGAAAATTCGTTTACCAGATGCCTCAAATATATCTATACAAATAGAGAAATTCACGATCCCTAGGTACAATATCATAGAATACAATCTTCATCGTAATCTCTTTTAGTTTCCATTTGTGGCTTACATCCTAAGTACTTTCTTTTACGACCTGGAGTCGTATTCCCATTGCCTTTTTCAGTTACTTTCACGTTTGCTACATTTTCCTTTTTTTTTAGAAAATTGAATGCATTCATATATATTCAAACGAAAATAATGTTTCAATCATCAATACTATCATCGTCGTTCAAGTCACTTATTACTTTCATTGCTTCACATTACCTTTCTTCATTTACGTACACTTTGTTGTAATTGGGCGTCAAAAAGCCTAGGTTTTCTAGGACCGCTGGGATGGGGCTTAAATTCATCTTAAAGTAAAAACGTACATTAAGTATCCAACTAGACCTGCGATAAATGTGATGTTTCTTGTCGAACGATTTATTGAAGCGCCGGCGTTTCGTTTGTGATCCTTGTCGACCACGTGAACCTTCCATCCCAAGTTTATGTGGGTGTAAGACTAGGCAATGAAATATTTGTTGAAATCAGGGGTATAGGCAAAAATGGGGCATGCATTTTAAGGAAAAGTTATTTTTTTTTATTATTTACAATAAAAAATGGTTTAAAATGATTTACTCTGAAAAACGGACACCAGGTTCATAATCAGCGACGCAGAAAATATTGGAAAGCATATCTATCTTGCCAAAACTAAAATTTTGAGAGTATTTATTTAAATGGCGGTGCACTGAGCATGACGCAATGTGCACGTGACCTTCCGTATCCTGGTATGAAAGGGAGGGGATGACTAGCGGCTTGTGACCCAAGATTCAATACAGAACGAAATTTTTAAATTGCAATATCTCGGTTGTTTCTGGTCAGATTCACTTCATTTATAGCGCAGAATTTTCGTAAATCATTAGCGCTTCTTACAAGATGAATAGAATGTTATTAATGTTGGAGAAATTGCGCTATAAACAAGTAAAAACTTTTCAAGTTTCTTTTAAAGCAAGAATAATAAAAAATAACAAGTAAAAATAATGTCGATGCTTCTTTTCAGAATACACAAATATATTATATGAAATCGAATGAATGAAACTCAGTGAAATGTTGTTCATTTTTTTGAGCTTATATCTTGCAACTTTTTCAACAATCTATTCAGCTTGTTAGTAGCGCTAGAGATTGACGAATATTTTTCGCTAAAAATGAAGTAAATCTGACCTGAGGCAACCGGGATATCGCAATCTAAAAATTTCGTTCTGGATGAAATCTTCGACCGCGAGTCGCTAGCCATCCCCTCGCTTGCCTACTAGGATATTAAAGGTCATGCGCATATCTCGTTTATATACATGGTCCCCATTCATAAGTATCTTATAAAAACTTATAAAATAATAATAATAATAATAATAATAATAATAATAATAATAATAATAATAATAATAATAATAATAATAATAATAGTAATAACAAAAATAATAATGATGATGTGTTGTAAATAATTTTTTTTGTTATTGTAATTTATTTTATAATTTCCAACTTAGTATGATGAGGATTTCAAACCAGAGGATCAAAATATTGTAATAATAGCAAGAAATGAGGTTTGAGAGGCAAAACCTTAAGGCCCATATTTTTCTTCTTGCTTCTTTCTCTAGCCTCGCAGTCAGATACATAGGAATACAAGAAAGAGTCGCGTAGGAAAGAGCGCTGGCCCGTCTCGAGTGAGAACATAATAGGGTCTCCCGTGGAGCGAATAATCTTCGAAATCGTAGCTTTTTTTGCATCCCCATTCATTCGCTTTAGTTGGAGATCGGTTTTTCAAATTCAAATCAAAACCGATATCGAAGTTGATCAAATGACTGAGGAAGCAAAAAAAGTTACGATTTCGAAGATTATTCGCTCCACGGAAGACCCTATTACGCTTTTACTCGAGATGGGCCACCGTGCTTGTGAGAAAGAAGCGAAACGCATATATGGACCGGCTTTGCCTCTCAAACCTCATTTCTTGATTCCAAGTCACAGACAGTCTTTGAGAAGAAACTGAACCTAGGAAGACGTATTTTCTTATTATTCAATTACCCGGCTAATATTCAATAAGTGTTCTTCGTTTAAGTTTTATCTACCTGATAATAGACCAAATCAGGTGTTTCCTCATCCACGTGCCAAATTAACGTCGCTGGTTCACCCGTTTCGCAAACCAGTTTCAAGGTATTGAAGAAATCTTGGAAAGTCTTTGTTTGTGCGCTTTGATCGACGGTCTTGGGTGTCCACTCGCAGTAACGACCCGCCGTAGTTGGGTAGGCGAAGCCGCTTTCATCATAATCGACCCCGGCGAACACTGTTTGCTGCCTTCTCTGCGTCTCGTTCCTCTGCCCGAAACCGCCTTCTGGACTATCCGTTATATAAAAAGGATGATATCTGTACAAAAATCCATGCCATTGTTTGAGAGCCTCTTTCACGTCGACAAACCGCTGGAAAGTTGTAGTTTTCTATGAACAGTTTGCTTACTTGGCAGGATTAGTTGTATCATTTCCACCTTCGACAACGAAGGTGTAATTTCGACCGCGTTTCACTGTGATTTCCGGTATCAAAAGATCGTTCATGTACCACGCTGTCCCCCAACTTGGTTGTCCTGAAAAAAAGAAAGTGAATCTTACATTAAATAAAAAATTGACCCTTTTGAAAAGTCATCTTAAATAGTAGAAAATATGAATATGATTTGGCGATTGAAATTGAGGACTGATATAATCGTGGTTCAAGTAGGACCCTACACTTGAATTAAAAAAAAAAATTTAGCCCGCTAAGTTGATTAGATCGAGATATATTGGACGTTGAAGTTAGGCCGGGTGGCGGTCACCCAGTTTGACGCGAAATGAAAATGTTTGAACTATAGCAAGTGAGCGTGAACAGAATTTTCTTAATTTACAAAACTTATCGTCTCTGAAATCTCTCTAACATCACGAATTTTCTAGAATTAGAATTAGATTATCTCTGAAATACTGAACAAAACATCTGTCTAACGGAGCCTATGCTTAGGCCATAGAGTACATGGGCTGCTAGTAGTACGCCATTTGCCGTTTAGACATAGGAGCTGGGCAAGTTGCGGACTAAGTCGACCTTAGACCATATAGTACATGGACTGAGCATCGCCTTTGTTCGGTGCTGGAAAAGGTGATCCCAACATAGGACCGTGTAGTAACAGCCGAACGGCAAGCAATGACGTGATACTATATCTGTATATATAGATGTACTATATATATGATATTATATATATAGATATACTAATGAATGTATAAAGTTGCCGTTCGGCTTTTACTACACGCTCCAATGTTGGGGTCATTGCGCCATGTTGAATGCTCAGTCCATGTACTTTATGGTCTAAGAAGTCGACGGAACGAACCGATCGTAGACACCCGATTCTAATGCGAAGGTGCCCGATCTGACCCGATCGAGTCGACGAACCGAACCGACTGCATCCGATGGTGCCCTATCGTATACTTTCGCATTACGATCGGACGTCTCCGGGTACGATCGGTTCGTTCCGTCGAATAAGTACACAACTTTATTCCCATGTATTTCTATTGAGCTTATGGCATACTAATAGTCCATATAAGGTCTATGAGCCTGTATGATCTTTTATCGTTGTTTCTTCGGTTCTTGACAGAAATGGCGCAAACACCATATATTTTCATATACGGCAACCTTCATCAAGAGTGAGTCTATGAGGCCTGACATACGCTATCAAACGCCTTACCTGTGATGTAAGAGTAGCCTTTTTTGCCGCCAGTTGGACCAATACGCGCACTGATCGGTTCATCGGGATCGTAAATTTCTCGCAGTGCCCAAGGTTCGAAATCTGTTGGTCTGTCTGGAAGGTCATACAACGAATTTGTGCACTGGTGCGAATCTTTTGCAGCAAAGTTTATGCGTATATCTTCCTTTGTCATGTCAGAGCTGTGATGTGCGTTTGCTTCCCCTTTTGAATTTAGAATACCGATGGCAGCGATAACACTGGTATAATCTTCAGGAATGATTTTGTCTTTTTCTGGTTCGTTCGTCCTCAATGGCCTTGTGTAAATCACTGTAACAACGTCATGTTCAAATCATGGTATTTGCTCAGTTTCATGATTACAATGGGAGATGAGAAATGGAATTTATTCAACATAAGGATATTCACATTCGTTATACATTTATGATGTGTTGAATTACAAACTCAAAGACTTGGCATCTTTGTCTCTGAAATGGTGCAGATTTTATTGTATTACGAGATTCTGATCAGAAATCATACCTGTTGTGACACCGTCCTTCCTTTTGCCATCGATAAAAACAGCATCGTTTTTTCCTCCGACCCGTTCATCCGGGCAAACGCCTTGTTTTCCGTCACACTGGGAAAGCGAAGATATGTAATAATCCTCGGCGAAGAATTTCCTCGACTTTTCGTCGAAAGCGACGACAACGACGTCGCCACCGACCATTTCCGAACTTCCTTCCTTGCCTGAGAGCCCAAAAGCCACGTATTGATCTTCGTCTATTTTAGCAGATATGCGAATTTTGACGTCTTCGCCCATGAATTGCCATTGGACTTGGACGCGGCCTTCGAGCATTTCTTTGCAATTGCTGAGGTCGTACTGGACAAACGGTGGTGTCGCGCTACTGGTCTATAATAAGAATATGACGGGTTTATTTTTGTTTTCGATATAAGATTTAGTAGATGATTTGACAGAGATTTCCGGTCACTTTTTCGAATTCATTATTTTGTAGGTGGGACATATATGCTCATTCCTCAGGATTTTTAAAACACCGAACTTGTCATTGAACCCTTGCGCTCAAGAAATGAAAGGAATTTTCACGATTTTTTTCTGAAAGAACAAAACAATTTTTTTTTTAACTCAAGCCCATTTATTTGTTTATGTCACAAGGTATTTTATAAAGTTTTTCGGGAAACAATTTTCGTATTTAAGTTCGTAGTGACCTTAATTACAAAAACGAAAAAAAAAATTCTTGTTTATACCTTTACGCTCTGCGTGAACGAAGGATTTTGCTAAATTCATATTTTACGGAAATAGTGGTCATTTTCTTAAAAAGTTCGATTTTTCAACATCTGGGCAAATTTTCTTGCTGCATTTGCAGCAAGAAAAAAATTTTTGCTTTGAATTAAAAATCATTTCTTCATGCAGAGGTTATCATAATAATAAACAAGCTTGAAAAAATTCAGACTCTTAAGATTAATGGTTTTCGAGAAACTGTGCTCAATACGGAAAAACATCGGATTTCGGCACAATTGCTGTAATGCACCTAACTACGAAGAATTCATTATGAAAAAATTCTAAAATAACTTGTTACATTGATAAATAAATAGGCAATGCGTTGTTCAAAAAACATTGTGTTGTATTTGCAAAAACGAAAAAAAAAAATCGTAAAAATGCATTTTTTCTTCGAGAACAAGTGTATATAACCCCTTTAATTCTAACGATCACGTTTCACCGAATGTCCATAACACTAATCGATAAAAGCGCTTAAAATTCAATTTGATTTTTTGGAATTTTCGAAATTTTCACAGCACAACTAACCGATTTTGATTTTTACCGATTCCTTTGTCAACTTTTAATTCGGTAAAAAAAGAAAATCAGTACAACGGAAATATACTCATTTTAATTTTACAATAATTGTAATACGAAAATGAGTATTTTGGTCAAATGGTCACATATCACTGCATTTTCGGAAAATCTAAGATTGAGAATGGGCTTCAGAATAAATAATGCCAAATCATTACCCCGTGTAAAAAAATTAGTGTCAAAAACAGTTTTTCGAGAAAGTGACCGGAAATATTTCACAGGAACATTATCGAGAAATCATGGTTTTTTTGTGTGTGCTCGCTTTTTTATATGTGAAACAGGGCCATTCGCAGGTAAATGAATTAAGGTGCTTTTTGATATTTTATTACCCTTTTTTTCCACAAATAAAACACTGAGCGAGAGAAAAGCATAATTCTAAGATAATGAATAGATTCTATGGAAGAAAATGCAATAATACTTAAAGTAATTGCAGATAAGCATTTTAAAATGATTTAGTTTGTTCGTTTTTCATTTCACATTTCGTATGGAATTTATCATGATATCAATGAGCTCATGATAGCATGAAAGATTTTCTCTTAAAGTTTCGACAGTTATTTATGTTCAAATTGGCTCCCTGAGATCGCGAGAAAATTCATGTAATGAGGTAAGATTATTTTCACTGATTTTTTTTAAATTCCAGTTATTCGTCAGTTATATAAATTCAACTGGGTACCTTTTTGGCATAATTTAATGTAAGGTCGTAAAAAAGTTGAGTCCAAATTAAATCACCAATCATTTTTTTTTTAATTATACTCAAAAAATTGCGAGGAAATAAAATATCTAAGAAAATGATGTATGAAAAAAATTCAATTAAATAATGATTATTTATCGAAATTTCAGACAAAACCTAATAGCTGTACTGTAAGAATCATGAAAATTTTTTTACTTATTACTGTGTTACTTAATTACATAAATAAAGAAATATGTAATTATCCCTGCGTAGGCCCTCGATGCAAAAGCTTTGAGCGTGCGTGCTTGTTAGTATTTAAATCAGAATACTCTATGATTTAAAAATTATAGGTACAATATTTTGGTTTCCTAGTCTAATTATATTCTATTCATAATTTTATATCAAAATTTTAAACTTGACGTTTCAAATTATTATATTTAATGAAAAAGACTTTCCGCAATTATGATAAAAATAATACTAGTTAGATAATGAAAAAGATTGAATGAAGAGCATAGATTATAAAAGGCAACTAAGAGATATTGTACTATGTTAGGATTATCTTAACAAATAAAAAATCATACTCGTGAGCATAAATTGAAGCTACACCGAGAATAACGCGATATCCTAGTATGCAAGGGAGGGGATGGCTAGCGATTCGCGGCCGAATATTTAACCGGAGCCAAATTTTTAAATTGCGATATCTTGGTTGCCTCTAGTCGGATTCACGTAATTTATAGTGAATATTTAAAGTATTCGTCAACCTCTAGCACAATCTACAAACTGAATAGATTGCTAAAAATGTTGCAGCTTATGAAAAAAACTAAGTTTTTCTATGTTACATTTTGGGAAACAATGATAAAAGTTTGTTTATTGAGAAAAATAACTTGTACAAATCATTTACGATCCTCCTTTCACGTGTATAGTGTATATACTTATATTCTTTATGCAATCGAATAGATGAAACTTGGAAAAAAGTTGTTAATTTTTTTTAGCTCATCAATAGCGCTAAAGATTGAAGAATATTTTTTGCTAAAAATGAAGTCAACTCAACCAAAAGCAACCGAGATATCGCAATTTTTTAATTTTCTTCCGGATTAAATCTTCGGCCGACACTCCGCTGCGAGACGCTAGCCATCCCCTCCAATTGCCTACTAGGATACGAAAAGTCGTGTTATGCTCGGTGCATCTTTAATTTAGAAAAATTTATATTTTTTTCATGAAAAATAAATTACGTACCAAAAATAGCGCTAATGATTATTTAGAGATTAGATGATAAGTCTAGACAGGTCGAAACATCGAAGGAATATCCTGAAGAGAATAATTCGTTTCGACAAGAAGATTCAAAAAACAGCTAGTTCATCGAATTTTCATGAGATTTACTTCTTCACATCATCTAAGATTTCAAAATTTGAGCTTTGGAAATTGCTGAGGAAGTTGTATTTCAGATGGCCTACTGCTGTTTAGAAGAGTGAAGATTGAACGAGCAACTTCAAAGCTATGCAGAACAATTATAAAACTTACCGCTGGAATTTGGGGTAGCTACAATAAAGAAACGAAAAGAAACTTTGATACGGCAGAGTTGTATGATGATTGAAGTGAAAGAGCTGTACAGATTAATGACCGACGTTGATTAAAATACATCCAAAGCGGTTCATGAAAGCGCAGAGTTCTGCTTTTGATACAATTCAAACATCGGGGCTGTTCAGACCTTCCGCGCATAATTGTGCGAAAAAATTGTCTATTAGGTTTTGGTCAACCAATCAGAATTATGAGATGTTCTTATAAGCACTGGAAGTTTTCTTAAGGAATTATCTGCTATCATTTATTGAATTTTACTTTAAGTACTGTGCTTCTACGAACATATGAAACATGTATTGTGCACTTTTTTGAGGAACAAACAAATGTCAGAAAAACTGCACAGAAATTAAAGATAAACTTTTTTAAATTTTGTGTTCCAGGGAATTTCACATTTCAACGTGATCTTACAATATTAATGGCTTTTGCTTACAATTAGTAATAAATATAAATAAGTTTTACACGGGAACAAAGTACACATGCATAAGGTCGCAGCTTATGAATTATAAGACAGGCAACTCACATTAGTTTAACGTAATTAATTTATCATAGAATGCTAGTTTCTAGGAGTTGAACTTTTATTTTCATGTGCTAACATTAACGTTCCACTTTTTAAAAATAAACTACGTGATGAGGTCAGTTTGCTGAAAATAACCAATGTCCTGAAAATTTAAACACTATGAAGAGTTTTTGAAAACGCAACAAAAACTTGTTGTAAATATATATGATTGAAGTAAATTGGATTCCTCTATGAGACATTAATACACTATGATTAAAAGTGTGAAACATTAAAATTCTCGATAGATCCCGTTTTCAAGTTAATGAGTGCTCAATAAAATTATTCACATACATGAGCTGAAATTGATTAAAAATAATGAAGATATTTCAATATTTATTTTTTCAAAAAACTAAGTAACATATATAACAATCTTCAACCAATTTTTCTACTCTCTTCCAACTATGTGACATGATTCAAAGTCGTTACGCTTTATATCAAAGTAGGAACTTGCATATTTTCAAATATTCACCCAGAAAACTCCTGCTCAAATTTGAAAGGGATTCAGAATCAAAATTTTTTTGGAAGAGATCTCCCTTTTCACTATTAAAGTCATTCTGCGTTCGTCAAAAACTATGCCCAGCCACGTTGATTTGAAACGCGCTTTCCTTTCAATCACATAACACCGACTGATATGAAGAAGAGCGTCGGTGGGAGAAGAGTACGGCCTGAAGAAGGAATTAAAACGTTGAAAAGGAAACCCCTTTCAAAATACAATCGCAGTAGTGTTTCAAAGAGAAAGGTCAAGTCCTTTGAGGGGGGACACCACTATAGATGCTCTAAATCGTCAGTCAACTTTGTGCGTGGATTAAAAAAAAACCATTTATGTTATGAACACGAAAGTTTTTTTAGGGGTACAGCTAGATATGGAAAATATATTTTTAAAAGTTATTTTGTAAAATTCGGGTCTAGGCGTCGTATATCACCATGCAAAGTGAAGTCGAAGAGGCAAACGGTGTGACACACAGGCCATTAGGAAATGGGTCTATAAAAAAGATTGAACACAAATTATTTTTGAAAATGTTTTATCTAGTACCTGACGTTTTTATTTTTCAAAAAAAATTTTTCAAAAAAAATTTCCAAAAATAATTTGCGTTCAATCTTTGTTATAGACACATTTCTTGATGACCTATTTGTCACACCGTTTGCATCTTCGACTTCACTTCGCATGATGATATACGACGCCTAGACCCGAATTTTAGAAAATAACTTTTTAAAATATATTTTCCATTCGTAGCTGCACCTTCAAAAAAATTTTCGTGTTCATAAGATTATCGGTTTTTTTTCAATCCACGCATAAAGTTGACTGACGATTTAGAGTATCTATAGTGGTGTCCTCCCTAAACTTTGAAAAAGCGACCATTTCGAAATAAAAGGTAAGCGTTTCATTTTGAAAGGAGATAGCTCTGAATTTCTTTTTGTTTTAAATCTAAACGGAAATTTCTCTGAGTGTAGTTTTTTCGTGAATCACATAAATGTAAGTATGTACAATTATCCGTGAGTGTTTCTAGTCGAAATTTCAACTACCGTGAATCAATTTGTTTGCACCCATCATTTCCAGATACATACTCAAACATTTGTTAGTGATTGTACATACACTCGTTCTTAAATCGTACAAGCAGCTCAGGACCGTGACCTTCGTTGCCTTGGGATGCGCGAAGAGCCCCCACTTTCGAACGACTGCGCAGACAGCGCAAAGCAAGATGCGCGAGTCAATCGGAGCTAGACAGTCGAACGCGTCGGAATATAAGCCATAGCTTTGCGGTTGCGGGACGCGTGGGAGAAGGGAAAAGTGGGGAAATGAAGTTCCTGCCCGTTCGCCACAGGCCATTGGTGGGAGTGAGGGGTTCTCGTCCCCTGAAAATTCACACACTCTTTCGCTTGTTTTGCTTGTACGATGCATGCTTGTACCATTCAAGAACGAGTGTATGATATGTAACTGGCGTGAATAATTGAATCTAAAGTTTTAAAAATCATGGATTACACATTACGTTCGTATGCTAACATAATTTTTAACTACGCTTAAAACGAGTAAAAGAGAGGCAACAGCTTCATTCGTTGTTTTCAAATACATCAAATAAAAACGCTTAAGTACTAAAACTGCGCCTGCATGAAAATATACAAATGAAGTCGTAGTTTATAATAAAAACAGAGAAGAATACTCACTGGCTTATACCACCACGAAGGCTGTCCCCAAAACGCAAGGAAGCGAAAGAAAGAAAAAGTGTTAAACATGTTAAACATAACGTTATTCAATTCCGCGGTTTTGTTTTCTTTCAGTATGTACAATAATATCACGTCCTAATTTTCAAGAGCTTTTTTTAGTATTAGTAACCCAAGAGATGAACATTTTCTCAGAACCATGTTAGAGTTTGTTGCTCACCACATTCTTGATTTTGGATTTAAAGACAAATTTCAGAGTTGATATTTCTGTTAGAAGAAATGAAACATTCTGCACATGTTCTGCTTCACAAAATCAATATATCTGTAGTTACGAAAAAAGTCATTATGAACTAAATTAGTGAGTTAATCCTTGTAATAGGAGATTAAACAATTTACGCCAAGCAGACATTGTGTTGTTCTGAACTGGACGATGCTCCATTTTGTAGACTTTTTTTTTGTTTGCTAGGACTGTTGTTTGGTTAACTGTAGGTGTTTTATTATCAGTTTGAATCGTTGTTAATTGTTCATCATTCGTTGGAGTTGTCGTTATTAATTCAGCATTCATTCGATTTACCGTGATTAGGGTTTGGCCGAGAGCTGGAGGAACTTCGAGATCTTTGGGAATCATGACATGGCCGAAGTTATGTTTATACTTCACGCACCACACTGCCAACCAATCGATGTCGTAGATAGTTAAGTTATTCGGCAAGACTATTTCAATGTCTTCTCCTTGGTAGCCTCGCAATGGTTCAAGGCTGTTGAAGAATAGTAAAAAATGAATTTTTGATAATATACTTTTATTTTGTCCTGATAATGATAAATTTTCTTTTAATTTGGTCTTGTCAAAGAAAATTTTTCGATTTAAATGTCAATATCAATGATTGTCTGTAAGTAAAAAGTATTTGGTAGGCGCAGAAATTTGTAAGGATTCGAATTGGCCGCGCTCGCTGTTGATTGGCTGTGACGTCATCGGAAGAGTCATCTGGTTCACCACGTGACCTATTCCGTAGCCAATCACAACGAACGCGGAATTCTGGAGGATTTGAAGAGACGTTCGAATTCGTTAAAAGCTTTAATGTTAAGGAACTGACGAATAGATTAACAAATACAATTTTGTCTAATAGAAAGCTTAGGAATAAATAAAAGGTATGTTCTGAAAAAAAAATCTAATTTAATTTATTATGAACAGGCAGATGCAGAATGATTTCTACGTTAGGTATCACGAAGAAAGTTTTAATTTATTTTCATTAAGAAAATGAGTAGATTACAGTCTACGATCGTATGCATAAGATAAATAAAAAAGAAATACGCAATTTTTCATTATGGAAGCAGAGCTCTGGGTTGATAACGAACACATATCGATAGCAATAATGAATCACATTAAAAGGTCACGCATCGGTGCTCACGATTTTCCCAATTTTCTTTTTATTTTTCATATGTCGACGTTTCGACTCTGTTCAAGTCCTGATCAAGACATATTTCACATTAGCAAATATGAACATCTGCATTGTAAATGAAAATCTTCATCGACTTTATGTATCACACGACTCACCTTTTGGTCTCACTCGGAACTTTAGTACCCAAGGGACTCGGCTCACTTCCAGTGCCAACAAAAAAGTACGCGTCAGGCCCAAGCCCGTCGTAATGGAGATTCGGTATGTACACAGTCTTGCTGTCCAGTATGCTTATGTTACCACTCCGCAAACCATGTGCCAGCCTGGAAAATTCTGGCAGTACCCGAACTTTTGGCGTTTCCAGATTCGGTGGAATATCAACGATGCCGAAGCTCACCTTTAACAAAAATCGGTTGCATTTTATTCTTGCGTAATCCAAATAGGAGATCCTCTGTTCGATAATTGGAAGCGAAAAGGGATAACTGGTTCTCCAGCGATAAACCATCATCAGGCATATCCCTTTTCCCGTCGCGGGGACGAGTAGATAACATCAATGAGATTGAAATAATCGTCTTAAACCACGGTAATACGGGACGTGGGGAACGAGCCGCGACATGTATACGTTTTTGTATGGTATATCGTCGGAGAAACGCAGGGGTTGCAGCTCCGAGGCATTATCATTTTGGTGCGTTATCGAGTCCATTTATCACCCCTCCGTTGGCAAGTAGCGCACAGCTTCTATCGGAAGTTGTACGTCCTTTCGATATAATTGAGACGCTGGGCAGCATTAAAGCAAATTACGAAAGCTGCTCGATACAATTCACAGCGTTAATGGCCGGAGTCGCGATTCCATCGAAAATCCGAGAAAAGGAATTTGCACGCTTGTTGTGTTCAAAGTAAATGGGGAAATGTGAGGTAATGTGCGTGTGTTAGAAAAATAGAAGTTGTCATGGACATATTGATAATTATTAAATATAATAAAACGCTTCTTGAGAATTGATAAATAGTTACGGGTGTCACAAAAGTCTTGAGACAGATTTAAAAAGCAATGGCCCATGGGTTAATATATGAGGCGTAGACTAAAGAAAGGGTCCTGACAGCATCTCGCTGCTTTTCGAGAAAAACTCAATGCTAAAAACATTTATACTATCTCCCTCAAATCACTATTGAATGTATCATATTCTGATAAAAAATACAAACCACATATCTTATACTTTGATTTATTTGTTTCTTACTTTTTAATGTCCTATTTAAGGTTATAAGTTTTATCCTATCATCTTTATTAGTAATGCATTCACATTATTTCTAATATTTTCTTGATACCATCTCTTGTATAAAATATGTTTTTCTACAACTCACGGAAAAATGACAGTTTTCCCCACTGTTTTCGGTGGAAAAAGTGACCGATTACTGCTGATGACGAAGTGGTGTATGCGCACGTAAATGTGAGTTTACACTAATGCGTTGTGTTTTATGTCATATTCTTACAACTTTTGCGGACGCGAAAATCTGTATTGTGTACAAGAAACACTCTAAAAATACTGCGATAGTAATAGTTGTCCCAGTTTTGCGGTAGAGTGTGAAAATATTGCGTATTTTAACGTTCTAAACAAGTGGAATTGCAAACAACGTATTGTTGTGAAGTCACCGGTACCTTTAACACAGCGCTTCGTGCTGCTTCGTGTGCATACGTGCACTTTCGTATACTTTCGTGTTTGTTCGTACTTCACCCGCAACCAGCTTAATCCTGATTGCGCAATAATCTTGTTGTCAATTGTCGTCAATCAAAACAAATAAAAAAAAGTTAAACAGTGCAGCACTGATTTATTTGAATTCAAAATGAATTCACGCGCGATTCCTTTATTAGTGCTGATACGACTCATTCGTGCTGCCTTTTTCTATACTGAATTGCCATGTCGTTCGTCGTCCCCCAAACGTCATTACGCACTGTGCGCCATCCAGCAAAATCTGCCTCTTCTTCCACCGAAAACAGGTGGAAAACAGACAAAAACTGTCATTTTTTTCGTAAATCATAGAGAAAGTACCGTGTGCCACACGTTTAAAAAGCTACGTTTTGAAACTTGTACCACGATGTACTAATTTCCTCATAGTCAGATATTTAGAGTATAATATAAATCCTCCTCTTACTTTAAGCTATTGCATAAAAATCAAAAAGCACAAAGTTTGAATCCGACAGTGAAGCCAAGTTGCTTGATAAAATATTCCACTGAGATTACATAATGTGATCATGATTCAGGACTTGAAAAATACATGCGCAGAACGCGAGGATTACAGCTTACAATGGGAATCACTGCACGTTTGCAACTACGATGCACAAACTTTGCCGTCCACGAAATGAAACTTTCAGTGGGCGGTCCCGCAAAATAACTTGGAACTCTAGCTTTCATCCAATGGGCAATAGTCTCGCAGAACACGAGCACTCATTGTAAAATATCAACTGTCGTAGAAAAAAGTACTCCTGAAAAACGCGGATTTGCGCTCTTCGCGTTATCCCCGTTTGTGCCTGGATTTTCCACTTTATTCTTCGATTGAAGGATGCTGTTCAGTTTCTTCAAGTTGTTCTTAAATTGAGTGAAAAGCTCATTGCACGTTTTGTCCCGTTTTGTACATGGCATTGGATTTTTCCGTGAATAGTCGTAAATGTGAAGTATCCTTGCTTTATTTATGAGAAAATTTCAATTGATGGTCTCGAATGGCAAAAAACATAAATGGGTAAATATGTATGAACTACAAAAAAAGTTGTTGAAAAGTATTTTACATTTAGAGGGGCAAGATGAGTGTTTTTACGGGTGCAAAGTTTTGCGTACGAGCGAAGCGAGTGAGCGAATCGCATGAGAAAAAAAAATCGAATGCATGAACTAATCAATTTATAAATAAATTAATAAACTAATCGATAAAGCAGTTCATGAGAGTTTGTTATGTTTCAATTTGTAAAATTTTTGAGAACCTACTAAAGTTTTCAATAAAATCTAGCCGTTGTTATCCGGTAGATGCGAAATTTTCGCCAGGCTGCAAAATATTCGATAATTGTACGGAAACCCAAAAAAAAGTACTATTTTTTGGAAATATTTCGTAATTTTTGAAAAAAAAAAAAAATATATATTAGGCAAATTTCAGAATTTTTCTCTTTCTCTCGGAGCTGATTCTCATTTAATGATAAGTGTTGAATAAATGCACTACTATAAGATATTTTTATCGATACAGATCGAAAAATCAGATGGTATAAAAAACATCTACCAAATTACGTTAAAAGTGAATCAAATATTTAAAAAATTATTACATCTTCCCCAACAGAAACTTTTCTCGTATAATAGCAAACTGTGTTAAAGTTTATTTTATGACGAAATTCAATAATACATTTCTAGCAACATGCGTACCCACAAAACTGGGAAGTTTTGACATGTCTTTAGGAGATGACGTAGGTATTCATATCTGGTTTACGTATTGTACATAGAAAAATGTAATGTATTATCTGTATTATACCTAACTGCAAGTCACAGTACGATAAAGGAACCGAGGCGCATCCAAGGACTTCTCTGACCAACCACGGAATTCCTATAGGAATTGTTATTTTTAGTAGTTACGTTGAATGAAATTGGAGTGGTTACGTTTCTGATTTTCATTAGCAATTACTATTACAATTTAATTTAAAATTTTTATTTGCATCTCCGATATTTCTAGATTCATTAACTCTGAACTGCAGATATACATAGAAGCAAAAGTTTTTAAATTTTTGAATTCTGGCTGCTATTTATAATTTAAACCGACACATATTTCATAATTACCAATCATTTTTACATTCACATTGTCTTACTTATGATATAAAATTTCAACAATGTGAATTTTCAAACGAAATTTTGTATTGGCAAATTTGTGAATCCCAGTGTTTGAGGTTGAATTTATAATGTTATCATATATTTTAGTTTTTACGCATAACATTGCGATTCTTCAATATTTTAATATTCTAAGAGAGGCTTGGGATAATAAAGATGTCTTCATTGGATTTTTACTAGATTTGAAAAATTGAATTTTTGACCAAACACTATTTGTAAGGATTAGTCGTTAGGTATATTCAGTAAATGAAATTTAAAAAATTTTTTTTCTTTTTATATTTACAGGTTCTTTTAGTTAACTTTTTGATATTTTTGAGCGAGTAATCGTATAATAGCTAATTTCTCGAAATATTAAAAATTTTTAGTATAAAATTGTTTCGATTTATGTCAAAATTAACAGCTAATCAGAATTTTTCGTTTTTATCCAGGATTTAATTCTAATTTGAAAATATTTGCGCAATCATTTCACACTTATACTCAGTATTCCTCATAAAGAGCTTGATTAAAACGCAACAAACTTAGCATGAATCATTTGAGAAATAATTCTCCTGGTACGTCGGCGAAAATTAAAAGTTACCTCAAAACAAAGTTGAAAACGATACGAATTTCAACCTTAGTGCAACCTAAATGCAACCGTTTTAGTTGGACTAAAGTTGGGCGCAACCACGCTGCAACTTTTTTGTCTTCTTCGAAATTTTACTTGCAATATGAATGCAACTTGAGTGCAATCTGAACCTAACCAAATACCAACCCGAACGCAACCTAAAAGCAACCTGAATGCAACCAGAAAGCAACCTAAACGCAGTCGTACCGGACAAGAACTCAAATTGCACGCAAAACTTTGCATAAAAGAAAATATAAAGCTCATTCGAACAAGCGTATTTTGAATTCAATATCTAAATTCCATTACTTAAACCATCGAAGATTTTATTTCTTAAGATGTTCAAATAACTTTAAAAAAAACTCAACTGCGGAAATTCGACCCTAGGTTTCTATTGTGAAGACTTGTGTTGAAGCCGATGGCTTGAATAATCTTAATATTATGTAAAAATATTTCTTTTACTATGTATCCTTTTCAGACAGATTCTATAGTAACATTGATTCAATAAAACTATTTGATAATTAAAAACTAAAAGATCTTCTCAATTTTTTTTAGCCAGAACATATCATGTTCACAATCACCATTGTAAATTTAAATAATAATATACAATTAGTTGGACAAGATTCAAGCGTGTGACCTAAGTACAACCTCAGTGCAACCGGAACGCAACCAGAATGTAGCCATAAAGCAACCCGTTTGCAACCTTAGTGCAACCTTTATTCAATAAAAAAATAAACATAACGCAACCAAAAAGCAGCCGACATGTAACTAAGAAGCAACCAGGATGCAATCGGAGTTCAAAAAAAGTAACCGTCATGCAACAAAAAAACAATCGGAATGCAACCTTAGTGAGACCTGAATTCAATAAAAAAGCAACCATAACGAAACCAAAAAGCAACCCGATTGTAACCTTAGTGTAACTCGAATTCAAACAAAAAATAACCGTACTGCAACCAAAAAGCAACCGGAATGCAGCCAAAAAGCAACCTTATGTAACCTGAATTCAATCAAAAAGTAACCGAAACAAACCAAAAAGCAGCCGGAATTCAACCAAGAAGCAATAAGAATGCAAACTTACTGTAAACTGGATTCAATCCAAAAGTAACCGTATTGCAACCAAAAAGTAACCGAGACGCAACCAAAGAGCAACCGAAATTCAACCACAAAGCAACCGAAATTCAACCACAAAGCAACCGGAATGCAACCAAGAAGCAACCAGAATACAACCAACGAGCAACCTGAATGCAACCGTACCGCTTCAACAAAAGTTGCGACCAACACTTCGAGGCTTTAGAAACTAAATAAAATGAAAGCTTTACTCCTGATAAAAATTTGTATGAAAACTTGTATTTTTTTTACGTTCTTCATACACATCCACTAAACTTAATAGAAATTCCGTAGTTTATTTTTATAAATATTTTTAACAAATCTTTATAAAGTGACCTTAAAAGCCGAGTGACATTTTTCAAAGTTTATTTCATGTCACATCATAAAGTACAGAAATTTATATCTGAAAATGGAGCTGTAAGGATTGATTTTATAACAATCCACAAGTTGGTGAGTTTGGCAGTTTTAGTTAAACGAAAATGAACTTTACGGCCTTAGCCATAGGCCTTGTAATTAAGTAGCAAATGACTATCAAAGGAATATTTATGTCATCTCGTTAACTATGCAAAAGTAACTATATGTCTAACAACGTTGCATGTCAGTTAAAAAAAGGTAGTATTGTAACCCATTTTAAACGTTGCACTTTTCTTGCATTGAAAATGGAGCATCTAATAAAAAAACCTACAATTTAAATCCGATTCGGACGTAACTTCAAAACAACATTGCGCTGACCTACCTGGGTGTGCCATGTTTCGGTAAAAAAGAATAGAAGCTGTCAAAGAAAAATTTGCTCTTTCCACGGTCTCAAGTCAAAACCTTCAGAACTAACTGTTTTCTTAAGCCTCAACTTGTGGTTTACCATGAAATGTCATTGGACCAACATTTCGTTTGGTTTTCTTATGAGAGAGCAACTTTCAGATGCTGCAATTTTAAGAGTGAGTTTAAAGTCGGGTGAAATCGAAACAGTCTGGATCTACCTCGTCTCTGCGGTAGCCAGAGCAAGCTTGCCCGGGCAACATCGACCCGGCGTTGATAGCCTGACGCACGCGCAATGCTTAACTTCATCATATCAACCGAATCAAGCTGAACTTCGATAACTGATCGAAACACCCTCATTCCCAACTTTTTCTTTAACCGTTCCATGCATTTCCGCAACCGTGGGCCTTATCGCTTTTTTTTCCCTATTGCGTCCATCTATCGCTGAAATCACCTTCTCTACCATTTCTAGAAAGAGTTGTTCCCGAGCTTTTGATTTCAGAGGAATTTTGATTTCATTTTCAATTGATTTTCATTTCTAAAAAAAAATCACTAATATATTGATATCGTCTTCTTATCTCTAGTTTTCCGATGTCTTGTTATTTACATTTTTTTTTCTAGTAAATGACAGAACATCGAGGTATGATTTTTACAGAATGTACGCTATGCCTTTTTTGCTATGATTCTAAAAGAAAAATTGGTCTTATTTATTTCGGATTTTTTGGTTTTTAATGAAACGATTGTTATAAACATGGGCACCATCCAGATTTTATACTTGAAGTTCGGTCCTCATAATTAATTGACGTTCTTCCTAAATGGGGTTGGTAATGGAGAAGATAATGGCGCGATTGTGGAAGTGTTAGTGGTCCACTCGATGCCAAGAACAGTCACGTTAGTTGACACTTCTTGGTTCGAAAACTACGAGGCGTTTAATTAAGTTGGCCGTGCGAAAGGGAAACTCAAATTTAAATGCAAATGCAGGACCTACTTTTGCTGGCACAGACTAAAAATGGCTTTTTCACCTACTTTTTTTTCTTTTTATATTCTATTGTGAAAAACAATTTTTGCGATGATGAAAAAAATCGCCTACCTACTGAATTTTGAGAAATGGGAAATTGTACTATGAATTTGAAGGTTATGGATATGTTTAGAAGTTGTTCATTTTGTATTTTATCTAATTCTGCGGTGGAAATTGTCGGGTGCGCATCAAATGCGCAAACACATCAAATGCGCACACATCAAAAGCGCATAAGCAGAAATGATCGGAAGCGGACATGGTCAATTTAAGCAGCAAATAGCGATTTTCGTGACTTTTCTGTTATGTTGATGATTATTATTAATAATTGATTACACTTTGTGGTGTTTGCTGATCTGAGAGTGTCTTTTTTGAAGAGTATTGCAGCCCACTGCCAACCGGCAATTATGGTATGTAAGCGTAACACTTGAATCAAAAATACCAATGGAGATACAATAATTATATTTTTCAGGATCAGTGAGGATGAAATTTTGTTTTGTTGAAGAAAAATGTCGAGAATGAAAATTTGGAAATTCGACTGATGATTATTATTATTTAATTGCACTTTGTAATGTTTGTTGAGTCCGACAAGTCCGCAGATTGCAGGACATATATGTTTTGAGAAAGTCGCAGGTCACTGCCAACCAGCAATTTCGGTATATGTGCGTTTTATTAAATGTAAAAATGCAATAAAATTTACAATCATTGCATCTTTCAGGAACAGTAATGACAAAAATTAGTTTATTTGAGCAAAGACAATGAGGAGCCTGAATATTGATACTTAATGTGAGATCGTTTTTGGAAAAGCTAGTGCGTGCCATGAAAATTATTTCTTATTATATGTAATCTTTTGTACCTATCACTGCAAACTGGCAATATTGTTATTGTAAAATAAACTGATCTGGATGAAAAATGAAATTTTCCCATGTGCACTAATGATCACTTTGTAATGTGCGCTTTTGATATGCGAATTTTGCTGAGTCACGAAATGTTGTGCGCTTTCGACGATCTCCAAAATTGTCATCTTTCTTTTCACGTTCTACATAGAGAACTCTGACCTATAAGTGAACATGTAAGAGATTTGTATAACAAAAGGAATGATAATGACAAAAAAAAACATGCAACCCTTGTAACTCTGGGCCATATACCAGGTGTACTCCTAAGTAATTTCCGGTTTTTTCAATGGATGGCGTTCTGTTTTGTACCGCTGTTGGTAACACATACCATATGTCATTTTGTTCAGGCATATCGAGTGCTTGAACTGCGTTGACATTTTCACGAAAAAATCTTCCAGTAAGTTTTTATTGCGCTTCAAAAATGTCGAATTTTGTACCGAATTTTGAGCATATGCGCCATGCATTGCTTTTCATGTTCAATCAGGGGAAAAAAGTGTCCGAGAGCCACTGTGCGCTTGTGGAAGTTTATGGTGATCGTGCATTAACACTTCGAACATGTGAAACGTGGTTTCGACAGTTCAAAAATGGAGATTTCGACCTGAACGACGCCGCACGCTCCGGCAAGCGAAAATCGTTCGATGACGCCGAATTGCAAGCATTATTAGATGAAGACAACACGCAAACGCAACGACAGCTTGCAGATGCGTTGGGAGTTCAACAGCAAGCAATTTCCAAACGTCTGCGAGCCATGGGAAAAATTCAGAAGTGTGGAAAGTGGGTGCCCCATGAACTGACCGAGAGACAAATGGAGAATCGAAAAGTGACCTGTGAAATGCTGCTTCAACGATACAAAAGAAAGTCTTTCCTGCATCGTATTGTTACTGGTGATGAAAAGTGGATTTTCCTGGAGAACCCTAAGCGCAACAAATCGTGGGTGAGTCCAGGTGAAGCATCGACATCGACGGCACGGCCAAATCGTCACGGTCGGCGGAAGGTCATGCTGTGTGTGTGGTGGGACCAGTCCGGTGTTATATACTTTGAACTGCTGAAACCTGGTGAAACTGTGAATGCCGTTCGCTACAAACAGCAAATGAAAGATTTGAGCCGAGCCATTGTGGAAAAACGACCAGAATATCAACAACGACAGAAGAAGGTGATTTTGCTCCACGACAATGCGCCGTCGCATAAGTCGAAAGTCGTTCGTGACACGCTGGAAAGGCTCAAGTTGGAAGTGCTTGATCATGCGGCTTACTCACCAGACCTGACGCCATCCGACTACCACCTCTTTGCCTCGTTGGGCCATGCCCTTTCTGAGCAGCGCTTCGACTCGTACGAATATGTACGAAAATGGCTCACCGAGTGGTTCACCTCCAAAGGCAATGATTTTTACTGGCGTGGTATCCACAATTTACCAGAAAGGTGGGAAAAATGTGTAGAAAGCGATGGAAAATACTTTGAATAAAATAAAGGTTACGGTTTTTTTGGAATTATGTGTTTTATTTGCAAAAAAACCGGAAATTAATTAGGAGTACACCTGGTATGTGACTTATAGAAAATACTTGCAAGTTTTTTTTTATAAGGCAACATATACGTGACTTATAAGTTTCATGAATCTTATATGTTCACCTTAAATGTTCTAAAAAATCTTATATGCGTACCTAATATGTTTTTTGGGATTTTATATTTTTCCCACATATAAGTCTATGAAAACTTATAAGTATTGTAATTATTATGTTTGAAAATGAATAATGTCTAATATTTTTAGTAGATTCAGCCATAAGATGCTCGTCTGCTCTTTAAACGCTCTGAAAAAACGAAGGCGAATTTTCTGCAGAAACGGGAATTTGAACCCGCAACCCCATTATTATCGCATTCGGCTCGAACGTTTCTACCTCTGAGCTATCGCAGCACATGTACAAACCATATGTTTTTAGTTACAAGCTGTATAAATTTAGCGGAAACTTCTACGATTCTTATAAAAGCTTAAATGTTTAAGTACAAGCCAATATGTAATCTACATAGTCAAACAATGATCTTATAGGTTTCTGAAAAACTTATATTATGTGAAACACGCAAGTTTTACGAAAACTTCCGTGGGCGCCTTATAAAATTCTAAAAACATATATGAGCTCTATAAGTCAACATACATGGAGAGAACGGGACACGCGTTGCCAGTGTCTGGACACTGCTGAGCATTGCCCGGCCGAAAAATTTTTTAAACTTTTACTTCGGACACTGGTAAGCATTGTCTAGATACTGGCTACGCTTGTCCCGTTCTCTGGCAGCCAGTCTCTAGGCAACACCTACCATTGTACGAAGTAAATGTTCAAAAAGTTTCGACCGGGCAACGCTCAGCAGTGTCCAGTCCAGACCAGTCCAGACACTGGCTACGCATAAAACGTGTCCTGTTCTATAGCAGCCAAGTAAAGACTAACAATCTCCGAAGTGGTCCGAACTGAAAATCTTAAATGTTTCGACCGGACAACGCTCAGCCTCAGCAACGTTCTCTCCGTGAAATTTTCGAAAATCTTATAAGATTGTCCGAAATATTATATGTTTCCAAGTAACAAGGGAAATGTAATATACACCAAATGTACGAGACGAATTTTAACGAGACATGGAAATATCATGATATTGATCTCTTCGGTACGATAAAGGAGGTATGAGCAAATTCCTTTGATAACGAGGGTTTATTGAAAATGGAAAATGCGGACAAAAAGCATTACTAACGAATGTTGTGTAATTAACTAAAGGAGCGTATAATCATCAATGGAGAGCACTTTACGGACGAAGCAAATAGGCAGGCGGGAAAGCGATCACGCTGCGTTTTGCGGTGACAGAGCGTGTCTGATGGAGGATTGTCATGGTGTGGGAGCACCCTTCTTTCTCCGAGATATTAAAGCCCTTCTGGTATAAGAGTGAAAGCACTGCAACGACTCCTCCCTTCCAATCTCTCGATATCCCGTTTCGTTTCATCACTAACTATTCCTTTTACGTCGAGTGTTCACACGTACGCGAGCACTACGAAGGGGGTTGTGCACGTGTCCCACGAGCACAGCCCTGCACCCTCGGCTTCCGTATCCATCTAATACACACCATTGACCACGAATATATGTCCGATAGGGCCCCTTCCGAAGTTCCTTAAAAATCAAGTTATCTCGCCGGGGGCTTCCGTTCGAATAAATCGGCATCAAACGAATATAACTATTTTTCACCCGCCCCGGATTTAACGCTGTTCATTTTTCACGTCCCTTCTTTTGGTCTTTAAGGCGGTAATACGAAAATTTTGTATAAGCATCAGAAAATTTATACGAGGCATGGGTGATGCGTTTCGAAATATCGGAAAATGGATGTTTCCTTTCTTTCGATATATTGGTCTTTTCATACTGATATTTAACGATATTTTTGTGTGAAAAAATTAGCGTTTGGATGTCTTTCAATTCACTCATTTAGCATTCGTGTCAGTTATTTCTTCCAACATAAATTTTTAACTTAAAAAAAATCATAGCGATCTGGTCCATATGAAGGACGGTCTGTGGTTGTCAATTTCAAAAATACTTCGTCTAATACTATCGTCTTCCGAATCATCTTAAGATTCTTATATTATAAAGATATTCTCATGATTTTTTCTTCATGAATATACTTTAAATACAATGTAATAAATTAAATCGACAAACATTTGTTTATAAATTCATCGAAAATCTATGAAATACGAGAAATCTATTAAGTGACTGTTGTATGAATGATTAATAAACAACCCTAAATTTATGAAACTTTGGATTCCAGAGCATGACATTTTAGACATCTGTGTAAGAATCTATGGAAAAACTTAAAATGTTAATAGCTGGTAAAAAATTTTACGAAATTCTACGAATGCATAAGAAAATTGAAAGTACTAGATATTAGGAGGATACTCATAAATAATTTTATTGTTTTGAAAAATTGTAAAAAAATTGTAGAAATGGATATAATTTTTCTTCCTAACGCACAAAATTTTAGAAAACTATGTAAAAATTTATTTTTAAAACTCCATCAATCTTCTAGAAAATCTAACGGGATTCAAAAAAAGCAAAGATACTTATAAACATTTACATAATTTTTTTCAATCTGATGATGTTCTGAAAACCATAAAAAATATAATCTAGAGAATTGAATTTTATAAATCTCTACAGATATCTTAAAAGATACTAAAAATAAATCAATCTCTCACATATTAACATGAAATTCAATAAGTGCATAAAAGTACGAAGAATACTGAAACTATGTGAGATATTTGTGAATGCTTATTAATTTCGTTCAAAAATCTATACAAACCTAAATAACGATAAAAGTTTAATCCCCAGAGCATCGAGTTTTAAAAAAATATTCATATAAATTAATAAAAATGCTCGAAAATTCTCTAAATCGTATAAATACTCGAAACATACGTAAAGTACTGAAACTAAAAAATTCAATATAAATCATTTTAATGAAGATTAAAGTATACTCATAGACTTTTAAGAAAATCATTTATTCGTAGATTTTTAGTGTTTTCGAGATTTTTGGTATACTTTTAATTCTTCTTTCTTTGAGTATTTAAAAATTGTGTATTAGATTAACGAGTATTTTTATGAATTTTAAGTATTTTTATGGATCGCTGTTTCCTTTTCTAGAGTTTGATGCTCTAGATTTCACATTTTTCTTGATGTAAGCATTTTCAGAGATTAAAGAAAAAATTTTATTATCTGTTGAAGTAAATAGTATATCGTAGACTGCTGGAATTATCAATATTTTCTATATTTTATAGTTTATTTTAATAAGATTTTGTGGAAATTTATAATCTTTTTATAGATGTTCACGACTTTCATGGATTCTAGATAAATTTCTAGATTCTTATGCCCTAGAATCTCAAGTTGAAGAGATTTCTAGTATATCATGGATTTCTAGTACCTTCAGTATTTTTCGTCTTTTTTCAATGATTAAGCAACTTAAAAATTTTTTTTTCAATTCATCATTGACTAGTATGTTAATTTTATACATTTCGATACTTTAGGATTGAAATTTACAAAGCCTTTCAGTATTATTGTAGATTTTCAAGAAAAACATGGCCACGCAAAATTTGACCACTTATATGATAGTTTTCTAGTACTTTAAATATTTCATCATAGTTTTTATGAATTGTGCAACTTTGTGGGATCTTCAGTGTTTTCATAAACTACTAATATTTTTATAATGTTTTACATAGATTTCTAAAATTTCTAAAAAAAGTCTTACTTTATTTTTACTTGAAACTCTAAAGCCTGCATCACTCACTTGATAAAGCCTAACATATATATATTACCTACTATACATTTTTATCTATATACTACACTCATGTAATTTTGCAACTTTAATTATTTGAAAGTATTACTATTATAGAATTAAATTGTTCGAAAATTGCATGTCATCATTTCAAAGATTAAATCAGAAACACACTACTTATATGGCTAATTTTTCCCAATGGCTCTTGAGCTTTAGAGAATATTTATTCAAATACAAAGTCGAAAACATCAAACTGAAATGCGTGGGTTTAAGCGGTTATACACACTTGTTCTCGAGGAAAAAACACGCGTATTCACGATTTTTTTTTTTGGATAAATAACACAATATTTTTTGAAAAACTTATTCCCTACTTATTTATCAATGTCACAAGGTATTTAAGAATTTTTTTCAGAATGAAATCTTCGTAATTGGGGGCATTACAGCAATTGTGCCAAAATCTGATGTTTTTTCGCGGTGAGCAGTTTCTCGAGAACAATTTATCTGAAAAATCTAAATTGTTTAAAGCTTGTTTCTAATTATTAATTATTTTAATTTTTTTAGTTGATATAATAATTAATAGACATATTAACCGCAAGGCAGAGGTCGCTGATGCTTAGCCGGCTCAGCACGAGCCGTTTTCAAGTGGAATATCTTCCACAATTTTGAAAATTGGCTTTTGAAAATTTCAAGCAATATTTTAAGGCAATAAAGCTATCGATTAATAAAATTTTTGAAAACTTGAACTTTTGAAGCATCGAAAGGGATTTTTCAGTTAAAGAAGGATTCTGCAGTGAAATAATTTTTCACGCTCGCAGCACAGAAATCCTTTATTCTTGTGTTTATTACTGTCCCGTGAAAAACGAATTCTCTGCCACCGCCTTTCGCTGCTATTTCTATGCCGCTCCAAGGTCGAGCGGCATAGAACTCGTTTTTTCACGACACAACAGTAAACAAAAGACTAAATAATTCATGTGCTGCGAGCGTGAAAAATATTTCTCGTGTCAAGGAGCATCAAAACTCGTGTTTTACTCGTTTCTGCTCGTTGATACGAAATATACTATTGTTTGTCCCTTAGAAAAATCTTGATACTTGCATCTGCGTTCATTGTATTGACGAAAATGAGTTCTGAGTGATTATTATTATTTTTTTTTGTCTAACTGTAATTTTCATCCTAACTCCACGCTTTAATATTCTCATAGTTGACACGTTCCGAAAAATTCAAAATTTTCACTTACCTAATCGTTAAAATGTTAAAAAAATTGCGACAAAAAATTCCAATTCTTTTTTTTCATAAGCGGTTACAATATAAACTCAATAATCTTAATAAATCAGTTGTTATTTTTTGTAAACTAAGTTAATTCACTGGTTAACTCGCTGGAGAAATAAAGGGTATTTTCACGATTTTTTTTCTAGAAAAGCAAAACAATTTTATTTAAAAAACTCAAAGCCTATTGATAAACTCATGTCAGAAGGTATTTCATGAATTTTTACAGAAATCAATTTTCGTACATAAGCTCGTAGCGACCATTGTGCCAAAACACAATTTTTCTGACACCGCGCGCGGTGAGCATGATAAATAAGAAACTGTTTATCTATAATACAAAAAACAAAAAATCTCTAGTTTATACCTTTCCGCTCAGCGGGAACGAATGATTTTGCTAAATTAATATTTTTACAAAAATAGTGGTCATTTTTTTAAAATGTTCGATTTTTCAACGTCTGGGCTTTTGGTTTTTGCCGCAAAAAGAAGAAAGGTTTGCCTAAAATTAAAAATCCTTCGTTCACGCAAAGGCTATTATGATCATAAACAAGCTTGACAAAATTCAGACTGTTCAAATAAATGGTTTTCGAGAAACTGTGCTCTCCGCGAAAAAACATCGAATTTTGGCACAATTGCTGTAGTGCACTTAATTACGAAGATTTCATTCTGAAAAAATTTCTAAAATACCTTGTGACGTTGATAAATAGATAGACAATAAGTTTTTCAAAAAATATCGTGTTTTTTTTCCAAAAAAAAATTCTGAAAATGCATTTTTTTTCTTCGAGAACTAGCGCGTATAACCCCTCAAATTTAGGCTCTACACACGAAAAGTTTATGCGGAAATTGAATCATTTATTTGACATAAACGTTTTTTTTGCGAACCTTATCAATTACTGTAACATACTCCGCGCAATATAATGAAGGGTATAATAATAAGTAAATAATATATCAAATATAAAATATTGAAATACATATTTATTAGGAGGACGAGATTTCCACATGCTTCCACTTATTCATTTATTGTTTAATATTACACTTGTCCCCCTATACTAGTCAGTGTCTCAGGCCCTCCTGACAAAAATTTTATTGAAGTGACATTCATTTCCAGCGTAGCCAAGATGATTGATTAATCACGTGGGACTCATTCAAGTATACCATTCTACTTTCGATAAAAATGGCGTAATGTGAGCATCATTTTATCTTTTTCATATTTTCGGGCAAACTGCATCCTTGGCACGGAAATCTAAGTAAAGGACAGCTGTGCCTTCTGTGCTTGCGCTCTCAATGAGTAAAATGGTCTATTCCCACACTTTTCAGATGTTGCGGAACTGTCTCGATATATTGGACGTAAGACGTTTCGTCGCCAGCCTAATGATCGCCGGGGCAAGCAATACCATAACACTTGAAAATATTTACTTTTCGCTTCGCGATGCATTAGACATCCAGCTCGATTGACAACTTTCAAATTGCCGAAAATAAAAGGACGAACGTTCCGAGTCAAAAAATGTTGTCCTCAAAATATCCTCAAAGTACTCATTTTGTCCTCATTTTGTATTCAAAATACTTGTTTCTATTATATTCATTTTATGAAAGCCGCGCTAAAATACTCAAAATGTGCTCAAATGTCTTCACACAATTTTATGAATTTTTAATAGGGCTGAAAAAGTCCTCATCCTATCCTCAAAGTACTTTTTTTATCATGATAGTGTACTTAAAATACTCAGATGAAAATTCGTTTCATGAGAATGCTCAAAATATGCTCAATATCTTCACATCACGAAGACTGCCTGCATCTAAAAATTATTTTCCGAGTTCTTAACACTTTTTTAATTGTTTTCATTACTTTACTCGACGCGAGCATGGAAAATGGCGGCTTTCGTAGCCTCTAAGCCATCGCGAAAATGTCCACATGCAGCCTACTAAGTTTACGTAACTGTCTAAAGTTCATTTTCGCACCTACTTTCGCGTACCAAGGGGTGAAAATTTTTGCGTAAGTACGCGAAGGTAGGTAGCAAAATGAATTTTGACAGATACGTAAACTTAAGCGATCGTCACTTTTTATGAGCGCACAGACACTTTTGCGATGACTTTTCGGCAACGAAAGCCGCTAAAATCCATGCTCTCGTCGAGTAAAATACGGTACGCACCAGGGGACGGACCTCGTGATGCAAACTCAGGCTAATTTTAGCAGCACTCGTCTGCAATCACTCGGTTTCGTCCCCTGGTACGTAATGTACTATTGAAGTCTATTTTAATAAAATCATTTATTCAAGTATTCGTAAGGATGCTACGTTGAAGTAAAAAAACTTTATTTGCTTCAAGGGCTTCTTATTATTTCAAATAAAAAGATTCAGTAACAGAGATTTTTTTTCCAATAAAAAAATCAACTGAAAATGATAACACAGTGTGGTAACGTTTCAAACAGTACCAACATTCTCGTCGTCATATTTGTCGACACCTTTCCTTTATTGTCACGCTCTTTTACGAAAGTAAATCTTCGAATACTTTGAGTACTTCAATTTCCTAAAAATTACCCCTGAGCATTGTTTACCCTGGCGTAAAAGGCAAAACATTCAAAACCCTATTTAAGAGTGTTTTTTGGTGTTGTAGAATATTGGCTCAATACTCTTCGTCAAAATGCCATCATTTACAAAAGAGCCTAAATAACCAATACAAAGCAAAAAATAGTTCTACATACTCCAGTCTAAACATAATGAATAGGACTGGAATTTTTTATATTTTTATCAATTGTTTGCAAAATTGAATTGTTTGTGTAATGCATGTATGCTTGGGTAGTAAACAATTAGACTTTGATTTGGAAATTCTTCTCAACTTTGTATCGACAATTACTTTCAAAATTTATGTTTTTGCAAGACGCATATTCTTTCCATTGCTTTTCATGTGCGCTGATTTGTATTCTGATTTAAAATTTACGAAATTAATTTGTTTTAAATATTTCTTAAAACAATTGATTTTGAAATATTACGTTGTTCGCACGGCACATATGTAAATTATGTCTTTTTCACATTCACCTACACGTCTGACATAGAAAATGAAATATTAGTTTTTTTTTTTTAAATCAGATAACGCTCCATTTTATTTCAATTTTGAAAATAACCGATTTCTCGGAGCTAATATGATTTTATTTTTTGGGTTTTGATAATAATTAGAGCCGCTCAAATTCAATTTTAATTTAGAAAAAGTTGATTCCAATGGTTTCATCATTATTTATTAAAACTCAAACCATACAAAGACATTGGCTTCAAGAAATCAGTTGTTTTCGAAATATTGACTTGTTTAAGCAATAGTTAGTTAAATAGTTGAAAAACGCGAATACTCGAGAGATGCATGTTTTCCTCAGTTTTCAGGTGTCTTGCAATAAATGTAATTTTTATACATCACTTGTACAAAAAAATAGTTTGAACAAATCGTTTTCGTGAATTTGACGCCACACTAATGATCATTGCGCCAGAAAACCATGGAAAGCATATATGCATATTGCAAAAACTTTAATTTTGCAACTTTTTATCGATAAAGTTTAAACAAATGAAATCCATGAATCTAACACCAGTATCATTATCGACGCAACCTGCATTTTGCAAAAACTTTTATAATCCAAGTAATTGTGTAAAAGTTTAAACTCATTTATCAATTTGTCACAACATTCATTACCAGTTCACCTGAAAACAATGGAGAGCATATGCTTCTTGCAAAAACATCAATTTTGCAAGTAATTGCTGATGCAAATTTTAAACAAACAAGTCTATTGTTTATCACCTCCATACTGTAGCGTAATTATTTTTATTCTCAAGGTGACTATTCAGGCTCTTATATTTTTAATTATATGTAATAGGAATTTCAATGAAGGTTTCAGCGGAACCTAGATTATATTTGAAGTAATACGACATCAGAGATAATATAACGATATAAAAACACTGCATAACGAACTTTTCGTAATAATGATCTCTATTCTGAAATTTTAATGATCCACATGTAAGGAGCATAAAAACTCAATACGTTGGTCGATGTAGGAAATAGCTTAGTAGTTAGGTTGCGTGCGTTTAGGTAGGTAGGTGAGCGAGAAATAGTGAGTTCGAACCCCAGTATAGGCAAGAATATTTTAATTTCTGAAAATTATGTTTCCATATGTAGAACAGTATCCACCCAATTTAGTATTAAAAAAACCAAGTTCAACAATATTTATTAAATAAACAAATATTGTTCTTAATTTTTTTTCAAATTGAGATTAATAATTTACTATTTTTACTATTTTTGAGGAATTTGTGCTCTTTTTGAGCATACAAAATGAGAATATTGGGGACAAATTGAGCACAAGCAACGGCGAAAAAGTGAGTATATTGAGGACTTGTTGAGCATTAAAGCTAGTGGAGTGAGCACTTTGAGCATAAATTGAGGACATCTCGTTGCTCAAAATATCCTCAAAGTTCCTAAAACAGAAATGAGCAGGATATTGATGACAAAATGAGGACATTTAACAGTATGGAAATCATCGCACGATTGACTCCTGCAAAATCCTCGAAAAGTCCTCAAAATACTCACTCAAATTTTTCGACTCAGGGTATATCCAAACAGAAGGTCAACTACTCAATCATTACAAATATATAAAATTATAATACTCACAGTAAATCTCATGCACCACACGGACAAATACGTGATGTCGCGTATTTTAATGCCAATCGGCAACTTCAGGATGACGTTGTGCTTATCGTATCTTTCCAAGGCAGGTGGATCCCTGTATAACAGTAAAAAATAACAAGCTATGAATCACGGCTGTAAATAAAATTTTATTGTCTCGCCCCAAGTAGCTTTCATTAGGGATTTTTACCGTCTCGCGAAAACATTTTTTCGCAGGCGATCAAAATTGATAGGCGAGTAATTTGAAAGCGGAGTAAGGTTACTCGGAGGGTGGAGACGGCGAAAATCGTGGTTGGGCAGAACGCGACGGCGCGTAACCAAGGGATAAAGAGTAATTCAAAAGGTTTGTTCATGTGGCAGCATAAAAGGAATGCTCGGGGAATTTCTCCGTCTGTACAGGATGATTAATGTTTCCGAGAAGCATTACAAAGTTGAGTTAGGTTAGGTTAGGTCATATACTTGGTCAATAACTCTAGTTAACAAATTTTTCTATATGATGTAGTACACCTTTGCAATGCTTATTATGAAAAATCACAAAATAATGTGCAAAACAGTATTATATGTTACATTACGAGTAATATTATGAACGTGAAGTCAATGTGACAATGAATAGATCCTGAAGTAGCTCAGTTGGTAGAGCACTCGACGCGTAATCGAAGGGGTGCCGGGTTCGCATTCCGGCTTCTGACGGTTTTTTTCTCACATACGAAGAATCAATGATTGGGAAATCGAGTAAGTTGGGGAATTATCGAATACTTCGGTCGAACTATTTTGTCGGGTCAAATATGACGACAAGATTCGACCGCTATTCTCTTCTGTAAAAATCAGAGGCATGGCGGCAAATACACGCGTTCCACCAATGGCAATGCGCGCTGCAACCGAATTGACCAATCGCTTACGATCATGTTCTCGCGCGCCTGCGCTTTTTCGCTCCCGGTCTCTTTCGGCCTTCACAAAAATTCAGTCGCTTTCCCCTCTGGCCCATGATAAACGAGAAATGGAAAAAAAATAAATAAATGAATAGTAAACACATGATTAACTATTATAACAATATCGAACCAGGCCCTAAAATATAATATAATAATTAAATAGTCAAAAAATAATATATAAATAATAGAACCATTTCAAACCAGGCCCATAGAAATTTAATATATAGTAAATACTTTATAAATAAATAAAAAGTAAATAATCAAAATAAAAAATAATACATCAATAAATAACAATAGATAATATAAATACTAAATAAATAAATCATTGAACAAGATATAAAGTGAATAAATAAATAGGAAATAAATAATAAAAAAAAATGGTAATTAATAACAGTAAATATAAAAAACAGCAAATTAATAAATTATTTAACGAGATAAATGCGAATAATAGTAAGAAAATGAATAAATGAATTGGAAACAAACATGTATATGTAAATAATAGACCAATATTGAACCAGGCCGATGAAAATATAATTTATAATAAATAGTTAATAAAAAAATGGAGAAGAAATAATAAAAAAAATTTACATACCGAAATCAATAACAGTTAATATAACTAGTAAATAATAATAAATCATTGAACAAGATAAATGAATAATGGTAAAAAATTAATTAATAAATTGTAAACAGACAGGTATAAATGATAGAACAATATCGAACCAGGCCCATAAATATATATAAGTAATATAATAAATAGTGAATACATAAAAATTAAAATAAATATATATAAATGAATAGCAATAAGTAAATTATTAATACATTTATAAATGACAGTAAACAATGAAAATAGAACAATATACCTTGGCGACGGGGCTCCGAGAGACTTCTGAGAGAGTTCCGAGAGGCTTGCATATGCATTTCATAGTTTTTAAGGTCGCTGATCATGCATCTGAGGTCAAATTTGGAAAATTATTTTGTTTAAACAATTCGTTTTAACAATTATAAAAAATACTTACTAAGATGCATATGCTTTTCATGGTATTTCAAGTCGCTAATCATGAATCTGTGGTCAAGTTTGGAAAATTATTTTGATCAAACAATTTGTATTAACAAGTTATGAAAAAATATTTAATAAGATGCATATGCTTTTGATGGTTTTTCAGGTCGCTGATAATGAATCTGAGGTTAAATTTGGAAAGTTATTTTGTTCAAACAATTTGTATTAACAAATTATGAAAAAAATACTTACTAAGATGCATATGCTTTTCATGGTTTTTTAGGTCGCTGATAATGAATCTGAGGTCAAAATTGCAAAATAATTTTGTTCAAACAATTTGTATCAACAAAATAATTTCGCAATTTCGACTTTAGATTCATGATTAGCGACCTGAAAAACCATGAAATGTATATGCAAGTCTCTCGGAACTATCTCGGACAATTGTCCGAGATAGTTCCGAGAGACTTCCGAGAGAGTTCCGAGAGTGGACCCTCGGACCCCCGTTACTAGGGTAAAACTGTGCCCACAACTGTAATAAGTAAATCAATAACAATAAAAAATTTAACCAGATAAATGCATAATGATAAAAAAATAGATTAGTTATAGCAAATTCTACATAAAATTTTAAAGAAATTGAAATCAAGTTAGAAAAAACAGAGAAAATCATTATTGAATTTTGTAAATTAAATTTACTGTTGCTAAAATTTAGACGGTTATTGTATGAAACAGACTTCAATGTAAAAATTTGAACGAATTCGAAAAATGAACATTAAATTCAAAAATTTCAATTTAATGTGTGAAAATGTCTTGTTATAAATTATTATTGAATGTTTTCAATACCCTATCGCATCTTCTGCGACCGCACGCAATCGAGCTCGGTTGCAGAAGATCCGATAAGGTAAATAAAGTTTTTTTATTCGTCAATTTGAGTATTTATTTATTAATTTAAAGATTCATTTATAGTAATTATAAATAGCGGAAAATTCGATAATATTACAAAAAAAATTGATATCCTAAGAAAAAAAACTTAAAAAAAGTAAAAGAAGTTGTCGGGTAAAACATGAAAAAGCTATTTTACAAAAAATATTGATATCCTACTGTCGGTTTCATTTTCCAGGAAAACCAATTATTAATTTGCTTACGAGACTGTCACGAAGAAGAAAAAGAGAGATATTATTATTAGACACGAATGTTGTCCAGATGATACTCGATGGATATTTACTGTGACGAGCGGGGGTTTTCCCCTCGTTTTTATATTACAACTAAGTAAAGTTCGTTTTATAAAAATCCTAAAAGGAGTTATTTTTCGAGCATTAACGATAGCGCGCGGCGATATCTAAATTGCTACGATTTCAACGACGTTGGAAAAAGCGATGCTTATTAATAGTTGTATAGAATCAATTTTACGAGTTACAATAAGCTTCTTCCGATGAAACTATTTTTCAAAGGAATATTAATTTTACTATTTTTCTTATCACTCAACTTTTCGAGCACAGAAATAAAATCATTTTTCGAATGATAATTCCCTCATTTAATTTTGGTTTTATTTTTCAAACTTGTTATCTACTTAATTCACTCGGTCATTTAACTTCCTTTTTGAAATATGAAGGATAAAACTATTTTTCGAATAATTTTTTTCTATCTAATTATGACCGGACGTAAACGGACCGAAAGGGGTCCATTTACTTCCTTTAAGAACCGTATATATACCCGCAGGTTTTCCGGTAGAACTGAAGTCGTTCCCGAGCTTCCGACTAACTTGCTTCTCCCGGGAGACAGCCCTAAAATGGTCCCATAAGCGAAGGACGATTTCTGAGGTCCAAAAGGGCTTGACCTCACGGCAGCCCAATAGTCTCTTTTTGCCTAGTAATTGATCTGACGTAAAAGCCCAAGCTGTGCTTGAGGTCCGCTATCAATCAATTCAAGGATAGAACAAAAATCGAAAAGTAAGCTTTTGAATAATTTCTTATTTTCATTTGACAAATCCATTTTGTGTTATTTTTCATCATCATTTGAGTGTCGAGACTCGTCTCTGGCAGGATAAGTTCCGAATCCAGCTCAATTAGTGATGGCAAAGGACAAAGGGGTTTCAAATATTACGCATTTTTCAAATAAATTGACATTTCATGACATCTAGAACATTTTTCAAGGAATTTCTCTATGAGAACCTTTCTGTTTCGTTGTCATCATCATTTGAGTGTCGAGACTCGTCTCTGGCAGGATAAGTTCCGAATCCAGCTGAATTAGTGATGGCAAAGGACAAAGGGGTTTCAAATATTACGCATTTTTCAAATAATTGACATTTCATGACATCTAGAACATTTTTCAAGGGATTTCTCTATCAGAACCTTTCTGTTTCGTTGTCATCATCATTTGAGTGTCGAGACTCGTCTCTGGCAGGATAAGTTCCTAATTCAGCTCAATTGATGGCGATAGCGAGCAAAAGGAATCCCAATATTTAGTAATAAAAATAACCTATCAGAGTATAAAATGTCGAAATTGCCAACTAGGAAATTATAATGCAATGTTTCCCCAGTGCCCACCGTAGAGAGCCTAACGTGGTGCTTGAGGAGCATAGCCAGGCGTAATAAAATTAAACCGAGCTCAAAGAAGTCAGTATTCAAGAGGAAGGGACTCCTCAACATATACCACCGTTTGCGAGTATTAAAAAGCCTGCCCTCAGACAAAAACACTTGGTTGGGAGAAATCGACTCTCTCATTGCTAAACAGGCTTCCTTAGACTATGGGATTCTCCTTGTTCCCCTAGAGAAGAAACTAGAATTTAAATGCGTCGCGTGTAACGCTATCCAGGACCTTTTGTTGCATACCGCTCCAGTAGACAGGGAAATCGAAGCAATCTTTCCTCCGCGAAGAGAAATAGAGGTAGCAGACTGAGATTTCTATAACTCCTTGGAAAAAGAATATTTTTATTCAGCAGAGACTAATGACGATTTGCCAGAGTCATCTGTCGAAGAATTGTGTTCTATAAAGAAAGAGATAAGCGTCCAGAATTAAGCTTAATAGTATGTAATAAGTTGTTGCAAATAATAACGTCACACAGGTGACATTCTATAGAATTTCTTGCGTTTTTATTTTTTTTCATCCTTGAACAATTCCTTCGACTCCCTTTAAAAGTCGAACAAAGGGTCACCATAGGCCGTTGTCTATGGAGGGTCCTTTCCCATTTCGACGAGATTAAGGAATAATTATTCCTGGGCTCATGGCCTAACAAGAGAAAAGAAATATATAATAAATAAAAGTGTTATTCCCGATCTCGCTCGTTACATTACTGTTCGTAGGATATTCGCTACAACTTTAACTCGGATTTATTTTAGTCCCACAGAAAAACGTAACAAAAAAGGCCCGACAACCCGCTTTTCTTATTACATTAATCCAGAAATAGTTGACTTGGAAGAGCACTCGCCACGTAATACATGTATCTCAGGTTCGGATTCCGGCTTTAGACAAATTTTGTTTGCATAAATCTGATAATGAACGCTTGACTGGGAATGTCGAAGAAAAGAAATATTGAAATATAACGCCATATTGTACACTATCATTTCATATACTGTGTATTATTCTGTATAAATGTTATGCATTATGACCTTAAACGATTAAAACAAACCCGATCTAACTCTTCAAGTGTTTCCCTTTTTCAAACCTTGTTTATTTCATACTGTCTCCAACGTTATGGTGTCGATACTGAACTTTGAGGGAATATTTTATAATTGTGCAAGAGTATTAAATATCAGTAGATAAGCAAGACATGCATAATTCGTAGTATTCATAATACATTTATTGATTGCTACTAATACTTTAAAAATTGTGTGACACTTTTAAAGTGAAATCTTCTGGCTTCTTTGTTAAGCCAGCTCAGCTACGTATTTTTTGGACCTATTTTCGAGTCTTCTTATGATATTGATAAAACAGAAAATACTTTTGATATTCATTATGAGCAGAGAATGATAACAAGATTGTACTAGATTCAGTCGATAAGAATCATTTTAATGAGACATATGTATAATACGATGTTGCAGTGCATAAGCAGGTTGTCGGGCCTTTTTTGTTGCGTTTTTCTGTGGGACTAAAATAAATCCGAGTTAAAGTTGTAGCGAATATCCTACGAACAGTAAATATCCATCGAGTATCATCTGGACATCATTCTTGTCTAATAATGATATCTCTTTTTTTCTTCCTCGTGATAATCTCGTAAGCAAATTAATAATTGGTTTTCTTGGCAAATAAAACCGACAGTAGGATATCAATATTTTTTGTAAAATAGCTTTGTCATGTTTTACTCGACAACCTTTTTTTACTTTTTTGAAGTTTTTTTTATGAGGATTTAGTTATTATAGGCGTCTTTAAGCGCAGAGAACAATGTTTTCTGCCTATTGGTGACTCGGAGTTCTACCACAGAAAATGTTCAAATAGCTATTTCGAACTTGTACCTCTCACTTGTTAAGTTGGAGGTACATATTGATGTTTGGCTAAGATTAGGCTGTGGGTGCTTTTATCAAAGCGCCGGATATTAGAAATGTGGAGCATTCTTCGGCGAATCGATTTTATGATGTGAAATACTTCGTCTATGTTCGCATGTGCTCGCATTGTGGGCTGCGATTTGTATCAGCGATTCTCGTCGTTCCTGTTGAATGTCAAATTTTGCAGCAGCGTGATGGAGATACCTATTGTTGTTCATAACGGCGAAACGGATATTTCGCGCGCCCCTCGTACATTCCAATATTTCAATTATCAAATACCATGCTATTCATTAATTTTCATGTTCGTTCATGAGACGAGTTATTGATGAATGTATTGACAGGAAAAAGTTGGTATAATTTTTTTTGCAGGGATGAGGAAAGGCAAACATTGTAAAATTCACATTTTCTGTTATGTGAATTATTTTTAAAATTGATCGAAGCTTGAAATTAATTTTCGATCTCAATATTATTCAAATATGACAGTCCTGGCACTATTTAAAAATTTAAATTGTTATTGTTTCGCTTGAATAAAGATTACAATGAAAATTTCAAATGACTTCAATACATAAGCGAATAATAGAAAATAAATTAATTCTACGGAACTACCCATAATTTAGTGAACTTGGAAACTTTAAACAACGAATTAAATAGACAATGTAAGAATACAAAAAATATTGATCATTTGAATTCAAGGTACTGTTTTGTAGAAAATATATTTTAAGAATTATAATCTTTGAAACTTTTAATTTCATCGTATCATATTCAAGAAATTTATAGAGAAATCCATAGAAATGCTAGAAATCTTTGAAAATACCAGGGTCCAGGATATATTCCAAAATTCCATAAGTAATAGAAACTACGAAAATTCTAGAGATGTATGAAATACTCGAAGTTTGAATATTATTTTCTCAAAAATCCGTAAAATTACCACAACTCTTTAGACTCTGATTACGAGAGTATAAAATTCTAGATAACTATAGTGGATTCATAAAAATACCATACTTAAAGAAACTGATCGATACAATAATCTATAATAGAATCAGAAAATCCTCCAAGTTACATTAGTACTGAAGACATATGAAAAAAACCAGAAAATCATTAAAACCGTAATAATAGTGAAAAGTACGAAAAATACTGGTAATCTATATAAAAAAACTATTTCTAAAAAATCTATTTGAATACTTAAAATCTTTGAAATTTTCAAATTTGTAACATCGATTTCTAAACACTTTGAACTATCCACAAGAATACTAAAAATCTATAAAAATACTAGAATATAGTATGAAAATTCATCATTAATGAAAAATATGCGAATTCTAGAAATCTATGGAGTACCGAAAATGTGTAATTTATTTTTTCAAGAATCTATAAAAATATCCAAATTTTTTAGATCTTTGTTACTCAAAGCAGCAATTTCGAGAAATACATTTAGATGATTCGATGACTATACCAGAAATTTTGAAAAATACTAAAAATCTCTTCTATCCTTGAAACCGCGATCGCCGGATTCTACAAATTTATACAGAAATCCGTAATAAAATCAGGAAATTTTATGCAAGTTCTATCAACACTGAAGAAAAAAATCAAAAACACCAGAATACAATCTTTATTTCATGAATTCTTGTAAAATACGAATAATACTGTTTATCTATATCACAGAAATTGTTTTCTTTATGATCTATATAAATTCTTAAAATCTTTGAAACTTACAATTTATAAGCATCAATTTCTACAAATCTACAAAGCAGTCTATAGAAACATTTCAAACATTAGACATCTATATGAATACTTGAAGGTACTGAAAAATTTCATAAGTAGCCAGAAATACAAAATACAATAGTTCTAGAAATCTATAAATGCTCCTAATCTGTATACAATTTTTTTAAATATCAATCAATTAAAATGTCAGAAATCTCCAGAACTTAGATTCCTAGAGTCTCACATTCTAGAATTATATAGATTAATCCATGAAAATATTAGATATTAAAAAAAAAATTGAAAATCTTTTATAACCTCAAACCCTCGAGCATCAGATTCTAGAAATTTATACAGAAATTCATAAAGAAATAAAAAAATCCTACAAGTTCTATCAATATTAGAAAAACATCAAATAAACCAAGAAATAATAAAAATTTCATGAACACTGAAAAAATACGTGATAGATTATTTCTCAAACTTTCAATTTTATAACTCAAATTCTAGAAATTTACGAAGCAATCTATAGAAACACAATAAACCCATAAAAATTTCTGGATAATGTAACTCTGATTCTTTGAGCGTCAAATTCTACAAATTTATATTATAGATTAATCAATCAAAGCATTAGAAATCTATAAAAATAAAACGAAAATCTTTCATGAACTTGCAATTCCAAAAAACTATACAGAAATCTGTAATGTAATCAGAAAACCCTCAAAGTTCTATCAATACTAAAGTCAAATATTAGGAATCAATTTGTCCCCCATCATTGATCATTCTAATTGATCTATGATGATGCAAGACTGGGACCGCACATTTGGTCCATCATGGGCCAATTCAATAGGATCTTTAAAATGGTCATTCATTGAGTCATTTTGGCCCATTCACAATGATTTTCTAGATTCAGAGTGAATGGTACCTAGTCAAACAAAATGAGTCAATGTTGCCTCCATTATTGACCATTTTAATTGATTCTCGATGGTGGAAAACTGGGACCGCAATTGCGGTCCATCATAGGTCGATTATTGGTCGATTCAATAGGATCTCTAAAATGATCATTCATGGGATCATTATGGCCCATTCACAATGATTTTCTAGATTCAGCAAGAATATTAGAGTTTTGGTCAATAGTCCAGCATTATCGTTCGCAAATCGTTGTTCTTTCTAAATATTTAATAGAAAATGTTTAAGATATCGGAGAAAACAAATTTTCATTTGAATTAAAAACAGTATAATTCACTGACTATATTTTTTAATTATCTTGTCAGTATTTTTACAATAGTACTTTATACTTGATGCTCGAATCAATATAAAAGTCTATACTTGGCAACAATCCAAGCAACAATTGAGAGCACGTTATGTGGAAAATTTTCAAGCGCTTTGAAGCCTTTTGCACTTGTATATTTATTTATATATAAATTGCGAAGAATTTACAGCTGACAGTAAAGTTGTGTTCAGTGAAAATTACGCAATACAGACTGTTGGCGCGTGATTCAAAATGATCAAATCAAATATTCATCAAAACAAAGTATTTGACATCGAAAATGTCATAAAAAACAATGAATCCTAATTTTATTAAAATCATTTAGGTCAATGACTTCCTCATTTTGGATCAATCCAAATGATTAACCTGAATGACCAATGATGGTGCAAAACTGGGATAGCAAATATGACCAATCATTGAGCAATGAGTTTGATCGTCAACTGGACAATAATGTATCGATAATGGGCTGTCAAAAAAATTATCCATACTATTTTGGCAAACAAAGAGCCATTGCTGATCGTTCATGATGATTCCCACGTGAATGGCTCAGTTTGGGATACCAAGCCTGGCTGACTGATATTTATACTGAAAATACCAAAATTAAGTATAATCATAATATGCCATCGCCATTAGTAATATGCACTCGATTAGTGAATGTACACTACCGTGCAAAAGTATAAGGACATAATAATCGATTTTTTTGTGATTGTTTTTAATGGGTTTAGCAGCATTTTTTGATAAAGTCTTGTAAATAAACTAAAAAATAGACTGTTTTGTATTTATTGCTGTGAAATAAATGCAAATTATGTAAAAATATATTTAAAAATACTGAAAATATCATACCAATTTAAATTAAGTTTTTGACATTAATGTGTCTAGAGCTTTTATATCAATTGGTCTAAAGCTTTTTGATCAGTTGAAAAGTTTTTAAAAGTTGCGAAATTGTTCAGAGTCATCTCTACATTGTTGAACGACTGTTCACTAAATCTAGATTAAAAAAGAATCGCATTACTTCGACTAATGGTAATTAGCTAAACTAATACGATTCTATGTAAGTCATAGCAAAATAGTCTATTATCTAGTTTATACACAAGAGTTAATCATAAAATGCTATTGAACACAATAAAAAACAATCACAAACTAAAAAAATCGATCGTGTCCTTATACTTTTGCACGGTAGTGTACAGCTGCATTCACGATAAACACTGTACAGTCTGTCATTTCTTTTTCACTATTTTAAATTGTACAACGAAATACTCTTCAAGTCGTGACACGGCTTCGCGTTCAATCAATGACTTTCAGACACTACATTTTTTCAATAACACGATTTTACAAATCTTTTTTTTCTCATTAATTCCCCACTTACTCGATTTCCCAGTCAATGATTCCTCTCATTGAGTTCATACGTGAGAAAAAATCCGTCAGAAGCCGGGATTCGAACCCGGGATCTCGATTGCGCGTCGAGTGCTCTACCGTTTTTCTATTTACCTTTGATACGGTTCAGGGTAGGAAACGAGGATTCCTGAAGGAGAAGGCGGCGTCGAATTCCCGACCCAGAAATAAGCAGTAGTGGCCAATCCATCGTAGGAAAAATTTTTTATAAATATCGTCGAGTCGTCCACTGCAAACGCCTCGCCTTGTACCTGATGTGCTGATTTTGAAAAACTTCCGATGGGCTTGCCGTAACCAACGCGATCAGTCCTCGCATTTCCTGAAAAGAACGCCAATCATTATCATCATTGCGCGCTTGCGAGAGCGCGCTTGTTTATTCCAGCATAAATATGTATTGTGAAATGAACCATTGGCCATTTCAGTAGAGGAAAGAAAGTCACTCGATATTGTAACAACATGATGCATGGCAATCCAGAACATACCTAATGCGTATTTCTCGGTGTAAAAATGCTGTCATGTTAGACAAATTAAAAGTTGTCATAGTGGGAAATGAACTTTCTGGTTTTGTTTTGATATAAAAATCGTACTTATTATTATATGCCAAATTTTTATATTTTGATCGAAAAATAAAAATAAACGACGATCTCTGTATAAGATGGAATTTTTTTCGATTTTTCAAACATTTTCTAAATTTTACTGAGTTTATTCAGTTTAACTGAATCCCTGAAATTGTTCACATTTTGTATATGTATTGCAATATATATACATACTACAAATGTTTTGAATTTTCGAGAACTATAAAATGTGTTTGAAATTTTCAATTTTGTCCAATTTTTCAATTTTTTTGATATACCTAGATTTTTTTTTTTTTAATTTTACAATGATCGAGCTTCCCCGAACTATAAAACGTTTTGATTTCAAAATTTTTTAAATATTATCAAGTTTCTGAAATCTCACATAATTTCCAAAATTTTCCACCATCTGCGCAATTCATTAACATTTTCATCAACTTGATCAATTTTTCAAATCTTCAAGATACTTTCGCTGTATTAAAAATTTTAAGTGTTTTTCAATTTTTCCAAGCCCTGATGATTACTAGATCAGTTCAAATTTTTTAAAATATCGAAAATTTCGCACAAAATATTTTTTGTTCTCAAAAAATATCAAAAATAATATACGATGTCTGTAGTTTTACGAATATATGTAAAATTGTTTTCATTCGATGAAAATTATCAAAATTTACTGTAAACCTTCAATTTTTTGAAATCACTAAGATTTTTACAATTTTCAAAATTTTGATTCTTGTTCAATTTTCCGAAATTTGGAGAAATTCTATATTCCGATTGAAAATTTTACAATGATCGGGAATCTCCGTACGTTACAACATTTGGGTATGAAAATTTTTAGATTATGAAGTTTCTGTGATTTCATTGAATTCTCGAAATTTTCCACAAATCACGAAATTTATTAACATTTTTCGAACCTCAACTAGTTTTTCAAATTTTTGAGGTTATACGATACAAAATTTTTATGATTTCTGTATCAAATCGAAAATATTTAAAATATATTGATAATATATTTGATTATTCGCAAATCTAAGCAAAAATACTAAATGTCTCTAGTTTTTGGGAATTTCAAAAACCGTTCACATTCTATTTCTCAAAATTATCAAAAAGCAAAAAAATTTTTCAGAAACATTAGATGTCTTTGAAATTTGTAATGTAGTTTATTATTTCTGAATTATTGAATTTCATTGATTTTATTCGAAATTTGAGAATAATTGGCATTTTTCATACATAAAACATTTTTTTTTTTAAATTTGTAGAATAATATCGAGAAAACATTCTATGATTTCAGGAAATCTCCAAACTTTTCCACAATTTATAAAATCTATCAATGGTTTTTTGAAACTCGAACAATTGTTCAAATTCTTGAAATACGTTAAAAATTTTGGAAATTTTCAATGTACTCCACATTTTCTAAATTTTAATCATTTCTAGATTAAATGGAAATTATTCCAAACATCGAAGATCTTAGTACGATATGATCATTTTAATTTTCCATAAACATGAGTATTGTTACACAATGTTTGCAATTTTACAGAACTCAAAATATTCTCCATAGTCTGGAACGCGTTTTATTATCATTGCCAAAAACCATTTTTCAAAAATAACTAAAATTTTCGAAATTGTTGACGATCCTCGTATGATGTAAAATTTTTTATTTATTAAAAATTTTATAAATATATGTTACAGTTTCTTCAGTTATACGAAATGCCCAAAATTCTATGCAGTTTAGGAAATTTATCTCAAAATTTCCTACAATATCAGTAATTATTCGGATATTCTAGAATCATTGACAATCCCTGGAATTCTTTTTGTTTTTTTTTTTTTCATAATTTTAAAATTCTTTAGATATACATTGAAATTTTGAAAACCATCGTTGATACCTATATGTTGATTTATAAAATTTCAACGAATATTGCAGTTGCCATAATTAAACGACATTTTTAGATTTTCCTAAATTTACAAAATTACTATCATCATTTTAAGAAATGCTACAGAGTTTAAAGTGTTGACAATTGACAATCTCTGAAATCTTCGACGTTTTTCAATATTCCATGATATCGAAAATTTCTCGATATTCATTGAAATTTCTACAATTGTCAAAGATTTCTGTATGATTCAGCCATTTTTCAATTTTCTAAAGATCTAATACATATAATTTACAGTTTCCGTAGTTCTACGGAACTTTGAAATGTTCGTCAATTCACAATTTTCATGAACATACCCTAAAATCCTAGAAATTTTGATAGTTTTCCTAAAATGATTGAAAATCTTTGAAATTGTCCATGTTTTTCATTTTTCATTAATTTCAAAATTGTTCTAATCTTGTTATCATTTTAAAAACAACAACGATCCCTTCATCGATTTACAGTTTTCGTAATTGAACTGTATTTTTATAATCATGATAAATTTTTGTATTCCATAATTAATAATTATTGCATTTTTCTAAACCTAGTTGTGATAATTTTAAACTATTGTATACCTCAGAATTCGTCAATTTTTTTTATTTCTTCAGATTTTTTTTTCTCGTTTCTTATTCTAGTTTGAAATATTATAGACTATTACCGTGCGATGAAATATTACGAATTCTCATAATCTTTACAAATATCACCTTTTTGTGTTTACATAAAATTTTTTTTTTATCACAAAGAAAAAAAAAGAAAATGTTATCATAATGAATTTTTTAAACATTCTTCGCCCACAGTACGTACATTATTTCATGTCGCCCTCATCTGCTAATGAAGGCGTTCAAGGGAATAAAATTTGGCAATAATGCCCTTTTTCTCCATTTCCTTCAAAATATATTGCTTTAGAACGTTACAGTTTTTCAAAATAAGTTTTTGTAAGTAACGAAAATCTCATTCTAGAAAAAAGTGAAATAAACGCGATAGCGTAATTTTATTTTAGCGCACGCATTATTGCGCCCCTTAAAAGCGTCGTTAAACGGACATTATACAATTAATACGGCTTTATCTAAATCGCTTAAGTTAGGGGCTTTTACTCCACCCCCGAGAATTAAGTTTTGTCAGCCCCATTTTACCCCTTTCGGCAAAGCCTGCGGAGTGGCGTTTCACGTCCTGGTAATGGTAGACGCACCAGCAACTATTAGAACGTGCGACCATTTGAAAAGTCAGGGAAATACGCGCTCGTATGTGCCTCGTGTACTAATGCAGTTGTTTGGATACACACGATAAATGCAATGATCGTTATCCATCTAGCACCCCACGTTTTAAAAGCCAGTCAAAATGTACAACTGGTGTATCGCAATTGTCCCCATTTTCACGACTCAAAAGTACGCTTTCTCGCTGCTTTTTTCCCTCAGTGACACGGAGAGTCGTAAAAGTGATCGAAAGGTATGAATTTCAAGGAAATAAAAGTATTTTACATGTATTGTTTATATTTTTTTTTCGTTCTGGGTTTATTCGGAGGCGATTATATGGATATTTACATTTATTCGAGTGTACAAATATATTTTGTGCAAGGATACATTACATCTCAGTTAGTTATTTAGCCGAGGACCTAAGTCATGATATGCAACTTTAGTTTCTTCTCATACAAAGATGTTTACATTGTCTCCATATTTTTATGAATATAAATATTACAATAATCAGGAATTTCACTTAAACTGACAAACAAATGATGCAAATGTTTTGTTAGCTTAAATTAATGGTGTTCTTCTCGTACTCCAGGATTTAGCTAAAGAAATGCTACTTCTTCAAACTATGAAAAATGAACTTGAATCGTATGTAAATCATTGTAAACAATTTCAATTTACGTAGTTAGTAAACTCATTCAAAAATATTGTTTTTCTGTATGGGATTGCCGTTCATAACAAGGCACGAGAGAAATCGAAGGTCTCGCTAAGCTCTGAAACGTGACCATAATGACGAAGACGCCATAACAGTACACTTAAAGTCAGTCAAACAGAGAAACATTTACAGCTGGTATCGTAATTGTATCTTTTTTACGGCCAAAAATTACGCTTCTTCGTTTTTTTACCTGCCTCGATGACTCAAAATATCGTGAATATAAGCAAAAGGTATTAATTTGAAGGGAAAAAATAAGTATTTAACACTTGTTACATATTTTTTCGTTCTCGATTGATTCGTCAATTTACTAATATCTGATGGTAAATATATTCATATTGATACGTATTTAGATGTAAAAATAATTTTTTTAAACAAAAATGGGTTTTTTCATAAACTTTCAAGGTGAACAAAGATCCTAACAACTATTTGCTTATTTCTTCATGTACAAAATTCATAGTTTCTTAAGGGGAGACGCAAAGTTCATCTTTGCCCACAGTGTGCTTGGATAAGGTTCAACCCAAAGGTTTCCCCCTATTAAACAATTTTTTTCTTCTCTATTTTATGATTATTTTTAAATATTTTTAGCAAATAACTAAAATAATCTTCGGAATTGAAGGAATGAAGAAAGAACCTAATTTTTGTAAATTCTTTTAAGGTTAATTGATCAAACTCTCCACGAAACAATGCCACATCAAAAAATTAAGGCTTCAAATCTATCGTGGTGTAGAGTTAACAATTTACATTGAATTATACTACATAAAAAAATACAAATGTCATTATCTACATAAAACCGCGAAAAACCATGTTTTTCGGTGTTCTCTCACACGAATCACTACATTTTTGATACTTTCAAGTATAGCTATAACAATCAGTAGAAAACTTATCAAATTTTATGCAATTTCATTTTTGATCGATTGAATATCACTTACTCTTAGAACATCAAAAAATCTGATGAAAAAATGTTGCTAGCTTGAAATTTGCTCTACAACTCATTAACAATGCAAAATATCGTTACAACATGCTATGATATTTTAACGAGGAATAAATGACGAGAAAAAACAGTACAAATTTAATCTTAAAATGATGAATTGAGTCGTAGATACAACGATCGAAACATGGGTATGTTCACTGGCCACGGTAGGTGCAAAGTTGTCAAAGGGCGTTATGATAACTTTTTTTTAGTAAATACTCTCTTATATATGTAATTTTAGTAATCAGAACATTTATTTTGCAAAATTTGACAATGGATACTTTTTTAAACTTTTTTAAGTAGAATTATGTATAATTTTCCACGTGAAAATGTTACAGCAAGCATATAAGTTAGCTCACGGTTAGTATATTATAAAAAATTGGATTACAAATGAAATGACCCTCCAACACAACTGTAGTCCAAAGCATAAAATCCGCAACTAAAACGTGATACCGATGTCGTCCATCAACTTTTATAGTTAAGACGATTGAAATCATAATTTGAAATATGCATAACGTACGCAAAAGTTTGCTCGGGTTCACACGACCATGTTCCGATCGTTGTATCTCCGACTCAATTCATCATATTGAGATAAAACTTGTATAGTTTTTCTCATCATTTAATCCTCTCAAAAATGTCGTTGCTTGTTTTTACGCTATTTTTCATTGTTAAAAAGCTGTAGAGCAAATTTCAGGCTAACAACATTCTTTTATCAGATTTTTTCATCTTCTTTACAACAAGTGATATCAAATCGATCGAAAATGAAATTGCAGAAAATTTTATAAGCTTTCCACTCATTGTTATAGTTATACTTGAAAGTGTGAAAAATGTAGTGGTTCGTGTCAGAGAACACCGAAAAACATGGTTTTTTGCGGTTTTCTGTAGACAATGACATTGATATTTTTTTTAAGTAGTATAATTCAATGAAAATTGTTAGCTGTACCTCCCCACTTCAAATAGTAGTAATAATAATGCCAAATATCCTATTAGCAATGTTTGGCAAAACCCTTTAGCAGGAACAATGAGTAGATGTGAATTAATGGCGCTCTGGTCATTTTTCCGGAAAAATGTTTTTTTTTTGTTTGATCGTAGGTAATTATTGATTTTTTCAAAATTTTTTTAAGCATTCATCTATGACTTGAATAGGACAGTTCATAAGCTTTCATAAAACCGCGTTATAATATTCTGAGTGTTTTCTACGTAAACATGATCAAAAATTGAAGCATCTATTTGATAAATTACACCCTTAAAAACTATATTTGCTGTAATGTCTAATGTCGATCTTTCGTAAATGTTCAGATTTTTCCATTTCTATTAGTTTTAATACTATAAATTTTATGATCATAAAGTTGTAGTGATCGGTTTCCAATAATTCGTTTTCGTTTCTTTTTTTCTATCTTGTGATGTAAGTGATTAAACATTATTGTGGAGTGAGTATCTTATGTTATCTTTTTTTTTTTTTATAATCTAAAACAAATGATGATAATCCATACATTTGGCTCATATTATTCAATTTATCAAGCTTTTGGCCACGTTTTAGGCTTTTATCAAGATTTACAATCATCAGCAAATCCTTATCGTTACAAAAACAAATAATTAATAAATCCTAAACTACGCACATCAAAATCAAACTACTTGTGAAACAGATTTTGCACCAACTATGAAATATCGATCTTAGAGAAAGATAAAGATATCAACTTGATAAGACAGCACTGAAACAAGAACAATCCCAATCAAAAAAAAAAAAAGAAAAAATTTAGAAAGAACTATAACAGATATATCTTTTTTCAAATCTATATGGCCTAGAAACTATCTCATCTTTCTAAATAAATAATTGTATCGTGTATTAATGTCCTGAGTGTCCGTCTCCCTATTGATATTCAGTTAACTAATAATAATAAAGGCCAACTCAGTAATTTCTCTTTTACGCCGATTCCTTTCCCAATAAAAAATCTCCATCCCATTGTTTTTTTCAATTTATGCTACATTTTTACAATTTCGTCCCTTGAAGATGCAACAATTAAATGTCAAAGACCAGAGGGAAGAGTATTCTGTATCTTACTTTACATACATGAAAGTTTTACATCTATATTTCTGAGAAATTTATCTTAATACTATAGAGATCATCGAGCACTATTCCAATCCTCATAATCAATAACCTCACTCAAAAAATTTGTCGCTCTTAACCTAATCGCTGTCAATAACGTGAAACAAGAGAAATCTAGAAACTCGCTAAGCTCTAAAACGTGACTGTAATGACCAAGACGCCATAACAGCCCACTATAAGAAATAACACAGAGGATAAAAAGCAATTCACGATCGTTATCCTCCGTTCCCATTACGGTCAATCCTACATATTTCCTGGGTGCGTTGCATTTTTCGCCCTTTCCATTGAGTTTTTCCAACTACGGGGTACCGAATTCATTAAATTCCGGCGTTTAATAAATGCTTGTTTGAAGATGTAACGTGAGGGTTCCGTCTTTATTACTTTCGCATTTACTTCTGCTGAGCACAATGTGCTTTCCACCCGGCAAAGCTCTGTGATTCACGTCGGACTTATTCCAACGCATCAGGGGATACTCTCGAAGGGCTTACGTACGAGCCGAAGGGCTGTTTACTCAACTCAAATGTTGACCGGACTACTCCCTCTTTCATCTTCTAGTTCCCGGATAATATCCTGCTTTTCCAGAACCTCCCGGCACGTACCAACTCCGCAATCGAAAAAATGTTGGCCTACCATTCGAAGTTCATCATTTCCACAGCAATTTTAGGGCTTCCTTAAATTCCTGCTGGTTTATTCATTGGAACATGGATCTGAAGAAAAACTGTCTGAGTCGCTATTTCAGCAAACTCAGTGGCAAACGCAGGATTCGTTATGTATGGTGTTTTGATTCTAGAAGTAAGAACTTTACGATTTGGGAAACATTTTTGGAGAAGCTCCGAAGGTTTAATTTGGTATAATAAAAAAGTTGCAGAATTAGAGCGATTTTTCTACATCCCACATTGTGAATTTTCATAATAAAACGAGAAATGAAACGAAAACATCGCAACGAAACGAAGGGAACAAGATAATTGCATTTTGTCAACACAGCTTTCAATCAGTACAGATGAGTTTTTCGGTATCTATCTGGATTCAATGTCACCGTTCGATCAAATGTTTCCTCGTGAGAGTTTTTCTAGCAAATACGTGTTAGAGAGTCTTCCACCTTCACGGTTTTGAAAGATAAATTGTCTCCTTTTCGCGTATTTTGGATCTATATGCTGTAAGTATCAAGACATGTAAAGAATTCTGGGTAAAACTTATCTCTTTCTTAGTATTTTGAACTGGAAACATCAGAAAAAACTTGGCAAAACATTCAAGCACATTTTTCCGATCAAGTCTTTTCAAGGAACGCCAAATTTGGAAGTAATGATACGAAAATAGATATCATTAAATCCTAGTTACTCGATATCCGAGTCAATGATACCTATCACTGAATTCATACGTGAGAAAAAATCTGTCTGAAGCCGGGAGCCGAATCCGGGACCTCTCGATTACGCGCGTCGGGTGCTCTACCAACTGAGCTACTTCTGGACATATTCAGTTTCACACAGAATCCAAGTCGAGTCTTTCTTCAAATTCCTCCAATAACTACATTATCACTGTTTTTAAGAAAGACTTGACTTGGATTCAGTTTGAGAATGAATACGTCCAGAAGTAGCTCAGTTGGTAGAGCACCTGGCTTCTGACGGATTTTTTTTCACATATAAATTCAATGATAGGAATCATTAATTGGGAAATCGAGTAAATAGGAATAAATGAGTTGTTTCAACCCAGTGGGATACATGCCCAGTAAACATTCGTGATTATTCGTGATCATGATGTCATAACGACGTACAGGTGTTTTCTCATATGCATGTCATCATGGTATCATTCGTGATATGACATCATCTAACAGCATAATGACATTATATGATGCCATATCATGAATGACATCATGACGACATGCACATGCGGAAATACCTGTATGTCATCATGACATCATGATCAGGAATAATCACGAATGTTTACTGGGTGGATATATTCGAAAATAGATCTGTCAAAGAGATCTTGGCGATGAATCGTGCATGATATCACGTCACTCAAAACGTTCCCCATGAATAGAAGGAGCTGTATGTATAGGCGAACAAGTGAAGGGGCGACGCTCTTTTTTCGGGAGTTTGCGAGAATCGCGAGCCTATTGTCTTCTAGGGAGGGAAGATGGAAGGAGCGATGTCGACGGGTGACTTAGACGTTAATGAGACTAACCGGATTCATCCCGAAAAGCCAGGGCAAGGGGAGTAAGTTAGGAAAACTGAGGATAGACGCGAAAGAGAAGTAGCAGTGAAACTGATTTTAATCAAGATATGGCCTGGCAGCAGCCAACGCTGGATCAAGTGAGCTGAGCTATTGATTTTCTAAGTGCTTCTGACCAAGTAGCCTCTTGATGCGACAATTTGACACAAGAGGGTAAAAAAAAACTGCCTCGTTGTTTCCCGTTCGCGAATACCAATCGCTCCATCTGAAACACTTTCCCCAACGCTAATTTCCCGCCATCTCGCCAAAACTCTTCCGAATTCTATTCCTCATGTGAATTTTTCACGTGACACATACAAATGAAGACAAAGGTGGACAAAGCCTAGCTCGCCAGATGTAAGAAAGAAATACGTTTTCCGAAAGTTGACCCGTGCTCGTAATTTCGAGCGTAATTTGGACAAGGGCCAAGTTTATATGAATGAAAGGGAGCGAGATAAAAAGCGCGGAACAATGAGTTTTCACGTTTGATTACATTTCAGACGCGAATGTTTGGAAGCTTCTTCCGTAACGAGTTTTCAAAGAGGCAAAAAGTCGGCGAGGTACGAGGGTGAAGAAAAGTGAAACTTGTTCAAGGCGAGAAAAAGGGGGTGGGGAGAAGGAGATTAAGGAGACCTTGATAAGACTAAGTGGCAAGCTCGGATATCAGATTCGGGGATGAGGCTTGAAAAAGAGGAAAATTATCGATCGCGGAAATGAACGAAGCTCGGGCAGAAGGTAATTTCTTGATTCTTGTCGAAAGGCTGTGATTCTGAGGGAATCGCAGGCTTGTTCGTGCCGCAGCGGGATATAAATGATTTTCCCGGCGTTTTCCCGCTAAGAGATTAATGCTAAAGAGGGTTGGCCGCTTCTTCGTTTTGGAGGCATTATAGTCCCGTGCGGTGGGACGAAGAGGGGAAAAAAGAGGAGTCGAAGTGGGAGAAGGTTACTGACGAGGCTACAGAGGAGAAAAGTGCACGAGAACCTACTTTACGAGGAGGAAAAAGCAGGCGCTAGACGAAGAAAGGGGATGATGCTGAGGCTGCAGAAAGGGTGCCTGGTGATGCGTACCATAGCTACCTCGCCAAATGCATTAAGACCACCCCGTGTCACCCCTTCGCAATATCGGAATCGCCGTGCATTTGACAATACATTGTGCATTTACATTATGAAAAATGACTGCTCAGCCGATTATGATTAGTTTCTCGGCGACGCGGGAAAAAATGTTCTTCTCCTACTAACTGATGGAGAGTCGTTTAAAAGAATACTCAAAGGTAAGTGAACTTTATAATATGTTTTACTTGATGTAAGTTGCTTAATATTATTTGGTTTAAGTCAAATCAGCCTTATGATTTCCCTATCGTGACTTATTTCAGTAACATCTATACGAAAATTCTTGATTGTCATTGGGTTGAGATAATACTGTTAATCAATCATTAGTCGAATTACCAATCAATTTTCATTATCTTCTAATGTCAACGTTTTGGTCACATATTTGGACCCTTGTCAAGACGACTTAGATAATCGGGAAAACAAACCATAAATAAATCATACTACGTTAAAACAATTCCTTGATTCCTTCTTATTCGGGTATTTTTAAACTGCGTTACACAACACAAAGAATAAATAATGACAACGACGATCGAGAATTGTGACAGCCTGATCGTGAGAATGTATAAACCTGACTGAATCAGTAACTGGTATAGGAGAGTCCAGGGTTATCCATCCTTAGCTATGAATGTCAATTTTTTTAGCACTTATTATTGATTCCCGTCATTTTGGCGAACAAATAATTGAGGCAATGCCCAGTAGGGTGATCCTTATATTGAAGACCTCGGAATTTTTTCCATTCCCGGTCTTAAAATCATTCAAGGTATAGAAAAAAATTTTTTTGGTGAAGTTTCATGAAATCTGAATGAAACTAACCCGTGCCTAATGGGGTTTAAAGTTTTAAATGCGGTTTTCATGCTATTTTGTGTATGTTTGACTGAAAAATTCATTACCTCCATAATAAGACACAGAAAAATTTGAAACTTGGCAGAATTTAAGTACATATTGTAAGTTTTAATTATCACTTTTTTTAGATTTTTATCTCATCATTATCATGTTGAAACCATCGTTCGAAAACAGCAGTTTTCCCTTATCTTGTTATTCGAACTCAAAGGATTGGTGAGAAGTAATGTTTTTTTTCATTTTTCGACGAGCTCGCGTGTTCAACCTGTTGAAAGTAGAGATTTATGATGACTAAAAAGCTTACACTATAATAAGAAACACAGATCGAGCTCATTTGTTGCCAATATCGGTTGATTACAACTTTCTATATTTTTTAACTTTGTTTAATGGTGAAACATTCATGCACTCATTCAACAGATCGTTGTTGTTCCTTGGTTTTATTATAAGGAGTGAAGTATATATCAATTATAGTCAAGAAAACATAGATTTCGCTCATGCATTTTATCGTGCAGTTAATTCGTATGTATTCGACTTTGCAACAGAAAAAATGTTAGAATTAATTCTGAACTCATGTAGAAATTCGTATATAAATGTGCATTTATGGTTCAAATTAATAGTAAATGAGTCACGCAAGGTATCACATTTCTGCACACATAAGCACATAAGATAGTATGGATTCTTGATTTTTGAGAACGACCTGAAGTCGCTATTCCCAGTTCTGTGGAATATAGTAAAGCCATCATGTGAAGTGTTCTATGTTCTAGGAGTGATTGTTCTATGCATGTGATGCATATTTATAATAGATAAAAACATTTGAAGTGTTTTAGCCTGCCAATTTGTGTTCTGCTAGAAAATGGATCAGCATGTGGTTATTAATGCACCATTTTCTGGAATGCAGAAAGCGACTCAACAATGCATGAATTTAGGCACTTGACCAGTTAATGGTAAAAACCACAGCTCGTTTTTTGCGTGAGTCAATTTGTATGTTTCTTTCTCTAAAATTTGAATACCAATACGTTAAGATCAGGTTACACTTCTAAAAACATGAAAGATACACGTTTTTGTAAAAGTTTTTAGTTAAACATTAAGATGAAGCAAAATTACTGTTTTCAAACGTTGATTTCAACATGATGATAATGAGCTAGAAATCTAAAAAAAATTGTGTTTGAAGCTTCCAATATGTACTTAAATCCTGCCAAGTTTCAAATTTTTCTGTGTCTTTTTATGAAAGTAATGAATTTTTAAGTGAAACATGCGCAAAATAGCATAAAAATCGCATTTAAAACTTTGAACCCCATCGGGCACGGATTAGTTTCATTCAGATTTTATGAAACTTCGCCAATATTTTTTTTCGATACCTTGAACGATTTTAAGACCGAGAATGGAAAAAATTCCGAGGCCGTCAATATAAGGGTCACCCTCATGTCTAGTGTTCCAACCTGCACTGTATACAAGGAAGTTTGGGACAATACTTGGAGTAGGTTGGGACGGATGAAAAATGTCGTTTTTGCAGTTTGCTCTTCAATAGAAAGAGATGGAACCCGTTGAACGAACGTTTTTAAATATTTTGAATTTATTTTTCAACAGTTTGTTGTCTTTGAAGTTAAACAAATTTCGAAGAATCATATTTAAAATTTGCTCGAGTTACATATGAACGAAAACCATGGTAATTTTTGTTTCTTGATTAATAACTTAGATAAGCTATTCTTTAAGTCTCTCTAAATATGCTAATAAACTACAAGCATTCATTTGCCCCAACCTGCCCGACTGAAATATTGTTGAAAACAACCACGTTACAATGCAGACAGCCTAGACTTTAGAGAAATCCGTTAAAAAAATCTTGCAACTCTTATTATGTTTTTTCGATATTTATAATAATTTTTATGACAATATAAGTATTTGTGACGCGATCCAAGAAAAAGGACCTACTATCCACAAGGCAAATTTTACAGGACGGGCGACTGAATGAATCAAAATACATAACAGCTAATGGGATGAAAGATTTTTAAACATTCATAGTTCGTAAAAAAATTGAAGTAAGTCAATTCTGATTACACATAATTAAAGATCGGATTCCAAACTTATAGAACCACTCATAATTCGAATAACGATTTTTTGGATAGTAGGTCCCTTTTCTTGGATCGCGTCACATTTTGTGACGAAATCGAGAAAAAAAATAACAAGAATAAGTGTTACGTATGACCGTCAAATAAACAAGATCTGAAAAATCTTGCGTAATATGCAATATTTTGACTTTTAATGTACGCTGGTATATTACACATCAGAAATGTCTACTAAAATATGACAGGCGGCGTGATTGAATCAAAGAATAAAATATCACTTTTTCTCTACCTGCCCCGTGTCTCAACCAGCACCAGTCTCCCCGAACCAATAACTTTACAGACTGTCAAACACTATAATTATTCAAAACACATATTCTTTGTAGGAAATAAACGCAACCGAGGAAAGTGGGGCTATGTCGAAACTTTTTTCAAGAGTGATTTTATAAATAATAAAAAAAGTTTTTTGCATTTATTTTTCTAAAGGAACTGTATTGAAATATAAGCAAATTACATGTTTTATAGCTTCTATTCAGTTATTTTCAGAAATATCAAGAACAACCAATTCTGTTAACATAAAATGTATACGATTTAAAAGCCATACTTATTAGCTTCGCTACGATATGCTGTTTTTGTTGAAAAGAAAAGTAGTTTATGAGTTATGGATGTTGGAAGTCGAGAAAAAATGCATAGAGGTACATAAACATGAGTAGTTTTTAAGAAACGCATTTTTCTTCAACTGTAAACGCCTATTTAAAAACTACTATTATAATTGACAAAAACAGTATATAGTTGTAAAGCTTACACGTGTACCTTTCTGACAATATACACTTAAAATACCTCGTGATATAAATACATACATAGGCTTTGAGTTGAAAAAAATTGCTTCGTTTTTATAGAAAAAAATCGTGAAAATGCCCTTTATTTCTCGAGCGCAAGTGCATATAGCTCCTTAATGGCAATAGCTGACAAAAAGGCCGAAAAACACGTTTTTTGCCAATATCTTGAAAACACCTTTTTGATAAAATAAATGACAGTTATTTTCGCAATTGACAACCTGATACTAGTCTAGAAAACACTTTTTCACGTTAATTAGTGTTTTGGTTTATTATGTAACTTATGCTAAGAGATAACGTCACTCTTACATTCTGTGCTGTACCCTAGTGTTATCTATAGTTTCTTGCAGGTTAAACCAACGCTATGAAAAGCCACTTTGTTTTGAGTTGTCATTGTGCAAAAGACGTCATTTTCCATTGCTTCAAAAATGTTGAATTTATTTTCAGGAAAAGATGTTTTGCAGATAAGTTTAATAAGCTTCTTCTTTTTGAAGAAAACGGCTGTTGAAGTTATAGATTGTTGGTTGAAGCTTATGGTGAACATACTCTAACCAAAAAGCTTGTGAACGATGGTTTCAACGCTTTAAAAGTGGTGATTTTGTTGTGAAAGACAAGGAGTGTCCAAGTCATCTGAAAAAGTTTCAAGATGCAGATCTACAAACATAATTGTATCAAGACTCAACTCAGACGTTAAAACAGTAAGTAGAAACGTTGAATGTTGCCTAATCAATGTCACGCTTGAATAAGTTCGAAAATCTCGATAGTAACGTGCGAAACCCCCAATACACGACATTAAAAGATATGCGGGTTCATCATGAAGGCTGATTCCTTGTAAATCAGCATGTATGACATCGGAGTATATCTATAGATCGAAGCTATACAGCAATATGAACTCCCCATGGGAGCATATTCTGTCGTTGTCATAGTTGTTTTCACGTCTTCTTCCTCGTCAACACATTATATTGATTCGAATGGGACCGTGGCGCTGTACAGAGCCCTGCGAATCCCATAAATTTCTCGTGTACATCACACGATCATCATGGAAGGCTACAGATAGGGGGAAACCATTAGCTCCGAGCTCGTTCCCCGACCATTGCAATTTGCGATAATACAAACTTCTGCATTTGTCATCTTTATCTAATGAAGCTTCGCTGTTTTGGCAACTTGTTACCACTCGTGATCTTGCTTAATGGCTCATTAATTCGAATTTAACTTTCCTCCGCAACTTTCTTGATACTTATAATTTGCAGATTGCCAGAATCACTGGATGATTTATTACGAGTAAAAATATGTATACACTTTTGCTTCTACAATATCAATGAAAACTTGAAACTTATAAGTTTGCAGAAGTCCAAACCTCAAGATGCCATAAATAGACACACAAACGTCAGTTTCGTAAACTCTAACATATGAATTTGGTAAACTCAGTTTGGTACAGTGTACCAAGTAATCGCTTCCACTGTACAAAATATATAGTACGGCGTAAAACCTAGTCAATAAAGTGTTCTACACCGTAACAAAATTTTAGTGTACGCATTATGAAAATGTTTATTAGGCTGTTCAAATTGTTTTTTGAGCCTCAGTAAAAAAAGTTTGATTGTCATCACGATTTGTGATGATCACTCAAAGTGTGCAATTATATATTCATATGTACTCCAATAGTTATATGTTCAGAATCGAATAATAACATAATCTATTATTATTGCATCTCGCGATTCAATGATATATTTTTATTTCATAATTTTTTATTATAAAAAATAATCGAGACGAAAAACATATGCATTTTTTCAATGTTTGAAAATTCTTTGTTGATCATAAAAAAATGACACTCGATAAATGAGGACACAACATATCGACGTTAATGTAGACGTCAACACTTTTATTTTCTGAACTGTCATGGAAAGCATTTATGCATGTTGCAAGAACTTCAGTTTTGCAACTTTTTATCAGTAAAGTTTAAACAAATCAAATCCATAAATCTAACACCAGTATCAATATCGATGACGCAACCTGCATTTTGCAAAAACTTTTATTTTCCAAGTAGTTGTTAAAAAATTTAAACCCATTTATCAACTTGGCACAACATTCATCATCAGCACACCTGAAAACAATGGAGAGCATATGCGCCTTGCAAAAACATCAATTTTGCAAGTAATTGTTGATACAAAGTTTGAACAAATAAGTCTATTGTTTATTATCTCTGGACTGCAGTGAAATTGTTTTTATGTACCTCTGGCATAGAAAACTCATTTCTCGTCTAGTTCAAAATCTCTAAACTCGTTTTCCAGCCCTCGGTATACATAAAATATCGTACTTAACTAGGCCAGAAATTGTATATTCACTCGTGTGATTATGTTACTATCGATGTTAATAGAAAATTTAAATCCTAGTTACGCAATATACTATTCGTTTCTGGTTGATTATTCAGGCTCTTACCTTTTTAATTATATGTAATAGGAATTTTAATAAAGGTTTAAGGGGAAGCTGGAAAATATTTGAAGTAATACGACATCAAGGATAATATTACAATATAAAAACACTGCATGACGAACTTTTCTTAATAAAGATTTATATTCTGAAATTTTGAGGATCCACATGTAACGACGATAAAAACAACCAATGTGATGGTCGATGTCAGAAATAGCTTAGTGGTCAAGTTGCGTGCGCTTGGTTAGATTGTAAGAGCGAGAGATAGTGAGTTCAAATCCCAGTATGGGCAAGAATAATTTAATTTCTGAAAATTATGTTTCTAGTTGAAGACAAAGTCCACTCAATTTAGAATTAAATAATAACGAAGTTTAACAATAGGGAGCTTCCATGTTAGTTGTCACTGTCCTAGGGGGGGGGGTGGTCAGAGCATCTGTGACAGTTTGTGACATAGGGGGGGAGGAGGTTTTCTCGACAATGTTATGCCGCAAATTTTTCTCTTAATGAAATAATGTTTCAGTAGAGAAATTTGCAGCATCTTTTATAATTTTTTCATGTGGCACATTCAAGTTTCTTTGTACTTCGAAAAAAACTGGGAAGGCGCCTAAAAAAAACCTTTTTCTCTACATTTTTTCGTTAATTGCAATAGATTACATTCTCTGTGATTCGTCTCATACTTTATGTGAAATAAATAAAATGAGAAATATGTAAAATAAAAATTTTTTTTTTTTGCATTTCATAATTGTGACGTGACACCAGGGGAGGGGGGGGTCCACGGTTTTGTGACACTTAGGCACAGGGGGGATGGGGGAGAGTGTTCAAAAAACGCTAAAAAACTATTACATCATTAATGGAAGCTCCCATATGAATTCAATAAACAAATGTTTTTCTCAATTTTTTCAATACCATTATTGATCATACTTGTTACATTGTAACAGCTATAAAATTTTTTCACTACACTCGAATATATGTTTTGTTATGAAGTAATAAAAATACACTAAACTCTAGCAAACCAATAATTAGAGCCAAAGCCAACTTAACTGGATCAACACAATAATTTGGTTCCCTCTACCGAAAATTTGGTTGGCTAAATATCTACCAAACTATTTAGTACCGTGTACCAAATTTTGGTACAGTCAACCATACCGACTTTTATGTGGATGTAAAAATTTACTTGGACTTTTAAGGTAGATTTAATTTTGTGTACTACTTTCCAGATCGGACAGTGCTATTTATTGACAAATTACCTGATGAATTTGTGTGTGATGAATGATATATAAATTGAAAGAAAAACAATTCAAGATGACCTTAGTTTACCAAACGGAGACTTGAATCTCACATTCAACTTGCGTATTTTCGTATGTTTTTCAGTTTATCGATTTTTGTAAGAAATTTTACAAAATTAAACTCAGTATATATATTTTGAATTATACTTATTAGTATCTAGCGTTTTAGACAAACAGTATTTTTGTTACATCTCAATAAAATGAACGATGGTACATTTAAGTAATTATTCTTTATATTGCACTTCGAAGTCTAAAACATTTCACTTATTGCACTTTTATTTCATACGGTATAAAAATATGGTAATCAACGTTTTCACATCGAATTAGTCATCGAGTGACCAGTCTAGAGTTTCAAGTCGTCGAGGTTTTGACTTACAGAAAAGATCTACAACTTCTTCAACTTTAATTTTAATGTCTTCGTGTGTGTGGCCCAAAGCCAGACCGTTGAGTCGATTTTCAGACATGTTAACTCTCAAAAAAGTCTTCAATCTTTCGAGTGTTGAGAAAGTACGCTCTGCTGTTGCTGAAGTCACTGGAATCGTAGCAAATAACTGTAGCAGTGCCGCAACGTTCGAAAAAAACGACCCGTAGTGTGATTTATGCCAATATCAATTGTTTATATTTTTGCCGTAAATATATAATTTTAACGTTTAGTTGAGATATTTTGATTTTTTTTATTATGACTGCAGGCCCTATAGTCTCCCCTCTGGATCCGCCACTGATGTTTGTAAACATTGATTTTATGTCGTAAAAGTTTCTGACAAAGCAGATCAGCTCACATGACCATCGATGATGATAATGCTTGTCCAGTCAAACTGGTTGTTAGAAAATTGCCCAGTGAAAGTGCGCAAACAAAAAGAAGGCCATGGCTCCTCCACGCTACTCGAAGGGAATACCGAGCACGAGACGATACGCGCTATTATGCAATTAAAAAAGTAGCGAGTACGACGATTGTGTACGTGCCCATTTGCCAAGCACTTACGCAAAAGTCGTTTTCGTTCATTGTTTTCTATATAGCCCATTACGTACCTTGAATTGCGACTCGAGTAGATTACTCGAAAATGCGAATTTCGCCATGCAATATATTTTGTTTTGTATTAAAAATTTTTTTTCAAATTTATATTCTACGCTGCATCAATGGACAGATTGACAATGCAGATTCTCATTGGAATGTTTCAAAAACTACTGATTAAACTTGATCAAATTACCCTACTTAACGGACAACATTACCTTGTAGAACATGACAAAAACGTTGTTTGGAAAACTCGTTTTTTTATCTTCCTTGCTGTTCATATAATGAGCTTTACCTAACTTTCTCGAGTTCCATGACTTCACATAGAGCAAACCGAACTTGGGTTTTCAGTGGCTTGTTTGTAAAGAATTCGTATATTCAACTTTCTGTTTGTAGAAACTTTGACTTTTGCTTGTTAGAATGTTTGTTCTTTGGAAAATCGTGTATCGCGATTGTTAGGGATTTCAGATGACGTGCATTTATGGGTTGTATCAAAGCTGATCTCTTGAGGGGAGGGCTCCTCATGTTAGCATCTAGTTAATATGACGTGTATTGCTACTGGACATAAAACTGTTGGAACAGCTTGATATCGGCTTTGCCAGAAACACGCTTTTTGCGGAATCGAGGTATATGAAGTGGATTCATATAAGCTGCTGTTAATAAATCATTTCCCACTTTATGACAATGATTTGGATGTTAACATAAAAACAAATATAGTCATAACATATTATCTATCAAAGTTTGTCAGAATTTCATCGTTCGAAAGAAATTTTCCGAAGTCATTGCAAAAACTTTATTCATGCGCCTCATTACTTACAATTTTTTCATGTCAGAAATCGTCTTATTATTTTTTCTTTTTATTTAATTTTTCTTCAATGCAGAAAACTAGTCAGAAAGGGTTTTCAGGGCTCCAACTCCTCCCCCCCCCCCTCTCCGACACAAGGATATTATCAATGATCATTTCATGTAAGAGTAAATAAAAAGTAATAGAAATACATAATAAATTATGAAAACACTAATTATAAAAGAAAATGCACGTAAAAATAGAAAAATAATAAAAAAAAGGAAAACAGTGATTAAAAATTACAATATTAAAAGATTAAAAGAGGTAGGAGTGATTAAGAATAAAATACTTACTGAAATCGAAAGAACATAGCAAATGGTTCCATGCGAATTTTGCATAGGTTCAACATTGAGGATTCTCAATTTAACTATAAAAAAAATGACGATCGTGCCTTTGAAAAAATATTTTCTCGAACATAGTTTTTATTATCACGGTTTGACAAAAAAAAAAGGAAGAGAAATCGAAGAATAAAGTATAACTTACTGTTGGTTATGAATTAAGAAAAATTAAAATCTATAGAAATGCAAAATATCTAAAAGAAACTTGAATTATGAAGCATTCCAATTTAAGCTTGTATATATGTAGTAAAGTATTAAATAATTAGAAATATGTAGGAAATGCTAGGAAACCCTACAAAATTAAATATATTCCAAACGAAACGAAAGTACGACAAATTAATACAATACTTAGAATTTTTGTAGACGTTCTTCATAAATCTTAAAATACTGGAAATTTTTAGAAAGTTTAATTTTACAGCATGATACTTGAAGAATCGATTATATATCAAAATTCACAAAAAAACTAGAAATCTATAAAAATACTATAAAACCCTTTAAAATTTCGAAAATGATAAAAATTACAACAAAAGAAAGTATTAATTGATACTCAAAAACTATAAAGATATTATTTTTTCAACAATTAAAAGGGGTGAAAACTTTTAGAACATCGACTTCCAAAAATCTGCATAACGAATTCATACAACTACCTGGAAGTTCTCTAAATTGTGTAAATACTACAAAAAATAAGGAAAAAACTAAAGGTACTGAGAATCTGTGTGAAAGATTATGTTTTTCCTGAAAAATCCATTTAAATACTTAAAATTAATGGCGTGATCCACAGAAATACTTGACATATATAAAAATAATATGAATTGCTACAAAAGTTTAAAAATTACAAAAAAAAAGAAGCGATTCATAAAGATACCGAAAGTCTAAAAAGATACAGGAATATACTTTAAAAAACGAATATTCAAGTCATCTTCAAAATATGTTTTCTTCGTGTAGCTATTATTTGCTTGAAATTATTTAAAGTAATAGAAATCTATGATAAAGCTGGAAAATCATAAATTTCGTAAATAGTATAAAAACACGAATGTTTAAATCATCTTTAAAATATACCCAATCCAAGTACATAGATATTGTTTTCTTCGAAATCGATAAAGTACTTAAAATCCATGAAAGTACAAGGGATGCCTTGAAAATTAAAAGATAATAAAGAATACGAAAAAAACAATGTATTAATCAAAATTCTCAATCTGTCAAAAATATTAACAACTTATAATCATAGAGTGTCACAGTGTAAAACTTTGCATCCCTGGCAAAGTTTATGCAACACTGTAGCGTTGCATTTCCGTTGCACTTGCGTTGCACTTTTAAAATCACTATAAAAACGATCAGACAAAACCCACGTGTACAATAATGCGAAAAATCATGAATAAGAAGTATTTTTGATAGATGGCACAAGGAAAAACTTTGGAAGAAATCAAGAATTAAAAAAAACATCCTTTTCTCTTTCTCTTTGATTTATATTATAATTTTTATCTAATTAAAAGCATCGTCTGCAAAATCAAATAATATTAGATACATGACCATGTGAAAAAAACGATATTGTATTAATTAACACTTAGTATCAAAATAGCACATGTGATTTTGAGAATAAAAAGTAAAAGAAACACAAGTATTCCTTTTAACTCTTATTTGTTGAAAGCAAGCACCTGTCAATCGATTTTTTTCTTTTATTTTGAATATGAAACGTGAGTTTTGGGATCCATGAAAGGTACATAACTTGATTTTTAATGAAAAAATTTCTTACTGAAACTGAGTTTCTTAAATGATTGTCCTCAAAAAAACCAGCGACTGTTGTTTCTTTAAGTCTTAAGAAGAAACGGACAATATATGTAATAATCGAACGATATAACAAAATACATCAGTTCTACGAATTGAAGAAGGTTTTTTGTTCTAGCTTTCCTGGAAATAAAATGGTTTTTAAAATAAGTTTTCGAATAATTACGACGAAAAAAAACACAAAATAAATATGTAGAACGTTATAACGTTGAAAGTGCAACGCTACATCGTTGCACTTACGTTGCACAAGCTTTGCCAGGGATAGAAATCCATAAAAATACCAGAGAGTCTGAGTAAAACCTTCCATTGTGCAAATTATTAAAACAAACGAAAAAAAAATTACCAAAAGTATCAGAAATCAATGAAAAAATTTTTTATCCTGAAAAATCAATTGAAATACTCAAAAATTGTAAAGCAATTCATAGAACCCTAGTAATTCTGTGGCTTCCCGGCATAACATACAAAGTCACACATGCCATAAGGCTCATTTTACCGATATTCTGATAAAATTTTAAACTTTATGCCATGTATGTGCATCGTCTGTTATGCCGGGAAGCAACAGAATTTTGAACCTCATAAAAACCTTATAGGAAGGTGAAATTTCTTATAAGAATTCAATTTGTTATAAAGTGCATCTTTCATAAAACCTTATAAGAATTCAATTTCTTATAAGGTGACCTTATGAAAACCTTGAAAGAAACTGAAATTTCTAATAAGAATGCGTATTTCATGAAACCTTATAAGAAAAAAGGCTTAAAAAACATTTGTGAATCAATTTTTTCAGAAATTTCAGTTTGTTACAAGATTTTTAAAAGGTTACCTTTTCTAAGAAAAATGAATTATTTTAAGGTTTTCATAGAATGCATTTTTAAGGAAATTGAATTCTTATGAAAGTTTTAATTTCTTTGAGGGTTTATAAAAGGATCAAAATTACTCAGGAAACAACGAAATATATGAAAATACAATATATATACAACTAAAAAGTTTCATCAATTGCAAAAAATTCGAAAATTTGAAAATTCATAAGCTACTCAAATTTTGCGTCCTATTATTTTTTCAAAAATCTTTACAAGTACTAAATTGCTTAAGAGTTTTAATTTATAGAAAAACGAATCATAACAATCTATAAAGCCATTAGTGAAAATACTAAGAATCTTAAAAAAAGGAAGACGGAAAAATTCTAAAAAACACTGAAATACTATAGCAATCTTTTACATATTTTAAATCTACGTACATATCACAGTATTTTCCTTAAAATCTATAAAAATATTAGAAATTTATATACTATTTAAACCCTTAAACACAGAATTTTAAAAACTTATGCAGAAAATCACAATAAAATCAATAAATCGTTTAAACTAGATGAATACTGAAGAAGCATGAATGACACTAAAAATATTATGAACGAAAAAACAAAAAAATATGGAAATTTAATCTACGTGATTCAAAAATCATAAGCATCTGACTCTAGGATTCGAAATACGTCAATGAAAAACTTGATTATAAAAATGAAAAATGTGTTATTTTGAACCTCGATAGTGATTGTAAATTCTGAAATAAAAAAAAAAAAAAAAAATTAAAAACTGTTCTTCCGAAATCAACTCGTCAATAATTGAAAATTCTAAAATCCCGAAGGTAAAATTCTTTTCCGGTAAACCCCTTCCAAAAATTTTCCTGCGTACGCCCTTGCTATTATTCATTTTTGAGGTAACGTTGAAGGAAACCGTGGAAAAAAATAGCAAGAAATTTGATCCTCAAAGTCAGTTTTTTATTATATCCCAAAAATTGAACCAAGTAAAAATTTTTATTTAATGAATTGAACCAAATTAATTAGAAAGGCAATGAAACAGTTACAAATGTATATTACATTTGATAGCACAATTATGATTAAATTATTATTTAATGATTTATTGAAGGACTGCTTACTGTCAACACTTTTGTTCTTCAGTAACTATTTTTTTATTTTGATGACATGAATTCCTTCTCAAAAAATGGCTCAAACATCAAACACCTTTCCAACGTGCCATTTTTAAGAATATTTTTTCTTTGAAAGAACTTTCCTCAGAAATTTTCCTTTTAGTTTTTATACGACCTACATGTCCATGATATTTCAAAGGAATATTGTTCAAATCTTCAAAAATGTTTCTAAAAAGGGAACAGCACAGTCTCAAAATTTCAAACTGATAATAATTGTTTCGTCATGTGAATCGACGCATCTCAAATCGTGCGTTTATAGATAACTTTTCAGAATACGAAAACTTTTTAAGGATTGAACAGAGCTCTCTTCAGCAATCTTAGAATTTTGAATACATACCGAAAGGTAACATTTTTTTTTTTCGTAAAAATATCACAAGTCAAGTTTTACGATCTTGGAAGGTCATAAGCTTCATCAGAAGTTTCACTTGACATCGTAAAATTTAAATAATTGTTAATCAATCAAATATTTTTTGTTATCTGTCTGCTCTCTGAATACAAATCCGTTAAAATCTTTACAGAAGGATCTGTTAATAATTTTTAACTGAAAAATCTGTAACTATGAGGAATTCTATCACCTGAATATGTCAGATTCAACAAATTATCTGTTATTTAAACAGAGTTTTTTGAATGGTCGAAATTCCGAAACTGATCGAAAATTTTGATGGCTATGAAGAATGCAGTGACCTATTGACCAAGGGGTTGTAAATTAATTCTCTTTCATAACACTGAGAAAAATTTTACATGTAATAATATGCAAAGACGCATTCCTGTCGGTCCTAGTGAATAAACTATCATGAAACTCACCCAAATACGATCCTACGTAGATGTAGAGGAAGAAGAAGCTGTAAATGAAACGCAGTCTTGAAGCCTCCATTTTTTACAGTCCCAGAGCCGAAGATGGAATTCTTGAGACCGTTGGCGAAATTTTGTGGTCGCACACGCGCTCACATTTGATCTGGATCGAAACCAAAAAAAGAGAAAATACACTTTTCAGATTCGAAATCAGTGGAAATTTTTCGGGCGCGATGACAAGTGGTCATCGACAAAAATGAGAGATTCCCGGGTCGAGGACTTGTAAAATTTACGCGTCGCCGGTATCAGGATAAAAGAAAGCTCGCAACATGCGTGGCTCGACGCGAACTGAAAGCGAACGTGAATGAAAGGCGAATACCCTGGCAATGCTCATCGATGTAAAGTGGTAAATCTTACCGGTCCACAACTCGAGTACATTTGTGAAAGCATTCTCATTGTCAAACAAGTCTTTTCGACTCAAGAAGATTTCCGTTTGACGTGAAAGCGTTTTTACTAGAATACAAAAGCTTGTTTTTTCGAAAGTCTTTGATGAATTTTCGCTAATGAGGAAAGTGTACCATACCACAATGCGTGATTTAAGTATAAACAGACGAAGCAATGCAATTTTTTTTATTTTTTTGTAACATTATTCCGATTTCATGATATTAATTTGTTCATCAGTAGAAATAACTTGTAAAAATCATTGTCGATGCTTCTATCGAGAATATACTATTATTTTTTATCGAATGGACCTTGAAAAACTTTATCAGCTTTTTCATCTCATATGCTGCAAGAATTTCAACAGTCGGTTCAGCTCATTACTAGCGCTAGAGATTAAAGAATATTTTCCACTAAAAATAAAGTCAATTCGACCAAAGGTAATTGAGATATCGCAATTTTGAAATTTATAATTTCAATTTATTATTTATAATTAGATAAAATTTGTTCAACTCATTAAATGAAAATTTTTTCTTTGGTTCAATTTTTGGGATATAATAAAAAACTGACTTTGAGGATCAAATTTCTTGCTATTTTTTTCCACGCTTTCCTTCAACGTTACCTCAAAAATGAATAATAGCAAGGGCGTAGGCAGGAAAATTTTTGGAAGGGGTTTACCGGAAAAGAATTTTACCTTCGGGATTTTAGAATTTTCAATTATTGACGAGTTGATTTCGAAAGAACAGTTTTTAATTTTTTTATTTTTTTATTTCAGAATTTACACTCACTATCGAGGTTCAAAATAACACATTTTTCATTTTTATAATCAAGTTTTTCATTGACGTATTTCAAATCCTAGAGTCAGATGCTTATGATTTTTGAATCACGTATATTAAATTTCCATATTTTTTTGTTTTTTCGTTCATAATATTTTTAGTGTCATTCATGCTTCTTCAGTATTCATCTAGTTTAAACGATTTATTGATTTTATTGTGATTTTCTGCATAAGTTTTTAAAATTCTGTATTTAAGGGTTTAAAGGTATATAAATTTCTAGTATTTTTATAGATTTTAAGGAAAACACCGTGATATGTACGTAGATTTAAAATATGTAAAAGATTGCTATAGTATTTCTGTGTTTTTTAGAATTTTTCCGTTTTCCTTTTTTTAAGATTCTTAGTATTTTCACTAATGGCTTTATAGATTGTTATGATTCGTTTTTCTATAAATTAAAACTCTTAAGCGATTTAGTACTTGTAAAGATTTTTGAAAAAATAATAGGACGCAAATTTTGAGTAGCTTATGAATTTTCAAATTTTCGAATTTTTTGCAATTGATGAAACTTTTTAGTTGTATATATATTGTATTTTCATATATTTCGTTATTTCCTGAGTAATTTTGATCCTTTTATAAACCCTCAAAGAAATTAAAACTTTCATAAGAATTCAATTTCCTTAAAAATGCATTCTATAAAAACCTTATAATAATTTAATTTCTTATAAAAGGCAAACCATAAAAATCTTATTATTATTATCATAGGCAAAACGGGTCACAGTCCTCGGCTTCGCCTCGGACCGTAATTTCTCCGTTTCGCCAAATTCGCACATCCGTGCCTGTTACAAAATATACTATTAAATGTTTTTAAGTCATTAAACTTTTTCGTCGTCTTGGAAAATTTTATCAGAAACATCACAGAAAAATGTAAAATTCTCAATAAAAACTATGTGTTGTTCAAAACCTTAATTCTTCGTATAAAAATTTTCTTTTGAATGAAAATAATTTTTTTAAACTTTGTAAATAAAATTATACAGATTCCAAATAATACAAATAATTTTCTCCACGAGTAAACATAATTCTAGTTCAACTTTTTCGTGTCTACTTTTTATTATTCGCCTTCTTGTTATTTTTAATATAAATTATTTATAAAGAGACGTATTGATTCCATGTATGGAATCAACAATCTCATTTAAAATGTCGTAGTTAATAAATTTTAAACACAGTTTATAGAAGATATTATATAAAAATCAACTAAATTCTCTTATATTGACCTATTAGCAATTATATAATTTTCTTCTTTTTATAAATGAGTTCAGTTAAAAGATTTTGATTTCTCGAAAGATTTGTTTTTCTTCAACATTATCCTTTGATGTGAATTCTGTAAAACTTTATAAGACTGTTAATTTATGAAAGGAATCAGCAAACTGAAGGTTGAAATCTCAAAAGATAATAAAGAAGTATGATGAATTTACTAAATATCAGTCTGATATAAATAAACAACATATTTACACTTAATGTTGCATTTTTCATATTACTTTGCGTTTATAACATACGTATAAAGTCATTATTGACTTTGGATTCTACTTTGAAAGAATTATTTTGCTAGTATAAGAGAAGCAACATACTATCTTTTTGGAAAATAACAATTTTTGTAAAAAAGATCATAACATTTGAAAAAAATTTTTGGCTATTTGGCACTTAATCAGAAAAGTGTTTGAAGTGTCTAGTTTACGATGAAAAGTTAGGAGATTGAAAAAAAAAACATTCTCAGATAATCGATTTCAGACCAATTTTGTATAGTTTGTTTATTGCTACGTAAGTGAATAAATAAATAAATAACTTTTTTTGAAAAATGTAAGCAAGTAAGTCTAATGCAATGACAATCACGAGTTTTGGAAGAAAAAATTGTCGCAATTCACTAATTTTTCATAAAGTTATGCATGTTCAAAAAAAGAATCCTGAAATCAACGAAATAAATCGATTATATCAACCAAACAACGAAATTGCAAAAAACTAGCGAAAAAAATTTTTCTTGGCCAAAAAAGACATGTATCTCAACAAATCGACCAATAAAAAACATATTAGCGTTTCGCTGGAATCTTCTAAAATCATGTGCCGAATCGACCGGTCAATTTAAAATGCAAAGGGCCTAACGGTAACGAAAATCCCGTTGTTTATTACATGTTACTTTTATCGGTCTTATCGAGTTTTTAGAACAATTTGTAACTTTTTAAGACGTGTTCTGAAACTGATATATGATAAGTAATTTTGAACTCCTTTATTTTCGAATAAAAAATTCTATATTTTATATTTTTAATTGGAAGAAGTAAAACATCAATAATTTGTGTATAAATGTCGACAAAGAATATGATTTTCAGTTTTTATTAAAAACTTTCACAATTCAAAGAATCAAATTTTAGAAATCTGCGTGAAACTACATAAATATTCGCAAAATCTATACATCCTTACATCAATAACATGATCCTAAAAACCTCTAGATCATGCTGGAAAACCTTACGTAATTTAATTAATAAACAAAAAAAAATACGAAAAATACTAGATTTTGCTTAGTTTCTTGTAGATGCTATAAGAATCTTCATAAATTTATGTAATTCATGGAATCAAAAAACTTTAATTTCCCGAGTATTGAATTCTGAGAATATATGTATACAGAAGTCCATAAAAATACAAGACAATTTTTCAAATCTTTGAAGTCTAAAAAACATTCGAAAAATATTGAGCACACTTTAAATCTACACATGAAGAAACTTTTTTCTGTAAAATCAATCAAAATATTTCAAGTATGTTAAACTTTCAATATTCAAGAAAATATCATTTTGGAAATTCAAAGACTTAAGAGAGATAAATTTCCAAATTACCAAAAAATGATACATTTCATTCTATAAATAAAAGGAAATACAAAAACAAAATACATATAATGAAAAATACGAGTAAATCAATAAAACATTAAAAATCTCTACAACTTGAATAACTGGAGCATGGAATTCCAGAAATCTGTACAGCAATATCTAAAAATACCGAACGATTCTTAAAACTGGAGAAATACTGAAGAAATACGAAAAATAATGAAAAACATTAAAATCTATTGATTTACTGTTTCCTGTGCAATCCTTTGAAACATGAAAAATATAATCAACTTCGAATTTTAGAGTTCAACATACTCGTCATCCATATTACAATTTATATAAAAATGCTAGAAATATATAAAAATACTAGAAAATCTTACAAAAATTTATACATCCTGAAAAATACGAATTGTGTAAGAAATACTGAGCAGTCCTTTAAATCGTAGAAAAACTGAAAAAGTATCAAAAAAACTAAAAGAATACAAAATCCATAAATATACTAATTCTTTGAGAATCCTCTCAAATACATAAAATTTAATCAACTTCCAATTCTGGAACATAAAATAATTGAAATCTGTATAGCAATTAACAGAAAAAAAGTTAAAATTTTTTTAAATACTAGAAAATCCTGTACCATTTTATACCTACTGAAAAACACAAAAAGTGTCAAAAATAATAAAAATCTGGGTTGCTTATACCATGAGTTTAAGAAAATTATACGGTAATGTAACTAAAATTATACAGAAAATTATAAAGGAGAGTCCCCTAAGGTGGACACCAATCTTGGAAACAATTGTAGAATCCAAACATTATATATCATGTACAATTATGTACTTCCTGAAACCTTATTTCATAAACTAACTATTTATGAAACACGATTTTGATATCATCAAAATAACTATAATTGAAGATGATTTTAGAAATAGGAAAAAATTCCGACTTTCGAAAAAGGTCCCCTAAGGTGGACATGCACTTTGGAGAAGTCTACTCCAACACTTGGAAAAATAATCCGGAAAATCACGTTTTGATCATTTTCACCAATCTTCAATGTTTGCTCTCGAAACGACATCAAATGTTGATTGAAAAAAATTATTATAAAAAAAACGAATACTAAGCGTAAAATAGCAATATAAAAGATTTCAATCAGACTATCGGAGTTACACTGAGGACAAGTGTACCAAGAGGTAAAAAAAGTGTCCACCTTAGGGTTATTACACGATTTCATTGGCAAAAACAAAAAAATATTTCCACTCGCCATATTATGCAACACTGTTAATAATGTGTTCGTCTGGTACGTAAACAGGGTCAAAAGTGTATTCATCTTTTCGGAATCACTGTTTTTGATAATTTTATCCCTGTCATACGAAGAGTTTTCTAAACTTTGAGGGTGACTTTTTCGGCGTGAGTAGTACAGAGGACAAACAGCCATGACTGGCCACTTCATGATATAACTAAAAACTACGTACTCACAAAATGTAATACTGACATGAAGCGTGTAGTGCTATCACCTAATGCAAAAAAATTTCCCGGGGTGTCCACCTTGAAAGACTCTCCCCTACACTCTAAAAAATTTTTTTTCCGATTTAGGTTAAGTACCCGGAAGTACCAGTAGGTTGCGTATACCATGAGTTTAAGAAAATTGTACTGCAAATGTACAAAACTTGATTTGTGAAGTTGCTGCACACGTACCACAAAAACAAGGCCAAATTCTGTTCTGTAAATTTGAGTTGCTTATTCGTAAAATGAAGGGTGACGAATCAAAAGGGCCGAGCCCAAATTTCAAAAAGTCTGTTTTTCTCTTGCGTTTCCAATAAAAATGCACCTTATTCAAAAGTGGGTTAGGCTTTTTTGATTCCTCGCCTTCAAATGACTCTTTTGTCTCTAGAAAACATTTAAAATAAATTAAAGTACCTTTTTAGGGTACTGTACCCTAGAATGCATGTGAATTTACGAACATTTTTAACAGCGTACCTTGATACTACCGTTCTCCAATCCGCCGATCTTCCGGAACCGTCGAATATCCCAGTACTTCCTCATGACCCAGTAGTGACCGAATTCTTTCCACAACGTCTATCATTAGCTCGGGCTTCAAGCCGCGTTTCCACTAACTACGAGCACGCAGTCATCAACGGCGTCACGTTGAATATCGCAATTTATAGCATTTCCCATTACAGTGATTTCCACGCGATTGCCCAAGAACCAGAGGAAGGACGCAATGTTTTATAACACTTGCATCAGCGTAATGTAGGAACGACAATCGAATATCCGGTCTCGTTGAAACTCAATGAACGGGTCTTCTTCTTCCAATGGAAAACCGAAAAATCAATCAACCCAATTTCATTCAATGCAGTGTGGAAAAGGCTACTTTTCCACTCGCTTGGGCGTTGCAAAACTTGCATTTCCACACATTGTTGAATAAAGTATCGTTCTCAGCTAGTGCGCAAACAGTTTTTTTAAAAGGACTTTTCCACACTAGTGAAGAAATATACTATTGATTGATCCTGATCGATATTCTTGTCACGCACCCCCCCCCCCCTCCCAATGTGACGGGTCCTTCGATCCACGCACAGCGGATTTCAGGCGTGTTTCGCGGGCGGAAAACGGTGTTTTTTTCGCGCGTCTCGGAAAATCCGCAAAATCCGCTGTGGCGTAACGCGGAAAGGTGATATTTGGCGCGCGTTTCGGACGTCGAAGGACTGATTTTGCACGACAGGACATGTATTGGCGAACGCGAAAGCTCCACCCATTGGAGAACGGTGGGAGGACCGCCAGAATGGCGAGCTTGCGCCCTTGGGCGAGGGTAGCGAAAACGTAACAGTAACTGCCCTGCAAGCACAACCCCTTCCTCGCCATGCATGCCCGCTTTTCCCAATGTTTCAAACTTTTCGCCTTTGCACGTATACTGGGGAACCTTCTCCGTTTTCGCGTTGCTTTATGACGCTTGCGCCATTTAAGGTATTGTGAGCAGTGAAATTCTCTGAACATGGCTCCAAGTCGTGAAAGCCGTCTGCCATCTCATCGAAAATATCAAAATCGCACTTTTTTTTATCTGAAAATTGCCATGTTTTGTTATATATACCCCATACACAACAGCAACTGCGTATGGCAGTATTTAAAATAAGGATTTGGAGAGTTACTTTAAAAAATATAACGTCTTACGTTACCGCTAATTGAAAAGAAATAGTAACTCGTTACCGTTACTACTTTGGATGTAACGCTCCAATCTTTTCACGTTACTTTTTGAAATAAATTGAATGTTAATAACAAGACAAGATGAAAAAGCGATATATCAACGTACTCGTGGTTTTGTTCCATATATAAAAACTGCTTATTGTAGATATGAAAAAATGGTTGTAGACAAAAAAAGATGTACGTGTTTAATTTTTTTTTAATTTCAACAAAACGTTTTCCTTGAACGAAGCATCGTATTTTCGAGATTTGTTTGATAGGACGAGCCCTCCAAGAATAATTTTTTCATGTGAGGAAAATTATAAGTTAATCTTTACTTTTTGACCTTGAGAAAAAAATCAGTTAGCTTGTTTAAATTTTTATATTTTTTTCAAGTTGGAAAAATTTCTGAATATGACATTTCATTTAATGTTATCAGCAAAGTGAGTATTTATATGCATTTGCATATTGCATGCTTTTTTTGCATATTTTGACATTCCGGGCCTATTATGCATATAGAAGCACATACATGCATATTGCGCATATTATATATATGTCACAAATTCGTACATCGCGAATATATATATGTATAATTTGTGAATGAATATATTCATTTGTAAATTCACACATACGATTCGATCGTTTTTTTGTTTATCTTTGATCATTTTTGCCATGATCTTCGTTTAAATCGTTTAAAATTGAAAGTAACAATAAACAAAGAAAAAGAGTTTGTCCAGCAACTTTTGACTCTCATAGTACAAAAATATCCTTGTGTTTTTCGTATCGATCGAATATTGATATTTGGCACTTATTGTAATTCAACGGCTATAGCAACGAAATGGTTCAATATGGAACAACATACGGCGACATTGAAACACCAAGAAGCAGCAATTAAACAAAGAAAAACTGTCAAACTCTGATTTCTGATGAATATATACAGCGTTCTTCAATAAATCCTTTAAATTTTGATTTGTGCAAAGCGTTCATCGAAGCAAATATTACGTTGAAACAAATAATGCATACTTTCATGCATATTTGGAAACATTTTTGTGCTTTATGAGTTTATAATGCACATTTTTCGTGCATATCATCGTGTATATAATGACGTTATTTCGTGCATATTAATGCGCTATAAGCATACTTTTTTCGTGCATATTTTTACTAACTCTGGTTATCATTAGGGAAAAATTTGCAAATTCAATAGATTTTTGAGAGAATCTTGTCTACCCAGATTTTTAGTACTTTTTACACTTATTGTATTTTTCAGTATGTATTCAAAATGTTGCAGGATTTTCTAGTATTTTTATGAATTTGTAGTATTTTTCTGTGCATTGATATACATATTTCGAGTATTGCATTTTCTAAAATCTAAAGTTCATTAAATTATTTGTATTAATACAAATCCCCTCAAATTTGAGAGGATTTTCCAGAAAATAGTGTCAATAATGATTAGAACGTTGCAGAATTTTTTCGTGTTTTTACATATTTACAGTATTTTTTTTCTAAATTGCTATGTACATTTCATGAATTTTGGGCTCTAGAATTCAAACTCAATGAAATTTTTCGTGTTTTAGAGAATTTTTCAGTAAACAGTGTCTCGATAGATCGATTTTTACTTCTTGCTGTACTTATCGTATTTCTTAAGTTTTTCTATGATTTCAAGGATCGTTCATTATTTTTATACATATGTTGCTGTATGAATTTCGGAAATTGGATAAATTGTTGTTGTTTCTTATGTCTATTCACACATATTTTTCTTTTTACTACGTATTTCCTTCTTGTATTTTTAAGCATTCATAGAATCTGGTAAAATTTCGTGTTTTTTTCAACTATATGTCTTTGAATTTCCAGAATATGATTTTTTGGAATTGAAAGTTTGAAATTTGTGAAGTAATTCGATGGATTTTGTAGAAAACAATTTCTTTATAGATTTAGAGTGCCCTCAATATTTTTTCGATTTTCACAGTACTTTTATGATTTGAAAAATTTTCTGATATTTTTACAGATTTCTATGCATATGTAGTTATAGTACTCAATGCTTGAGGAATTGAAGTTTCTTGATTCCTCGAATCACATAAATTTTTGAAGAATCTAGTAACGCGAAATTAATTGAAATCTAGTATTTACCGTATTTTTTTTGTATTCATCATATTCCAAAAGATTTTCTCGCGAGATCTGTTGATTTTAAAGATCCTGATATAGATTTTGAGATGTATTGATTTTTAGTATTTTTATATATTTTACTGCGAATTTATAAAATTTATGATAAAAAGTAAAAAAAGCATATGTTCTCCGTCGATGTTTTTACAACTTGAAGTATTTTTTATATTAATCAATATTTTTATAAGGCTTTCGGGAATCAGATACTCTAGGAAACAAAGTTTTAATAATTTGTAATCTTCTTAATTTTGTTAAAACATTAATATCTACACATATTTCAGTATTTGACGAATTTCTCAAATTCTCGTACTGCATATTATAATTGAAATTGTGTAGTATTTTTTGGTATGTTTTTAGATTTCTAGTATTTCTATAGATCGCTCTAAAGAATTTTAATATTTGATGGTATGGTATTGGAAATTCCAATGATATTTTCGAATGAAAATTTTAATGAATTTCCAACTAGATAACTTGTTGGATCGTCAAAAGCGATTTTATTTTTAGTTCTCTAACAAACATCCAGTTTTGTTAACAAGAAATATATCTTTCAAATTTCACAAATATAAGTTCTATAAATTTCTAACTGGCTATTTAGCTTGATTTTGAAAAAAAATGATGGTGTTGATCTACTAGGGAGAGGTGCAATTAATTTTCCAACTTGTGATCCAGTAGGATATTAAATTCAAATTTAATTGAGATCTGAAAAGTTCGTACCTAAGTAGATTTACATTAAACCTTTTTAAGAATTTTTTATCAAAATTTTTAGCTCCCTAAATAGAGGTTCAGTTATTATTTTAACTCAAAATACAGTTTGATTTTCTAGTACAATATACAATCTTATGTATTGATTTATTTATTAGGTAATTTATTTATTTATTTGTTTATTTATTTATTTATTTATTGGCGGCCTTACGAAATTTGCGTACGATATCAGTACATTGAAGTCGAAATAGATACTACGTTTCTGTCGACGGCCGCCAAGACATGAAATAAATATTGTACAAACATAAAATGTAAGAATAAAACGCCTCATCTAGATACAGAACAATTCTAGGGAATGGTCGCCCGAAAAAAAATTTTTATAGTATAATACAATTCAAATGTGGTATTATTATGCAAAAATTTCAGTGTGTGGATCAATTTTATAATCTAAAATGCGTATACTGTCGTTCGACACGTCTCTCGTTGTGAAAAAAAAAGCACATGGAATTACTGCATTTCATGGGAGAACAACCTAATTTATTTAAAAACAAAAATCTATTATAATTTCAACCCTAACGCCACTACGTAAAAATTTCAACAACAAAGTTTAATTTTCAATAAATTCCTAATCAATGCCATCATAAATTTGCACTTGATATTGAAAAATGTCGATGCACTTTATTTTCCCAGACATTGTCATTGATAATAATAATTAAATTCGTAAAGGTGTTTTAAAATTCATCCTGTATCCTGTACGCCGCGAGACGGTTCCCCGATCTCCATCCACAATTTGCACTTGAAATTCGTGCACGAACAGTTCCAAGACAAATCGGAATATTTTGAGTATTATGTGTTTATAGATCCGCCATCAACATAATTTCGCTTGATGTGATTATACGAGCATTGCGTTGCTTTCACGAAGGGAAAAATATTCGATTTTCATGCGCTTTGTGAGATGAGCGACGCTGTGTTCGTTCGTGCGAAAACGGCTGAGCACAGGGTTGAATTCTAACTCCGCTTTCTTATCCGAATCAATCCTTCGAGCTCTCGAGATATTCTCAGATCGACACTTTTGACAGGTTTATATTTATCTGAAACGGTCCCCAAATCGTAAGAAAATCCATTATTAAATCCCCACTTACTCGATTTCCCATTAAGTCAATGATTCCTCTCATTGAATTAATGTGCGAGAAAAAATTCGTCGAAAGCCGGAATCCGAACCCGGGACCTCTCGATTACGCGTTGAGTGCTCTACCAACTAAGCTACTTCTGTACGTGTTCATATTCACATTGAATTCAACTCAAGTCACGATTTTTTCTCACATATGAATTTAATAAGAGGAATCATTGACTAGGAAATCGAGAAAGTTGGAATCTTAGACCATAAAGTGCATGGACTAAGCATTCAATATGGCGCTGTGACCCCAACATAGGAGCGTGTAGTAAAGCCGAACGACAACTTTATACATGCATTAGTATATCTATATATATTTATATATATAGTATATCCATATATACAGACATAGTATCACACGTCATTGCTTGCCGTTCGGCTGTTACTACCATTGACCTATACTACTGGACCGCTTTTGTCGTTCTGCGCATCCAGATCACTGTGAATAGAGACAGAATGATCCTCTAGGATACCTCTGTCCTTTTCTCAATTGTTTCCTATTGGCTGGAACGTATTTTTCGTGTTTGTCGGCTCTATTCTAATAGAGGCTTTTCTTTTTATTGCCGGCAGAGCTCGCGCAGCCAGACAAGCGATCCAGTAATATATGTCGATGGTAACTACACGCTATTATGTTGGGGCACTGATATGTATAATACGCTGGATAGATGATAGGGGTGATGGGGATGACCCAAATTGAAACGCGCCATGACAGTGTATTTTTGTCCGCGCATGCGTACAAGACAGCAATTTAAGCGCACAAATTCAAATAGCTTCATTATGCTTACATAAAAAAAGACATGATAATATTACACTGTAAAAAAAATTGTAAATTTCCCATAACGTAGTGTGGTACATTTCCTATACCTCGAAATTTACTATACTACTATTTAATATATTCATATATTCATGAATTCTTTCCATGTCTGGTATGTGAAAGATAAATATAGTAATTTTACTATGGAACAATATTATTTTCACCTTCTCGCTGTACTAAAAATATCTTACTCAAGCACAAAAAATTTTTCATTTAACTATATGGTAAAAAAGCTGATAAATTTTCTCATGCCCGGTACAGTAAATTTCCGAATATCTGCATTTTTCTATACTTCATTCGATACTTTCCCACGACCATTGCTTACTTACTATATTTTGCTTATGCATTTTTTCAATGTCTCGTATGGTAGAAATTAATATATTAATTTTACTACATGAAAAAAATTTTCAGGTCAAATTTCCATAAAAAACTAAAATGGCAGGACGAGGGTCGAATTTCGATTTTGGTCCTTAGCACACTGTAGGTAATATGAAATTTTATTTCTCCGTGCTATTAGAAAATGCTATAAATCCAATATTTATGAGAAAAAAGTAATATAGCATCATTTCATATTTAAATGGCTACTATTTACTGTAAGCCCACGATGTTCTCAGACGTTTGGTAAAAATTGACGAGTCGAAAGTCACGTGATACGTGGGTGTTTTAAGTGGCACCAAAACTCTCTCACATTGTAAAGGACCTTGTGGAGTTGTTGCATCGCGACCGCCAATCAGTCTCAAAAGTCAAGCGCCAGTAACTTGGGGCCGCATCTGCGACGAAGAAAAAGCGCTGACTCCGGGATTCAAGGAAAAAAATTCCTACTTCAGGGATGACTCTCAGGACAAAAATTAATAAAAATACCATACCTTAAGTAACCAATGGACGGTACAACGAGTGATGAGAGTGGGGGGGGGGGGGGCGTGAAATGTTTTTCCTTTATTTTAATTTTCTACATTTCAAAACCCTATACTCGAATGAGGTAAAAATACTATACTGAAGTATGGTGCATACTACTTATGTAGAGTAAAGCTACTATACACTGGTATAGGAAAATTACTATCACTGGAATGGGTTAATTGCTTCTAATACCGGCATAGGAAAAATATAAATTTTTTTTATAGTTTATTATTTTGTTGATTATACTAATATTTTGAAAATAAATGTGATAACTATCTTGAAGATTCTTATGAAAAACATTTTTCAAGAACGCAATGTTACGCTTATATATAAAAATGATTACGCATTTCTAGTGTTAACGGAATTACTTATTAATTCGAATAAAATAATGAGTCACAATGAAAGCATCACAATAATTAATGATGCATTTATAATAATGCATAAGATCATTTATTCAAATTACAAAATGATATCATATTAATAAATTTCATTCATAAAATTAAATTGACATATCAAATAATAAATTAATCATATTAACTCGAAAGGTATAATATAAAGAATAAAATATTTATTATATATTGACGAATATTATAAAATTATAAACATATAATAACATAATTAATAACGTACAATTATAGATACTGATAATATAATTATAATTATCACATAGTAATTTACTTTTTTTTGTTTATATTCTATACATTTATTGTTACATAATAATCTTTCATATTTATTCTAAATTTGATAATAAATATATATTATATTCACAAACTTCATTTTATGCTTATGTTATTTTGTAAATAACATATACCATAGACGCACCCAAATAGATTTATAGGTATGTCGTAATTTTTATATATGCATGAATATGCTTTAATTGCACATGGAAAATAAATAAAACTAGTAATTTCGGTTTTTATAAACTTTTCATAAAACCTGTCATAAAATATCAGTATTTTCAATGAAATTACACCATTTTTATAAAGTGACTTTACACAAATAGCAGTGAACAATAAAGTTTGCATCGGTTTTCATAAAGTCACTTTATAAAATCTTTATAAAATTAGTATTATCAACAAAATATTAATACTGTTATGTCCTCTTTGATGTAAACACAATATAAGCTATTTGAATTTGTGCGCTTAAATTGCTGTTTTGTACGCATGCGCGGACAAAAGTACACTGTGATGGCGCGCTTCAATTCGGGCCGTCTCAGTCCATGTACTATATTGTCGAAGGTTGGAATGAATGATTTGTTTTAACCCAGTGGGATATATATTTGTTAATTATAATTTGGAACCTTTGGGGGGGGGGTCATCATCACAATGGACATCTAACGGGAAATGTTTGGGAAATTCAGAGTGAGTTACGATGCTGCCGATAAAAATAGTTATAATGCAATTATTGGGGGAATTTGAAAAATGGCTTGACTTGAATTCAATGTGAGAATGACTGCGTCCAGAATTAGCTCAGTTGGTAGAGCAATCGAGAGGTCCCGGCTTCGGGTCCCGGCTTCTGACGATTTTTTCTCACATATGAATTCAATGAGAGGAATCATTGATTGGGAAATGGAGTATGTGGGAATTAATGAGTTGTTTTGATCCAGTTGGATGTATGGATATATTTGTAAATCCATTATCGTAATTCTTTATGACGGGCCAAGATAGCGACTTCGGGGTGAGAAAAAAGAAAATCAACGTGCTGGCAAATGAAAGGTAGAAAGCGCAATTAAAAAGCCCTCTTTTGTTATCGGTGAGCAATATTTTTTCACGACGTATAGTATTCAACTTTACACAATTCGAGCGTATTAGAGACACGAAAAAATAAGCGTGACTGAGAGCCACGCAGGCCCATATGCGTTGCCTCCAACGCATTGTTTCGTTTATCTTTGTTCGTCCCCTCCGTCATTTTTTACAAAGCTTGCGATATTTCGTAGCGCCAAGACTCGCATGTTATTTCATGTGACACTGTTGTTATAATATAGCGTTCTTTAAAGTGATTTCAGCAACGCGTTCTATGACTACAGGTATACGACGTGGACGAAACGTTGCAGTGAAAAATTTGAAAAAATTGACATGAAATGTTGGAACTTAAGTGAATAAAGAATAGCAACTCTTATATGATTGGAGTAGACAGTATCCTGGGATAAAAAATTAGAGTATCCTTTAGTCTCAAGAGTGTTTAGAGTCTCCAAATTGATCATTAAGAGTATTCCGTTTGGCAGAACGGAATACTCAAGATACTCTTCAGACTCAAACGATACTCTTGTTGTTGCTTTCAAGAAATAGACTATTCAAATCGGAGATCAAAGGTGACTGTAGGAGACTTTTAGAGATTCGTGAAAAAAATTAGTTTACTCTTGGAGACTCACAGTCACCTTTTTATGAAATTTTGTATACTCTCGGAGACTCCTTCGATACTCTTGGAAACTCGATGATACTGATTCCGAGACTCAAGATACTCTTGGAGACTGAAAAGATACTCTGATTTTTTATCCCGGGATATACACCGAGTGATTAAAAAAATTAGGTATTTGGCAAACACATACTGAAGTAGACAGACAATATAATCGGAGCGTGCTGTTTTCAACGCCTACTACTTTGTATCTTGTCTGGTTCCGAGAGCTATTCAATGTACTCTACCCTCGCAATTAGATCGAAGTGAAATGAAAAACTACGACATGTCTGTAGTTTAATATCTTTTGACGCTGCGAGATGCTTCCGAGCCAATGCAGACGAGTGACCATATCGCATGAAGCATACTAGGTAACAAGCGGGACGCATATTTGTGTATATACCCAGTTGGTTTCAAAGTGTCTTGTATATAGATATATAATATAACTGTATTATATAATTTGCAATTTCGTTTATTCTTGGTAGGAAGGTGAAAAGAAATTGGCACTTCATCGTAAAAAACCACAGCTTGCAGAATTTATCGCAAGATATGTACATAATGCAAAATTTGCTATAATTAAAGAACGTAATTTATTGAAAAGACATAACCAACTTTTTTTCTAAATTCGTGTCATTAGTAAAAAGAATATTTTAATTGAATAGTCACAACAAATGTGAACTCATAAAATTTAGAGCATATTCTAGATTTTGGCGCAAGTACTTATATGAATATAAATCCGAACAGCTATATGTGAAATATCAATTGATCAGTTAAGGACTAACAAACTACAAAAATCTCGCGTTCAATACAAATCGCTTCAACAGGAAAAAAACATTCTGTGAAAAAAATATAAAGACACCTCAGTGAAAATGCCTTTTTACTGCTGTGCGAAAAAATAATTGAGACGAAAAGTTTCGTTTCAATGTTTTTTTTCTTCTATTTATTTATTTTTTTTTAATTTACTCACTCAGTATTCGCGTCTGTGACTTTCTCCATGCCAAATCATCAATTTTATTCTTATTCTTTTTTAAAATATTTAACTTTCAAAATATCATAGTAATATTGGCGATATGAGAGACGTGATCTTCAGTTTCAGAAATATAATTGCAGGAATATTCAATGTCATAAAGATGCTTTCATAACGATACTCTAATAATTTTCGTTTTAAAATATGAATACATTTTAGAACCGATATTATAAGTTGAGTATACACAAAAATTTCATTTAAAAATTGTGAAGACCCTATTGACACTATTCTAGAAATATACCAGATGGATTTCAACAAATATAGTCAGAATATTCTAATGCCCAAGTAGTTTTCCATAAGGCCAACGTTAAAAGAAATATCACTGGAATATTTTACGAGCATATTTTGGACCATTCTTGATTGAGAATATTCTTAGCGCATTTCGGTTCATTAACCTGATGCCACTACTTGGACATTAAAATTATGTTTAAGGATGTTCAAGGTACAATCCTGGGATACTGTGAAACAGTAAGGAAATATGTAAAAAACTAGGTATTTATTAAGTATACTATTCCATGAGAACGAATAATTAATACACATGTATGTAATAGGATGTCATTTATTTTGGCGATGTCAGTATTTTTTTCGTTCCGAAGCCCAAAATCAATCAAAATATTTCAAAAAATTTTTTCGTAAAGTTTGAAGCGAATCAGACATGATTAACACATGCCACAAAACGACTGAAATTTTAAACGGGATTTACATGTACTTTTCCACACATTTTGTTTAAAAATTCATCACTTGTGCAAGACTTATGATAAATGTTTGAAACTTGGCATAGTTTGAGTCTCAAATATTACGTTCAAGACCAAATTTTTCTGAATTTTTCTATTATGTTATCTATGTTTTACAAGCACGAAAAAAAGGCAGAAATGCGCTTTTTTTTGCTAGTAAAACAGAAAGCAGTCATAGAAAAATCTAGAAAAATTTGGTCTTTAATGTAACATTATACACTCAAACTATGCCAAGTTTCAAACATTTATCATAAGTTTTGCAGAAGTTAGGAATTTTTGAACAAAATGTATGAAAAACTACATGTAAATCCCATTTAAAACTTCAGTTGCTTTGTGGCACCTGTTAATCATGTCTGATTCACTCCAAACTTTACAAAAAAAATTTTGTTTCATGTTTTGATTGATTTTGAGCCCCAGAATGGAAAAAATTCCGACATTGCCAAAATAAGTAACACCCTAATATGTATACTAGAGATAATTTATGAACTTTAGATTGTCGAGCATGAAACTCTGTAAATATTTATAAGAATCTACAATATGAAAATGCTAAAATATCTTAAAATCTGCTAAAAATTTTAAGAAATTCAATAAATACACAAAAATGCCACAAATACTGGAAATAATAAAATTATGAATGAATGCCTATCTATTTTTTCGAAAATCTATTGAAATTCTGGAAATAAAAGATACGCCCTCGTCATACCACAATCATTTATGCATCAAAATGTGTCTCGATTTTAGTAAGACATGCCTGAATAAATATACTTACAGTGTTTGAAAAAATCTTACATTTTTTCTATTCCAAATACGTGGTCATTTGAAATGCAATACACAAATGGAAAAACGTCCTTGCTTTCTAAATTTTAATATGTGACAATAGATTGAAACATATCGTTATATTCTGAGATACACCAAAAATTGAAACATTGAACAATCAGCCATGCTTAATGCTGTGGCACAATATTTGAATCATCAACGAATTCTCTTTGCACGACGACTGAAACCTTATTACATAAGATTGTACGATGATTTTTCTTAAATGTGTGATGGACGATTGCAAACTCGTTTCTCACATAAACGCACTAATCAAATCACATAATCGCATTAATCAAAGATACATCCGCAACATCATGAAATATTACATCAATCAGATGCAGCTTTTATTGTCAATTCATTGATCAAAGATTGCTGATTCGACATTTTCGTGCATATAGGTTTGAGCTATATACATGAATCATTCATACATTATATTGAATGCATCTGATGGTCTGAAAATGGACTCTATCAGTTGCTATCTGTAAAAATACTAAATTGTAATAGTTTTCAAAATATACGTACACATGATTAACCAAAAAATATCTATAATACTACCCAAAATCTTTTAAATCGTGTAGTGCTTACAAATCCGAAAAATTCTAAAAGTGCTATAAATTTCTTAACATTTTTTTGAAAAATCCATCAAAATCAAAGCGATACATCGGCATATCGATATTATCTTTCTGATATATCAAAATTGAATATCGGATGAGCCGATATTGATGTTTTTCGTTTCGGTTCCCATCCCTAGTTGCAGTTTCTCGCCCTAGTAAAGCAAAGTATTCTCCAACACTTTCGCCACCAGCATTCACTGCCAATATACCACCAGTAGGGTTACCGTTCAATGGGGAAAGAGGAGGAGATGAAAACGAGCGATATCGTGGGTTTATTGATTCGCTTTCACTGTGGAAGTGAGCTTTTTCGTCCTTATCAAACTCTGTGGTTCCTGCCTCCCACATTCTCAGATTGCATCAAGCGGCGATCGGTGTCTGAAGGAAGTGGGGCCCAGCTCTTCTTTTATCGGTATATTAGCTCGAATACTCTTTTATCAGAAATCAGAGTTGAAGCAACAGGGCGATTGGCAGCAAAACAGAGCTTTTAATTCCGAATTTTATTTCCTAATAATCCTTGAATTTATATTGCATAGGCTCTGATTGCAATCATTTCGTTACAGACCCGGGAAAAACGAGTTAGTGTCGTAGACCTACAAATTTTAACTGTTATTTTTTTTCTACTCATACTAACATTTACATTTGATAACCTTTAGGAATGAAACACGTTGTTTAAACGAGATTGATCAATGACTATCAACGAGTGCACGAACTAACGTATAAAGGCGTCGATGGGTCACTCGTGGGAATTTTTTGTGAAGCATCCAGAAGCATCTTTGTCATTCAGGAAATCCACTATTGTTATACTTTGAATAAACCAGTGTTTGAGGAACAACATGTCGTTTTAATTCCAGAACCCACAACATTAGTTCAACTAACTGGATGAAGATATATTCATTTATTGTACGTGATCTGGATGAATTTTTTTCCTATAAATAGCATTTCCCAAGTTTTTTTTTCATTTTTATGTTTATTTTCACTTTATAAAGGGATCACTAGCAAAGGTGACATTTCCTAAAATAAGTTACAGTGGAATGAGAAAATTTTTTTAAATATCCTATTCTTTACGAATAAATAAATAATCTTCGAGAAAGCTCATAAATCGAATGGATGATGAAAGACGCTGGAAAAACGAAACTGTTCCAGTTCTCATGTGACCGTATAATGGATCCACTGTTGATTCAACGTCTCAATAGACCTCGGATTTATATAGACAATTAATCCTTGAACACTATTTGCTTCGTGGAAGCTATAACGTCCATGAAATTCGCAATCTCTGGATAAGCTTATTGAGCCACTTAATATTGTTTCTTTCGTAAAGTTTTCGAAACGGAAAACACAAAATCTACCTAATGCAACGAATTGCTGGGTTTCGCATTTCATACCATGAATAGGTTTCAATTTTCAGCATGGATATATGTGTATATAGTCTCATAAATTGAAAAGAATCGTATCGATCGTGTGTACGTGAATAAAAGAACGTGCGCTGTATAAAAAGATTACGATTCATTGTAGTAGAAAAAATAAAAAATATTCGTCCTTCTAACGTTCTTTTTTTTCATCATTGTTGCATCCAGTTTCATTAGTGCGCAAGTGATTATTTAGGGTTTCCAGGTTTAGATTTTAATATAGGTTTTTAGATTGTTAATGTTAGAGCATGTAGATAAATTTGAAACTAAATGGCTATTTTTTCAATGGCGTAGATAGAAGGGGGATCAGGGGAATCATTCCCCTCCCCCTTGACTGTAGAAGTCAAATTTCAAAATTTTATATCTATAATAATTCAATATCACTGAAACCTATATTATAGAATTAAGATTTTCAGAATATCATAGAAGCCTGACATTCTACATTATAAAATGGAATATTTTAAAACTTTTTATTTTTTGAAGAGTTTCGGAAGTTACAATTCTAATTTTGAGAACCTTATTATTTGTAAACGTGTTATCTTGAACTCTCGAACTTCATGCCATAAAATACTGAGTTCTGAAATTTTTTGTTCCAGAATAAACGATTCTTTAATCTCATTTCAAAAATTTTAAATTCTGTGATTCTCCATCCATCATTTAAAATTCTAGTATTTGATATCCTACAGTACAAGATTCCGGAAATATGTATTTATTGCTTAATTTTTATCTATTTGTTTTATTTTATACTCGGGGATATACCCTCTACATATGACAATCATGAAACAAAAAAGCCTAGAAAATGTATGGATCTTAACAAGTACAAATACAAATTTCAAAAAAATATATCTATACATATCATTCTGCCAAAGACTAATAAAGGCAATATAAAAATTACCATACAAAATCCATCGTATTAAACCAATCTTCTCACAAAAGCATCCAATGAAAAATGGAAAAAATCCAGACTACCCAAAAACTCATTGCCCTCACAATCAGACAAAATACGCATTTAGCCTTATTTCGACCATAATTAGTACGACTGGTTCCAACTTGGACCATGGATTCCCTGGACATCAGCTTCAGATTCTTACCTGGTACTTTATAATTAACTAATCTACAGAGCTGAGGGCTTCTTACATGACCGTAAATTATCCTGCATAAGTATCTCAGATCGCCCATAAGACGACGGGTAGAAAGTGGTTGAATTCCATATCCCATACATATTGAATCATACTCATGATCATTGTGCAACATCGGTCTTCCCGAAATGTAAGACAAATGTCTCAAAGACCTATGCTGTACCCCTTCCAATAAATCGACTTTAAGTCGGCCATATGGATTCCAAACAACAGACACATACCCTAGAATGGGTCTCGCCAATGTCCGGTACAGTATATTATACACGGACGGATTATTAAAATCCCTGCTTACCCTATTAATGAAGCCCAGCATCCTAGTTGCTCTATTTAAAATAGATCCAATGTGACAATTTAAATTGAGGGTTGAATCAATGTACCCCAAGGTCATTCACTTCGCTGACCTCGTCCAAAACGGCATTGTACACAGAATAGGGAAATCTCATCCTCATCAAACCTCGATATTCTCAAAACCTTGTACTTACTAACGTTGAGGGGCAAACGGTTACACGTAGACCATAAATCTACCTTATCAAGATCGCGTTGAAATGATTCCGTATCATCAATTGACGTAATATTGGCCGGAAATTTAGCATCATCACCGAACACCAGGCACTGACAAACTGAAAGCATGTCCGGTATATCATCAATAAAGATATTGAATAGGAGAGGGCCAAGGTGCGAACCCTGAAGAACACCTGAAGGTGCATCAGTGTAGAAGGACTGAGAACCATTGATCTCAACTACTTGAGTCCTACCATTCAAATAACTCCTGAGCCAGTCTAAAAAGGGCCCAGACACACCGTTGGCCTCAGTCTTCATTAACGAAATCCCATGTGCATGATCTACTCCAGGGGGGTGCAACTCCATGTTAAGACTTTGTACCGTTCAAGTATATGGCCGCTAGAGGCGCTGCGATCTTGCCAGGCGATTTTTCGTGCCCCTTTGTGGGCGATTGTTTGTTTTGTTAATAATTTCGGAAGATATGGAACATATGGAACGACGGCGAACGATGGGAACCAATAAAAAGAGCCTGGCAAGACTGCAGCGCCTTTAGCGGCCATATACTTCAGCGGTACAAACTAGCCCATTTAAAAAGGCCAAAATTGCACCCGCCTGATCTACTCGGTCAAAAGCCTTGGAAAATTCAGTATATACTATATGGGGGGGGGGGGGGGGTGGCTCTTCGCCGGATTCTTCATCGCGTTTTTGACTCAACTTTCAAGGAGTGAACGTACCTCTCCCGTCCCGCCGGTCCTGCCTCTCTCGGGTTCGGTTAAGTTCGGTATGCATCGTGAATACTCGAGTTTGATCGGGTTCGGTCGGATTGTTCATGTCCATCACGAACATTCCCGACAGTTTCCGAATCATAACGAAGCTTGCCGAAGAGAAAGTGACGATTGAGGGGGTTAGGTGGTGGAGAGTGGGGACGTGGGGGAGAGCGGAAATAGCAAAGAGTGGGGGGAGATCTCTCCGAAAATTGTCTGCAAAACCGCGATGAAACTTTCTATGGTTGAGCAACATCCACCTGTAACTTATTCTCAAACGACCTCAGTGTATGGTTTTGAAATAGTAACAAAATCGTTTGGGCCGATCTCCCTCACAGAAAGCTATGCTGTTTATTAATAATGACATTATCGAATATTCGAGTAAGATGTTTGCATACAAATGTCTCAAAAAGTTTTGGTATCGCATTAATAAGAGATATAGGCCTATAGTTAGATGCACTATTGCTGTCCCCAGCTTTAAAAATTGGAATCACCCTACTCGTCTTCCATACTGAAGGCATAAAACCGACCATTAATTACTTCCCTGGCGGACGAGTTACCACGCTATAGTGTGGTAACAGTGTGGTAAAAGTGTGGTAGATTTCATTTTGGTAATTAATCTTTTTCCATCAATATTTAACAGTTGTATGCTTGTACGTCAAAGAAAATTTCATAATTGAATCTCGCGGGGGTCTTTTTTACCAATTGTTGCCTTTAAAATCGTTTTGTAAAACATGTCGAGGTCATGGAATAACTCTCCAACATGTTTTAGAAAACAGCATATTCTTGACAAATTTTTGTTAACATGCTCTAAAAATACAACTTTAACCAAAAGTACTTTATTTACGTGCAAATTTTAAGTAAAAATGTTTCTAGTCAAGTTAAATAATAAACCTGATGTAAAAGTTCGAGTAGCTTTTGCGCATGCGCCATGAGTAAATTCCATTCGTGGCACAGCCACTGAAGGAGCTACGGAGGGGCCCAAGGGCACTCTTCCATATCTGAATTTTGAATGTGAAATCCAATTAAAATTCAATATTAATGTAATAGTAATAATATTTTTATCATAATAATTTTTACGTTTATTTCCAAGGTGATGTACCAAATAATGCTTATACTAGTTTTTTTCTACCATTCTTATACGACCTACCTTAAAACTTATTTTCCGGTCATTTGCTTGAAGATCACAACTACGCTGTGTATAGAATGTACTTAAGGACCGTTATGACAACCTATAGAAGATTTTTATAACGTATGTAAAATTGTTAACACCGAACAATGATTTAATTCATGATAATTAATTTACTTTTCATTATTATATACCAGGTGTACTCCTAATTAATTTCCGGTTTTTTTGCAAATAAAACACATAATTCCAAAAAAAACCGTAACCTTTATTTTATTCAAAGTATTTTCCATCGCTTTCTACATATTTTTCCCACCTTTCTGGTAAATTGTGGATACCACGCCAGTACAAATCATTGCCTTTGGAGGTGAACCACTCGGTGAGCCATTTTCGTACATTTTCGTACGAGTCGAAGCGCTGCTCAGAAAGGGTATGGCCCAACGAGGCAAAGAGGTGGTAGTCGGATGGCGCCAGGTCTGGTGAGTAAGCCGCATGATCAAGCACTTCCCACTTGAGCCTTTCCAGCGTGTCACGAACGACTTTCGACTTATGCGACGGCGCATTGTCGTGGAGCAAAATCACCTTCTTCTGTCGTTGTTGATATTCTGGTCGGTTTTCCACAATGGCTCGGCTCAAATCTTTCATTTGCTGTTTGTAGCGAACGGCATTCATAGTTTCACCAGGTTTCAGCAGTTCAAAGTATATAACACCGGACTGGTCCCACCACACACACAACATGACCTTCCGACCGTAACGATTTGGCCGTGCCGTCGATGTCGATGCTTCACCTGGACTCACCCACGATTTGTTGCGCTTAGGGTTCTCCAGGAAAATCCACTTTTCATCACCAGTAACAATACGATGCAGAAAGACTTTCTTTTGTATCGTTGAAGCAGCATTTCACAGGTCACTTTTCGATTCTCCATTTATCTCTCGGTCAGTTCATGGGGCACCCACTTTCCACACTTCTGAATTTTTCCCATGACTCGCAGACGTTTGGAAATTGCTTGCTGTTGAACTCCCAACGCATCTGCAAGCTGTCGTTGCGTTTGCGTGTTGTCTTCATCTAATAATGCTTGCAATTCGGCGTCATCGAACGATTTTCGCTTGCCGGAGCGCGCGGCGTCGTTCAGGTCGAAATCTCCATTTTTGAACTGTCGAAACCACGTTTCACATGTTCGAAGTGTTAATGCACGATCACCATAAACTTCCACAAGCGCACAGTGGCTCTCGGACACTTTTTTCCCCTGATTGAACATGAAAAGCAATGCATGGCGCATATGCTCGAAATTCGGTACAAAATTCGACATTTTTGAAGCGCAATAAAAACTTACTGGAAGATTTTTTCGAGAAAATGTCAACGCAGTTCAAGCACTCGATATGACTGAACAAAATGACATATGGTACGTGTTACCAACAGCGGTACAAAACAGAACGCTATCCATTGAAAAAACCGGAAATTACTTAGGAGTACACCTGATATACATGCGTAATAATTATGTTTTTTATAGTTAATGATTGTAATTAATGTTACATCATAATCAAAATACACATTATTAGATATATTATATTTTTTATTTCGTAAGGGTCAGAATTTTTTGAACGGATCACCTGACCCTAGTGATTTGGGTTTTTATAAAGTTTTTATCTATCTCCTTATAAAATTTGCGTATTTTTCATTAAATTCCAATTCTTTTAAAAAGCCACTTTATAAAAAGAGCAATATTTTATGAAGTTTTTATTATTTTTTGTAAATTCACTTCATAAGAACTTCATAAAATCTTTATAAGACAAAATCTTTGAAGATTTCGTAAAGTTTTTAAATAGTGGCTTTATTGAAATTAATAAAAATTTCATAGAAAATTGCTCTTTTTATGAAATAACTTTATAAAAAAAGCTGAATTTTATTAAAAATACAAAAATTTTTTAAGGATTTTTACAAAAACTTTATTAAAACTCAAATTACTGGGGGAATTCAGTTGCGGATCCACGGCGGGGATAATTGTATCAATAATAATAAAAAGTACATTTATAAACATGAATGGAATTATAGTTCAGTATTTTATAAAAAATTTGTATAAGCTGTCATAACAGTCATAAAGTACATTACAAAGACAGCAAAGTTATGGTCTTCATGTAAATTACATACTCAGAAAATGAGTTTCAAGGTATAGGTTTAAGCATGGCAGAAAAAACTGCTATAAGCATTATTTGGTACATCAAATTTATCGTAAAACAGTGTACTTGGAAATTTATAAGATTTTAACTAGAAAATAGTTAGAAAAATTATTATCATGAAAAATTTATATTATTTCTAAATTATTATTGAATCTTAATTAGATTTCACATTCAAAATTCAAATATGCAGGAGCGCCCTTGGGCCCCTCGGTAACTACTTCAGTGGCCGTGCCACGAAAGGAATGTACTCATGGCGCATGCGCAAAAACTACTCGCCACCAAGTTTTCATTAAACTTTTACAGGCTTATTTACCATGACCGGAAACATTTATTGCTTTCAAATACATTTCCACGTAAACAGAGTATCTTTTTTTACCTTAAAAGCATTATTTCATGTTACAATTGTTGATTTAAATAGAAAAAAATCTACCACACCTTTACCACAGTTAAGTGTGGTAAAAGTGTGGTAACTCGTTCGCCAGGGTTATTAAATAACAATCGTAAGGGCCGTACAAGACGAAATTTACAAGATGCCAACAAAATGTTCTAGAATTTAGAATTTTGAAATACGATCTTGTTAAGTTTGGTATTTGGTACCATGCAAATTTGTGTATTCCAAGAACATCCGTACGATAAAAAGATGATTTTTACGATATTTGGATGACTCACTGAAACCTAATTTTTGATTTAAAAAAGTGTGTAAAAATTTTGACAAATAATACAGTGATTGTTTTAAGCCTTTATATAAATACGTAGAACATTAGTTCTTTGAGCACTTTTGGAGCATAAGAGGACGTTAAGAAAATTCTATTCAGAACACAGTTTTCCTACTCGGTTTTACCTGGGCGGTTCACAATAATATCCCATCTCATCGGTTAAAGCTACCTACGCCACTGAAGAAAAATGTGCAAAACTTCTATACGCATCGGGAACTACGGGTTATGCACTTTTCGAAAATATGATTCGCGAGGGATGAACTAAAATATCAGATGAGATTCTAAAATCCGATTTTAACAAGAACACTCCATGTCGATTCCAACATTTTACAATGCCTAGTGGTAATATCATTCTCAAAAAAACACAGAAAAATCATAGAAAACAAGCCCGACGACGTTTAAGCAGATTTGCAATAACTCTTACAGAAGTATAATCCCTGGAGAAAAGAAGATTGTAGAAATCGCCCGAATTCCGGTAGTGGAAGAAAATCATTCCCGGTGTGTTTCTGGTAGAAAAGGAGAAAAAGCTCGCAAGGGGAAATGAATAAGCGACGATAATGCGAATCAAAAAGCTCGCAACGATGAGATCAGTTGTCATGGCGATACACGAGAGCTGATCGGCTGGTCGCTTTTTTACAGTGCGCATAAGTAAGTCTGAGTAAGTCGCCACACCCTGGAATTGCATTTGAATAAAGTAATTTGTGCACGCGTCGTAATCTAATTCAAGCTCGCAGTTAGTTTTCAGCGTGCGAATAAATCAACCAGTTGCGTCGCGCTGCTCTATAGCACGGCCCCTACGATGTAGTCTGATGGGTTAATTTCATTGCCGACTCCACGGGTTTTACACGACTAAACTTTTATAGCGCTCTCGCGGCGAAGATTATGAAGAATACGTGTCCGTACTTCCGATGAGCTTTCGCGCCACTTCGCACTCCTCGCACGCCGCCTGGATTAGATGGATTACATTTTAACGACGGATTAGCCCTAAGTTGTTATTATCGGGTAATTTTTCAAAGTGGACAAAAAAAACCAAGGAAACTTAGCTTTATTTAAAAATCGTGTGTTTACGATGACATGAGATATATTCAATTACTAGCAGGGTTTGGGAAATTGCTTTAAAAAGTGTAACGCGTTACGTTATCATTACTTAAGTAAAAAAAAGTAATTCGTTGCGTCACCGTTACTTGAAAAGATATAGTAACTCGTTAATGTTTACACTTGGGAAAAGTAACGTTCCGTTACTTACACATTACAAAAGGATCGATGTAATGCTCTCTTACTCAAACAATGTATCTGAAGGTTGGCACAACAAATTTTTAGGGGGTCGTACCATGTAACACTTTTCAAAATTGTTTTTGCATTTTTTGCAAGTTTAGGTATCTGAAAATAAGATATCAAAATGATTTTGCTAAATTCGAAAGGGAAAACGAGTTTTGAGGCTGTTTCGTCAAGCTCTCCACTGAGTTCTCGCGGATCGCCATTCAATTGTTTATAACAGGGTTTGGAAGTAGAGCGTTACTTGTAACGCGTTACTCTAAAACGTTAAATTTTACACGATAACGATAAGGTAAAGCGTTACATTAATTAACAAGTAACGATAACGGGAACGAGTCACTTTATTTCAGTAACGAGTAACGAAAATTCCGTTTTTTCACGTTACTTTTATCAGTCTCATTAAGTTTTTAGAACAATTTGAAACTTTTCAAGGAATGTTCTGAAACTGAGATATAAGTAAATTTTATCTTTCTCATTTTTCAATGGAAAATTCTATATTTATAATTTTTAATTCAACAGTGTGAAATATTAGTGATTTGTGTACACATATCGACAGAGAATATATGCTTTTTTTTCTTTTTACTATAAACTTTTAAAATTAAAGCGTTAAATTTTAGAACTTCGCATGAAAATATATAGAATACTAAAAATCTATAGATCTCAAAACTCATAGCAGGATCTTTAATATCTACAATGAATACAAAAAGAAAAATACAAAAAATACTAGATTTCAATTAGTTTCAGGTTATTGAATCCTTCAAAAATTTATGGAATTCCAGAAATCGCGAAATTTCAATTTCTCAACCATTGAATTGTAAAACTATACACTAGTCCCTTGCTATAACGAGGCGCTCAGGAGTCGCGATTCTTGATATAACGGCCGCGAGAGGGGTCCCCACTACGCAACGTTCCGTAGAGTTACGTGCAAGAATAGAGCACAGCGGGCGTGGAAGAAGTTCGCATGTACATAGTATAATCTTAACAAATTGAGTTTTTTAAGATTATTTAAGTCCCTGATTGCAAAAAGAATGCTAAAAATTCAAAATTCAAAATGACTGATCCAATATGGCCGACATTTTTTAAGAATATGATGTTTTTGTGAAATTTAGCATATAGGGGTTTTCGAGGTCACTGATTACAAAAATAATACTAAAAACTAAAAATTCAAAATCGTAAATCTAATATGGTCAGCATTTTTTTGAATTTTTAATATTTCCGTAAAACTTAGTATACAGGGGTTTTCGAGGTCGCTGATTACGAAAAAAAACTACAAATTGAAAATTCGAAATAGCGGACCCAAAATGGCCAGCATTTTTTTGAAAATTTGATATTTTTGTAAAACTTTGTATACAGAGGTTTCTAAGGTCGCTGATTACGAGAAAAACACTTGAAACTTAAAATTCAAAATCTCGGATCCAATACGGCCTGCATTTTTTTGAAAATTTGATATTTTCGTGAAACTTAATGTAGAGAGGTTTTCAAGATCGCTGATTACGAATAAAAACACTTAAAAGTTAAAATTCAAAATGGCAGATCCAGTGTAACCGACATTCTTGAAAAACATGATATATTTGTTACACTTCATATTAGGGTTTTTGAGATCCATGATGACAAAAATAATACTTAAATCCAAAATTCAAAATGTTAAATCCAAAATAGAAGATGTTTAATTTAAAAATGTCATATTTCATATTATGTCTCCTTATGAATTAGCAGTACTTACATACTTTTCATACCCGTAAAATATGCATTAAATTTAAATTGAATTCAAACTTCAAACTTTGGGTGTAATTTTCGTTATCGGAGACCGTGAAAACCCCTATTCAACAAATTTTATCATGATATGTCATATTTATACAAAAATTGCAATCATGTTAGATCCGACATTTTGAATTCCGAATTTTGAGAACCATTTCTGTAATCAGCGATCTTAAGAACTCCAATGTAATAAATTTAATCAAAAAATATCGCAGTTTTTGAAAAAAACGTCAGCCACATTGGATCCGCGCATTTTGAATTTTGAATTTTTAGTGTTTTTTTCGTAATCAGTGACCTCGAAAACCCCCCGAAACTAATTACAAATACTTCCTCACCGAGCGCTGCATAGGGTTCATACCAAGATTGCTCGGGTGAGAGAAGGGGTAAAGTAGGGAAATGTTTTCTCGCTGTATCAAGGAATTTTTGCTCGTTGTAGCCAGAGCTCGTTATAGTGAAGCTGGTTAAAGCAAGGGACTAGTGTATGTGTATAGAAGTCTGTGAAAATACTAGAAAATTATTCGAATCGTAAAGGTACTGTGAAATTTAAAAAAATATTTACGGCTAAAACTGTTTTTTACAAAATCGATCGAAATACTTCACAAAATTCAAACTTTCAATTCTAGAAAATGTTATTTTGGAAATTCAAAGAGATGTATTTGAAAAAAACCACAAAATTCTACAAGACTCGATAAATACTTAAAAATAAGGAAGAAAGTACGTAGTGAAAAGAAAAATACGTGTAAATATACATATGAAACATTAAAAATCTATCGAATTTCAGAAATTCATACAGCAAAATATAAAGAAAAATAATGAACGATCCGTGAAATCATAGAAAAACTGAAGAAATACGACGAGTACCGCAAGAAGTAAAAATCAATCTATCGACACTGTTTTCTGAAAAATCCTCTAAAACACGGAAAAGTTCCATTGAGTTTGAATTCTTGAGCTCAAAGTGCTTGAAATATATAATAATTTATAAAAAAAATACTGAAAGTATGTAAAAATACTAGAAAATTCTGCAGCATTCTATTATCCTGGAAAATACAAATAGTTTCAGAAATATTTCAATCCTTCAAATCGTATAAAAGACCACCAAAATCAAAAGAAATAAAAATCTTTATTGACACTATTTGCTGAAAAATCCTCTCAAATACAAAGAATTTAATGAACTTTGGATTATAGAGCATGAAATACTCGAAATCTGTATATCAATGTACAGAAAAATAGTATAAATTTATAGAAATACTAGAAAATCCTGCAACATTTTATACATACTAAAAAATACAAAAAGCGCCGAAAATTCTGAAAATTTGGGTGGAAAAGATTCTCTCAAAAATCTATCAAATTTGCAAATTTGTCCTTGCGGCTAACATTGAATGAAATGTCATACTCAGAAATTTTTCCAAGTTGAAAAAAATATTAAAATTTAAACAATCTTACTGATTTTTTCCTCAGGCCCTCAGGGTCAAAAAGTAAAGATTATCAAACTTCGTAATTTTTCTCACATAAAAAAATTATTCCTGGAGGACTCGCCCTGACAAACAGATCTCAAAAATACGATGTGATGTTCGAGCAAAACGTTTTGTTGAAACTCGAAAATAAATTAAATACGTCTAATCTATTTTCGTCTGAAACCATTTTTTCATATCTGAAATAAACAGTTTCTAGAATAGAACAAAACCAAGAGTATGTTGATATTGTTTTTTATCCTTAGTTTTTCGATGTCTTGTTATTTACATCGAATTTATTCCAAAAAGTAACGTAGAAGTAACGTAAAGTTACTTTTTTTAGTAGAAACGATAACGAGTTACAATCTCTTTTTAAGCAACGGTAACGTAAAGAATTACTTTTTTCACCTACGTAACGATAACGTAACGCTTTACATTTTTTTAAGTAACTTTCCAAACCCTGGTTTATAATAATGTTGGATTACATTATACCGGAAAAATAAGGACGGATTCTGAAAGAGGATATAATTTCACTTCAGAAAAACTTTGGCTTCATTTTTTCACAAACTGCTCACATTATGTCCTTCAAGGCCAAAAAACGTCCTTTTCGGCGTAACTGGTCGTAAAACTTGAAGCGCGTTTTTTTTTTCAGAACCACGTTTTTCGAAATGGTGCACACGATATTTAAGGAACCCATGTACGGATTTTGATAATTTTTTTTTTTAATGTTTGACAGTGTTGTCGCTATCGTGTGGTACAAGTTGAACCCTGCCCAATTGTTTTGAACAAACGATGAACTATTATTTTCATCTGAAAAAAAAACGATTTTTTTTTATGATCCGCTATTTCAAAAATTGTAAAGATAATAATCCGGATAGTTACTGTACGATAGTTGCAAGTCTATAGATTGTAAAAAAAATTTTCTTTTATGTTTCGAACGAAAAGTTTTTTCAAAATCGTGTAAACAACCAACCTACCTTTTTTAGAAGGCCTTACTTTGCGAGGGTGCTGTGGCCACAACGTGACACTTTTTTAAGACATTATTACTTCATTTTGTACTTTGAGGACCAATAAAACATTGAAAAAAAACCGCGTTGAAAAATATTGAATACTTTTTCTTCAGTAACATTCCAAAAAACGCTTCGAAAAACGGCGTTTACATGGTACGGATCCCTTAATTAGTCGTCGGAAAGGATCACCTGAGTTTATTCATATTTTTAAAGAAAATTTTTATCAGGCATTTCGCACACTTTCGATTGTTGCATAAAAGTTGCTGAGAGAAACGTGGAGAAAGAGCAGAGAATTTCAAGATTTTTTCAGAGTTCTAGACATTTGCAGAGATTTTGCAGACACTTGGAGAAATTTTTCTTCCGCGGGTAGAGGAATGAGATATAGAGACAATATTACAAGAACTCGAACTTGGAGAGAAAGTCCGAAGAAAACAAAATTGCTTAAACAGACTTGCAACAGAGAGAATTCTGAAAATCGTGAAAAATTACCCACAATTATTTTGATCGTGACAAATCGTTACAATGCCTTAAACTGATCGGTGACAATTGACAAGTGTAAATGTCACACACGGTCGTCATCACTGATTTGTATAATCTTATTTCGAATAAACACCTATGCCATTAGAGCTTTTGGAACTATTTTGTGATTCGGAACTTTTGTACTTTGGAACTAATGAATTTTGGTAAAGGAATTTTGACCATCAGACTTGAGTCAAAACTATGTTCGACTCTGTCCTACGTTAAATATTTCGTTTGAATAGTTATTATTTTGCGAAAAATATTTATCGCAAACAAGTGAAAACAAGCTCTGCGACATCAGATGTTTCACACTACATCGTTATTCAACGGTCACCGTGGTGTTGTGGATTGAACACAGGCCTCACATGAGAAGTAGCAAGTTCAATTCCTCTTCACAGACAACTTTTTTTTATCAATATAAAAGACTTAATTTTTTCTCGCTTATTTTCGTTCACTTGAAATACATTTTTTTTCGGAATTGTATGGCCATCTGAGAGAAAAATTTTACCTACATGCTTTGATGGCCAGTACAGAAGAAAATTACTGAGTTTTATCAAAATCTGCATTTCGCAACATCGCAACTAAGGCGATCTATTTAAGAATTATCTAAAAATTTGTAGAAAGTAATAAATGTTAAAGGAAACACCCTTTACCAAACCATGAAGAATGATAGTAATACCTTTAAAAAACATTTATTCAGTTTAATATATTCAGGACACGTTTTCTATCGAAGGAATTCTCTCGAGTCAAGATTTTTTACTGTCGCAAAATTTCTCTTTTACAAGAAATTGAATTTCGTCAACTGCTTCTTGAAGGTGCATCAAAAAACAGTTTAGGACTGCATGGCCAAAATTAGTCATTTCAATAAACATAAAAAAATGGTTTGTACAAGGAAAACCGACAGTAAAAAATAATTTCTTTCGAGAAATCGTGAAACTTGTAAAATTTTAAGACTAAAAATGAAGACTTGAACAAACTCTTCCTTGAAAAGTATCCACATCTCTAATTACAAACAAAATATGCAATAAATTCTCATAATGAAGAATCAAGAAAACTTTCCTAAGGTAAAATTTATGCAAAGCACAATTCCCATCGAGGAAATTCTCTCGGGTCAAGATTTTTCATAGCAATGAAATAGAAGAAGCTCCTCATCGAGGAGAAATTTAATTTTGCCAAGTACTTCTTAAGGGTGCATCGAAAAACAGTTTAGTCCGCTCCTTTGGGAAGCTATCAATCCCGTATCTCAATATTTCATCCGCCGTACATTCGAGCGAAAAATTCAATACTCGACGAGATTTCTCGAGGCCCAGGAAAAAAGCTACACGATGAGAAAAAGACAGATCAAGACAAGAAAGGCATCTCAAAACGTAATAAACACTCATTAAAAGTGTCTCCCAAGTACGTATCCATATGTACGCATTTCACGCATCAACCTACTCGAACGTTATACAACTACGAAACATCGCAACATAGAAAGCCAATCGCATTGATTGCACTGCGCGTTTTCATTACGACATAAGATTCTGTCCCAATCAATGTACCTACAATTACGATTTTTTAGCGGTTGTGTGAGTATGAAAAACGATGTATCAGCGCATGGCCTCTATACGGATTACAACGATACACAATCGCGTTCCAAAACATCGACTATCCGAAAAAGGGACAAAGAAAGAAAAAAAAAAACATCCAAACAGCCCTACCTCACCCCCCGAGGAAATACAGGGCATCGCACTCGCGTTATCACGTTTTCCTGTGGACGATTCAGCCGGTTACGGATTTTCGTTTGAATTTTTTACGACCCATGGAAAGCAAGAGTACGCGATTTCTCGTGCGCAACCATTCCGAGGCATTGCTGCGACAAAAGTGCTGGCTGTGGTGCCACCTGACATCCCCTCAGATATTCGCGAGAAAAGCGTAATTTCCTTTCAGTCATGCGCAAGGAGTTTAATCGAATTTCCAACAACAACCGGCCACGGCCGGGGCGAGATGACCCAAAATAGGACAGGCCGCTTCCGAATTAAGTCAACACCCTCGGAATTCAGGTTTTCAATTTTCTCTCGGCATTCGATGAATGATATTCGATTAGGAATTTCCCGACACCAGGCACGTATGTGGAAAAGGGGTTTTCAGGTTCGCATCCATTTCCCTCCCATTTGATGAGGTCTTGAAGAAATTTTTTCGAAGAGTGTAAGAAATGATGCTCTGTAAAAGAAAATGCAAGATGAAATAAGTAGGAATCGATTAGGTCGAATGTACCTATTCGCCAATTTCACTACCACAGACATTTTAGAATTGATCTTATCTTTGAGGCATCGCAAGAAGTCATTTGGATATTCTGGAGCCTTCCAGACCCTTACGAAAGAAGTCAAAATGACTATTTTAAGGTCGATACGACCGTTTAAGGGGGTCGTCTACTATCGCGATATCGAAAAATCGATTTTTTTGGCTCATTTCCAATCTAGACGTCATTAGAAATATGGTCTATGAAGGATTTATTCGAAAACATGCTGGTAAACGAATTATGGAGCACCATACCCAGCCCCGTCCGCATCTTTTACGCCGTAACCTCGCCTATTATTCCTCATGGATGATAGCTATAAGATCTCTGTGAAATGTTTTTGACTGTTTTTACAAGATGCGGGCCGATAATATTTTTTAAAGAAAAAAAGCTCTGCGGCTTTTGCATAGATGATTAAAGTTTTGCCAATTATGTATTATTTCACTATAGAGCCTTAAACGTGTTTTTTCGAAAGTAGTGTTTTTTTTAAACGGTTGGCACGATTTTGAGGAAACTTTGAAAGATATCGGAAAAATATTGATTGTTGCTTATTCAGAAAGCGTCTCTCTATGTCGGGACACGAGCTTTAGCCGAAAGTTTCTCATCTAAAACAGGCCCTTTTCAGCGCGAAAAAAGGGTAAAAAAGCACTTTTTTTCGTGAGGCTGGCATTTTGTCAAGTTTAGAAATATTCCAAAAATCTTGTGTCTAAACCTAGTCGTAATAATGAAAATTATGTAAAAATAAATGGTTTCATGTTTCACAGTTCTGGGACTGAGAATTCGTGCCACAAAATTTACTATGTCGCTCAGACAGAGGTCAATTCAAGGACGCCGCAAGGCCAGGAAAAACAGCGTAAAATAAATTGAAACATTTTTTTTTCACATTCAAGAATATACCAAAAAATTAAAAATAAGCCTTAATTCAATATTATGTTCAGTTTTTTCGCAATCAATCGTCAAAAATGAACACTAAATTCGAGCGCGAAGGTAGACAACCCCCTTAACAGTCAAATCGAAAGTTGAGAGTCGATATTTAACTGTTTTACCGTCAAAGTGAACAGTAACTGACAAAGTTTGTCTGTTTTACAGTCAAGTTGACTGTTTACAGGCGAAATTTAACAGTTTACAGTCAATATAAATGTGTCAAAAATCAAACATTCACGGACTTCACGGTTTTACAGTTTCTCTGCAAATTTCAGTTCTCTGATGTTCAATAGTGACTACAAACCTAAGACGCTCAAAAGATTCGAGATTTTTTCATAAGATTTTCAAATTTCTTTGAGGCAACTTATAAAAACCTTACGATGAATTCGAATCCTTATAAGAAGTACACAGATACCTCGATTTTATTGGAGGTTCGGGGCTCTCCAACTAAATCGAGAGAACGTTTAATCCGATTAACTCGAGCTCGGTATGCGCAGACCTGTACATTTAAAGAGACCGTGCGCCTAGGTTCGAGGATATTTTCTAAAAAACATTTTTTATCGATAGCTTAATCGAGAGAGTACGGTCCTGGAGGGTCTTCGAGCTCGTGACTAATCCGCGTCACGGTGAATTATCTCCAATAAAATCGAGACCAATAAAATCGAGGCACTTGTCTACATTCTTTATAAGATCTCAATTTCCTTGCAAAAATTTCACGGTGCGTAATGATTATACAATTCATTATCAGAAATTGCGTTTTCCATTAAAGTACTTTACTTCTAAGGAAGAAAGTCAAGGCCGTAACTAGGCATGTGCAGGTGGTGCGGCGAACCATGGCCCCCGGCTCTAAGGCCCCCCGGAAGAACTTTTTTTTTTTAGACATTTTGTTTCAGAAATCATTTCAAAGCATAAACTAGAAAAGACCCTCGATGACCTTTTTTTATAAAGTTAATTTCACTTTCTCATAGAAAGGGCGCCTGGGAATCTTTTTTTTACAACGCTCTTATTAGCGTCTAATAGAAAATTCCCAGGAGAACACTTTTTTTTAGAACTAATTTTTGAAGGGCCCCCTAGGAAATCTTGCACCAGAGCCCCCGAGACCCTCGCTACGGCGTTGAAGAAAGTCCTTATAAGGTTCAAAGTTTCTTTCTAACGATTCTACATTTCCTTATCATAAGGAATTGCAATATCCATGCAAGTATTTCAAGTTTCTGATTTTTGAATATATTCGCCTGAAACTAAATCTAGCATAGCCGAGTAGCTCAAGCGCCCAATATGCAGAGCAGCTTTTTAAGTGATTTGGGTTCGTATCTTCTCACCAAAAATTTTTTATTTATTTTGTATTACAATTATTTTCGAGAAATTCGGAAACCTATAAGAACCTGATTCCTTAAATGGAAGTTGATATTTCTTATAAGGAAATGTGAAGTACTAATAAGGAGTAAATAAATCCTTGTATGGAAATTTATATCTTCCCAGTCAGCCAGACTTCGGATCCGAAATTGAGCCATTCACGCGGGAATCATCACGTACTATCATTGATGGTCCTTTATTTGCCAAAATGATGAGAATCTTGATTAAAATTATTAATTCATTGATGTCAACACCTAAATGGCCCTTATTGACACACAATATTTTAGGTTCGTACCAGGAATATCATCAAAAATATTCCTCAAATATTCTCATGTCAAAGTAACCATATCCTTTTATAATGTGTTAGAAAAAGAGAGAAGTACTCCTCACGGTCACGCGCCTTGCAGTTATGAATACTATTGGTCAAAAACCGGAATGGGGATTGTACGCCATCTCTTGGCAAGAAGTTTTTGGCTCGCGCCAAAGCTCAGCGTTGTTTTTCTTGGTAGATCTGAGTTCTTTGAGCAAGAATATTCTTCAAAATGTTCAAAAATATTCTCGGAGAGTATTCTAGGAATATTTCTTTTACTATTGGCTTTATAGGAAAAACTGTTTGGACATTTAATATAAATGTCTGGTGTTAACCTTACATTGAGCATAAAATTCATAGTTTATACTATATGGAGTCGCTTAGAAAAAAAAATTTTCACTTATTATTCAAAAGGGACGTTTTTGAAACATTGTGTTATTATATGTATGGGTGTTAAATGCCGAAAAAGTTCATAAATATAAACGAAGTAGGTATTAAAAAAAAGCTCAAAAATGCACTTTACTTCAATTTCGAACACCTGTAACGTAAAAACTGCTATTTCGATTGACAAAAAAAGTATATTTCCAGAAAACTAGCAAGCACACCTTTTGAACTATGTCTATTTTATTTGAAAAAAATCAATAGTTCCTGATGTTTCTGTCAATGAGGTATTAAGGGCCGAAAAATACGTTTTTTGCTAATATTTTGAAAACACTTCTTCAAAAAAAAAAATCAGTTACTTTCGTACTCAGCTACCTAAAATAGTCTTTCAAACACTTTTCTCACAAGGTACACGCATTTTTCATGTAAACTAGTGTAATCATTCTAAAGCTCGATGGTAGTACTTGTATGAGGCCGCAAAAGCCTAGTGCAGAATAAACTTCTACGAAAGAATTTTTCTAAATCTACTTGAGTGTTTTGATTCATAATATATCAAATAGAACTCAAAGCACGTTGTAAAGTCACTTGAAACTAGTATCGTATTTTTATTTGTTTTCATATACGAGGGGGGACCCAAAAGTAACGGGAATTAGGTGGTGGGGGGACCGCGGAGGGGGGGATCGGGTTCTCCACTGGTTCTCTTCCAAGCTGCTACTCTCCCAAGTCAGTGTGCAAAGTTCATTTGCTGTGAGTGCATTCGTTCGTCCGTAAGAATTTTTCTAGTGAAACGACTTTTTCCGTTTCGGCGAAAACGTGAAATGGCTGAGTGCGGAGAGCAACGCGCGGCTGTAAAATTTTGTTTTTTGTTAGGAAAAACACCCGCGGAAACCCTTGTGATGCTGAAAACAGCTTATGGGGATAATGCTTTGAGTAAAACGCGTGTGTACGACTGGTTTTCGCGTTTCAAGAATGGAGAGATGTCAATAGAAGACCAACCTCGTTCTGGGCGCCCCTCGACTTCAAGAACGGACGAAAACATTGAAAAAATCAACACTCTTGTTCATGAAGACCGTCGCCGAACCATCGATCAACTTTGTGAGATGTCTGGATTGTCATGGAGTTCAATTCAGAGGATTTTCACTAAAGATTTGAGCATGAGGAGGATTGCAGCCAAATTTGTTCCTCGCCTTCTCTCCGACGATCAAAAGGAGCGTCGACTTCAGGCCTGTCTTGAGCTGCAAAATCAGTTGGATGAAGACCCAGATTTTTTTCTCAAGGTTATAACAGGCGATGAATCATGGTGCTATGGCTACGACCCCGAAACAAAGCAGCAATCAAGCCAATGGAAGACACCTCTCTCGCCTCGTCCAAAAAAGGCACGCCAAGTAAAGTCCAACATCAAGACATTGCTCATTTGTTTCTTCGATTGCAGAGGTATTGTGCACGCAGAATTTGTTCCTCCAGGCCAAACGGTCAACCAACACTTCTACTTGGAGGTTTTGAAAAGGTTGAGGGAGAACATCCGGAAGAAAAGAGCGGATCTTTGGCGCACAGGAGATTGGTTCTTCCCCCACGACAATGCACCTGCCCACACAGCGCTGTCCGTGAAGAAATTTTTGATCAAAAACGGCATGACACCGATTGTTCACCCCCCCCCCCCCCCCCTATTCACCGGACCTTGCCCCCTGTGACTTTTTTTTGTTCCCTAGACTCAAAAGGGACATGAAAGGAAAACGTTTTGGGACTATAGAAGAGGTGAAACAAAAATCGCTGGAAGGTTAAAAAAACATTGAAAAAAACGAATTTCAGAACTGTTTTGAACACTGGAAAAAAAGATTGAACAAGTGTATTACAGTCAATGGGGGTTACTTTGAAGGTGATAAAAATTGTGTGTGAAAAAATTTGTCAATAAAAAAGTTGTAACACAATTCCTGTTACTTTTGGGTCCCCCCTCGTATACGAGCATCATGGTTCACTGTTGAGTGGTTGAGAGGTTCAGTGAGACAGCAGCTAGCCCAAAACGCACGTACAAGAGATTGAGTTTACATAGAACTCCGATATTTTTAAAATTTACTTCTAGAGGATTTATTCGAGGATTTCTAAAATTGTTTACGATTTTCGCGCAATTGTGAAAATTAAGGATTTCTCTAAATCGTAAAATCCTGAACATTTGAAAAAATTATGAAGACAATCGTGAAGACGACATGCCATCATGGGGATAAAGAAGCTTTCAAGATACCCCTCCAACTTATAAAAGATTTTAAAAGTAAAATAAATATAATATTGCTGTACGGGTTTTTATTGTAATAAAAAGATAAAACATGTCATTGAAAATCATTGTTCCGAAATCTGTCTAATGACAGGAAATTCACCGAGTCGCTCTATGTAAAATAAACATTGATTTATTTAATAATATTTAAAAAATGGTACATAATATTAAGATCAGAAACGCGCGCTGATTACTTTTTTCTCATTTTCACATTGTAACAAAACTATCTAAATTTAGTCGCAGAGAACCATGAAAATTTGCATATCGACGTCTTCTCTCGACAAGTGGGAATAAAAACCAGAAACCACAAATTCTTTAAAATTTTACCCATATTTTTCTGAGTCGAATAGTTTTTCACCCCTTTTTACAAAATTAAAAATTATAAAAGTTATTCGACTCAAAAGCTGAACAAATCTGAGGAGTTAAAACTTTTGACTGGAATATCTTTTTTTTTTAGAATTCAGAAAAAAGTGGCTAAGGATTTTTCAACTTAGATAAATATGGACAAATTTTTGGTCCTTGGTTTCTATCCCGTTTTTGCATTTAGAACTAAAAAACTTGTTTATTGAATATACGAACTTTAATGTCATACACTGATAATAGTGATGAAAAAATACATATCCTTTCACATATTCATATTTTACGTTCAATTTGATTCTATTTCTTTCATGTTTGAGTTTTCGCTTTGGAAGTTCACATATTGTAATAGAAAATTTTCTGATTGGTTCCACTTGCAATTTAAATTTTGTTTTTTCATGTGGAGTTTTATGAAAAATGGCAAAGGAAAATTTTTTTATGAATTCATGAAGAATCCAGGATTTTCGAATGTTTCACTGTAACATGTTACTTACCTTTGTACATTAAAAATTTATCTAACTCACATCTAAAAACTCTTCCCTGAAGATCAATTGACGCAAATTTACCTGAATGAATCGAATGCATATTACGCCACAAAAAACATTTTCAACGTAAAATTTGGAGGTGAGGGCTCTATGATAAAGTTACCAAAAAAAAAACCAAATATTTCGCATGCTCTTCGTGAGAGCAAATCATCATTTTAATGACTTATGTTATAAGATTAAACATAAAAATGTTTCTTACATTGGTTTTATACATTGAAATTACTACATGATCAGACGCACACTAGTGTATACACGAATTTTGAAATAAGTGATGTACACATTGCAACATATAGTGATTCACAATAAACTATAAGAGACTTCGAGTGAGTGAGGCCTGCTGCCTATTGTTTAGCACTTTCGGGCGGGAGACAAATATCCAGTCCGGGCTGGATAATCGGGCCCGTATATCTCAAAATGGCGCGGGAAATTTAAAATGCCGTCACGCTATAGCGTGACGGTGATATATTAGTGTATATTACATAATAATGATATTATTTTTATGAATAATTATAATTTTAATTTATTTACATTGTGTATATACACCAATATATACACAATATATTGGGTGCATTTTAAATTTCCCGCGCCATTTTACGATATCCGAGCAAGATTATCCAGCCCGGACCGGATGTTCGTCTCCCGCCTGAAAGAGCTAGTTGAAATATTTCCATAGACATTATAGTACATGGACTGCTACTTTCTCTATCTATCCCATGCATCAAGCTGAAGCCAACATAGGAGGTAGGACTAACATCAACAAGTGCCGTCTCTAAGCGCTGAGTGCCCCGAGACTGCAAGCCAGTAATCGAAAGTTCCCGGGCCCCGTGCTTTATTAATTTCTAAATTTATGCAGAAAAAACTGTTTATTGTGACACATGTTTTTTTCAATGTTACTGTGCATTTTTCATGCTTTATGAGTGATAGTAGAAAAACTTGCACATGATGATTTACAAAAATATTTCTTGTGTTTGTCAAAAAAAAAGTTTCATTTATTGATCCGACCATAACACCATTTTGGTGTACAAATGACTGACATATTTTTCAAACTGGCTGTTCTTTTTATCTTCATGGTTGATGCGAACGATTAAATACAAATTTGTTACAAAATTGTATAATTCGTCGTAATGATCACTGTACTTTTCGAAATGGTCGGCAAAAGAAAAACGCATACGTGCATTTTTTACAAGTTAGCTATATCTTGTTGAAACGTTGATTTATAGATAACATCAATGTTCTCGCGAATCAAAGACTCCAAAAACAGGCAAATTTAAACCAATTCCCAGTCAACAGTTGAGAATTCACCATGAATGCACCGTGAGGGATTTGGTGAATTTTTTCTTCACGGCGTGAATTCACCAACGCACACAGATGTGTACTCCTCATGAATTCACGCGGAGTTCACGGCGTGAATCGCTTACACCATATAAATTCACTGTGAATTCATCAAGTGAATTTTTTTATTTATAACGCATGCGTACATAATATTGCAGAATCGCGTTGTTATTAAAGGATTTCAGTATTTTCAAGAATGATTACATGAAAATAATAAAGATCTATAGTAATGCATTAAAAATTCATGTTTCATTGTTTTTTTAAAATATATGACACACCATTTTATTTGTTTTTAAAAATATAACAATATTGACATCCTTGCAATAATACTTATATTAGCGGTCGTTCACATATTACGTAAGGAGATTAAACGAGGACAAGAATATGATTTAAGATAAGTAAGACAAAGACGCCAACAGAAAAAAGCCTTACGTAATATGTGAACGACCCCTTATCTGAATTGAAGGAGACTTGGACGCAATTTATGATTCTTATAATAAGAGGTTACAATTCACGCAGAAAATGGAAAACGGATAGATACATCAGATATCGCGAAAGTGAGGCTAGGGTTATTGTAAACATTGGGTCCCAGAACCAAAAAAGAGTAACAAGGAGGTTTTTTATTTTACGATAATTTGTGTTTTGTATAAATAAATGTATAATAAATGTATATTACATTATATTTTTTACCTTTTTCTTGTTCACCACGCTCGACCATGATGCTGTGGATTCCGGATTAATCGAGACCTGTCGAGACCGAAAAAGACCGCGAAGTTAACCGAAGTGTGGACAAGACACTGTGTGACACTATGTTGCATACACACACGTACACGTCGCGTCCCCGCCGGATTATGCCGCGCGATCATTAGGCGCGAAATTTTCAAATGATCGAGTACAATACGATAATGGGACATTGTTTCTTGAGACAATATTAAATAATATGACATCGTCTTAAATATTCTATAGATAACGTACAAAAATGATCGATTTAATTATCGCATGACAATATTGTGTTCCTTTTATCCTACAAAAATTATTTGAATTTACTTTTTAGTTATCTGTTACTCTGTATTGTTATCTGAACAATGAGTGGGTTGAATAAAGCTCTTACAAAAAATTCACTGAAAATTCACCGCGGCAGACTTAGAGGAACGCGCTGGGAATTCATCGTGAAATAACTGCACTGAATTCATCTCAATTCACTTCATGAATTTTTGGTGAGTTCGGTGCGGTCAGTGCGCATGCGCTAAAACTAATTTCACATACTGAATTCATGAGGAATTCATCTTGCCGAAACTTGGTGAAATTCACGCGCGTGAAGTTTTCGTGAATTCACCAATGTTATCTGGGTTCTTCCGAGAGATAAATGATGAGGCCTCGATTTTTGGTATCAATTAGGAGCGACGACTTCCCCAAAAATGAAGCATAAATATAAATTTTTTTTATTATTATGAAAAATCAAAAGGTTATGGGAAACGAACTTGTTTAATGGCTTACGAAAAATTAATGAAAAGAAGACAACAAGTAAAAATGCGACTGTAGATAATGCAACCAAACAATCGCAAAAGGTATGAAAAATATACAGAAAATCATTAGAACCTAATAAAACTTTTGCGTATACGACTTGCTTTTGTATTGACATTTTTGAAATTTTAAATATTCGTAGAAGACCGAAGACATATGTTTTAAAAAATATGAACAATGCACATTTCTTTTGTGTTTTTGATTTTCTATTTATTTCATAAGAGGTTTTCGATGTCTTTGAGATAAGATTAATTTTAACTTGCACTGAGGAGCATTAGATCGCTTCTGAATTTAGGGGATTTAAGGTTGTTTTGTTGGACCGGTCCAACAGAACAAGCTTAATTCCCCTAAATTCAGAAGCGATCTAATGCTCTTCAGTGTACTGATCAACGAAGAGAATTGTGGGAACAGCATTTTTTTTTTTTCAAGAAACGATTTCGATCATTTCCAAGGCCCGAAAAATCACTGACAGTGAAATGACGATTACAGAGCTGGGCTGTTTGTGTTTTGAATTTCACGCTTTTTGTGGTCAAGGCGAAAAAATTCACCCACTCTTCTCCCTTGTTCGTTGGAAATCTGAAAAAATTCCCACTTTACATTGCCTATATACTTGGATCAAAATAAAAATTAAATTTATTGATAACAATTTCTTACATGTGATATGATAGCTCCTTGTTTTTATAATTCCCGCTGCAATTCACCGGTCCGCACACTACGCAATAATGAGAATAGCGATTCATTTTCTTTTTTTCGCACTTTAACAATTTTTTTTGGCGAAAATTCTTCGTAAAGAAATTTATTCGACAGTTCAAAATATTTACTTCAAGTATTGTCAAAACACGTCAATGCACGTCAAACGCGAATCAGTCGACTTCGGGTCGAATCGGATATGCTCGTTTTGACGTCAGTCCAATCTCCTATGTTGGCACACGAGATTTGCCTCAATTAGAGGCTACGCGCAATAGTATGCACTATCCGATGGATTTCCATTTACAATGTGAGTGCGAGAGAGACAGAGATCTCTAACTCGCACTCACGGCCGGAAACGGGATTATCCATCGGATAATCCCGATGGATATTATTTTGCGGGGCATATTAGCAGTCCATGTACTATATGTCTATGAATATTTCTCTTACGAGAACTACACTGTAAAAAATCTCGTAGGAAAATAACGACACTGAGTTTAGGAAACAATCCGACCTACACTGAGTGTCATAAAAACCAAACCAAGATCGTTATTTTACGATAGGGTAGGAAATTAACGAGCGGCTCTGAAAATTCCTGCTGTGCCTGTATTGGACGAGCTGATAGGTTTTTGACTAGGGGGTACCCTGGCAATTGTGATGTGACGTTAAACGTCGCCTGAACGTCGCCACGAACGTTGCCTACGATAATGACCTAAAAAAGCCTTTTCAATCCAAAATATGATATGGAAGAGTTATGTTGTGATATTTCAACAGATATTTAGCAAAAAAAACGAAAGGATTTGCCTTAATTTGTAATTTTTAATGGATAACAACGATTTTTTCTTAACTTGCTATTTCATAATTTAGGCGTGTAAAAGCAGTTTGAAGCGAAAAAATATCTATTATGTCGTAAAAGACATTTATTTTATAAATTGCAAAAATTATACAATGCCTAATTGGGTTTTTTAATAGGTAAGGAATTGCAGCCTTTACATGTATAATATCGATTGACTCATACCGGTCGACAAATATTTCGGAATTAGATCGCCGCGTTAACGGTCAACGGAACAAGGCCGAGCCCGGGGCCCAGGCCCCGATGCAAAGCGTGTTTGGTAACGAGTGACGCCAGAGATGGCGCTAGTGAGAACTGAAGTATTGGACGCCAAAGCTCATCTTTCAGGTTTATACACAAATATCCCTATCCGTGAATCCCTTCTGGGGGTGAGAGGAATGGATATATAAATTGAAAGACAGTGAAAGATGAGCTTTGGCGTCCAATACTTCAGTTTTCACTAGCGCCATCTCTGGCGTCACTCGTTACCAAACAGACTTTGCATCAGGGCCCGGCCTTGTTCCGTAGGCCGGTAACGCGGCGATCTAATTCCGAAATATTTGTCGGCCGGTATGAGTCAGTTGATATTATACACGGAAATGCTGCAATTCCTTAACTATTAAAAAACCTAATTAGGCATTGTATAACTTTGGCAAGTTATAAAATAAATGTTTTTTATGACATGATAGATATTTTTTCCTTTCAAACTGCTTTTACACGCCTTTATTATAAATAGCAAGTCAAGAAAAAATCGTTGTTAACTATCCAAAATTACAAATTAAGGCAAATCCTTTCATTTTTTTGCTAAATATCTCTTGAAATATCGATATCGCAACATAACTCTTCCATATCATGTTTTGGTTTGAAAAGGCTTTATAGGTCATTTTCGTAGGCGACGTTCGTGGCGACGTTTAGGCGACGTTTGACGTCGCATATTGCCAGCGTAGTTAATTAACTATACCTTTATATGTATGTGAATTGTTTTTTTACAGGTAGTATATGATTAATAATGGCAGCAGGAAGATATAAAAATCACAGATATCTACGTCGATGGACATGATTTGTTACAAATTAAAAATGCTTTTGTACATGGTTGAGTGGCGCATAACCTATAAATTGTAATCAAAAAACATGCTATATGACATTATGTGCTGCACATTCAAGATGTTACAAAATTTTATCGAAGCTTCACATTTCTCTACCCGGAAAATCATTTAAAAAGAACAATGAGAAAGTTGGAGAATTAATTAATTAGTGTTTTTATTAAGTCATCACTGATGCTGTAAAATTGTCACTCACTTGCATTGCACTCACTGGATTTTGAAATCTCTCGTTGCATTTTGACTAACTTGAATAGTTATTCACTTATGTCGGGTAGGATATTTACCAACCTCTTGTCGATTTACGACCCACTTATTTTTTTACGCACCAATCGTTATTTTCCTAAACATGGTGAAAATTTACTAGACGTTATTTTTGAGCAGTAAATTTAATAGCTTGGTAGAAAGTATACTAATACAGTAAGGAAAGTATACTGATACACTAAAATTTTATCTAGCATTTTATTTCACAATCCTTACATTATCAATTTTTATTATAACACAAACTACAACAGCAAATTATTTCCGCAACAAAAGCTGTTGAACTCTAGGATCTTTATCTAACTTCTCAACAATAAATTTCCTCGTCTTCGATTTTCGGAAATTATATTGAGAACTAAAGATCAAATAATCTCTAAATTTTTTAATGGTTCCAGACGAATAATCAAAAACATGTGCTGTTTCGGGAATACGGCGATTTTTAGTGCTGTAGCCATCTAAACCTTTCAGACCACGCTCGGTCATTTCGCCACTTTTTTCTAATTTAGTATCACAGTCAGCGAACGCTACAACGAATTTATTGTCAATAGTGTAATTCGTCTTTTTAATATAGAATTTCACGGCTGGATCACCACCAGGACCTCCTTTTCCGTCACTCCCTCGAAAACCTGAAATTTTGGTACATGTAATAAAAAATCTGAATATGCTTCTTCCGAAAATTAGAGATATTTTGGACAGAATGATTTATCTCTTCGGTTCACGACTAAACGTCGTACGAACATGTACATTAAAGAATTTCAATACAAATCAAGCAATCGCAAATTTATCATCCCCATCTCATTTCACTGCTTTTATGCATAGGATCCAAATATATATAAGGGTTATTTCAACCCACCTTCCTGAGTTGTTTCAATATGGTACGACTTCTTATCTAGATCCACCATTTTGATGTGACCTGCTTTTCCGCCAAACCCACCAACCCCGCCATTTCCTCCACGACCACCACTCGTGCCATAACTGCCTCTTCTCCGAAGTAATTTCTCGTATCCTTCACTATTCCATTCTAACTCATAGCTAAGAAGCCCGCAATATTCTTGTAAGCAAAAGAGTTCATAAGGCCAATAAGTATAACAACTCTCGATTTCTTTGCACAGACTCACGTCCTCAGCTGGAATAGAGCCGTCGATGCCACGTGCGCCTGCAAATTTAAAAGAATAAAATCTCTAAAATTCTACTACAAAAGATAATAATAGCCTTAGTTGCTTCAAAATACTAGTACCTTTTCCACCGTTCTGCCCAGATCCACCTTTCCCACCTATGGATGAGATAGACAAGTTCCTTTCGTTCAAAAATAGTTCACCAATGCCTAAAAAGTTTCCTCCTGTCTCTCCGGGGTCCCCTGCTTCACCATAATGTTCCGTCGAAGAAAAGCTAGTTGAATCATTAGCATATTTTTTGCTCTTACCATCAGAGCCTCTTAACGTAATTGATTGGTTCCCAATAACAGTCCAAACTGGTGACATGATCGCCATGCGAATATTCTTTCCAGTTTTATCAATAGAACTATCAATGATAACAGAAACAGAGGCGAAAATCTCGATAGAATGTGCTGTTGGATAACATGTTCGATCGGAGGTGATTTGACTCATTCTGATGACTGGGCCTGTTACAGTCATATTGGAGATATCTGGGCACATAATGTTGGGCCTTAGGATACATGAAGACAAAACACTTATCAAGGTTTCCTTCTTATCTGCGTTCAATTTTACATGTTTTATTTTCAATAACATATTAGCGTTATTTGGAACAAACGTTGATAATCTATCGAAACCGACTTCATCCACACTATTAGCTGTGTCGCAAGCATTTATAATTGAATGCATAACTTCTTCTCCAGTTTGGTTGGTCGTGAAAGTAGGAACAGGTAAGTTGCCGTCCAGGACTATCATATATTCATACCATAAAAGGTTTTTTTCAAGTCCATGCAAAGTCAATTTGAATTCATTATTAGATGTATCCATCAAACCTTGATTTTTCTCGACTAACACTGGCACATATTCCATATTCCGGATAAGGTCATTCAATTTAGAATTGCTATTCGCTGTAATTGAGATATTTAAATTTTTGATAGCATTGTCTAGTGATGTTAAATTCGCTAAATCAACTTTCAGAAGGCTTTCATGAGCTGATGATAGCTGATCACGCAATAAGTAAATATCTGTTTCGGATCCCTCAAGGAAGTTGTAAAATTCTCGGATATTAGTGGATATCGCTTTAATAACAGACAACATTGTCACGTTTAACATGTTTCTCACGAATTTATCAACATACTCATTAGAATTAGATTTTATGTATGATTTAACCTCGTCGATTTGCTGTGTTAATGCCATTGGTGTTAGAAGATTTTGGAACTTGATATTCGATAGAAATTCAATGTAGTAAATGTGTTTGTGCGTTTTATTGACCAACGAGTCATCGACCATGCAAGTCGATCTATTGACAAGTTCTCTCGTAAACGTCAATAATTCAGTTGATGGCACCCAATTCAGGATGGAAAAATTTGCGTGCAGAGTGTTGTTTAGTTCCATAATATCTCGCTGTTCTTCAAAGATGTTTTTGTAGTTCTGTTTGATTTCTTCGCATATGCTCGAAACGTCATTGAAAATTTCAATATCAACAAAGTGTCGGATCAAATCATCCACATGAACCAGTGAATCTCTTGAGACGACTAGACCGTATGTGAAATTTTTGTTTTGGCCAACAAACTTTAGATTTTCCCTGATTATCTTTTTAATGTTCCTTTTTTCACTTTGAATTAGTGAATCGTTGGATAGTAAGCCAGGTTTGCTTGGTGCACGGAAAATGCCAATTCTTTCGTAAACATTTTCTGTCTTTGCATTTTTTTCAAGTAGAATATTGAGAAGCTTTAATTTTTCCTCGCTGAATTTTCTATTATCTTCGGAGAGATGTCCTTGGGATATTTCTTTGAATGTTAAATCCTTCAACTGCTTCAAATAATCTGCAATTGATTCGACAACAGCTGCATCCTCTACAAGTACGAGTCGACCATTCACTCTTTTTGTAGTTTTCACGACTTTAGTGGCAACCATGGCTATGCCGTCTTTGTAAGTATCTATAGTTTTGAAGAGCTTTATTATAGTTTTTATGAGTTTAGGAAACAACGATGGCGTCTCTGATCTTTTGACACTTGAATGATTGATCACAAGTACGATTTTAAATGACTTCGCATGTGTCAGTAACTTGTTGACGAGGTATCCAATTGTTATGTCATGGTTTGCCGATCTCGTATCTTTAAATCCTGGTAAGTCGTAATATTTTACGTTCGATTCTTTGTCAATAAATAATTCCGGAATGAATGTTTGAGAGTTCGCAGTTACAGTTCCAATTTTTGAATTTCTGTCAGTTACTCGATACAAACTACCGCCTTTGCTGTCTTTTGTCACATCCAAGACCGCATTTGAAAGTAGAAGTCCAAGAGTAGTTTTACCATTGCCTGTATCTCCTATCAGCAGCACTACCTCGTCAGGGTCGTCTAATTGAAAAGCAGCATCTTGTTTATTCCAGAAATCGAGAATCGTATCCGTTGTCTTCGATGTTACTGCAGTGTGCACAAGCCAGAATAGTAGTACTAAGTGGACCTTTTTCATGGCTTCACAGTTTATCACTATATGCACTAAATCTACTGACTGTGTGCTGTTCCTGTTACTCTTTTTATACCATCGTTTTTTTTTTTCTACCTATACTGAAGTGATATTTTTCCAATCATATAACTCATTGGCCTGTAAATGACAAATCTCTAGATGTATATTTCTTTTTGATCGAGGATCATTACAAAGTTGTTCAAATGGTATCTAAATAACTTTTATCATGATCATTAACAGGCTTAACGTTTTTTTATAAAATTGTCTTCTTTTTTCAAAAGTTTTTTTTATTATGAGTTTTGGTGGATCATGACATATAAAAATTATCTGCTGAATATTTCTCTTAGGATATGGAAACGTTTGAGTTTGAATAACTAATATTTCTTTCAGATACTTTCGAAACTTGTTGCATAATTCGAAATCCTGACTTACCGAATAATAGTAGTGTATTTTTGAATATAAAAAGAACGCCGTTCGCACATCAACATTTGTACAATCCTTATCTCATGTATTTATGTTTCTTGCCAGTAGGATTCCCTGCTCGTTAAATAAATCTTGATACTTACAGACCCATTAACTTTTAGATTATCTTAGCATGTTTTGACGTATCGGCTATAGTTGTCGTCAAAATTTTCCAGTCGTATAATATCTTAATGCATTTTTTTACTACGTGTTACTTATTTCGCTTTGAACTTAAACTTACCTACTTATTTGAAAGGAATATTATCGAAAGCTGCATCCTGTGACATGGACTTAACTTCAAGCTACTTTTTCGTGTAGTGTAACATAATCAATTGGAATGAGAAAAAATACATTACTGATTTTCCGATCTAAATATTTTTAGTATAAAAAAGATGTACTCGTGAGGTTGGAAGCTAATAGTGATTCATAATGAAATCTATGATATCATTGACATTGAAAAACAATATTTTAAGTCGTCGTCATTAATATTTATCGTTTTGGTCACGACCAGTATATTATAATAGACCTATTCGGAATCTCAACAAATAGTTCTCTGCCAAACAAAAAATACCTTGATTTTTACAACAAGCTATAAATGCATACATTTCTAAACTTAGAAATTTATTTTATCTTTTATCACTGTTCCAGATTTTTCAAGTTTGGGATAAAAACTGGTGTAGCCAGTTATTTCTCGTAGATTATTTTTTTCCAACTTTTTAGAGTCCATGTGTGACTCTTTTTTTTAAGGAATATTTACATTTATTCAGGGGCATTGTTAGACAATTCTTGAAATTAAACGTAAAGTATATAACAAAAGGTATATTCACTTCATAAATCAACTAAAAAGAATCTTTATGCAAACAATCGAAAACACGTCAAAAAACTCACGGTCATTAGGAGAGAAACTACGTCTCTTAATCAGAAATATGTATGGTCAATAATAGTAACAATATTCAATTTTTGCATCAATAATTTTACATTTTTGATAGCAGCACACTTTTTAAATTTTTTTTTCAAATGATCGTTCTTCCCAATGGTCTTTTACGATTAGGATTAAGCCTGGTCGTTACACATCGACCTTCATTACTAAACGACCTAAGCAAGGCAGGCAAACGTTTAAAGCAAGACATCATTATAGGTTTGGAATAACTTTATACAACGGAGTTGAATAGCAAGTTAATTGTGACTAATTGTGTCATCTCAATAAACTCAAAGGATACAAACATCAAAATATGCGTGCCTTACGATTGAACGGTAAAATTGATGGTTTTTACTTTATGGGTGAAAGGATTTACATCCCGCTCTTTAGCTATCGATTTTCGTCAAGCATAAGATTAAGATACATTAATGGAAATTTCCATTAAAACATAAAGAACCTAAGAAATCAATTCTGCAAACAAAGCTGTGCAACTTTGGGATCCTTATCTAATTTTTCGAAAATGAATTCCTTGGTTTATGATTCTCGAAAACTGTGTTTACAACTATATACCAAATGATGTCTAAATTTTGTGACGATTTCTGACGGATGACTAAAGCTATTTGCAGGTTCTGGATTACAGCAATTTTTAGCGCTAAAACCGTCTGAACATTTTGGACTACGTTCAGTCATTCCACCACTTATTACAACTAAATCATTAGGAGAATGGAATTGAATTTTATCTAAGACGAATGTAATATTAAAACTTGTTATACGAATGTAGAAATTTACAGCTGGATCACCACTCGGTCCCACTTTTCCATCTGTACCCCGAGAACCTAAAATTTTGGAAACTATAATGAAAATGAATATGAATATGCTTATTCCGCTAATTAAGACAGATGTTTTACAGAAGCTTTTTCTTGATAATTGAATAACTGAGAACACTGTGGAACGACAAAAAATCCCAATGTAAACATTACATGCAACATGATGGTATCGGTCTCCGAAACACGTGTGCAAGAGGATTTTGAAATTCATAGCGGAATTTGCGAATTAAAAATATTTAGACTTTGGAATGGAAAAAATCTAGATTCTGCATTTTAGATGCTATTTCAAAAATTGAAAACGAGTTTTACTGTATTTTTACACAGAATTCGAAAATCTTTAGAAAACCGCGATCGCATTTATATTTTTATGCGCGAATTTCCTGACGAAATTTTTTTTTCCTCCTAATTCTTTCTTTTTAATCTGTATCGAATAATGTCTCGGACCTAATGCCTTTGACACAATGAACTAGATGAAGACAAAAGATACTCAAATGATGGTAGAGCAAATAGATCTTTACGCTTCTCAAAGAATGAAAGTAAAAAAAAAAGTATACGGGAGTATTTTCAGTCACGCAAATCACGAGTCAATGAATCCGAGACAAATGACTAGGAAAAAAAAATTTCATGAGGAAATTCGCGCATTGAAGTATTAATGCGATTGCGATTTCGTAAACATTTTTGAATTCTGTATCGAAAGACAGAAAAATTTGTTTTTTAATTTTAGGATAGGAAGAAAAATAGGTCTTTTGAATTACCATGCTTCCACATATTTATGATTCACAAATTTTTCTATGAATTTCAAATTCCTTTTGCATGCGTGTTTCAGTGACCTATACCATCTGTTGCATGAAAAAAAATGTTGGGATTTGACATAACCTAAATATTTTTCCACGGTGTAACAGTCTTTAGTAATTATTGATGAATTAAATATGATTAATGATAACAGACCTTTAATATGGAATGTCTTTTCTACCCGAATGAAAAATGAAGATCTGCAAAACAACTTATGCTATTTTGAATAACTTTATGTTCAAAAATAATCACTGATTTTACGCAAGCACCTTTCATGTCCGCAAATATTCTTCAAATATGTATAATGTCTATGAGAACAAACGGTCGGACTGCTTTTCACTCATCGTCAGATGTTGTTTGAATAACATATGACTTCTTCGCTAATTCTACCATTTTTATGTGACCTGCATTTCCGCCAAACCCACCAACACCGCCATTTCCACCATGACCGGGGCTCGTACTGTAATTGCCTTTCTTCTAAAGTGTTAGTGTATGTACACTGCTATACCATTCACACTCGTAAAAGTCAGAGTAAAAATTCTTCATAATCATGCCGACACAAACAATAATGGTCATAAAAGCTGAAGAACACTTTTACCTTTCCCACCGGTTTGTCCGGGTCCACCATTTCCACCTATGGACGAGATGGTCAAGTTTCTTCCGTTGACAAATACTACACCAAAATGAAGAAAAACACTTTATTTACAAGGTAAAATAAAAGTTTCCCCGATTTTCAATGAAAAGGAGTAGATATTTGGGAAAGTACTTAACTGGTACCTAAGGGGTACCTAACTGGTACCTTATAAGGTACCGCCAGGCCTATGCAACTCGGTATCTCAAGCTTAGGAATCCCGATTCACATAAAGTAAACGGCACTACGAAGGTGCCACCAGTCTAAGCCGCAAAATAAGCCGCAAATGGCGGTTTTGATCCATGTAGAGACACGAAAACGCTCGCAATCGCTTATGCGTGAGGTGGTTGAGCGCAAGCGCGTTAACACACACTAACAAAAGTGTGGTAAGATCGTGGAGAGAGGAGCTTAACGAGTTGCACAGGGCTGGATACCGTTAAAGTAACGATTAGGAACCGGGGCGTTTGCTAGGGAATTTTGCTTGTTTTTTTTAAAGCTGTATGTTTGTGTCGTGTTAATAAATGGACTTGATTTTCTACATCTAATTATAATTTGATAGCAGTAAATAAATCTAATTTATTACAAAAAATGCCATACAAAAATTTCGTTTAAAATGGATTAAAAATGGCAATTCAAAAGCGAATTTCTTTAGATTAAATTAATTTATTTTGATTCAAATGAATAAAATTTGAAACCATTTAAATTTATCATTGCCAGTAGAGACTTATGAGTATTTTTTCATATAATTCTAAACATATACTCAAATGGTTCAGGTGGTATCGTGGCCCAGTCACGACGCCAGTGGTTCCGAGTTCACTGCAAACAGAAAATTATTGGAAGACACAAAAGTTGATTCAAACGCACAGCATTCCAATACTTTGTGCGGGACATTGCGTGAGATCAAAGGCGTCGACGCCAAAAAAGTATTAAAACGCAGTGAGTTTCAATCCTATTTTGTGTCTCCAATAATTTTCTGTTTGCAGTGTTCGCGACCAGTCCGAAGCAAGGATTTTTATCATTTTTTTCGGGATGGAGTTAATTGCATTTTTCAGGTGTTACCGTTAATAACAACATTATTTCAACATATGTGCAACTAGTTAAAACCATCCACTAATTATTTGTAGTGTTTAAATTTTTATATTAAATTTTTGCCTCAAGATTCTGGGGCACACCTTGATCAAGCTTTGCAGTCAGTCAGTCAAGAGTCTTGACCAAGAATTGAGAAATATTGGGAAATGGATTTACCCAAGGGTTGCTCAAGATGTCTCAAGAATCTTAGGCACATCTTGATCAAGTCTAGGGGTATGACAGGTCGCCGAATAAGTTAACCCATTATTGTCCCGGCTGAACTAAACCACCAGAGGCGCTGGCAGTGATGTTGCCCGAGAGAAAAGTATGGGACCTCTCTTTCGTAGGATTCTGATTGATCGCTTTCAACCAATCAGAAACCGAAAGAGAGAGGTCCGATACTTTTCTCTCGGGCAACATCACTGCCAGCCCCTCTGGTGGTTTAGTTCAACCAGGACGTTAATGGGTTACAGCTTTACATGCGATTCAGCGGGGAGAGTCATACCCCTGATCCGTGCCGTGAGTTGGTTTTGTAGCGACGTCACGTTTCAAAACCACGTGACTCGACTCAGATTGGCGGATCGGCCAATCTGAGCGCCGTTCCTCGCGAGAGCTCGGATTGGCTGACTCGGCGGACCCGATGGTAGAGCACTGCCAGGGGTATGATCAAGAAGCTATACAAGGAGAAATCACTCCCTATGTCTCTCTGCACGTTAAGGCGATACAAGGTCACCGTTAGAATCCCCACGCGGGGTCCCTGGTCGACTTGGCGCGAACTAACCAGTTTGCGTTACTGCGCATCCCCACGCTTGCAAGAGGAGGAAACGCGAGCACGTGCTGTTCAAAGTGTTCAAAGGCTGGATGCAACTTGGCGGGATGCTAGCTGATGCTAGCGCGAGCTTGTGCTTTTCCACTCCCGCAATGGTAGGGATGCGCAGTAACGCCATCTGGTCAGTTCGCACCAAGTCGACCAGGGACCCCGCGTAGGGATTTGAACGGTGACCTTGTATCGCAACTTTCACCTGAGTGATTTCCCCTTGTAAAGTCTTCTTTTGTATGACTCTCCCCGCCGAAACGCATGTAAGGCTGTAACCCATTAACGTCCTGGTTGAACTAAACCACCAGAGGCGCTGGCAGTGATGTTGCCCGAGAGAAAAGTATCGGACCTCTCTCTTTCGGTTTCTGATTGGTCGAAAGCGATCAATCCTATGAAAGAGAGATCCGATACTTTTCTTTCGGGCAACATCACTGCCAGCGCCTCTGGTGGTTTAGTTCAGCGGGGACAATAATGGGTTAACTTTTTCGGCGACCTGTCATACCCCTGAGCCAGGGTCCGTTCACCTAGATAGGAGCTGTGTCCGAAATTTTCGCCGTGTTCTACAACCAGACGGCGCTATTGCCAGCGAGTGCATTATATCTATATATATTATATGTATAAATATACATACAGGCAAAGTTGCAACGTTCTGCAACCAGAGGCGCTGTTAAAAAGTCTCACCAGTTTAATATGGAGGTGAACCGACCCTGCCCTGAGCACTGCCAACGCGAGATTTCCAACTTCCGACTCTCGCTCTCGCTTTTTGACCGTCTCCCGAGAACGACGTAAAACTACGCGTGACTACGCTCTCCTAGCAGCGTCACGTCACGCCGCGTCGCGCACTAACGTATTATCTTGTATTTAACTTTGTGTGGAATAAAAGTTGTAAATATTTGTATAATAAACTAGAAAGTGTTGAAATCGAAACATCAGTGTTTTAACCATCAAAATTTACATTTCGACCCAACACTTCCCAGCTGAAAATAATCAAATGATCCGTCATTTATCCGGTCATTTGACTGATCATATGGATAAATGGGCATTCTAATCAAATGACTAGACCAAATGGGTCGACAAATGGATTTCCAAATGATGGAACAAACGTCTGACCAAATGGAACGGCCAAATAAAATGGACAAACATTTTTTCATTTGGGAACGTTTTGAAAAATTCCAAAGTTTTTCAGTAACAAAAATTGCGTCATGATTTTTGCTCCTCTGTCGATTTAGCGTAAAAAAAGGTTTTTTTACACGCAGCCATGTGACCAAGTCATTTGTCTAACTGATTGTCCATTTTATTTGGCTGTTCGATTTGGTCAAGCGTTTGGCCGATCATTTGGAAATCCATTTGTCGACCCATTTGGTCTAGTCATTTGACCAGAATGCCCATTTATCCATATGATCAGTCAAATGACCGGATAAATGACGGATCATTTGATTATTTTCAGCTGGGCTCTGACTCCACAGTTTTATGGGTATGGCCAAATCATGTTGGCACATTCTCGTCAATGGAACGGGATAGGCAGAGCTCAGTAGGGATGGGAACTACCAATAAAAAAAGTTATCGATAGTACCGATAGTTTTGATGAAACTTATCATTAGTATCAATAAGACACTATCAATAAGCTCCTACCTCTCTCTTTCTCGAAATACGTATTAAAAAATTTCCTGCTATTCAGTAATAAATGCAGATTCAAACTGAATTTCTTTATTGAAGTTTGTTACAAGCGATAAAATAACAAACGAAGTATATGACGGTACATAAAAAAATTTTGAGTCTTTCGATTACAAGTCAAGGAACTTGTAGCTTTGTCTTAAAAAAAATGAGACGCTTCGCTGATTTCGGGGTTAGTCGCGAACGTTTTTCTGAAATAACATTGCCGGCAGTCGGGTTAACCCGTTCTGATGGAACCGATGAAGCAGGAGTGATGAGATATTTCCGTGCAATATTCTTCAGCTCCTCGCAATCAGTGCATTGATTGTGAGACCAAAACTGAATGACACTTTCATTCTGGCCAAGCAAGGGTGCGTGCATATAAGCATCAAAATGCACAATTGTCTGTGACGTGCAAGGTATTTTCGGGTTAAAAGACATTTGTTCTGTTCACAAGAAAGAAAAGCGACCTAAAAATCAAAGAATGTCAGCAAAGGTCATAAACAATAAATGAGTATTTGTTTGGTTCTTTTTTTCCTTATAGAAGTTCTCCGAGAAGGACCTTCATCCTGCATTGTTTTTTATTTTTCGGATTCTTAGCACCTTATTCGACAATCAAAATAAACACTTAACTAAGCCGCTACTTATTGAACTTTCTTTGGTTACGTTTCAACTTCGGAGTTTCGCACTTTCCGCGGAGTTTCGCGAGTGAGAGAGAAAAAAAATGTTTCTATTGGCATGTTCCCGTTCTCATTATGTAAAAAAAATGAATAAGGTATACAGTGGTGAGAATCAATTTTTGTCAAATTAAGGGATTTTCAGTTTTTGTTTGTAAATACCAAAAAAAATGACCACAAATCCCTAAAACAGAGAAAGAATCGATTTTTCTCACGGGTGTACACTGAACATCAATATCAATAACAATAACTATCAATAAGCTCAAAAGTTATCGATAGTTATTGATATCCTCATCTTCTCGATACTATTGATAGTTATTGGTGGTTTTCCCATCCCTAGAGCTCAGTACATGTATACTATAAGGTCTATGGTGGTCGTACATCGGCAAGCTTGATTTGTTTCAAAGAAAATAATGAATTTTTTTCGATTTTTTAATTATTCGTATAATTTAAATGATTCCACAACACCATTACATTACTGACTGGTATGCGCGAGTAATTATAAGTTTACATCGAAAAATAACTTTTTTTCAAAATTACTGTAATTTACCGTAATAAAACCGCAAACTAAGCGTTACTTACCCCAAAAATAAATTACCGGTAATTTTATCTCTCTAGGAATGGGCCGTGGCCAGCTACGCCAACTTAACGTTGAAAACGTCACGGTTCGCTTCAACGTTGGCACAACCGGATTTTAAGGTTGGTACGACGGCATTTTTTTCCCAGTGTGGCTGGAAACGCATTTCTCTCATTGTATGTATATATATATCTCATCGCTCTACACACTCTCATAAATAGTGATAAATAGTCGCCATGATAGTCTCTCATCAGGAGAGGCTCACCAGGGCTCACTGAGATTGGGAAGTGGACGAGATTTTATGAACAGGACTACTGCGCATTGCGCATGCTCTAAACGTTCTCAGCCAATAATGAATGCGATTTGGTCGGGGGGCATGCGCATACGACCGAGTCCCGTTCAGAAATCTCGCTTAGCTTTAACACGGGAGTGAGCCCCCCCCAGCCCCCCTGCCTCTCATGGTCCCTCATGGCCTCTCATATGCATGAGCTCATATGATGCTTAAATGAGAGCAAAAAAGCAAAAAAAAAAGTATGTTTGGCTCAGTTTGGATGGTTTGGATTTTTTATACACACTTATACATTTGATTTTGTCGAATTTTGTCTAAACTCAAATTCAGTAAACATTGAAATAAATTCGTTCCGTTGTCACGGCGTGTCTTCTTCGTCCAACAAATAATCGAATGTGTGATGTTTGCTGCAGTTTGCTGAAATTATTCTGGCTGTTTAATTGTGTTTAATCATGCATTATAATAGTGCGAATCCATTGTCCAGGAAATGCAGTTTTTGGGACAAGTGTGAGTACTCAGCGCCCTTAATATGGCTCAACAACAATATTTTTCTGTTTTATGATCACCTTTACAGGGTTGAGAAAACATCGTCACTTTCTTTTTCATGTAATTCATGCAATTGTCGTGTAAATAACGGAGAGTCGACTCTGTTTCATGCATCAAACATGAAACTAAAAGGGCTTAGAATCATTAGTTAGTGGATGGAAAATATTGGTTTTGCACAGTTTTTCGCACTTGTTTTCATTTCATTCTTTAAGTATTTACTTACACTTGGCGATGTCAATTATCTAGAAGTCGTTAGAATGTTGATTTTCGCTAACTACGAAACAATTTTAGACCGAAAGCTGTGTTTTAAAAATATAGAAGATTTTTGAAAATCACACGAGACGAAATTTTCATGAGAAATTTGTTTTATTTATTTATATCAGAAATCGCGAATGTCTTTATAAAAATATATTATGTAAATTTATAATACTATATTTATTTATTATCATCAATTGATTAACTATATCTATAAGTATATATTGATCTATTAAATAATTTACTATTATATGTCAAATTATCAATGAAGATTGTCCATTAATTATTGTCTAGTAATAATTACTTATGATATGTATAATCATGTAAATATAATATTAAAACAATATTTTTTAAAGGAAGTTAGAGGATCGTTTCATCACTTGATCAAATTTTGATTTATACACATTTTAAATCAATTTCAGATCAAAGCTAGATTTAAAAAAAATGATAAAGATTGAGAATTACAGTGGAAACGAAATTTTCACAAAAAATTTTTTTTGTATTGTATTATCAATATCGAATGTCTTATCAATAATATTTCTTATTATAAAAAGATGTAATATTATTTATAATATGTAGGCAATAATTTATTAATTAATTATACCTATTAACATGTACCAGGGTCTGGAAGTAACGCGTTACTCTGAAATGTTACATTTTTTACTGTAACGACAACGTAACCCGTTACATTATTTAACAAATAACGATAACGAGAACGAGTCACTTTTTTACAGTAACGAGTAATGAAATTCCATTATTTTACATTACTTTTATCTGTCTTCTTTAGTTTTAAGCACAATTTGTAACTTTTTAAGGAATTTTCCGAAACAGATATACGTAATTTTTGACTTCCTCATTTTTGCATGAAAAATTTACTATAGATAATTTTTATTGGAACAGTTTTTTAGTTGAATTCACACTTTGAAGTGAAATATTAGCAATTCGCAAGTTTGCAAACAAATACGAAAAATACTCGAAGTACTAGAGGAAATTAGTTATGTTATTTGATTCTTCAAAAATTTATGTGATTCTAGGAATCAAGAAACTTCAATTTCTCGAGCTTTCAATTCTAAAAATATATGTTTATAGTAGCCTATAAAAATATGAAAAAAATTTTTCAATTGTAGAATTCTATGAAAAACATAAAAAATATTGAGGGCACTCTAAATCTATAAAGAAATTTTTTTTTCAAAACCATTCCAAATACTTCAAAAATTTTGAACTTTCAATTTCATCTCATTCTGGAAATTCAAGGAGACATCTTTAAAAAACTCTGCAATTCCACAACATTCTATAAATACTTAGAAATACAAAAAGAAAATACGCAATAAAAAATATGTGTATATATATAAAACATTGAAAATCTTTCCAATTCCAGAAATTCATACAGCGACATATAAAAATCATGAGTGATCCTTGGAATCATAGAAAAACTGAAGAAACACGAAAAGTACTGGAATAAGTAAAAATCTATCTAGATATTGTTTTCTGGAAAATCCTGTAAAACACAGAAAATCTCATAATGTTCAAATTTTAGACTTCAAAATTTTTGAAATATATGTATCAATTTATGATATAAAAAATACTAGAATTATGTAAAAATACTTAAAAAATGCGGAACATTTTATCATCCTGAAAAATACAAATAGTTTCAGAAATACTAAACAATCCTTCAAATCATGTGAAAATTGAAAAAGTATCGAAAAAATCAAAGGAAATGAAAATCTTCATAGACACTAATTGCTGAAAAATCCTCTCAAATACAAATAATTTTGTGAACTTTGTATTCTAGAGCATGAAATTTGAGAAATCTATACATAAATGTACAGAAAAATAGTACAAATTTATAAAAATACCGAAAAATTGTGCAACATTTTATACATAATAAAAAATTCAAAATTTTGAAAATCGGTATGTATTGAGATTTTCTCAAAAATCTATTAAATTTGCGAATGCTTCCTAGTGGCTTACATCGAATCAAATGTCATGTTCAGAAGTTTTGTTAACTTGAAAAAAATATAAAAATTTGAACAGGCTGATTAATTTATTCCCAGGGTAAAAAGTATGGGTGAACATTTTTTATTATATTTGAAATCAGAGGGGGAATTTTGGCAACAGATCTGAAGCGACTATAGCTTGTTCCCCACCCAGAAAAATTGTACAAATTTCGAGCTCTTATTGGCCGAGCTGCTCTTATGCTCTTTGCTAATGTAAGAGAGAGATGAATAGCTTTCGCTTCCTCTGCGCCGTCAGGCCGCCGTGTTGCATCTTGTAATTTGAAGAGCGTGAAATTTTACATTATTTGGGTGACCGTGGATGACCGGGAGAAAATATTTTGTTTAAGGAAAACATAAGTTTTATGATTAGGGAGTTGGACTTTTTTCAAGATGGGTATATTTAGAATAGGGAGTATTCCCTATTGCTGTTCTTTTATCCAAAATTATGTTTTATTATTCAGCAAAAAGTCTAAGGATGTTATGTGGATTTTTGAAATCTAAAATCAAAGAGTCTATTATTTATTTAAACAGTGAGGAACCAAAAACGTTCATTTTTTGGATCGAAAAAATTATAACATGATCAACTTGTTATAATTGTTATAATATATATACATAGTGTATAATTTATAAATACAATAAAATGTTATGTACATTGTAAAAAAAACTTTCTGTGCATTATAGAAAGTTAATATCCTATAAATAAGTGAAAATTGCTCTTTATTTGTGTATGGAACTCTACATGTGCAGGTTTTTATCATACATTTATGGAATTTCTTGGAAAAGTATAGGAAAAGTCTCACATGTGCTAATATATAAAAAATTTTAATAGTATTATTTTTATTATTTCCATACATTGCGGAGAAATTCCTGCATTGTTCAAATAAATTCCTTCATTTTCCGTAAAAGTAATTCTAGTTCTCAACCTAAATTATGTATGAGATTTTCCTCACGAATTTATTTAATATTTTGATAGCATGTGGGCCTCCATTTTTTCTCGTAAAGATGACAGTTTTTTGTTTCCTAATTCAAGAATACTTACGAATTTCATTTGCTCGATTCCACATTCGAACGCAGAGGCCGTAAGATAGTTTTCCATGGTAACAAACGTAAAAACTAAGTACAGAAATAGGATGGGTATTGCACTTCTGAATTCAATTTGAACAGTCAAGTTTTCTATGCTTATATCAAAGGTCAAGTGCAATAACTTCCCTGTCAATGAACGGCATTTTAATGATGTAAGAAAATTGAGGAAAAAAAAAACAGGAAAAAATACAGTCGCTTAAAAGTAAAAAAGCAGCCTAAGTTTAGACTATCAACTCGATAAAATAACTTCCTTTTAGAACAGCTTTTTCCGAAACGTCCTGTGTCAGCATAATTTATAATAATCTATCATGAACTCAAGTGACAATAATTATCTATAATATCTAGTATTATCTGCAACATCAAGTATCAGGTTCACAATTGATGAAGTTATTTTATTAAGTTCCTAAGATTTCTTATGTTTTTTGAACATTTCTGATTTGCAGTGATTATTTATTATTATACATACCTACATTTTTAAGGTAATTTTGCAAGAATGCAAAATGACCTTAAAAATAACATTAATTGCATTCATATTATTTTCTATGATCTATCTTCCAGATTTGAAAAACAATTCACTATCATTAATCGTGAAAGTCAATATCAACCATTCCTTCAATATTTGATGACTTGCAGCAAAGCAGTTATTTATAATCTGATAAACAGTTTTCGAGATCAATTTCTATATTCTTTAATGTTTCATTTCAAGTTTTTTTGTTTTGTACTTTTTTATGTATCATTTTTATATTTTCGAGTTTTAATGATTTTTCATGACTTTCCAGCATTTTTGAAATTATTTATCGAAATTCCAATGATTCCCGACGTAAAACCTTTAATTTACCATAATTTTTTATAAACAATCACTATCAGCTTTTTAAAAATAATTTACTGTCATTATCCATAATGCCTGAAGTCCATGATTTCCTTTACTTTTCATTGTTTGCAATCTACATTAATTTACAGTAGTATCGCAGTTTCTTATGGTTCTTGGCGGTTTAACGGAATTTTATGATTCTTCAAGATTCAGTGTTCTATACTAATGTTCCTCATTATTAACAATTACTTTAACTTATTAGAATAGTCAGTTATTCGCTATGGTTTCAGAAATAATGTCTGATGATTGTTCATGGATTTAATGGTTTCATAATAAGAATTCAATAATTTAATCACAAATATAAGAATTTATTCATTCTATATTTTTTTTTTTTTTTTCAATTTTTCAAAAAATTCATTTAAACAGGCAACTTTTTCTCTGTCATGGATATTTTTTTTTAAATACATCACTTTTGGTGGTTATTCATTATAATGTATAATTTTCGAATGTGAGTTAATTTCACATAATCAACCATCTTCAATGTTTTTTTTTAATTTTTCCCATCATTAGTTTTTCTTGTACATGGTTCTTACCATTTTTTGTAGAATGCAGTCAATAAAAATGTTCAAAAATGGTCAGCGGTTTACCTTGATTTCAAGTGAGTCAGCATAATTATGATTTCTCTAAGACTTCGTGAAGATTTATTGTCATGGACAATGATAAATTGTCAATTAACAATCATTTTTCAGGATACCATGAGGTTTTTCAGCAAAAAATTAAAAAAAAAAAAAACGACAGGATATATTCTTTGTGTGTTTTGTCAAGTTGTTCAAATTTATTATTTGTCAAAAGTGAACTGCTCAAGTTAAATATTTCACGTTTTTTATATACACTAGTCCCTTGCTACAACGAGGCGCTCGGGAGTCGCGATCCTTGATATAACGGCCGCTATAGGGGTCCCCACTACGCGACGTTTCGTACAGTTCCGTGAAAGAATAACGTGCAGCGGGTGCGGAATAAATTCGCATGTACAATCTATAATCTCAACAAATTGAGTATGTGAGGGTTTTTGAGGTCGCTGATTGAAAAAATAATGCTAAAAATTCGAAATTCAAAATGACTGATCCAATATGGCCGACATTTTTTTAAAATGTGATATATTTTTTAAACTTTATATTAAGATTTTTGAGATCCAAGATTACGAAAATAAAACTTTAATCCAAAATTCAAAACGATGAATCTAAAATAGTAGATGTTTAATTAAAAAATGTAATATTATGTCTTCTTTTTGGATTAGCTGTACTTACATACTTTTCATACTCGTAATATTCACATTACATTTGAGCAAGATTCAAATTTTTAATTTCGAGTGTAATTTTTGTAACCAGAGATCGCGAAAACCCCTATTTAACAAATTTGATCATAATATGTCATATTTTTGAAAAAAATGTTCAACCATGTTAGATCCGGTATTTTGAATTACGAATTTCGAGAACCATTTTTGTAATCAGTGATCTTAAGAACTCCAATGTACTAAATTTAATCAAAAAATATCGCAGTTTTTGAAAAAAACGTCAGCCACATTGGATCCGCGCATTGTGAATTTGGACTTTATGTGTTATTTTCGTGATCATGGATCTTAAAAACCCTAATATAAAGTTTCAAGAATGTATAATATTTTTAAGAACTGCCGATCATATTAGATCCGCCATGTTTAATTTTCAATTTTAAGAGTTTTTTTCGTAATCAGCGACCTCGAAAGCCCCTGTATACTAAGTTTTACGAAAATATCAAATTTTCGCTGTATCAAGGAATTTTTGCTCATTGTAGCCAGAGCTTGTTATATCAAAGCTCGTTATAGCAAGGGACTAGTATATTTGAAAATTTCGCTCATACTTACTAATGATTTCTATGGTTTTCGTAGTTCCATATTGGGTACTTAATGCGAAAATTCAAAGTCATGTATGGTAAAAATTGCGTTTCTAAAATGTTCTATTGCTTCCAACGGTTATTCAGAATTTTTCCTAATTCCTTATATTGTACATAGTAAAAAAATTATCTATTATTACTCATGCTCTTCTAAATCATTCACGAGCGTTATTAATTGGTATCCATTATTTATATAGTTTTTATTGACCTGCAACCTAGCATAATTTATTAACATGACCAACTGTTTGTTATAAACATAATTCATAAAAATGACCTATGATATTCGACAGTTCTACGAAATTTTATGATTTGGCATGGACCGTCCGGACGATAAGTTATACATAGTAACTACCATTTTTTAAAATATAAATAAACTTCAGGTTGTTTGAGAATGTCTTGATCGATCAATGATCATGGAGAAAAGTATGTACTTGAAATTTAAAACGTTCCTGAGATAAACGGAAACTAAAAAAAATTATGTTTTGATATCTATTTAAGATTGAGGTGCGAAAAAGTTAGTAACATTGGGGAACATTTTTTATACATCCACAATTATTTCTGTTCTCATTTATCATTAAACGTTTGAAGTTTTAGACAGATAAAAAAAAAGAATATGATACACATTTCGAGTAACGGGAAATCGAATGAAATAGTAAAAATTGGTTGCTGTAACAACAACTTTTTATATGAAAAGGACAATCATTCTCTTTGAAATAATAATAATAAGTTGAGGTTGATTTGAAATAATATTCATATTTGATAAATTAAGAAAAATTGAACAAAGCATCTCGTAGAAAGTCTGACTACTGTAATTGTTGCAATTGAAACTAATTTTTTTTTTCGTTAATATGTGCGGAGTCAAAGTAAGTGTGAAATTTTACTTAATAGATTGATTGAAGAGACTGTAACATTACAAAAAATGCCGATATTAGTAGTCAGTATGAGTATCAGAAATAAAATATCGACCATTCGAATCAATCAAAGTATCTGATAGTTACATGTATTCAAATATGCATATATCGATGTATGTGGTACGCGATTATTCTTAGTAGATGAATGTGATTTATATCGAAAACTTATCACTAACATCAGTTAATTTTGACAGATCAGAATTATTGTATATTTTACTCATTATGTATATACCAAAAATTTTCGTTTCGAATATGTATGATTAGGTGATATTTGACTAATCATACATCTATAATTCATATAAAAAAAGTTAAACAATATGTGCAAATAATAATCATCATCATGCAATTTATATGTACACATAAATTATATGCGTGCATTACAGAAAGTCACTGAATTCATAGATATTAGTTTGTAGCTATCATTCTAAAAAGAATTGCAATATTTCCATACTTGTGTGTAAAAATAGAAATAATAGAAATTATCCTGCATTATATTGAAATATTGAGAATATGAGAAAAATTTTTTCTAGTGTATGTAACATTAACATGTATTCGTAGATTTTACATTATATTTTTTATGTAAATTCATTATTATGAATCGCACTTCCAGAAAACATTTTTGTTTCGTAACTTTTTGAATAAAAAATTGGCTCTTTACTTCTAAATTTCAAAAGTCCAAATGACGCTAGTGGATCTTTTGTGTAACAGAATTTTGGGTAAAAAAACAACATTTAAGTATAATGAACTCTCTATCGAGAGATCTTCGATTGATGTAATTTTTTATTAAGCAGCCTCAAATTTTGAAAGTTATGAATCAAAAAACATAAGTATATTCTGCGAAAAGAAATTGTGAAACAAAATCAAGAGCGAATGCTCTCTGATCTAAATCTACCGATCTCGAAAAATCATAAAACCCAAATCATAAAACTTTCGTTTTCCTCAAACAAAATATTTTCTCCCGGTCATCCACGGTCACCCAAATAATCTGAAATTTCACGCTCCTCAAATTACAAGACGCAACGCGGCGCAGAGGAAGCGAAAGCTACTCATCTCTCTCTTAAATTAGCAAAGAGCATAAAAGCGGCTCGGCCAATAAGAGCTCGAAATTTGTGGCATTTTCCTGGGTGGGGAACAAGCTATAGTGGCTCCAGATCCGTTGCCGAAATTCCCCATCCCTGTTTGAAATAAACAATTTCTTTAGAGCAAAACAACCAATACATTGATATTGTTTTTTTTGGCCTTAGTTTCTTGATGTCTTGTTATTTACATTCAATTTATTCCAAAAAGTAACGTGAAAGTAACGGGATGTTACTTTTCTCAAGTGGTAACGGCAACGAGTTATTATTTCTTTTCAAGTAACGGTAACGCAACGAATGTTCGTGATAAAATTAACAAAATTGTATCAACATTTCATAAATGTAGGTTGATAGAATTTTTATTGTTCTTTCATCTCTTTTTTTTACTCGTTCCATTACAGTAATTGACATATATAGACATTTAATTTTTCCCTCAAAAGGTACTTATTTTCATGTCAAGGAAAAACTTAATGAAGTTATGAAATTATTACTAATGAGTTATAAAAAATTTGTATGAATATGTTTTACAATTTCTAGTAAAATGGAACATAAAATATATGATTTATACCTTATATTTATATTTATTCACAGGTGTATTCTACAGAGAAAATTACAATTTTGCTGAAATAATTCCCCCCCCCCCTCCCCCCGAAAAGAGTGCAAAAACATTCTGTCCGCAGGCCTGTATAAATAAACTAGTAAAATATTAGATCGCAATGATTCTATATAAGAGATAACTATAATAAACAAGTGTGGTTCTACACAATGAATATTCGACAAAACAAATCCTCTCCCACTTCAAGTGATACCGCAAAATCTAAACAGAGAAGATGGCTCAGTCAATGATCGTTTCGTCCTACTGATGAGTCCTAATTTATCATTCGAAAAACCCTATCACGCCCAAGCTCAAACAACCATTTTGTTACATCTTTCTTCAATGAAATCCGATTTCTTCCATATTCCTTACCCTTTATCGATACCGGTAGGGCATTAAAAATTCTGTACTTAGTGCAACACAATGATTTGCGATAGCTCGTCTTCTTGACATCTGGTTTCCGTAAACTATAATGCCTCAAATTGTTTCCTGTCATCTCGTCACTATAAACTTTATGTAAATCTAAAAAATTATCGTACAATACCTTCCTCACATATGCCTGGTGAATATCTAGAATCTTTCGCTCTTTATACAACCCCTCTGAGCTATAATTCCTACTCCTGTTAAATATTGACTTAACTATACTCTTCTGTTGTGCTATGAGCGGCCGCAAGATGTTACAATTTGCACCCCCCCCCCCCCAAACTGATATACCGTATGTTGCTACCGACCAGAATAATGCATAATAGGTAGCGAGAAGAACTCTTCTACATAAGATCCTTCTCAGTCTGAAAAACATATATCTCAAATACCTTAACTCCTTGACAATATTACTAATATGTGTCTCCCACCTGAGATTCTCATCAATGTAAACTCCCAGGTATTTCACGTCAGTCACCCTTGTTAATTCACTACACTCACATCTATCCAAAAACGGCTCCATACAAAATTGATCATGCATACTAAGACTAAAGCAGCCTGGTACACTGTCCCTATACAATCCAAAAATCATGAACATCGTCTTCTTCAGATTCAAAGTCAAATAATTGCTACTAAACCAAAGCATTACATCATGTAAGAGTCTCTCAGCATTCTTCTTAACTTCTCCCCAAGTAGCCGCCCTTATCAGTAGAACCGTGTCATCTGCGTACATGACTACTTTTACGTGCATCACCCGAGTTAAAAGATCATTTCTATATAGTGTACAAAGAATAGGTCCCAAGATAGTCCCTTGTGGAACCCCACATTTTACAGTAAGTGTTCGACTCTCAACACCATCAATCTTGACAAGCTGTTTCCTGTCGCTTAAATAGCTCCTAAAAAATCTTTGAGCTTTTCCACGAAAACCTACTCGATGCAATTTTTCCAAAAGTAATTCATGATTCACAGTATCAAAAGCCTTAGTTAAGTCAAGGAAGATGGCAACACACGGAACCGAGCTATTCAAAGCCGTATAAAGTTCCCCGCAAACACCATTCAGGGCATCACTAGTTGATTTCTTCTCTCTAAAACCAAACTGGGTGTGCAAAATATTTTTCTTGTTGATAAAGTCTGTAATCTTTCCCTTCACTACTTTCTCAAAAATTTTAGCAAAATTGGATATGAGCGATATTGGTTGGTAATTTGTTACTAAAGTCCTATCCCCTGATTTATAGTACTATTTCAGCTTTCTTCCACTAACTAGGAACAATTCCTTTACTTATGGCCTCATTTATTATAAAACATAGAGGTTTAATGATAAAACTTTTAATAGACTTTATAACTTTCACATTAATGCTGTTCAACCCTCCCGCTTTACCTAATGAAAGCCCGTTGATAATTTTATCAATATCATCCCCAGTAGTGGGGCTAAAGAAAAACGAATTTGCAACTGACCTACTGTATTCATAACTGGTGTCAGTGGCCTTCATCTTTTTGGCAAGGTCAGGTCCAATTTCATTAAAAAATTTATTGAATTCATCAACAATATCATTTCTATCCGTAACGTAATCTTGTGAGCCCTCTGCATATATTTTTTCACAATTTATCCTATCTTTCTTTCTTTTGTTGAGAAGATTATTAATGCATTGCCATAATCTTTTTGTAATCAGCTCATCAGTCATCCAATCTTTTCTTTTTGAAACCCCTTTTTTAAATCTGAACGACCTGCTTGCCTTATGAATATAATTCCCTATTATAGTGATAAAATTACTCGTCATTACATCCACCCCCGCCCCATTATAAACTGTCTCCCAACTCTCGGTCGATAAGTCATGCAGCAACACCCCATAGTTAATCACATTATATTTCACACTTCCCTCTCTCACATTCTCCACGCCCAGATTGAGTTCAAGGAGAGTCGAAAAATGATCGGTAAAAGTAGTTTTCAATTTATAAGATGCAATTTCAGAATTCCCTACTTGTGTCCTGGCAAAAATGTGATCAATGCATGACTTAGTAGTAGATGTAACCCGCGTATAGCCATTAATATAAGATAGGTACCCCTTTTCAGAATAATTGTCAAGGTATAGATTCGTAAGTGGAGTAAACTGTCGTATATCTAAATTGAAGTCACCAACTACAAAATTATTGATAACGTCCTCATACCTGGTGAGAAAAACCTGCAGATCACTGACGAATTGCGGAACCCCGATTGTATGTGGCCTATACACTGAAGTCACAAGTACCTCAATACCCATTCCTATTGTGATCTCAGTATTAATAGCGCTAACTTGACAATGTTCACTTTTGTCGAAACACTCTGAAATCTATCGGAAACATGAACTGCTACACCTTCATTCCCGTTTAACAATCTACTGTGATGAACAAAACTATAGCCGTCAATTGCAAACTCATCATCAAGAATCACTTGAAATGTTTCTGTGCAAATAATAACATCAGGCCTCCGCCTCATACCACCAACCAAAATCTCTAGCGACTCAAAATTTCTCCTCATACTGCGAATATTGACGTGAAAAATTAATAAACTATTCTCCGATTTCACGTAGTTTCCCAACTCGCTCACATTTTCACAAACAATTGTACTGAAATCCCGACCCAAGTCATCATAAACATTATCAACTGGCATACCAGAAAACACACGCGAAGTACGACAATAAATCCAAAGTCATCCTTAGAAAATGGAGCCCGTGTAAAACTGACTCTTTACATGATAAAAAACGTAGCCGAAAGAAACAACAGCAATAACAATCATCATCGTGACATTCAAAAATTCCCATAGTCAGTTCTGTTGACCCTGTAATTTTTCAATGACGCAAAAGTTTCACACGACCCTTCCTCATAAGCAGCATGATTAACCTCAATTTCCCTGCCGAATCTTTGTTTCGCCTTTTCGCAATTGATGCATTTCTTCTTTTCCCTATTTTGACAATCTTTCCCATTGTGCGCCCCTGAACAAAAACAACATCTTACCTCGTTCTTACAGTTCTTCGCGCTGTGATTGTACCCGCAGCAATTCCAACAACGACGTATGTTCCAGTCCTCAAACACTTTGCAGCGTTGCCATCCAATGTAGACGAATCCACTTCCCATCATCTGTTTGAAGCATTGCGGGCTGACCTCTGCGAAGGCTGTTCGTGTTTTTGTTTTTTCGTGCCATTGAACGTGTACAATATTGATATTTTGACATTCCTCGTTCTGGATGTTTTCGAAATTCAGCCTCATGATCGATTCTTCCAAATTTTCTTTAGTACAGGGTGGGGCACAAGTATCAGTGCAATTTTGACGGGTTGTTTAAAAGAAACTATTAAACTTACACACATGAAACTTTTTTATTTTATTCGGTACGTCTTGCCGTTTTTTGCCTCAATTTTTGAGAATCACATCAGGAAGATGATGACTCTGAGCAGCGATACACTGATGAGGCGATTTCTGAAATTGACGACGACATTTTGGCACATCTCGATGGGTATTTCGGCGATTTCCTCCCGAATTCGATTCTTGAGTTCTTCCAAAGTGTGAGGCCGATGTTTAAAAACACGTTCCTACAGGTATCCCCACAGGAAAAAGTCGCAAATGCTTAAATTAGGCTAGCGCGCGGGCCATCCCACGTCGCCCCTCAGGGAGACGAGGCGCTCAGGGAATTCTCGGGCAATCATGATTCTGTAGGGATGAAATGATAAATTTTTATGCAAGATCCTCCTTAGTAAGCGGTTAGATAGGCCCAACAAAATCGCATGTTTCCGAGCAGAGCGCCTAGGCGACTGTTCAATGGCTGCTCTCACTCTCGCTACGATTTCGGGTGTTGTTACTGATTTGGGTCTTCCAGAACTCTTGGATCCTTGTGTCTTACCAGTTTCTTCGAAATTACGCACCCAAGTCGCGATAAAATTACGGTGTGGGACTTTATGGCGACGCGAAAGATTGAAACGCTGCTAGAAGGCCCTCTGATTCGCGACGAAAGAACGGCCATTTTCGAAAAATGCGTTGACAACAAAACCCTTGTGTTTTCCGGACCAAACCATTGCAACTACTGAAAACGGCAAGATTCACCCGACCCATTGATACCACTCCTAGTTTTCTACTCCTACTACATGAAATATACCAGCCTGTCAAAATTGCACTGAAACTTTTGCCCCACCCTGTTTAGTTTTCTTCAATATTCAGAATTTTAACTCTCGGCTTCAATAACTTTTCAGTAACAATCTCGTATTTGTCCTCAAGATTTTCCGTCAAATTGTTCTTCAATATTTCAGCGTGCTTAATATTAGAACATTTTATTTTAATTGCACCATGTTTTATCTCTCTGGTCTGTATAATTTTCAAATTCTGCTTGTTGATGTTGACAGTCCTTGATATTTCTCTCTTGGTTGCTGCCGCATCTTGCATTTGTTTTGGTTGAATTATTATCCATGGAGCGTTGGTGTTAGTAGGTAATTGTCTCGTATTTTGGTGCGACTGGACTGAGTTCTTGGCGACATCTGTGTATAAAAATCGATTCGTTCCTTGGTACAATTTTTTGTTTTCTTCAAGTAAGGAAATTTTGTCCTGAAGCAACTTGCTGCTGCTCTTTTTTTCACTGATTATGTCATTTAATAATTTTTTCTCATTGTTGACTGAAACTTATAATTGTTTCATTTTTTGCACTTCATTCGCCAATTTTTTGGCTGTTTCAACAGCTTTATGATATTTTGGGTTTCGGTTGATATCAGATTCATCGAACCTAATATCACCCTCCGCCGATTCAGTATTTTCGAGCGCTAATGCATCCACACACTGACAGTGCAATCTTGTGCTATCTATCTGCGTTGCTTCCGGGCAGTATTTTTCCACACATCCAAAGTGATAAGCGACACCACAGTCAACGCAAATGCACGTTTTCACTTTTTTCTTACAGCATTTGTACTCCGGCTCCTTCCTTCCAACTCCTCCTGATTGCCACGACATCACTGCTGGCCACCACCAGAGTCCCGTCCAAAGATGCCACGAGGAAATTAGGTTAAGTTGTCACCAATCAACACCAATAGCCACAAAAATTAGAATAATAGAGCATCCTTCAGTAAAGCTGGATGTTCAATTTGCGCTAGAGCGTTCCTGTAACAAAACGTGCCCTCGGGCACACCAGAATGCAGCAAAAATCTCCGAAAAACAGGGTTTTACTAGAGACAGTTTCAAAAAGCGTGTTGACTACTCACATGTCAGCTGACGTAAGCTGACGTTTATACCTATTAAAAATGAATAAAAGAATACACTATAAGGGGAGAGCCTCCTATAGACAGGAGTTTTCACGCCTCAAATTTGTCCGTGGATTAAAAAAAACTATCCATCTGAGATATTTGAATTTTCAAACAATTATTCTTCTTTATTTATCCTAATTACCAAAAAAAAATTTCTCAAAAAATCTTGCTTCGATCCCGAGATATGGGCTGCCAAAGTTGACAGTGCATTTTTCTGAGAGGCAAATGGCGTGCACTCTGGAGCCTCCAAAAATGATTCTAGAACCAAAATGTTTGACAATATTTGTTTATTATAAAGTCTTTAATGGAGTGACGTCCTTCGAGTTGTAAAAAAAATTTTTTTATTACAACGTTTATTAACAAACAAAAAAATTCAATTTTTACAAAAGTCGTGTTAAAAAAAAAAAATTTTTTTTAAACAAAAACGTCATTCCATTAAAGACTTAATAATAAACAAATATTGTCCAACATTTTGGTTCTAGCATCATTTTTGGAGGCTCCAGAGTGCACGCCGTTTGCCTCTCCGAAAAATGCACGGTCGACTTTGGCAGCCCATATCTCGGGATTAAAGCAAGATTTTTTGAAAAAAAATTTTTTTGTAATTATAATAAATAAAGAAGAATAATTGTTTGAAAATTCAAATATCTCAGATGGATAGTTTTTTTTTATTCACGGACAAATTTGAGGCGCGAAAACTCCTATCTATAGGAGGCTCTCCCCTTAAACCTATGAAATTTGTATAAATGTTTTTTTTTCTATTACAGAAAAATACACTGGGCTCTCCCGAACATAACTTTCCCGAACATCACATCTCTCGACCATTACGAAATTCCTCTCGACCATTACGAAATTCCTCTCCCGACCATCACGAAATTCCTTCCGAAAAGTGGCGAGGAATCTGATTGGTTATGTTTAGATTACATACATGTATGCAGGAATTTGCGCCGGCGCATGAAATATGCATACTGCGCACGCGCGCCGCTCGATTCCAGAGAGAAGCCCTCACTCCGCTCCCGTGATGTTGGAGAGATTTTCAGGATTTTTTTTCATGATGTTCGGGAGAGCCCAGTGAACATGCAGAAATTTTTGAATAAAAAGAAACATAATTGAAGGATTTTGTTTTTTCAGACACGCAGCATAAAAAGTAGAAATGGAGTGCTGACCACAAGCTCTTACATCGTAGTAATAGCAGAATTAACAATTATCGCATGTCAAATTGGGGACACTGACCGGAAATGTCATCACAAATGAATATAAACAGTGGGAAAAGGGGGAGAGGTGCCAACAATACTTCGGCTTCGACAGCCTCGTCCCTGAGTAGTTCCACGGACCTGGCCAGTCTCTTCGAGTGTCCTGTTTGCTTCGACTATGTCCTCCCGCCCATACTCCAATGTCAGAGTGGCCACCTTGTCTGCAGCAATTGCAGGCCTAAACTCACATGTTGCCCAACATGTCGGGGACCTCTAGGTATATAATTTTGTTCAATTTTGCACTGTGAGTGATTATTGTCATTATGACAGTAAGGAATTTTCCTGAGAAGTCTACTTTTGATTCCCAGTAAACACCAAACGTAACACGTTATGTAACACAGGGGTAAAATTGCGATTTAACAATGTTAGTGATGAACAACTGCCCTTCTTGGTGTTCTATGAATTGTTACACCGTTAAAGTTACTCCATGTTATAGTAACGCTAGTAAGTTAAACAGTTAACGATATGAAATATAACAGCTACACAACGTTGAGATTCTTGTGTGGTGTAACAACCCAGTAAACATTCGTGATCGTTATATCATCATGTATGCAGACAGAAGCATATGCATATGTATGGCACCATGATGATATACATAACATAATATAAAAAGTAAGGTTTAATGATTTTTGTTAGGCTAACTGCACACCAAACTGTGACTTTAGGGGAGTGTAAGGGGTGTTGATGTAAAGAGAATTTCCAAGGCAGATGATGGCCAACAGGAACTGCTCTTTCCGGGAGCACCTGGAATCCAGCATTGCGACACAAGGGCATCATTTGAATGACATCATCTTCAAAACTGAAAATTTTTTTACGTTATTGAAACTCCCCATGTTTGTGAACAATTTGAGTAAATGACAATTTGTTGATTGCAATTACGTCGGACATAGCATTTTTTTCAAATCCATCCATCCTTTCTCATGGACCCTGTATCACGATCAAGAATGTTTACTGGGAATATTACGGTATCATTACAAAAATTTTTTTCCACATATTTTCTTCAGGATGATTTTCTTCAGCCTGTTTAATAAACCACCTACTCATGCGTTTCCACACTTGATAAAATTTGTTTTAATTCAATATCAGGTAACATACGGAACCTCGCAATGGAAAAAGTTGCGAGCAATGTGATGTTTCCGTGTAAGTACTCAACGAGTGGGTGCACAGTGTCGTTGGTGCACACAGAAAAACCAGATCACGAAGACACATGCGAATACCGTCCATACAGTTGTCCCTGCCCTGGTGCTTCCTGCAAGTGGCAGGGTTCCCTGGAACAAGTCATGAATCACCTCGTGATGAGCCACAAAAGTATCACAACCCTCCAAGGTATAAGACATTTTTTTTCAAACCTTTTTAAAACTTTTTTTTGTATGTTGCAAACACTTTGCAAGTGTTGAATGAAAAAAAATTTTCTCGTTTCAGGAGAAGATATCGTATTTTTAGCCACTGATATTAATCTTCCCGGTGCTGTTGATTGGGTAATGATGCAGTCTTGTTTTGGGCATCACTTCATGCTCGTCCTTGAAAAACAGGAGAAGTACGACGGCCATCAACAGTTCTTTGCCATTGTACAACTCATCGGTTCCAGGAAACAAGCAGAAAGTTTTGCCTATAGGTGATTTTTCCATGGCAATTTGTTTTTTTTCTCCTTTGCATCATATTTATGTTCATATTGCATATTCTTTTGAAAATTATACACTGAGAAGTAAAAATCGTCACAATGATAATATGTTTTCAATTTATATTCAACACCTGACATGAGAATACATCTGCCTGTTACAAAGATATGTATTCGTATCGGAACGAAATCATATTGTCTTGTAGGTATCATATTGTCCTCGTTAGGTATCTGATATCCTTCCTTGCAGCATCTGCCTAGATTTATAGGGCAACTAAAAAGTATTGTCCCTTGCAGTATCTTATCGTCACCATGACAATTTCAACTCACAGTGTAGGCACACTTTGTATTACATGGAAAGAAAAAGTTTACAAAGAAAATATAAAAGTGAGGATATTATAATTATATAATTTATAACTCCATGCACAAGTGGGGTTTCGGAGTTTTGAGGTATCGGTGTTTCCTTGCCCATGGTATTCCGAGGCAACGAAGTGTTAGTGGATACACACCATAAGGTTGCAAGAAAACGACAGATCGGGTTTTGATGAATCGGGATTTTAACAGATCAAAATTCTGGCCAGTCGGTGATTTGACTTTTCGGTTTTTTAGTAATTTGGAATATTAAATTTGAGGTGTTTTGATATTTTGGATTTTTTATTTTGCTTATTTATTGGCAAAATGCGGGTTTGGTTGAATGAAAATTTAGTGAACTGAATAAAAATTTGGCAGGAATCGAAGAAAATCAAAATCGGTCATTTGTAATTTTGGCGTTTCGAAAATCGCGATAATTAAAAGAATCTAGGGAAATCGTGTTTTGAAACAGTGTGGATTCAGAGTATTTTTTTCCTGATTAGACATGAGAAATTGCACCTTTTAGTGGGCTATTAGCAGGTTCACATAGGATTGAAGATGTTTCACTTGACTTTCAACCATTAAAACTCCTTTTTTTCCATAGTATTCAAATAGTTATAGTCCACCATGAAGTGAAACTTCTAATGTACCATAGTCAGACTGACACGGCTGGAGCCGCGTTGTCGGTGATCAAGTTTTTTTTATCATATAGAGATAGAGAGATACATTCTAAGTTGTGTGTGATGTCATTATCAGATTAATTTTTTTCAGACTCGAGTTGAATGGAGTCAAACGACGTTTGACTTGGGAAGCGATGCCTCGATCGATCCACGAGGGAGTGTCGTCAGCCATTATGAACTCGGACTGCCTCGTCTTTGACACCTCAATTGCACAGTTGTTCGCCGACAATGGTAATTTGGGAATAAACGTCACAATTTCGCAGACATGAAATAAAGCTTAACAGTGCACAGGCTCGAATTTTGATCCATGACAGTGAAATAAGAGAAAAACAGTAACAAAAGTTCACTAATGTGGTGTCAGTTTTCTATAGAGTCAAGATGATGCTATAAAATAAGGAAAACAATGATAACAAAACACCGTGTTAAGCGAAAAACTGCGTCTTTGCGTATTATTATTTTTCAACTATCGGAAGCACGCTGAGTGGGCATATCGCATGGGATACACAGAGTACGTTCCCAGCATAATAATTGAGAAAAATAATGCTGTTACTTTGTACATAAGATTAAAGCTCTATCAAGTTAATATTTAAATAGACTGCCCATTTTTTTTTTGTTTTTCGATTCGTCGGAAAGTACTTGTAATTATGTTAGAACCAAACGTCGTACGATTTTGGAGGTGCCTCAGAAACTTGATAGATCTTGGTTTGAGAGTAAATTTCTCGAACGTAGAATATAGTTTAATCGGATTCGTTTACCCTTTGTGATATGCATAATTTATCTGGAAGACATACATTATTTGTTTAGTTTTTGTGATATCCATGATTTGTGTTAAATATGCACGCTTTAAGGTCTTTTTTTCGGTCACACTGCCAACGAATAATGCATCGCGAAATTCCATGTGCACTGAAAGCTTAGGCCAAGAAAATGTCGATGCGCGAAACATTGGTTTTTGGTGTCAATGATCCCGAAGCGGGTATCATTGGCCTGAACTTTCACTGTACCTGAACACATCAAATTCATCGTTATGGTAATTTTTTCGAGAACTTGCACGAAGGCGGGTTTTCCAGCAGATAATGTAAGCAGAATCTCTATTTTTTTTAATGCCATGATGGATGAAATTTCATTGTTGAACCGTAAATGTATTGTGATTTATAGGTAATGCAACATGTATCGATTTTGAATCACCTGCGTGGCGATTGATTCGAAAAATTATTGAATATGAATTCAGTACGTATTGAGATGCTTGTATATTTATTCTACTTTTTCACTGTTTTGTATCCATGAATATTAGCATATTTATAATGGATGTTTTTCGAGTAACGTTGACGAAAGGAATTGATATTTCGCTCCTATTCGTAATCTTGACATTAAATCTGAAATTGTCCTTTGGGGCTAGTTAAGGTAGTACCTCCAGGATGAAATGATATGAATATAGCCGCAACAAAAAATTCTTGCAGCCGCATTCACATTTCAGGCACTGTGCACATATGTCGGCAATGTCGCATCTACCACTGTCTGCCACCTGCTTCCATATAAGCAGTGGCAAGCACGGGTAAGCACTGTAGCTATATATACGATCAGCAATTGTTTCGCTTGGAATGCGACGTTGCCAAATGTACGTTGGTAAGAATAAAATAAAATAATTTTCTGTCGCATAAATATGTAGTCAACTATGATGCGATTTAGCACAGAGTTTATAAACATTTTGAACAATGTGTCCTTAATTTTCCAGAATTTTCGGCCAATAACTTTTTGATTTATTCGAAAAAATGATGCTGTTCCCATAATAACGCATGTAAAAACTATTGAATGTTTGAAGTAGTGGATCGACTTGAAATTCGGCAAGGAATTTTTTTTAACCTTATTTACAAATTTCGTCAAAATCGGTCAATAATTTTTATCGTGGAGGTACTACCTTAATCAACCGGTGATAATAATTGACAACACTTTGCTTATAAGTGAAAGCTTTGAGTTTTGTGTTAATATTACATTAAAATGGCTATTAGTTTGCAAAAGAAATGTATAAAAATACGCACGGCGGTGTAAGATATTTCACGTGGTCCCTATATCCTAAAGGTATTGTGGGGTAATGGTTAAAGCGCCAATATTACAGTTTGAACATTACTGGTTGAACTCCCGGCTCTGACAGTCTTTTTTACATATACCAGTCAAAACTAAAGTTATACAAGTGAAATAATAAGAATACATATAACAATCTGTTTATTACAAGTAAAATAGTATATTTGTCCAAGGTGCGAACGATATTTTTCATCGTAGTGAGCAAAAAATACCTCTTTTGTCCGCTGGGATGAAAAAATTTCTTTCTCATAACACCAATTCATTTATTGATTGATTAGCTCTAAATGATAGTAACAGCTTTAATGTCGACGTATATAATTGCTATAATTTGATTCGTCTCTTATTCATTGCCTTATCCATCACACGCTCCGAAAATCACTTCTCAACACAGGCAATAAGAAAACAAATATGTGAATTCAGCATCTCATTTCGTATTTCGTAGTTTACATTAAACTTCGTTTTAAGGTTGATTCGCAGTCCTCATACAATGAAACATTCATAGTTGAATTCTGCGTGATACGTGATTTTATTTTGTACATACTATAGATTGTTAATGTAATAAATATTGCGACACAATGATTGACCACGCACCAATTACTCACCTTGCATTAAGGGGGCACTTACCGCAAAAAATCGATTTTTTTGTGCAATCGATCGAAAAACTTGAAGAATGACAGTGTGAAATTCGTAGTATTTTGTATGAAACAGCTACCGCGTCCCACCGCATATGGATGCGTGTGCCGCGCCGCGCGGCGCCATGTGTCTTTAAAAATTTAATTTCGCGTTTTCGCGAAGGAGACTCGAATCGCACGTAGGGACGAGCAAATTCAGCAGAACGAGTTCTTCGAAGAAGCAAAGAGGTTACTGCAAGTTACTGTATGAATTAGGGTGTTAATCTTAGATCGATTTTTAAAAAGATCGACCTTTTTTTTCTAGAAATCGATGTTTTCGATGCAATTTTTTTCTCTACGATAAGCAGAGCTCGGAAGTATCGATTGTCTATCATTATCTAGCCTCAAATCAAACATAAGCCTGTCTTTGTTGCGTAGTAGAATTCTACTACTATCTCCGAGCCCTGGCGATAAGATCAATCTTTGATCTTTTTTTGCGAGATTGGGAAAAAAAAATTATCATAAAAAAATCGCTTTATAATAAGTAATTGACAGTTTTATTTTCAATGAATGATATTTTCTTCGGTTTTCTATATTTTCAACAACTTTTTTGATAAAATTTTTTTTAGAATATTGTAATTTTATTTTAATTTAATTTTTTATTTTTATTTTTATTAGTATAAAAATGATACAAAATATAAATATGATATTTGAAAATAAATATGATGATCCGAACCATACTCTCAGAATTGCCCAGATCACCGTACAGACTCCCGCCCGGGAGTGCGGAAAAAAGGTAATAAAATCGATGGTCGATCTTTTAATACGAAAGTTTACCATCAAATTCGTTCTCATTTGAAAGATAAAAAAAGATAGATCTTCGATCTTTCGATTTTTTTGTGTGATAGTGTCCATTATTCTATGTGAACATGAAAAATTGTTGATTTTTTTAATTTTTTATAGTTTTTTGTACAAAAAAAACTCGTGAGAGAAATGAAACTTCTCACGGCAAATTACTGCAATTTAAATTAAACAAAAAAGAAAGTTCGTTCAATTTTATGAGAAAAACACCTGAAGAAACCATTAAAACCAAAACATGAACTGCGTTCATAACTGTTGTTTGAAACTGAATAAATTGAAATTGGAATTTCCAGCAAGAAAATTCGAATCTAAATTTAAAATTTAACGACAAAGATTTAATTTTCTTCCACATTGCATGTATACCACACAATGAGAGACTGATCAGTCTGTTTTCATCATCATGACATGCAGAAGTTCGAATTCTTTGGAAAAGATTTTTCAAAGAATCACGAATGATCCCGACTGCACACGAATGTGGACCTAACTGCTTACACCTCGCCTTGTTACACTTTCTTTCGGATTTTACTCCCAACGGGCCGAAAGAAGTTTCACTTCAATGTGTCCAAATTTTTACGAAAAAATGTTTTTTTTTTCGTTCACCGCGTATTTGTTAATATTTGATTCCAAATGGGTTTCTGAAGTTCATGTAGAAAAAATGAGTGTACTGAATGAAGAAAAATAAATTTCTATTTTAGTACAAAATTACGGACGGTATGACGCCCGCCATCCAGCAACTCCAAATGCGAGATGTACTAGTGTGCCAGGGATTGCTCTGCGATTTTCAAAGATTTTAACTTCAATTTTTCTGTAATAACCCCCCCACCCATAAATTTTCCACTGGTCCCCTTAAAATTTTTTATTCAAATAAATTTTAAGGTAAAAAATTGCCTAGTATCACATTGCATACCTTAATGTTTTTAATAAATTATCTTTTAGTTAATGAAAGAACTCGAGCTGAAAATTTGTTGATTATTTTATAAATGAATTATCAGAAATAACTGGTATGTCATATTCCATACCAAAAAACATTTGAAAATCGGATTAATCTTTTATTTGAAGTTACCAACAAATAATCTGCAGAATGGAAACAACGCTCTATTTAATTTTGCTTTGCACTCATTTTTCGATGACATCCAACGAGCCGGAAAAAAGAAATTGCAGAGTGTCGCAGAATATATACAAAGAAAATTCTCAACCGAAAAAAAATACTGAGGAACCGAATTCGTATCGTTATTGCGATTCTGGGAGTAAATTTGATCATAAAGTTTCTTATTTAGCGAGCACGTGTTTAGGTTTTTCTTCGTACACTTCGAATCATTGCGTTAACGTCGAATTGACGTCGGTTTGCGTACGATGCGGAATGTGTTTGGCGATTGCTAAGGAGGTACATTTTATGGTTATTTTGTAACTCGAATTAATTAGAGAATATTCAGCGAATAATAAGACAATTCATTCAGTTTCGTTTTTTTCTGGTGTCAAAAGTTCTTCATAAACGATGTGTGATAAAATTAAGAACTCTGTCATCAGTTCATATTAAAAAATAAAGATAAAAATAAGCAATTACAGGGTTATATAACAGTTCGGTTTAGAATTTTACAACCGTTAACTTTGCTCAGTAATAGTTCCAATCACCAGCCATTATTCCCTGGTAAAAACTTATACCATACTCAGAATTTAGCGTAAAATTACATCAAGTTCAATTATTCTGATGCAACATTTTCTTTTCGTTTACAGATAAATAAAACTCTTATTGAAACTCATGGCGTCATCTTTCCGATTCTGAGACTTCGAGATGACGAAATCAAGGAATTGTTGGAAAATATTTGCAATCATTCCTTTAAAAAGTAAAAAAATAATCTTTAAAATAACTTATGCACTGTCTTTGGGTCTTGTGTAAAACTGCACTGTAAAAATTTTGTTTTCCACGAATATACCAGGATGATTGAACATAGGGGCGACAGAATGCTATTTTTTTGGGGGGGGGGGAGGGTTATCGTATTTCTTCGAAATACGTATGATCAAGTTTTTTAATTTTGAAACGAAAAATTGAGAGACTTGGAAAACAAAAAATTTCGGAAATTCCTATTGAGTCGGACAATTTTTTATGACCATCGATAATTTTTAAGTAGTTTTTTATCAGTTTAGAATTTCGAAAAATTTCATAATTACATGTTTCATAATGTCGTTATTATCAGACATACGCGAAATTTTAGGAAATATTAATTAAGTTCGTATTTGTGTTGAGAATCATGTTTTTTTTATACGATTGCACGATTATGTTTTTCCGATTTTGCAACAAATACTTGAAATAATTGAAAAATAGTTAGGAATCGAAATCTTTGTGGAGCTATACCAATTTTCAAAAAATGTGAAAAATTTGAGTAGTTAGTATGTTAGAAGTTTTACAAATTTTAAAAAATCGGAAAACATTTACAGGTTTAGAAGATGTCAATAAATATAAAAAAGTCAAAATTTTTGTAATCTTTTAGCGAACGTAAGTAATTTCATTAATTGTGTTTCTTATTATATTTTTTAAAAATATGCATATTAGTAAAATTTTTATATTTTTAACGAAAACTTGAAATACTTGAAAAATATTTATGAATTTTATTACACATTTTTCCATGAGTTTGACAAATTTCATAAAATTTTGAAATTGTCGAGTAGTTGGTTCGATGTTTTTAGAAACTTTAAAAAGTTTGGAAAATCATAGCACATTAAAAAATTCAAAAATTGTCAATCATGCTACAAAATTCAAAATTTTCATAAGATTCAGAAAACATCCATCATTTGGAAAACTGTGTCTAATTGAAATTCTGAAGATAGCCAATAATTCAAAAAAATTCGATCAATCGGTAGAATTTCACGAAATTTTAACGAATCTTGTATATATTAGCGTTCATTATCACGCACGTATTTTTTATGTCTTTATAATATGCATGATAGTGTGTTTTCCTAACTGAAATCTGAAAAATTCCAAGACTGTTAAAAAATCACGAAAAACTCCAAGACTGTTAAAAAATCGCAAAAAATCATAGTGAGTTGCAAAAATTTTATTGAATTGTGGAAGTTTTTGATTGTTGGTGTGATGTCAAAATTTTGAAAATTTCGGAAAATCATAACACATTGGAAATTCTATAAAACTATCATAAAAAACAAACATTTTGTACAGTTTCGGATTGTATACATATATTTTGTGATTTTCGTTCATCGTATTTCTTTAAAATATGAGGTATGAAACCTTTTTTCAATAAAAATTTGGAATACATGGGAAGTACTTATATATCATGGAGAATCTTGTATGAGTTAGGCAAATTTTCATGTATCATATATTACGAAAAAATGAATAGTTTCGGAGCGGAGCACGAGAATTTTCGAACGCTCCCCAGCTGAAAATAATCAAATTATCCGTCATTTATCCGGTCATTTGACTGATCATATGGATAAATGGGCATTCTGGTCAAATGGGTCGGCAAATGGATTTCCAAATGATCGGCCAAACGCCTGACCAAATCGAACAGCCAAATAAAATGGACAATCAGTTAGACTAATGATTTGATCACATGGCTACGTGTAAAAAAACCTTTTTTTTACGCTAAATCGACAGAGGAGCAAAAATCAGGACGTAATTTTTTTTGTTGAAAAAGTTTGAAATTTTTCAAAACGTTCCCAAATGAAAAAACGTTTGTCCATTTTATTTGGCTGTTCCATTTGGTCAGACGTTTGTTTGATTATTTGGAAATCCATTTGTCGACCCATTTGGTCTAGTCATTTGACTAGAATGCCCATTTATCCATACGATCAGTCAAATGACCGGATAAATGACGGATCATATGATTATTTTAAGCTTGGATATCCGCTCCGGAGCGGAGCATTCGACAGGTTTTTCGCTCCGCTTCGGGTTGAAGGTGAAAAACATTAGGCGTGAAATAATCTCTTTAATCAAAACAAGATTTTGGTATACAATACTGATCGCAAACCAAAAACCCAATGAAACAGCTGCCTATAAATAGTTCATTACGTCCAAGGTACGGATGTGCGCATTTGGCGAAAAGGTAGTACAATAGTCCTCGGCTTCGCCTCGGTCCATTATACTCCCGTTTCACCTACGAGCACATTCGTGCCTGTTACATGAGGTATTTTATGCCACGATAACCGAAAAATCAAATCCAAATGTCAGTTTTGAGGTTAAAGTGGCATAAAATATGTTTTTCCTCGAAACAAGCTTGAACACAAAAATATATGATTTTTATATAATATAATCGCTGAATTGACTTTTTCGCATTAAGTAAATTATGGGAATTATTCGAAGCCCCTGATTTTTTAAACTTCTTGTTAGTTTCAACACATTCTGACTGTTTCAATATTTTTAATATATTTGAATTTTTTCGAAACTTCTGAATGAGCGTGACGCCCATTTCACAATACCTCACAGTGCATTGTAGTTGTAATAACTTTGACAATTTAGTCACGGTAGTACTTACACTTGAGCAATTTTCCATAGATTTTCCTGAAAAATTGAGAATTTGATCTTAATATTGTACCTAATCTATGGTAAAAATTTTATAATTGCATACCGGGCTGATTTTTGAGTTATAATTTTTTGAAATTTACACGCACGTATATGGAGAATCGTGCATTTTCGCTTATATTATAAAAACTTTTCTATAATTAATTTTGAAAAAATTACCGAAAACTACTCTTAAGATGAATATCAACCTTGCGAAATTTCAACAACGGTTTCCAAACTATTTTTTGAGATATTTACAAAAAAAACCTACAACTGTAATTTTTGCACGGACCATAGGTACGCTTGGCAACGTCGCATTTTAAAAGACGCAATGATAATATTTCCGTCATATTTATATCATTTAAAAATTTTAAATAAATCTACAAAAATAGTACATGCGTGAACTACAGCTACGGCTGCGCATGCAAACATGTTTACATACATTTACATATTTATATACGCTGAGCGAGACATACAAAAAACAGTTGCGATGTTGCCAAATCTACGAATTAAAATTGCGGAGTTGAATGAAGTTGGCCATGCACGACTTTGTGACTAAATTCAATTTCTTTTAAGTGCAAGAACTACCTTAAGTAGCATTTTTGACAGTGTTGTCATTTTTTTCACGGTTTTCACATTTTTAACAGTTCGAATAAGTATGTCTCACAGTTTTGACATTTTGAAGAGTCCTGAAATGTAATTTCAGAAAATAATAGATTTGAGTCCCATTGTAAAATATACCAAATTACTCAGAACTTCTGTACACAAAGACGCAAAATTGAAAAAAACAAACTTTTCCATAACTCTGAACTTCCGATAACAATCACAATTTCTAAATACACATTCCTAAAAAAAAAAATAAAATAAAAACTTAATGGAAGATCAAGCTTCGAAAAAAAACAAATTTTCCATCTTTGCAAGAAAAAACAAACAGAAAAATCTTTCTAGTTAATTTGACTAGTGAAATAAATTTCAAAACTGCCAAATTTTAATATTACCGTGATAACGACGAAAAAAGAGACATTTTAGTGACTATAGTTTTATTAAACACTGACTGTTTTCGAGTTTTTTTGACGAGTCAAAAAAACTGAGTGGTTTTAGTTTATTGATCTGTTTTTTCAAGGTCACGTAGCATAACTATAGACGGGCGTTTATGCTTATGTGCTTGGTAGAAGCTGAATTATTGACGCTCACGTTAAAAAAGTACGATTTTGCTACTGGCGTGGTTATGTGGTTAAAATGACAAAACCACCTGCCCATTCAGGAAAAATCGTCAAACAATCAAAGTCGCTGCGATTTGATGACCTTTGTACTTACGAGCTCTGGAAATCAGGATTTAATATAATGTTTAACGTCTTCATTTTTGTGCAATTATTAGGCAAGAGAGAAAAAAAAGGTAAAAATGAAGGCTGTTTAAGGAACAAAATTATGCATATGTACTTCAATTCCCAGGTATTGAAATGAAAGCTTTGATGAGAACGTTCGAATATCATCAATACATTAAAACCTCATTTATATCGTCCCTTTCTAATTTTCCCCACTCTCAGCAATATCTTAAGTGTCCATAGATTTTTGTATGTAAGTAAGAGTAGATTCTACTCTATTCAGTAAAGTGAATAAGAAAGGAGAATATAAATGAGGTTTCAGTGTATATTTTTTTAATAGTTTTTTCTACTGCATTAATGGTTTATTAGAGTTCCGTAATTTGCAGCTTCATAAGTTCTAATGTAATGAATGTTTAAGGCATATAGGCGCTGGATAGGAACGATAAGGAAAAGTTTGGGAGGGGGGGGGGGTGGAGAGCCCCTAGTAAATACGATAGAAATCAAAAACGAGGGCAATACATATAGGTATTACAAAAAAATAGAATTCGAAAAATTGTCTCTACTCTATTTATTTTATATTGTCCTCCCGAATGGGCCACTAATAAGTTTAACCATCTGTACTGAACCGGACGTTTTAATGAAGTGACTAAACATCCCCGGTTTACACGATTTTTACATTATGTTTACGTAAAAACTTTACTCGATTTTAACTTAAAGTTGACGGTAACTGACAATTCACTTAAAATAATACTGGTATACAGAAAAAATTAATGTAAATTGTTCACCCGAATTCACGTTGCTTTTAGGTTAACTTTTGGAATCAAAAGTCTGAATTCGGAAAAATGAAAAATACTGCTCGATAGCTTTTGAAAAATTAATGTTAGTTTCCGTTTAAACTTTTGTTGTAAATGTCATAGTTTTTTGTAAAAAAAAATAAAAACCGATGATTTTTGAATCGAAAAATCCATGTTTTTTAAAACTTACATCGCCACTGAGCATTCATTTTTCAACGTTTTAACATAACTTTTGTTTACTTTTGTTCGGAAAGGTCTAGCGATGAACACAGTATCAAAATATTCATCAAAAGTTAATAACAATCGACTTTTTTATTCCGATTGAAAAACTATGTTTTCTGACGTTCGCATTGAAAATGTATTGACGGAATTTTCGTTTATAACGGGGTTTTCACGCTTGTGATAATCTTGAGTGTATTGTCGAACTTTTTAGAGAGTTTGAGCTTCCTCAAACTATTATTTATAGAAAACACAGCGTGTTGAATACAACGCACAGCGCGATGTGATTGAATTTTACGCGCGTGAGCTCCGTATTAATTTGTAATATCAGCGAAAAATTCATCGCGCTGTGCGTCGTGTTCAACCCGCTGGGTTTTCTATAAATAATAGTTTGAATAAGCTCAAACTCTCCAAAAAGTTCGACAATACACTCAAGATTATCACAAGCGTGAAAACCCCGTTAAAAACGAAAATTCCGTCGATACATTTTTAATGCGAACGTCAGAAAACATGGTTTTACAATAGGATTGAAAAAAAGTCGATTGTTCTTAACTTTTAATGAATATTTTGATACTGTGTTCGTCGCTAGACCATTCCGAACAAAAGTAAACAAAAGTTATGTTAAAACGTTGAAAAATGAATGCTCAGCGGCGATGTAAGTTTTAAAGAACATGGATTTTTCGATTTAAAAATCATCGGTTTTTATTTTTTTAAACAAAAAACTATGACATTTACAACAAAAGTTTAAACGGAGACTAAAATTTATTTTTCAAAATCTATCGAGCAGTATTGTTCATTTTTCCGAATTCAGACTTTTGATTTTGACTCTTGACATCACCGCGCGGACAATACTTTTACGTGTTTTCGAACGCTCGGCGAGTTATTGCATCCGGAGGCTCAATTTATGCATTTTTACATGGGTATTTTTGAAAAATTTACTCATGCAGAATTTTCCACCATACCTATATCTTCTGCCGCCCTTGATGGTTGAAGATGACCCGAGAACCCGTAAAATTCATATTCCTTGCAATACTCTAAGACAATATTGCCTTTGCCATATTTGTGAAAACATGAAATTGACAGAGATATCAGCGATTGAAATTACGAGCGTTGGACCAATGAGAGTGCACTTCGGCTACGCTTAAGCCGAGTCCTCACGCGTTTTAAGGTTTTCCCACTGGTCTAGCGTTCACAATTTGAATCACCAATATCTCCGCCAATATTAAGTTTTCATGAATATGCCAAAGGAAACATCGTCTTCAAATTTTGCAAGGAATCTTGATTTCTCAGTTTTCCAAGTGTTTTGACCACTATGAAAAGTTTTCACGAACTAAAATAATTGAACGATAATTTTATTCCGTTTGATTTATAACGGCATAAATGTTTGGAAATTTCAGTTACAGTCTGAGACTAATAGAAGGAAATCGTCTAATCACCGATAGATCGCCGAATGCAATTTTGATACCAACATCCATTGATGGTTTTTGGGAACAAAAGTATACAAAATATTCTATTTAAGACTGACAAAAATATCAATTGATTCAACCTTTTATCCAAGTTTAAAGGAAAAATGCATGGGTTTTCTCCATGAAATGGGGGCTAAAAAATTGTACGAACATTGGCTGCGTTGGGATTTCGGGGAGAACGAGAAGCAAGAGAGCGAAGATCTTACCACTATTCTTTGCAAGTAAATTAAAAATTATTGTTTTACCATTCTTTAAAAATTTTATGGCTTTGACATCTCGAATGTTCCAGGAACGATTACGGCACATTTCGCGATTGCAGAAATCTCGAATGAAGAGTCTTTTCCGAGATGAAGTTGTAGATATTTTTACTTAAGAGATGGAAAAATTTGTAATATTTTACGATAAATTTTATTATACATAATTATTCGCATTTTATTGATTGACATGATTCTTACATATGAAATAATGTGTTGAATTTGCTGAAAGTTTATAAATATCAATTATATCCCTGTACGTAAACAGCATTGATTTTTATTCAACTAAAAAACAACTCTAAGGCAAGAACTTGATCAAGTTCGGATCTTGAGGTTTCATTTCTTTGTGAATGGTTGAAGTAGAAACTTGATTAAAAAATGGCAAAGTCGCCAGAGCTGGCCTTTGCGGGTTATTTTTGTGTCTTTTCGGATAAAGGTTGTTAAGTAACTTTGCTCGCATTTTTGTTCGTTTTTGCCACATTCTCTCGCAAACGACGAGGATGATAGAGATGAGGAATCCGAAAGCAAGAATTCCGTAGGCGCTGTAAACATCCCTTATTCCTGCGCTATTGAAGTTGTTTTGCTTTCTGCATTTGGGTAAACTTGGAAAAATTTCGTTTGTCATGCGGTCTATCAGGCCCAGTTCTTTCATTCGCAAAATGCTGAAAGTTTTTTCATGTTATAAGTGTTGATTTAGGATTAGAGAAACCTTTGTAAAAAGTACTATTGCAGTTAGAATTCATTCCACAGAAAAATTTTTGCAATTGAACCAGGAGCGAAGGTGGAAAACATTTTTGGGAGGATTTTTAAACTAACGAGATGAATTTTGCAATTTTCTTCGGAAAATAATACTTGTCGTGAACCACTAACCTTCCTAGTTGGATAAGGAAATAGCTACTTTTATTGCTTAAGTGTACCTGAGATTGATAATTTTCTTGTAAGGGCAATTTTTCGACATCGGCAAAGCAACAGTTGTTTCAGTCCCTTTTAAATACAGTTCTTGCAAGTTGCATTTGTTAGGTATTAAATTAGTTGTCAGCATTTGGCGTGCTAAGGAAGCACTCACGAAAAAAGCATAACGACTTTTAGCAGCTCTATACAGGCCTTCCACTGTACTTAATTTTGTTTCTCTGTTGTTGAACGCGTTGATGAAAATTGCTCTCATGTCACTTTTATTTGACGCCTGTAATAGTAACGTTTTGTTGAGACCGATTCTAAAAAACATTAAAACTTCTATTTCTGAAACATATTGTCGTAGACCTACAAATTTAAACCCTAGCAGTCCAACTACCACCTAGATCGGTGGTAACTAGGTGGTAGTTACACTGATACCTCGATTTTATTGGAGGTTCGGGGCTCTCCAACTAAATCGAGAGAACGTTTAATCCGATTAACTCGAGCTCTGGTAGGCGCAAACCTGTACACTTAAAGGGACTGTACGCCTAGATTCGAGGATGTTTTGTAAGAAACATTTCTTATCGAGAGCTCAATCGAGAGGGTACGGCCCTGGAGGATCTTCGAGCTCGTGACTAATCCGCGTCACGGTGAATAATCTCCAATAAAATCGAGACCAATAAAATCGAGGTACGTGTGTATGTGGTAATTAAGTGGTAACTAGGTGGTAAATTTGTTCTTACCCACAAATCGATGTTAACGTTTCCAAACTACTAGAAATCATTGCATTTAATTATTTAGCAGTTATTTTGAGACAAATTACTAAAAAACAACTAGAAATAAGGCAATATTCGAAAATTTTCATGACATTTATACACAATGCAAAATGACATGATAAATGATCATTGAAATCTACTCTACCAACAGTGTAATTTAAAACCATGTTGGCTACAACTATTATTCAAAATCTTATTTGATTGCGTTGTAAACAACCTTATAATAGATATTTATTCACCAAGGGAGGAAGAGGATGATTTCGACGAGCGTATGTTTGTGTCCGAGCGGAGCGAGATAAACATTGATGCGATTTGCAGGATTTCGGGTATCCGCGATGAATTTTTCAGCGGGAGTAATCTAAGTGATTGCTCCCTAAGGAGATTACTTTGCGGGAGCAATCGCTTAGATTGCTTACCACTTACCACCTAACTACCGCCTAGTTACCACCGATCTAGATGGTAGTTGGACTGCTAGGGAGCTATTCTATTTTTTTACTCATACTAACATTTACATTTGATAACAATTAGATCTTCTCCTGGAGATTTCCGATATGAATGATTATATAATATTTACGACATTAGATAACCTTTAGGAATGAAACACATGATTCAAACAAGATTGATCAATGACTATCGACGTGTACGCGAACTAACGTATATAAAGGCGTCTATGGGTCACTCGTGGGAATTTTTTTGTAAACCATCTCTGTCATTCAGGGAATCCACTATTGTCATACTTTGAATAAACCAGTGTTTGAGGAACAACATGTCCTTTTATATTCCGTAACCCATAACAATATTAATAAATAATCGGAAATCAGTCAGATATGACAGAAAATCTGTCATATTTGTGAAAAGAATTCAGTATTAGTATTCACACATGCTTAGTTCTCATCGTGAAATTCGTGATGTACTGAGAAGAATCAAAATGTGATTTTTGAAAGGTATTCGCAGGGGCGGCAGAATATGTGGGTATGATGAGATTGATGAGTAGCACTGCACTGAAAAAAAAAAAACCTCTTAAACAGTACGATAATTGCATTCAGTATCTGCTATACTTCCATCGCGACGTGAAAACGAAACGAATTTACAGTTGTTTTTAACATACTTTTCGTAAAAAGTATCATATGAAGCAGCTGTTTTGAGTAAATCACTTACACAAAATGTGAAATGTTGGTATAGCAGAAGTCAAGATACTAGAATTATACTTTATGCAAAATTTCAAATTGTATAATATGGGTTCAATATATTTTAGTGCATCATCAATGAAAATTTACAATTTTTATTCTACATTAAGCTATTTGAAAGATCAACTTATCCGATCTCATAAACGACAAACTGCTATTCTACTATGTATGAATTCATATATGGTATGGCACTTTCAGACAAAACTTCCTCTGCGCATGCACAGATGTGTCACGTGACAAGCTTCTTCCTCGATGCAACAATATGGCTGAAATCGGACGGATTGAAGCGTCTATTTACGTCTAAATTGTCTTGAGCAGTGTGTCGAATAGTAGGAATTTATTGCATGGAAATACAGTCCTTCGTTTCTGTTTCCTATTTTTTTATCAGTTTCGTGCTTTGTGGGTGCATTTTTAAAGGATCGTGTTCACCAACTTTGGGAAACGATATTGATTTGTTTTAATTATGTTTTGTTAATTATGTTTGTTTTATTGTTGTTGTGATCATATTTTGTTGATTATATTTTGAGCTTTTGGTCATTGGTCATTAGTCTTTGAAAATCGGTGATAATATATTCACCTTCACAGATGCCTAATGTATGCAATATGAATTTAATATTTTATAAAAATATGTGAATTACTTTTTTTATGACAGTAGTACTTAATTTTTCAATATAGCTTATATTACTTTTCATTGCACCATAGTCTATGAACAAGTACTACACTATACCGTAATTCAAATACATGTACTACCTACACCAGATTTTGCTATACCAACCATCATTTTCTAATAGATATTCATCTCGTGTTTCCGGAGCAAGACTAGTATAGCACTTTTTAAGAAAAAATTTCGGGATTACGAAGAGGTTTTTTTTCAGTGTGCCCACTCGCAGAATTCTTCTTGGGCAAAATATCCAAAAACACTCATGCAAAAATGCATTTGTTTATAAATTGTAGTTTTATCAACTTGTTCAACTTTTCACAAATCACATAATTTATGGAAGTTGTCTAAAATTTTAGATTATTACAGCATTTTCGAAAATTTTTTAATCAAAAAAATTTACGTGCATATTTTGAAATTTTGCAAGTTTTAATAATTTTTCAGAATCATTGACAATCTTTGGAATTTTGAAAATTTTGTTTTAAAAATTTTCGACGTTGAACGTAAGGGGCCATCCATAAAAGACGTACGCATTTTTCCTATTTGCATCCTGCTCACTCCGCTGCTGAATAACTTCACTCTAGTGTTCTTGCAAGAACATTTTCACTGCAAACAGAAAATTATTGAAGGACAAAAAATAGGATTCGAACGCAAAGCATTTTTATACTTTGTGAGTGAGATCAAAGACGCCGACACCAAAGTATTGAAATGCAGTGAGTTTCAATCTCATTTTGCGTCGTCAAATAATTTTCTGATTGTAGCGTGATGCAAGATCTACTTCAATTTTTAAATACTGACCAAATATTACAAATTTTTTATTAAAAAAAATTTCATAATGCATATTTAAAAAAATATGATGAACGAAATAAAATTTACAAAGTCAATGAACACATTCTGAAAACCTACAAAAGTTTTGAATTTTCTAGAATTATTAAGCTTTTAAAATTTCCTTTGTGGTACATGATTTTCCGAAATTTTCAATATTTTTGACTTCTCGTAACTATCATAAACTTCCACAATTTTATGAAAATTTGTGCAACTCATAAACATTTCTCGCGATTTTTACAAACTCTTAAAATTTTTTAGATTTTTTAAAAAATGTTTAAAAAACACCGTCATGCATATTTTGAAGAAATATTGAATATTTATGATAATGAACACAAATAAAAAATTCATTAATATTACATAAAATTCTACTGATTTATCGAATTTTTTTGAATTATTGGTAATCTTAAGAATTTCAAATGTTTCCTGTTTTTTTACAAGTCTGTTGAATTTTAAACGTAATGCAGGCTATTTAAAATTTTCGAAACGATATGAAAACTGTCTAACTTATTAAGATTTTTTTCATGAGTTTTCGAATGCCTTTCAAGTACTACAAATTTGTATGATTTTTTACAAATACTTTTATGCATATGTGTACCTACTTTGTCCAAATACAAGTGATAATGAACACAATTTGTGAAATGAGCGATGTTTTCTAAAATTCTATAAAAATTTCAATTTTTGTAGGATATACGATAGTTTTTGGAATTTTTACTGTATTATGAATTTTCTTAAACTTCAAGAGTTTCTAATAACATCAAACCAACCACTCAAAACTTTTAAAATTTTCTAAAATTTGCCAAACTCGTAAAACTTCTATGGTAATTTAATAATCCCTTGCAAAAAAACACTGCGTGCCACTGCGCGAAAACATATTATGGGCGTGTGGGTTCCTCATGGATACTATATCTATTTATACTGGTATATATAGAGATAGTATGCATGATAAACCACACGTCCGTAATGTTTTCGCGCAGTGGCACGCAATGTTTTTTGCAAGGGATATTTTTTAAGTGTCCTAAGTTTTCGTTAAAAATATACGAAATATTTAAATTCAACAAAAATTTTGATCATCGACATTTTTTATGATATACAATGTGTTCTTGTTTTTTTCAAAATGTGCCAAATTTCTAACACGTTACCACAACTTCTCAAATTTTCCAAACTCTATAAAAATTTGTCTAGCTAGCAAAGATTCCTTTTGATTTTTAAGTACTTTTAAGTATTTAAAATTCTTGTTGAAAATTCGGGAAAAAATTATTGTCCATATGTAGGAAAAACACGATTCTCAAGATGTAATTCAAATCTTGTGAATTTTTTGAAATTATTGACCATCTACAAAATTTTGTTTTTTTGAAATATTCAAGTGATAAAAAACTTATCAAAAATTTTGAATAATCATAAAAAATTTTCTAACCCAATAGGATTTTCATACTTTTTCAATATTTTTCAGCTCTCTCAATTTTTTGTTTGAAAATGTAAAAACATCATCATGCGTATTTCAACAAAAAATAATATTGAACCCCTTCCACCCACCAAACATAATTAAGTCATTTACTACCCACCCGAAAAAATCGCATTCTGCCGCCCCCGGGGATTTGTGTTGTTTTAGAGATTTTTACCCGTATAAAATCCTCGTCGTGACTGCTCAATCCAATTTTGTACTTGTAATGTTGGAGGTCCTCAATACTACGGATTTCACGAGTTTGTACAGAAAGTATCGAAGTTATGCTACCAGAATATGCATTGTAAATTACAAGGGCGAAAAGAAGACCAACAAGAAGGACGGTTTTACCAGAACGAGTTACCGGTGTCCAAGGTGAACCTGGAAATTGATTTTTCGAATGATTTTAGATTGTCAGCGATAGAAAATGAACCCCTAGTAATTTTAAAACCTTATAGAAACCTTATGAGAAAATAAAATTTCTTATAAAAGTTCGACTTCTTATAAGGTTCACAATTACTAGGGACCTATCATTCAGAAATGTAGGATTATAATATAGACTTGAGTATCATATATTGAAGACGTTTCACTGTTTTATATAATAATTGAGATAATAATTATCCATGATAATAATCAGTTTCCTCACGTTTAGGACGAGAACTTCATCTCCTATTTACCTTGCATACACAAAATGCTGCATCCCCAAATGATAGCTTCACCTAAGCCATAGTGCACATTGTCATCACTGTAATGTGTAATTTTTGCCACAAAATTGATGATTTCGGTCATCATTATAATTGCAAGGTACGTAATACCAACTGAAATCGTGAGTTTTGTGCTGAAAGGCGATGTAAAAATGTCTCTTGTTTTTTCTCCAAATGGTTCTACGTAATAAATGTTCCTCCTACGCAGCATCGGAAGTTTAATATTATTCGTCATTAAGTATATTCGACATCATATATTTCGTAGTTTTTATAGTTTTCTCATAGTTTTCATAGTATAGCTTGAATGAATAAAAACCTAATATTTTTAAAGAGATAAATTACACTTTCCTCTTAGAATTATTTTCTTTTTTTTATCATCAAAGGAGTGAGTCTCTCTTTTATTGCAGCACTGTAGGGTACACCGGGGCATTCCGGGACAGTGCGAATAAATTAAAAATGGAACATTGGAAAAATCACAAAAAACTATCTTATGTTGCGTCCCAAGGTAACTACTCTACTAACAGAGTTTAGTCGATTGCATATGTTACGTATTATGTGTAGGAGAGTAAATGTGTTTTCTGGCACTAAAACGAAGTATTTCCGTTGTTACATTTTCGCGTTTGTTGCCTACCATATTATTATTAATCAATATTCTAAATCAAACTGAATTTTATTAGTAGAATCTGTATAGAACGAAAATCCACAAAAATCGTCATTTAGGATTTTTTCTAATTGTCATTTTATATGAGTATCACATCCCTGATGAGGCAAGGAACTCCTTGCGAAACGTTGGTTTGATACAATAAAAATTTTTTCTACAGTCCACAGTGTTGAATTTGAATTAATTAAGAAAACCAAAAAATCGTGTCGGGGAATTTAGGGACGCACATGTCCGGGGTAATTTGGGACACTTTGCTTTTCAGTGCAAGACGAATAACAACTGATTATTATTTTGACAGGAACATGTTTGGCAGTTATAAGCATAAAAAGATGCAGTGCCCACGGATTAAATGAAAAAAGCAGTAGCAGCTGTGAAAAATGAAGGTTTGTCAATCAGAAAATCAGATGAAACATACAAAGTGTCTCGTTCATCTCTACGACGATTTTGCCAAACCACAATGGATGATAATTCCATCATGGAGAGTATTTGTCTCAGTTGAAGAACTAGATAAAACGCTTCATACTATTCGTTCATTTTCAAAAGCTGGACCTCGAAAGAAATCAAACAGAGAAAGGAAAAAGAAAATTGCCGAATTTCGACTAAATCGGAAATGATGCAACCACTTACCGAAGAATAGGAATTGGCTAAGCGCTATAAAGAAAAAACTAAATTAAAACAAAATCCTACCAAAAGGATTCGCAAAACAACCAATAAAAAAGAGGATTTGAGCACAGCGAAGAACCCAACAAGGAATCAACCAGCACACAGAGGACACCCAAGAACAAATGAGCCAGAATCTAGCGACATCAATTAAATACTTAGTATATGGAAATTTTCTGAAAGTATTGAAGTCAGTAAGATATTAAACATAAAATAACTCTTGAAAACACATTCCTTACTTTTTATGGTATTTTTTTTGCTTACAAATGACGTGTCCCGAATTGCCCCAGTACCTGTCCCTAATTACCCCGATATCGGGGCATTTAGGAACGATGTACACTTTTTACTATCTGACGAATATTACTTATTACGTTTGAAATAGAAAAATCCTGTTAACGGGGTTCAATTGAGAAAGTTTCAGGTTTTCAGAAAATATAGTTTGTTGAACAATAACCTAATATATGAATTTGTAAAACTTCACAATACAAAAGTGTCCCGAAAATCTCCGGTCTCCCCTAACTATATATTTTTGTAAATTAAATTTTTTCTTTATTGGGATTTGAACTTGGTTCCTCTCACGCACTTACGATTAAGAAGTTACATACACGAAACTTATGCATTACGCTACTAGAATTTTTGTGAACGAATGTTTTTTGTAAGAAATTGCACTACTCCGATCGTGATTTCATTATTATCTACTTACACGTATTTGATTACCGGGTAGCTAAAAACCACATCTTCATTACTTTCTTCAGTTGGAGTAATGTAACCGAACCCTATATCTACGCTATTCTTAACAATGTCATGAAACAAATCCGTCCAAACTTTACTCGTCGACGATCCAAGTTTTTCGTGCAAAACGAATTTTTCCCTTTTTCGAAACAAGCAAAAAATTATATTTCTTGTTAGAATAACAGAAAGGTTGAATCTTTCGAAACGCGTTATATTTTTCGCATTTTGCACAAAAATCATTTTATTTTCAATTTCATCTCAATTAAAATAATTCAACTATAGTAAATTTGTAATTTAAACAATAAATAAAGAAACACAAACTTCACGATCATTTTATAAAAAAAAAACCTATTATGCAGTTTGGTTGAAGCAATTATGATTTTTTTTTTAGTGACTAAATTGTTTGCAAAGAAAGGCTTAAATATCCTTACGTTGCATTTAGCATTTCCGTTAAACTTCTCATGATATTGAGCATAGGGTTGATATCATTGGTTTTTTTCTTCACACTTTCCGCTTTCACGGTTTCCGTACTTCCATTGTAAATCCCAACAACCAAAGGGTACCCTCGAAAATTGTTCCTCATTTTTGGTCTTAACGTTATTTTGAAATCGTAATTTTCCGGATTCCAAAAGCCTAGAAAGTCTACGACGAGACTTGAGTTTTCATTTAGACGTATTTTGTATACGTGGGATAAGTAAAAAGCTCTAGTTTTGTTTTCTTCGAAGATGGCGTAATTTAGGCGTGCAGCGCTCGATTTTGTGATTTTCAATGCATTTTGATCACGAAAAGCCATTTTTGCGGCGTATCCTCGAAGCCCAGCACAAAAAACCGATGCTTTGTTTGCTCTGGTAAAAAACGAAATTTTAGCATTTCGGACTTATTGTAGGAGTATCTGGTATAAAAATTATTTCACTATTTTCACAGTCAGTTGTGTTATTTTTCGTCCTTTTACGAATTTTTCGTGCTAAAAGAAGTGGAGAAAAGCAACATAATTATTAATAAAAATGAAATAATGAAATTACGTTTCGAAACAAAAATTACGATTGCTTTTTATGAGAAATCGAAGTTTTTAAAGTGTTTACTTCTTATTTTGAGATATAGATTTGTTTTCCAGAAAATTAAATAATTTTAAAAAGGATCAGGAGAAAAAAATTATACAAAATCTTTTGTGTATATTTTATTCTACGACTTTTTAAATGAAAAATTTTTTATTGTACGAGGATCATTTTGATGATTACGGTATAAATGAGGAAAGTGAAAAATTTTTGAGTGGCCAAAAAAATTGGAAATTTGATAAATTATTGAGGATTCTAAAAATTTCGGAAAATTTATAGAATCTTAGAGAATTTCGATAGAGTAGTATTAAGATATTGTGAAAAATTCCAAAGATTGCGCATGAATAGAAACTGTGTAATCATCTTCAAGTTTTCGAAAACGAAAAAATGTCTTATCGTACGTAGATTGTCAACAGTTTTGATTATTTCAATGTAAATTAAGAAAATGTTTCAAAGAATTCATAAACTTGAAAAATAACAAAAATACCAGTAATCTTCAAAAATTCAGAAAATTAATTCAACTCTCATTTCATAAATTTTCAAAATTGTAAAATATTCTAAAGATAGTGATAGTTTTGCTTATTCCGACGTAAATTCGGAAACTTGAAATATTTTGACAAATACGAGAAACTCAACTATTTTATAAATTACCAATAATCTCAGAAAACTCACAATATATAGATAGAATTTTGGAAAATTGAGATAAATTTTTATGATCTTGTCAAATTCTGGAGATATAGAAGAGTCCGAGGCTAGTGCCTCGGACGAAAAATTATCGTCCTTGTCCTCGGAACAGCAATAATGCGTCGCGATAAACAATGTACTATTTCAATCATTTTATTTCTAAGGTCGATTTTCATAATTTATATTTTTCATAAGAAAATGAAAAATTCCTAAAAATTTGAACTCTACTTCATAAATTTTTAATGTAAAATGAATGGAACGTTTCCTTATGAGAAATTATATCGTTTTTAAATTCGATCAATGACGAAAATTCCCCCCCCCCCCCCAACAGAAATCCTGGCTACGCCTTTGATGCTATGTATAAAAAATTCAGTGTTTGGTGATTTATAAAAATAACATCATGTTAAAAATATTGTAAGAAAACCAAGTGTGCAATATTAATAGAGATTTTATGTGATTGAAAATTCATAGAATAATTAACGTAAAGAACATCAATTGTCATGTGTCGTAATAGTACATTGTTTACCGCGGCGCATTAATGCTGTTCCGAGGACAGGAAAATATCGTCCTTGTCCGAGGATGGCAAATGCGTTAAGGTTAACATATGATTTTTTACGTCAACGGGGAAAAATATTTGAATTAAAATGATCTATCGATGTAAAATTTTATAGAAAGAAACTATATTCCATCGTATTTTCACTTTCTTCATACTTTATGAAACGATGTTTTTATGTTTTTTTTTTTACACAAAAAGAACGTTAAGGGACTGAGTAGACGTAATAAAAAGTTTTTTTTTTTTGTAAAAGCGTTTCTTATTGCAATACAATTACTCCTATGATAGAAATGTTAAAATATATATATTCTCTTTAAAGAAGGTCACTCATAAGCGATGACGAAAAAATTCTTCATGATTTTTCTATAATGCAATATGAATTATTTACCGTATTTGGTAACGATGAATGAAATCTCCATATTCTCTTTCACTCAGAAAAGTATTTGCCACAACTACATCGCTGTCAATACCAATATTTAAATCTTTTAAAATCGTGTGATACGGAATCAACATCAAATTCGTAATAATTATAAGCCATGAAACATAATAACTGAAAGACGCTTTTTGCGAAGCCTGAAACATTATATAAACTGCTGTAACATGCATTAAGGGTTTTATTTTATGTAAACAATTATATTGTTTGTTGGTATTTTAATGTTTATTCTAGCTTTTTCTATGATAGTAATGAAAAAATAAGGAATCGGAGAACATATTTTAGTCTATGATGCAGTCAAGTTAACTGTAAAAGCTTTGAGTATCTCAAAAAATATTCTAACATTTCATAAACTCCAAAAAAATTATTGATATTTCAAGCGAAAGTTTTTGTCGTGGGGAAAAATGCAGATATGATATTATTATCCTGATATCAATTTATCATAATTCTTGGAAGTCATCTTATAATTTATCATTATCTTCTTTGAAGATTTTTCATTCCTAGTTATAAAGACATCTCAACTAAAACATTCTTCAAACATTAATTTCAAGAAAAAATTGATCGATTCTCTCGAGATTGTAAAGTTTTTTTTGGCCAAGCATGTAAAAACTTGTTTTCCATTTGCGGTTTTCGCATCATAGAAATAATCCTTATTCACCAGATTCAGAATATTGTTAGTCGACACTAAATTTACGTTGTCGAGAAAAACCACCGCGGCAACGCGATGTCTTCTGATCTTCAAAGCCTCTATTATTTCTGGTTCTTGTGCCGATTGAACACTAAGTTTTATTCCGTGTTTACCGAAACATCGCAAAAGAGGAATCGTATATTCCAAAGCACATCCTGAAAGTGAGTTCATTAGGAATAAAAAAGACATTGAAAAGTAATGGTTACCACAATTTTCATCAATTGCGAGATGAGTATTTTTTTTCCAGAGATTTCTTCATCGAAAGTTTGTTTTTTGGTTATCTTATTATATACACTTGATAATTACTTTGAAAATTTTTCAAGATAATAAACACTTGAATTGGCGATTCAACCCTGGCTAATACTGAAGTTTTTATTTGATACGATTAATTTGAAATTTTTAAAAGACTACGATCATTTTTTAAGACTCACAAAACAACAGATGTGGGAGATCTGGTGTTAATTAGGATGGACCCTCCAGGAATATTTTTTTTAAGGAACAAACCATTAATCATTTTAGTTAATCTATACTTTTTGTTTGACCATGGACATAATCAGTGAGCTAGTTCGAATTTTCATATTATTTTCAAGTTCAAAAAATTTCTGAATATAACATTGAACTCAATATTAGCCACTGAGAAAAATTTGAGAATTTAGAAGATTTGGAGGGAATCTTATCTACACAGATTTTTTGTATTTTTGACACTATTTATATTTTTCAGTATGTATAACATGTCGCAGGATTTTCCAGTATTTTTATGTATTTGCACTATGTTCATGTACATTGCTGTAAAGATTTCAATAAATTCATACTCTAGAATTCAAAGTTCAATAAGTTTTCTGTATTTAAGAGAATTTTTCAGGAAACAGTGTCTACGTTTTATTTATTTTAGTGTTCTTGGTACTTTTTCAGTTTTTTTACGATTTGAAGGATCGTTCAGTATTTCTAAAGTTATTCGTATTTTTCAGGATATACAAAATGTTGCAGGATTTTCTAGTATAGATTTTTGTATAGACTTCGAGAATCTGAAGTTCGGAGTTTATTACATTTTTCGTGTTTCAAAGGATTTATCAGAATATTAAAGGATTTTTTTTTCTTTTTGTAATTTCTATATTTCTTCAGTTTTTTTACGATTTGAAGAACCGTTTAGTAATATTGTATATTTTTATATAAATTTCTGGAGTTCGATGCTCTAGTTATAAAATTTGTATCTATTTTTAGTGTTTCATAGATTTATTTGTCATTTTCCATACTTATTTTCTTTTTTCTTTCTTAGTATTTATAGAATGGTGTAGATTTTTTTGGTTTCTTTGAAATATCTTTTTAAATTTCCAGAATTAGATTTCCTACAGTGAAAAGTTTAAAATATTTGAAGTTTTTCAATTGATTTTGCAGAAAACAGTTTCTTCATAGATTTAGAGTGCCCTCAATACTTTGTGAATTTATTACAGACTTTTAAGATTTGGAAAGCTTCTAGTTTATATATGAACTTTTATATTTATATTTTGTTAGAATTCACTGCTCGAGAAATTGAAGTTTATTAATTCCTGGAATTGCATTCATTTTTGAAGAATACAATAGCATTTATAAAAAAATGATAATAATCTAGTTTCTCTAGAATTTACCGTATTTTTTTTGTATTTGTTAAATTACGTAAGGTTTTCTAGCTGGATTTGTAGATATTGATGATCCTGCTGTAGATTTTGCGAATTTCGGTGTATTTTCTTGATGCGGATATCTGTAGCTTAAGGTATTATGAGCGCGTAAACAAAAATAAGGGAATGTTTCTGGAAAAAATGACAATTTGTCAATTAAACCAAAAAAAAATGTACACGCTTTATTACAAGCATTTTGTCTACTTAGTTTTTCAGGAACAAATTTCAAAATATGCGTCGATATACATGTGTTCTTATGGAGCGAATCGTATTTTCGTGCATAATTAATTCAAGAAGAAATAAGTGAATTTTCCTAAAACTTTTTCAGACTTCAAATTAGATATTTACAATCAAGTTGCAATTTACAAGAAAAATTTCTACTATTCAGTTTTTCTAAAAAATATTTACAAACATCATTTTCGGATAACTGTCATTGCTTAATTTAACATTGAGCAATGTTAAATACTGCAGTAAGCAGTTGCTGTTGTGTATATATGGAATATGTATATAATAAAACATGGCGATTTCCAGATAAAAAAAATGTGTAATTTTGATATTTTTTTTGGGATGGCAGATGCCTTTCACGACTTGGAGCTATATTCAGAGTCATTCACTGCTCATAATACCTTAATCATCCGAATTGTGTACGTTTCTAATAAAAAGTCGAAAATTCTTTGTCGATATTTGTGCTCAAATTACTAATACTTCACTCGGTTCTAATACAAATTTCAAATATAGAATTTTTTATCGGAAAATGAAGAAAAATTTTTTATTCAACGCCGTGTGGAAAAGGCTACTTTTTCACACGCTTGATGCAAAACTCGCATTCCCACACATTGTCGAATAAAGTATCGTTCTTAAATAGTGTTGAACAGTTTTTTGACTCATCTGATAACAACGCTCGCCTTCGGCTCGCGTCGCAACCCTCAGATTCGTTAAAAAGAACTTTTCCACACAAGTTAAGAAATATACGATTTCTTATTTCTCAGTTTCAGAACACTTTTGAAAAAGTACAAATTGTTCTAAAAACTTGATGAGGCTGATTTTAACGTGAAATAATAGTATAATAATGGGATTTCTGTTATTCACTCGTTATCAAATAAAAGTAAATCTCATTCTCGTTATTGTTACTTGTTGATTAATGTAACGCATTATGTTATCATGTTAGTAAAAACGTAACGTTTTAGAGTAACGTGTTACTTAATTGTAACGTGATACTCCTAAACCCTGTATATATCCCTTACTACAATATCCTTTGACTTTATTATCAATGCATAATGACAGAAACTGCTATGAATATCCACCTAAAAGAACAATATTTCAGAGTGATTTCACAGGTCCCTGCCAAAGTTTATGCAACACTGTAGCGTTGCGTTTGCGTTGCACTTTTTAAATCACTATAAAAATGATCTGACCAAACGCACGTGTACAGAAATGTGATGAATCATAAAAAAGAAGTATTTTTAATAGACAGCAGAAGGAAAAACTTTGGAAATTAAGTTGAACGTAAAGAAATAGAGAAATAAAAAAAAATTTATTCTTTTATCTTTATCCTTGATTTTACTCCTATTTTTTATCGAATTATAACGTATCGTCTGCAAAATAAAATAAAATAAGGTTTATTGTTTTGTGAAAAAAACGATAATGCATTAATTGACACTCAGTATCAAAATAGCACATGTGATTTTGAAAATAAAAAGTAAAATAAAAACAAGTATTCTTTTTAACCCTAATCTGTGAAAAGCAAGCGCCTGTCAATCGATTTTTTTTCTTTTGTTTTGAATATGAAACGTCAATTTTAGCATCCATGAAAGGTATTAATTTTGATTTTTGATAATAAAATTACTAGTTTTACCAGATTTTTTCATATGATATTAAACGAAAATTATGAAAACTGTTATTTCTTTACATTTCAAGACGGTACGTACAATAAGTACAATAATCGAACAAAATAACGTAATGCATAAGTTCTAGGAATTTAGAAAGGTATTTATTCTAGCTTTCCTGAAAACATAATGGTTTTTAACATTAGTTTTTAAACAATTAAGACAATAAATTACACAAACTTCTTATTTTGATTAGTTTTATGGACAAACACACATTTAATACTCTAATTATTCGAAATAACGTAATGCATAAGTTCTAGGAATTTAAAACGGTATTTCATTCTAGCTTTCCTGAAAACATAATGGTTTTAAAATTAGTTTTTGAATAATTAAGATAAAAAATAACACAAATTTTTTATTTTCATGAGTTTTATGGACGAACACACATTTAATACTCTAATTATTCGAAATAACGAATGCAACGCAAGTGCAACGCAAGTGCAACGCAAGTGCAACGCTATATCGTTGCACTTACGTTGCACAAACTTTGCCAGGGAACGTCAATTTTAGCAGCCATGAAAGGTATTTAATTTGATTTTTGATAGTAAAATTACTAGTTTTAACAGATTTTTTTCAATGATAATAATCGAAAATTCTGAAAACTGTTATTTCCTTAAGTTTCAAGACGGAACGCACAATAAGTACAATAACCGAACGAAATAACGTAATGCATAAGTTCTAGGAATTTAGAAAGGTATTTTATTCTAGCTTTCCTGAAAACAAACTAGCTTTTAAAATCAGTTTTTGAACAATTAAGATAAAAAATAACACAAACTTTTTATTTTCATGAGTTTTATGGACGAGCACACATTTAATACTCTAATTATTCGAAATAACGAAAGCAAAGCAAGTGCAACGCAAGTGCAACGCTATATCGTTGCACTTACGTTGCACAAACTTTGCCAGGGGTACTATTAAGTATTCTTCTAATTTACTATTTTTTTTCTCAGTGAAAAATCATCGATTCCTTATGCAATACAAGTGCTGCGACGAAGTTTATCTTTTTCTTTTTCTTGTACATGAAATAGCTTGAATCATGTTCACGTGAACAGGTACACTCAATTAATTTTTTATAGTTTCCAATCACGTTTTCTTTTCTCATTTTATTGTCTACGACAGGAGATCGGCTTCTTGACATCGATCTTTTTTCGTCAACATTGATTTATTATAAAAAACGTACTTATTGTGTGAATAAAAAAAAAAGAAATAGTAATCAGTAAAAATTGGGAAATGAGCAATTGAAAAATTACGGTGAACAATGTATTTATCAAGGGAAAATCTAGATTTATTTTATTACATTCTAAATTATGTTCAAAATAAGAAATTTTTTATTTTTTGACTTAATTCTAAACTATTTTAATTATGTTAGTATGTACCATTCGGATTAGCTTCGTCGAAAATCACCAAATGTTCCCAAGATCGTTTTCTTGCGTATTCGTATACAAATTGCAACGTTAACAATGCAGGTTGAACACAATTCATTCCCACAACACGGCCTATTACCGTAATGAAGTAAATCACACAAATATGCATTTCTAAATCTGAAAAGCTTACTCGTAAATAAGCAATTTTTTCAGATATTAAACTTTCCACGTCTTTTTCACTTCTGGCAATGATTCGCTTATTGATGTTCGACACAAAGAAAAAATTTATCAATATTTCAGCTGGATGAATAGCTAAGTGGAACACAATCGCGTGTGCTTCAATCTTCCCTTGATAGATGAGATATTGTGTCAATTTGGAAGATTGCTGATGTTTTATTGACGTAAACATTTATTTTAGACAAAATGTGTTGAATTGTGAAGGTCAATATTGTCAATATTAACCTTGGATATGAACTATGTACTAAATGTAGTCACTTGAAAATTTCTATCGAATTCCAAGTACCACTTACGAGTAAAATAATAAAAATATTGAGACAAACAGACCACTCAGAAGAAAGTAGGGATTAAAAAAAAAATTTTGTTTTGCAAAAATGGTGATTTTCCAAAACTTTACCCTTCTTGTGGCACTGGTTGATATGCATCAATCACGACGAAATTTTTACACTCGCATTTTTTTGGCATATCAAAACTTATAAGACCAATGTTTGCCAATCATTTAATTACGCTGCAATGTTAAAAACAATAATGATCAGTACAATCAAGATGGAATTTGTAAATAATTAAGTATGAAAAAAGTTTATCGATCAGAATTAGTAGTTGATAAAAAGCTATACGATAATCGCCGAATACGCCGGAGTGATATAAGGTCTAAAGATCAACTGTGAATAAAATATTGTAATATCTCTAGTGTTATTTTTTCGATCACTATTGTGTTCAAAAGGTTGAAACTTATCTCATATTGTTTTACTTTTGCTCGGGATCAAAATAATAGTCGATGGATGAGTTAGAAGGTTTCGTCGTAGTAGAAAAATTTCGATTCCATTAACTTTTGCATTCAGTTGATAATGCTCGTAGCCGGAAAATCCTCAGATTTAAGTATTTGATTTTTTTTTTATTAATCTTTTATTTATTTTCTTTCCTAATTTCAAAATTTTTATTTCGTTCAATTATCTTTTTTAATGATGCGTTCATACAACATTTTTCAAGTCAACGGAAAATAATAAGAAAATTATGCGTATTTTGTCTAAGAAATCAATTCAATGAGTTCTATAAATTTTCGACCGTTACGGAAAACTTGGAAAAATGATTGATGTGATGTACCGCAGTATATATACATTGAAAGTCACCTTGTGATGACTCGCAAGACCTTTTATTCTTGTCCTACTTCTGTCTCGACCGATTGAGACAACTCTGTCTGAAAAAGGTTGTAGGTATAGGGCGTATTAGGACGAAGGAAAATGTTCGTCTTAATGTTCGATTTTTATGATTTATCTAATTTTTCTATGAAACTCACCGCCAATAATATTATATTGATCATTTATTACCATATTAGTTTAATAAATAATATAATAATATTATCATACTATTATAATAATATAATTAACATATTATGATATTATTATTATATTGATTATATAACAACCACATCAAGTTTTCCCCACGCATTAAAAAAAACGGTATACATACATATTTTCAATGACCCAATAATTTATTACGAATTTCACAAATTTCAGATTACAGCACATTTTCGATTTACATTGTTTTCTTTTTCCTATCGACGCTTGTTAAAATTAAAATTAAAGTGGAAACGAATTTTCGAATTCTTTCAAAATTTGCAACATTTCTTCCATATCATTTTATTGCCTTTCCGGATGGACACTTTTGTACCTGAATTAAGAAATTAAGAAATTAAATCGTTTCTTAAATTACCCGGGAAAAAAAATTGCATGATGCATGCATGCAGCATGCATGCAATGACATGCAATTTTTTAGATGCCAGAACCAGGCATGTTTCTTGTAAGACAATCATGCATGCTGCTTGCATGCCGCGTGCATGTCGAAAAAAGCGATTTTTTTCTGCTTGCATGCATGCACCATACAAGTTTTGCATACATTTCGCATGCGTGCATCATGCATTACCTTTTTTTTTAGCATTGAAAATTGCATGAAAAATTTTCATAAATTAATAAAATGAAAATTTTTCAAGAAAGTTAGCTAGTGATTGCATTACCGTGTCTTTGTAGCGCGAGTATAATGACATATCTGCTGGAGAAACGGGCCCAAGAAATATTTTATTAATTTGCCTTTAGACTCGATGCTCGGTGAAGCGTGATAATTCAATTGATATATTGGTGAATCTGAGCCAAAAATCAAAACACCAGATGTGTTTTGAATAATTTTTCATTTTCTTTTTTCTTTTTGGAGAACAAAAATCATTCAAAAATCAACACATCTGGTGTTTTGATTTTTGCCTCGGATTTACCAATACATCAATTCAACACATATCGAATATTTCTTCCTAGCATTAACGGACATACGGAATGACATTCAACGGCCAAATAATGGAAAAATCATGATGAAATTTTCTTCAGGGGCGCCTGATCCATTAGTCGTATATATTAAATTATATTGATTATTTACTATAATATAATTAACATATTATAATATTATTTTTGTATTGATTTTTACACTTATTTTTATAATAATTCAATAACTATATAAATAATATATTGAAATGTTATATTATTGCGCAATCAATTACAATATTGTTGTACTGATAAACGTTTGACGCTGATGGTAAGGGATTGAAAACACTATTAAAATGTTGTAAAATGTTTCTTAGTCTCACCAGCATTTCGTTGTTTGAATTGGTTTGAATTTCAAATCCGGAGAACGCTTCGCGCCATAGAGGTAGTGCTTCAAAACCAAGGCAGCAGATGGCTGCTCCTTACTTTATCTCATTTTAGGAATATTATGCAAAATGCTTATAACATCACGTAGATCGCCTTGGATCATACTTACCTGGTATCGGGAGTACCGTGATCACTAAGGTGGTTTCCCCAGGGCGAGGCTTTTCCATTGCACTACGGTTGGCTGACCCTTGCAAATGTCCCTAATGTGGATATCTCGGATATATAATTTTTGTGAGTGGGAGACTCTGCGTTCGCGCAGGTCTTCTGGTATTTAAATACAAACATAAGCAATATTTTATTTCTTTCAGCTATATTATATTCATCGTTATGTACCGCGCTATAAATATATATACCTCTAAAGAAACAGTTGGGTAAGGCAGATATGATTCTACTCTTATCTTTGCTTAGAATGGGAAAGCAATAATTTTTTAGATAATGCTCTCTCGTCTACTTTGTGGCGCACAAATTTAAGATGTATCACTAAATGAAAGGACACTTCAGCCCGAGTATCCCATATCGAAGTCTCTGTTATAGGCGGACGAATGTATATATATATATATTTTTCAAATTTCAGAATAACTAGCCTGCTGTTCTTTTCTTTTCAGAATAATTAACTTGAAATTCTCATCAAGTTAATTATTGCTGCAAAATAAGATACTCACTTTGATTTTTCGGACAATAATTTTTCGTAAAATACTGTTTTTGATGTATAATTTATGTGAAGCAAATTATTTCTGTAACAGTAACCATTGTAAAAAAGATGAAAAAGATAAAACTAAAAATGTAAAGTTAATGTTGACCATTTTTCTGGAATTCATCTTAGAATGAGCATTTTGTATTTCTTTTTATTTCACAACATCAAGTAGGTTTTTAAAGGAAGTTTAGATTCCAACACTATGAATCCGAATACTTTTCATGTCTGCGCGTTGATCTTTTATGGAAAGTATTCAAAATCATCGAGTTTGAATTCGAGATATGACTGGATACAACCATCATCCAATACTTTCTTGTTTGCTGTGTTACGAAGCCTTTTCTCTACCAGCTGCCACCAGCCTTTGTTCGTTCCCAAGCTTTTGTAACACTATCAAACGGATTTTACTCCCAACGTGGCATTAAAAATTAAACTTGAAAAAAATATAAATTGCATTAGAAATTTGAACATGACGTCGAATTCCCTAATCAAAATTTTTGAATGACAAATATAAAAATCAAGAAACCGTTTATCTGTTTGGCAAAAGTCAGAAAAAGTGCACGAATTTTCCGATCTTAAACTTTGCGCCACAAAGTAGACGAGAGAGCATTATCTAAAAAATTATTGCTTTCCCATTCTAAGCAAAGATAAGAGTAGAATCATATCTGCCTTACCCAACTGTTTCTTTAGAGGTATATATATTTATAGCGCGGTACATAACGATGAATATAATATAGCTGAAAGAAATAAAATATTGCTTATGTTTGTATTTAAATACCAGAAGACCTGCGCGAACGCAGAGTCTCCCACTCACAAAAATTATATATCCGAGATATCCACATTAGGGACATTTGCAAGGGTCAGCCAACCGTAGTGCAATGGAAAAGCCTCGCCCTGGGGAAACCACCTTAGTGATCACGGTACTCCCGATACCAGGTAAGTATGATCCAAGGCGATCTACGTGATGTTATAAGCATTTTGCATAATATTCCTAAAATGAGATAAAGTAAGGAGCAGCCATCTGCTGCCTTGGTTTTGAAGCACTACCTCTATGGCGCGAAGCGTTCTCCGGATTTGAAATTCAAACCAATTCAAACAACGAAATGCTGGTGAGACTAAGAAACATTTTACAACATTTTAATAGTGTTTTCAATCCCTTACCATCAGCGTCAAACGTTTATCAGTACAACAATATTGTAATTGATTGCGCAATAATATAACATTTCAATATATTATTTATATAGTTATTGAATTATTATAACAATAAGTATAAAAATCAATACAATAATAATATTATAATATGTTAATTATATTATTAGAATAGTATGATAATATTTTCATAATAATTTATTATTTATTAAAAAATAAAATAATAAATAATCAATATAATTTAATAAATACGACTAATTGATCGGGTGCCTCCGAGGGAAAGTTTATCATGATTTTTCTATTATTTGGCGGTTGAATGTCATTCCGTATGTCTGTTAATGCTAGGAAGAAATATTCAATATGTGCTGAAATAGAACTATTAATGGCTCAAGTTACAGTATAAAAAATTTTACTAGATATGAGGAAAAGACGAAAATACTGACACCTGGATAATAATCAAGTAAAAAGTATATAAATAAAATACATACAGATCTGAATATTAATTAATTGCTTAATAACTGGGAAAGATCATTGAAATTCTCACAGAAGTAGCATTCCTAGTGCTTACAATTAGTTTAAGCAGAGGTCAAGGCTTTTATTTGACGAAACACAGCTTCGATGTATATCAGCGATTTACCGCAATTTGTAAACAAAGAACTATTTTTTGTAGGTTTTACAGTTTGTTTCTCTAACACTTTTATAGTACATGCTTCTATATCATATTTTTTTTAAAGTTCAACTTATGCAGATAAAACATTCATTATTCGTATGAAGTTACAAATACAAAATAAACAAAGCTTTTTACTAACCCCACAAAAGAAGCTAACTTGATGTTTTGAAATATACGATTCTTTGTTTTTTTGAAATTTTTCTGACATGTTTAATAGCCCTGGCAATCAGGATGCGACGTTAAATGTCGCCTGAACGTCACCATGAACGTCGCATACGAAAATGACTTCAAAAAAGCCTTTTCAAGCCAAAAAATAATATGGAAGATTTATATTGTGACATTTCAAGAGATATTTAGCAAAGAAAACGATAGGATTTGCCTTAATTTGTCATTTTGGATAGTTAACAACGATTTTTCCTTAACTTTCTATTTCATAATTTAGGCGCGTAAAAACAGTTTCAAGGGGAAAAATTTCAATCTTGTCATAAAAAACATTTATTTTCTAACTTGCAAAAGTTAAATAATGCCTAATTAGATTTTTTAACAGTTAAGGAATTGTAGGGTTTCCTCTTGTATATATATATATATATATATATATATATATATATATATATATATATATATATATATAATGCTACAATTCTTTAACTATTAAAAAACCTTATTAGGCATTATTTAACTTTTGCAAGTTAGATAATAAATGTTTTTTACGACAAGATTAAAATTTTTTTCCTTTCAACTGTTTTTACACGCCTAAATTATGAAATAGCAAGTTAAGGAAAAATCGTTGTTTAACTATCCAAAGTGACAATCGTTTCTTTGGCTAAATATCTCCTAAAATATCACAATATAACTCTCCCATATCATTTTTGCCGATTCCATTCATGCTCGTTCTTGCCGATTTGCCAGGGAGTCGATTTCCCTTGAATTTTTCAACGTTTCACATAACAAAACGCACTCAATAACTATAATGTTCAGAGGAGAAAGAAGTGCTCTTCGTGCTCGGGTTTCACTTGGTAATCTCGCCTGGTCTCTTCTCTAATCTTATCTATTCTGCTCTAGTTTTTCAAACAGTTTCGGAATAAATTCGAGAACACTGCAACGAAGAGACAAGAATGGACCAGAATCGACCAAAGTCGACACTAGGCCTGGGTGTCCTGGTCCCATCAGGCCCTAATCGGGCCCATGGTAGAATTATACATATATAATGATGTACAGTATACATGTATAATATATCATGATCAGGCCCCATCCATCGACATTTGGATGTCGATGGCCCCATCATGGTTGAATATTAGAATTTTAGAAACTCTAAAAAAAAGAGAGACTGGCAATGAGAGTCCTTTCCGTCCTGTGAGTCCTGTCGCTCTTGGTCTAGTCCAGTCTAGCCAATGTAGGACTACAACATGGCTGCGCCAATGATATAGAGAATGCGGAAACGCAGCTTCTCTGCGTTTCCGCATTCTCTATATCACGTGAACTTGAACTTGAATTGCGAACTATATGAAAAAGATTTTGAAGCACATTGATGAACTATCATCCATCATATTCGTTAAATTATTTGAGTGTATTTGTTTGTTATGATTATTAAATATAATAACACGATTAACATAATTATGAAACACAATTGAACGTATTATTATAATTACTCCCTAGTAAACCAACGTTGCTGAGAAATCTAGATGAAATTTTTGCCAGATATAATATCAGGCAAAAAAATTTTGAATAACTTATAATTTTTTGCAATTGAGTAAGAATGGAATTCTAACATGAAGAGTTAATAAAATTCTTAAATCCAATTATTGTTTCTGAAATTCTAACACACAAATCGAAACTTGGAGTATAATAAAGTTAGTCTTTTTTCATAGTAGTATGAAATATTTATATCATACATTTTTTTTGAAATGAATCTCAAAAACATTTTTAAAACATTAATGAATTGTCTACAAAAGACTCTCTTCCAGCTTTCATTTATGCCCTTAAGTGAAATCGGTTCTTATAAAACTGGTCGATGCTTTCTAAATTTCTTTGAGTGATTATTCACTATCTTCGGGTGAACTTTCATTCAAAGGAATTAGAGATCCTTCATTAAAAATAATAACACTTTAGGATTTCATTCCTCAAGACCTTTTAATCGAAATCAACAAAATGAACATTTTCTTTACTTTATCTCAATTACTAGGTACTGTCAGTACTAAATGAATAAGTGATGAATGAAAAACAAGCCTAGGACCCCTCTCAAAATCTGAATTTCGAACCTTGCAAAAATTCAGAACTGAAAAACACCGATTTTGGAACCCCTAAAAGTGACAAACAAAAACAATGGCTGAGCAACAACGTTCGGATTGTGACAAAAATGAAAGGAAAACAACAAAAAATTCATGCAAGTTTTGAGTAACCTAACACTCGCGAGCTTATCAGTGACATTCATTATTTACCGATAATGCTCATAGAACGACACGTTACGGAATAATATAGCGAACATTAGTTTGAACATGCGAAATGCACTCGTTGTTTTTATACGTAGCCGAATACTTGTGAGGGGCAATTAATTCTTGACAAGGACACGAATCAACTGAAAAATCCAAAAATAAGGTGAAATTACTGAATGGCCGTTTCAACATTTTTATCACTCGTGGATTGAAAGTCTGGTGTTCCCTGTAACAAGTGCATAGGAAAAGGGCTTGATAGTGTGATTATTAATTTTTTTTTTTTTGACAATCTCTGGTTTCTCAGTGTTTAGTTATAGTCAAGTGTGTGTTGTTGGCTATTAAGCGGTAAGTCATTGCTTTTATGCGATTGACAAAACTAAAGTAAAGCTAAACAATGATCTCAGTCAAGTTATTTAAAGTGTAGGTATCCCATGAAAATTCAATTTAATATAAATTAATTCTACGGGTTCTACCCTTTCCTTACAGATGAATATATATACATAGTTGACCGCAGGTAAAAAATTCACAGCATACAGAAAACACCCCGTATGAATATAATCAAAAAATACACGAAGAAAAAACAATAACCAGTACATCCGAAAACCGTGATCCCCAAAGTCCATTTGAGGCGAGTAGTCTCAGTCTGTCCTGAAATCGCAAAAGTGGTTTCATTTGGTTGCCATTTCTGTTGTCCAAGAAATATATTATTCAACCCCTTGTACAAGAGTTTTCCAAGTTGCGAAGTTCATGCAAATTAGTCCGAGTCCAAAATAAGACACTTTATAAATTTTGTTGGTAAAGGGTTTTTCATGTATGTGCTTTGCGATAGAAATGTTAGATATTTTTTTAAAATTTTTTCGCAAACAGTTTGAGATTTTAAAAATTACATATTCTGATTTATTTACGATACTTACGAAATCCCATCGCCTATTTTTATGCAATAATTCCTTAGCATTTCTTTTATTCCAAATTATTGTAAAATTTCAGGATGGGACTGACAAAAGTCAAAATTTTCGAAACGAAAAAAACTTCTTGTTTTAAAGGATTTTAGTGAATTCTGTGTTTAGAAACAAACTATTGCAATTAAATTTATAATGACCGAAAATCTTGCCTTGAAATCTTCTATAGCTCTCTAAATTACCTTTCTTTGCAATAGTATACTGTAACGTTTAAGCACGTGAGATTCTTTACACTTCTACAGGGATCTGAATGCTGGAAAAAGTAAAACACCGAATTGCCCAATATTATAATTTTGTTAATTCCCCCAAATATTTAAAATGCAACGAGATACAATAGTTTACTTCCCGGCGACGCGATTGATAATAAACGACTAAAATTACTACTAAAAATTTCCACGACACGATTGAACAATATTACTTCACAAAATTTCCAACAGCATTCAACCCTCTCCCGAAAAAACGCACGGTCTATATAGAATTCGCTGTCGCTTGCATATTCGAAAACATGACCATATATGGTCATGTTTATTTACTTGTAGCCTACATTTCTTTGAGATGATAAGTCCTAATAAACAATGGCCCCAAAATCTATTGGCAATGAAGAGTATCTAATTCGAAATCACTGATAAACTGATATCATACGTGACTACTGATTTGCCTGAAACCTTGAAATTTCCCGAAATCTATTAACGAATTACGATTACCTAGTTAAAAATCAATGATTAATTACTACAAAATACGTGACCATTTATTTGCCCAAAACCTTGAAATTTCCTAAATCTATTGAGGCACACAAAATCAATGTCACCGGGACGTGAAATATACATTAAACAACTATTTTATTCCATTCAAAGATTTATGTTATGCGTAATAAACAATAAAAAATTAAAATTTCATGAATTAACAATGGCTCAGAATAATTACCGTTTTTTTATGCATTGCTCCCCAAAATCTATAATGCAAGAATTGCATGAAGACTGGTTTTATGAATTTTTAATTGCATATTTTTTTCTCTATTAATTTGATCCTTTGACAACTATGGGGAGACGCTCGTGTCAAAGCGTTATGATAGACTTGTTTCATAAAAACGTCTTTCCTGATCGAGTTATCCAGCTTTTTTGAGCATCATGCTTGTGTAATCGAGGAATTTTTAAAGATTTATTTAGGAATTGAAATTAAATTTATAATAAATTTATATAAAATAAAAATTTTTTTACATTAAAGGAATTTTTAAAGATTTTTCCATCATCTCATTATTCGTAAAAAGGTGTCCAATTTGTCTCAGAATCCAAAAAAAGTCAGCATAACATTTTTTCAATCTAAAATCATAATCTCAAAAAGAGAGTTTTGGTGCCTCTTAGTTTCCAGTATGCAACTATATGAAAGTTTGAAAATATTTCGTTGCGTAGAAAGTGAATTTCCAACTTCCCACTAGACTTTATCGCTCGCGCAATTATTTCCTCGACAAAATTTTCAGTTTATAATTGTTTTAACGTTTGCCTTTGCAGTATATTCAAAAACACTGTGCAAATGCCGCCTAGCGTGTCCAGCAAGACTTCATGTATAGAAGAACCAGTGCAAGAAGTTGGTTCGACCAAAAGTCAAGACTTGAAAAAACTGTTCAAAGATGGTTCTTCCAAAATCAGGAATCCAAATACGGAGAGCAGCGCACAAAGAAAAACCATCGCCCAAATATTCGGCTTCAAAACTGAACTTATTTGGTCCAACATCATTTTGATTTCGACACTACATGCTCTTGCTATATATAATTTCGTCACGTTTCCGTACTCGAGTCACAAACTAACGGGATTGTGGAGTAAATTGAAAACTCGTTATTTTTTTAAGTCGATTGCATGTTTAAATTTTTTCATAAGATTTGGTATTACTCATAAATGACCAAAGAATTTATAGGTTGATAGTAAAAATAATTGACAAAACAATCCACATTATTGACGCTAAATGTTTTATTTATTTTTTGAGCTTCATATAAAATGATTTCATTTTCTTATGCATGCAATGAAAGTGAACATGTAAGTTTTGTCTAATCCGCCTTTTTTTTAAAGTTATTGTCTCTGGAGTTTTTGGGGGTACTGGAGTTACTGGCGGGGTGCATCGCCTTTGGACGCATCGCTCGTACAAGGCAAAACTCCCATTACGGATATTTCTAATGCTCTGTTTTTATTCTACTGGACAGGTAGCAGACTTTGTTAGAAAAAAATATATTCTTTTTACATCTTTCAACAAAATTTATTTTCTTTTATATTTTTTCTTTGTTAGAAAAAATGTATATTGCATGTAAGTTTTGGCATAGAATTAGGCATAGACGGTACGTATCGGTATATCGGAATATCGATATTGCATTCTGATGTATCAGACTTAGAATATCAATATATTCACGAACCGATCATCGTTATATCGATATTTTTATTGCAATATTAAAAGATATCGCAACCTTTTTGGGTTGAAAAAAATGAAACGAAAATTTTCGTTTCGATTTTTTTTTGCATTTACTCAATCAGCATTCGGGTTAGTGATTCCTCTCCGAACGTCGATTTTACCCTTCTTTTTAAAATTTTTTAACTCATAAAATATATCGACATGGTCCATATGGAACCTTGTCGGTGATGGTCAGTTTCGAAAATATATACATATTAATTACAGGAATATATTATACTTACATGTTAAGATTCTTGAATAACCATATTCTCAATATTTTCTTCGTATTCCATAAACTTTAAAATCTATGTTATAAGTGTAATTCACACAATTTTTTGTTACAACTTACAAAGAATCTATGAAGTTACTGTTATATGGAATCTATAAAAATATTTGAAATCTTAAAATTGGCTAGAAAATCTTACGAAATATAATAAATATAATAAAAAGAAAAAAAAAGGAATGAAAAAGGTGATCATGAATATGAATGCTTTTTTTATTTTTTAGAAAACTTATGAAAATGGTTCTTACACCATTGAATTCTAGAAATGAATATAGTAATCTATACGCAAATACAAAAAAATCTCCAAATCTCCTGAAAAATCAGACAAAATTCGATACTTACCATAAAAATGCGAAATATAATGAAAATACATAAATATTGTTGAAAACTTGTAAATGCTGATAGAACTTTTAAAAGTTGTACCAAATTTAAGAATCATTTAAACTCCAATCTCTAGAGCGTCGAATTTCACGAATATATATTGAAATTTATAAAAATACCAAAAATATAAAAAATATAATATAAAAAAAATTCATAAATTCTATTTCTACATCATCGAATCGAGAAACGTTTATAAAATTAAAAAAAATACCAGGAAACCCTTCGAATTGTTAAAATCCTCAAAAAATACGCGAAATACGAAATGTAATATAAATCAATGTTAGTGTTTTCTGATCAACAGATTGAAATAATCAAAATAATTTAACCTACGAATTGAAGGATATTGCATCTGAAAAATCTGAAAAAAGAGGTGTTTTGAAAAAAAAAAAAAAAAAATATGAAATAGTGTAAGGGGTCGTGCACATAATACGTCACGCTTTTTTCTGTTCATGTCTTTGTCTTACTTATCTTGAATCATATTCTTGTCCTTCTTGAATCGCGTGACGTATTATGTGCACGACCCCTAACAATTGAAAAGTATTACAAAATACATATAAAAATATACTAGAAATTTATGTATTTTTCTTTATTCATTTCTTCATTTACCATATTACAGGTTTTTACACCCAATTTACATACTCATTCGATCATTACGTACTACATTCTCATAATCCTAAACACGATTAGTGCAGTCGATAACCCTACTAATTTTGATCCTTACAAAAACCTTACAGAAACTTAAATTTTACATAAAGTATTGATTGAAAAAATGTTATGTAAAGGGTTTTTTTCTTATAAGATTTTATTTAATACACACTTAAAAGAAGTTGCAGTTTCTTATAAATTTTGTATAAGGTCACCTTACAAGGAATTGAATTCAAATGAGAAATTTCGTTTTCCCATAAGGTTTTTTGAAGATCAAAATTACTAGGGAATAAATTCTCAAAGATCGGTACAACAATAATCAACAAAAGTTATTGAAATACATGATTCTCACTTTCTGTTCGAATGATACCTGAAAGTTATCAATGAAAAAGCTATTAGTATTAAAATTTTTCTCTATTCTCGATAATTTACGTAGAAAAATCAAGATTTATAAAACCCCACTAACTACAGTAAAATCCTTCAAACTGTATAAATACTGAAAAAATACGAAAAATTTTAAAAGAACTACAAATCTTGGAAAACATAGTTTCCCGAAAAATCCATTCAAAGACGAAAATTTCAGTATACTTTAAATTATATAGCACAAATTTTTAGACATGTGAATCATAGAAATTATCATTAAAATACCGAAAATCTATGAAAATACGAGAAAATCCTTTAAATTGTACGAGTAGGGGAGACCTGGTCTTTCCAAACACTTTTTTGATTGTGAATTTTCACGAATTCATAAAAATAGTTATTGTCCAACAACCTATTTTTTCTGAAAGCCTGAACTCTTTTCTATTGAATCCTGAAAACAGAATTTTTTAATTTCAGACGTAATAAGTAATATTCGTCAGATAGTAAAAAGTGCACATCGTCCCTATTGCTCCGGTACTGGGGTAATTAGGGACAGGTACCGGGGCATTTAAAGACATCTCGTTTATTATTATTGACTTCAATAAATGCAGAAAATTGTCATGGTAAAGGTATTTAACTGTCGTTGCTGGATTCTGGCTCATTTATTCTTGGGTGTCCTCTGCGTACTGGTTTATTCCTTGTTAGGTCCTTCGCTGTGCACGAATACTTTTTTTATTGGTGATGTCGCGAATACTATTGGTATAATTTTGTTTTGTGTCAGTTTTTTATTTCTTGCACTTGGTCAATACCTGTTCTTCGGCAAGTTGTTGCTTGATTTCCGATTTAGTCGAAATTCGGCAATTTTCCCTTTCCTTTCTCTACTGTTTGATTTCTTCCAAAATGAACGAATAGTATGAAGCGTTTTATCTAGTTTTTCAACTAAGGCAAATACTTTCCATGATGGAATTATCATCCGTCGTGGTTTGGCAAAATCGGTGTAGAGATGAACGAGACACTTTGTATGTTTCAGCTGATATTCTGATTGACAAACCTTCATTTTTCACAGCTGCTACTGCTTTTTTCATTTTATCCGTGGGCACTGCATCTTTTTATGCTTATAACTGCCAAACATGTTCCTGTCAAAATAATAATCAGTTGTTATTCGTCTTGCACTGAAAAACAAAGTGTCCCGAATTGCTCCGGACATGTGCGTCCCTAAATGCCCCGACACGATTGTTTTGGACTTTCGCTGTATACAGATTCTACCAATAAAATTCAGATCGATTGAGAATATTAGTTGAGTTTAGAGGCGTACACGAAATAAATATACTCGCCTATTTTGGTGTTCTGCAGTTCTTGGTAAGCAGCAAACGCGAAAATGTAATAAATAAAATACTTCGTTTTAGTGTCAGAAAACACATTTACTCTTCTACACATAATACGTAACATGTGAAATCGAACAAACTCTATGAGTAGACTAGTTACCTTGGACGCAACATAAGATAATTTTTGTAATTATTCCAATGTTTCATTTTTAATGTATTCACACTGTCCCGGAATGCCCCGTGTACTGAAATGCCCAGGCCCCCCCTACTGAAAAATATGAAAATTACCAAAAATACCACAAATCTGTGGACAAACTGTTTTCTGAAAAATTAATCAAAATCTATGCGGTACAACAGCATATCAATATTTTTCTCTGATACATCAATATAAAATATCGAATGATTCTAATACATCGAATTAGTTGATATGATTTTTTTTTTCATTTTGATTTCCACCCCTACATAGAACTCCATTTACGATTGGGTACGCGATCACCGTGTGCACCACAAATACTCTGAAACCGACGCCGACCCACACAACAGCAAACGTGGTTTTTTCTTCGCTCACGTAGGGTGGCTCATGATGAAAAAACATCCAGAAGTCATCAAACATGGCAAACAAATCGACATGAGCGACGTATCCAACGATCCAGTTGTCGCCTTTGGTGAAAAGTGTGTTAAAAACTTATCGCGACACGCAGAAAAACACTGATTGAACCCTGAAACAGTTCTTCACTTTTCTAGATACTTCGTTCCTTTGAACATATTTTTGTCTTTCATCGTTATGCCTTTTATACCGGTATACTTTTGGAACGAAGAATGGAAATATGCCCTGACTTCGCAACTTTTTATACGATACCCTTTGATGCTCAACATTATTTGGAGCGTCAATAGTGCGGCGCATATTTGGGGATACAAGCCTTACGACAAGTGCGTTTTTAAATATAAAAATCCGTGATATAGGAATAATTTTTAAAAGCTCTTGGATACACTCCAGACTATGCTCACGAGAGAGATAGAAATAATTTTTGAAACTTTATTCAGACTACTAAGTAAGCTTCAGAATTAAGTACTTTCTTCTTATGATATAACAGTTGAAATTTGACTATTTTACAGACCATTTGACTGTTGACAGTCAAACGTTCTTTACTTTACATTGAGTATAATAATATGTGACTTACAAGAATCCAAAATTTACAGTTTTATAGTAAAGTTGGTCGTCGTTCTCTTAAATTTTATTTGTGATAATAACACTGTCACACACTGTGCAACATTAAATAGATATCTGTCCTACTCTTCTTTACTTCTGAAGGATCCCAGCTGAAAATAATCAAATGATCCGTCATTTATCCATTCATTTGACTGTTCATATGGATAAATGGGCATTCCGGTAAAATGACTCGACCAAATGGGTTAACAAATGGATTTCCGAATGATCGGTCAAACGTCTGACCAAATCGAACGGCAAAATAAGATGGACAATTAGATGGTCAAATGACGTGGTCACATGACTGCGTGTAAAAAACCTTTTTTTTACGCTAAATCGATGCAGGAGCAAAAATCATGACGCAATTTTTGTTGTTGTAAAACTTTGAAATGTTCCAGAACGGTCCCAAATGAAAATACATTTGTCCATCTTATTTTGCCGTTCGATGTGGTCAGACGTTTGACCGATCATTTGGAAATCCATTTGTCAACCCATTTGGTCGAGTCATTTGACCGGAATGCCCATTAAATTCATATGAACGGTCAAATGAACGCATTAATGACGGATCATTTGATTATTTTCAGCTGGGGACTGTAGTCGATGATCTTGATGTATGCAGTGTTTCATACACTAAAAAAAAGGAATCGCTGAGACAGCAAAAAATTTTTCTAAATATGGCATAAGAGGCTGTCCGTAAAAGATGTTACACAAATTTCAAGAATTTTCGACCCCCTCGCCCCATTGTCACACTATTCTCTATTAGAGTTAACATGGGTTGTCACATTTGCTCTTACTCCCTTCCCCTCCCCCCCTCCCGCCAAGACCGTGACATCATTTATGGAAAGCAATGGAGAGTCCCTAACCGAGATGTTTCACTGTGTCAAAGTACACACAAAGCACATCTAAAAAATATTTTTCTAATCTTTTAGCCAGTTTCTGAGATATTAACAAAAGCATTTTTCAATATACGTGATTCGTAGAGCAAGAAATTTTTATCGCATTTCTTAAAAAAAAGTATATATATACATATTAATATATAACATACAATAATAAACTGCGCAAAATACTCTGAAGGCGATTTTGAGCCATTTTATTTCATTCAAAATCATGTTTAGACGTTTTTATCCCTCTATATAACATGTGGCTTTCTTCTTCAATAACTTACTCAGTTTTTATTTGTAATTTTATTTGTTTTAAGGTCGATTTGTCCCGTTGAAAATCACTTAGTTTCGGTTTGGGCTCTCGGAGAAGGCTGGCACAATTACCATCACGTATTTCCATGGGACTACAAAACTGCTGAATTCGGATATTACCGAATGAACTGGACAACAATGGTCATCGATGGTTTCGCGAAAATCGGGTGGGCTTATGACCTGAAAGAACCATCTCCTGATCTTGTCAAATCAACCATGGAAAAAAGAGGCGATGGTACGAGATCGCCGTGGTACGAAGAAGTACCAGAAAATATCAAGGATTTGAAAAAACACTAGCGAAACGTCTTGTGAATAGTACATTTTTCTTCGAAATAAAAAATAAATAAATAATATATTGGCGTTCAAAATGAAACCTTGTTTGAATTCGTTACACTGTTGAATTTATTCGGTATTTTTTTTCAATGTTTCCTTACATAAATTTATGGATTTTATTTGCGTGAGTATTTTTGGATATTTCAACTGTGTAGAATTTTCCTGGTGAGTAGTGCTACCCACTATATCTTCTGCCGTCCCTGATTTGCAAATCCTGCTTTTCCCATCGAAAAATTAAGATTCCAGAGAGTTCAAATTCTTTAACTTTTTACAAAATATCACCTTGACAAAAGTAATTGATTTATCTGAAGTTATATTTTTACTGTCTTCTTCACAGCAAGTAAGGATTTCTCTTTTTTTTCGAAATTTTCATTCCTACTTTGGATACAACTGGTTCCGAGTTTGAAAAAAAAAAAAATATGAAATTTTCTTTAAAAAATATGATAAACATTGAATAGTATATTACGTGACTAGGACTTAAATTTTATGTTTGAACCTCGGCTTCGCCTCGGTCTACAAACTTCACACTCGTAAATAGAAAATTTAAGTCCTAGTCACTTACGATATTTTATGAGCTAAGGGCTGGAAAACGAATTTAGAGATTTTAAACTAGACGAGAAATGAGTTTTGTATGCCAGAGGTTAATAGAAATACTTAAATTGAATTGAGTTAGGTTGATACATTTTTATCAAATCATTTGTATATTCGCTTCCGCAATATATGGTAACCATAGTAACCCTGAGAAAAAATTGTCCGGGGCCTCCGCATCTATAGTTACGCCACTGGTGTTTTAGGTAAAATCACATGATTGAAATAGACACCTTTCCAAAAAAAATTTGAATTGGGATTTTTTTTCCTGTGTAGGTTTTTTTATTTTTATACTGAGCATATCAAGAAATGTTCAACTTCGTCATCAGAATTTGAAAAAAAAAGTTTTAACTTTGCATTTTTGAACGGCAGGAAAAGAAATGCGTTGATTGGTCCAGCGCAGGCAGAAAAATTCAAATCTCCCGATTGTTTGTCTGTAAAATCTACAGAAAACTCGTCATTATGGAACTCACACTTGCGATTAAGAACTTCCAACTTTTTTGCGATGAATATCGGAATCGGATTTATGAGAGCACAGTCAAACAACCTCCCGAAAATGTCCTGGGAAATGGTTGAAAAATATTTTACAATTTGTACCTTTTACAATGTGCCTACTATATAGATATACGCGTTAATGTGCGCCTGCCTAGTGACGTCACACAAAATGGCGCAAATTTCAGAACGTTCAAATTAGAGTATTTTTTAGTTTTTATTTTAAAAAAAGCTCTTAATAATTTCGAAAATTTTAGTATAACTTGGGTTACTCTAGATTAAGGTTTTGATTTTCACAACTTTTGGAAAATCGGCAAGATGTCTATTGTAGGAAAGAAAATTTTTCGATTGTTTTGCACTACTTATCTCTGCGCATGACCGGTTTTTTCCTTGCCTACACTGCCTAAAAAAAAACTAGGTATATTTGGGTGTATTCATGCATGGTAGAATTGTGTATTACCCTGGTGACAGGACTCCGAGAGACTTCCGAGAGAGTTCCGAGAGACTTGCATATGCATTTCATAGTTTTTTAGGTCGCTGATCATGAATCTGAGGTCACATTTGGAAAGTTATTTTGTTCAAATAATTTTTTTTAACAATTATAAAAAAAATACTTACTAAGATGCATATGCTTTTCGTGGTTTTTCAGGTCGCTGATCATGAATTTGAGGTCAAATTTAGTAAATTGTTTTGTTTAAACAATTTGTTTTAACAATTATAAAAAAAATACTTATTAAGATGCATATGCTTTTCGTGGTTTTTCAGGTCGCTGATCATGAATTTGAGGTCAAATTTGGTAAGTTATTTTGTTTAAAAAATTTGCTTTAAAAATTATAAAAAAATACTTACTAGGATGCAAATGCTTTTCATGGTTTTTTAGGTCGCTGATCATGAATCTGAGGTCGAAATTGCAAAATAATTTTGTTCAAACAATTTGTATTAACAAAATAATTTCGCGATTTCGACCTCAGATTCATGATCAGAGACCTGAAAAACCATAAAAAGCATATGCATCTTAGTAAGTATTTTTTTTATAGTTGGTAGAACAAATTGTTTAAACAAAATAATTTTCCAAATTTGACCTCAGATTCATTATCAGCGATCTGAAAAACCACACAAAGCATATGCATCTTCGTAAATTTTTTTTATAATTTGTTAATAAAAATTGTTTGAACAAAATAATTTTCCAAATTTGCCCTCAGATTCATGATTAGCGACCTGAAAAACCATGAAAAGTATATGCAAGTCTCTCGGAACTATCTCGGACAATTGTCCGAGAGAGTTTCGAGAGTGGACTCTCGGACCCTCGTTGCCAGTGTAGCTCATATTATCATGTATTAGTAGGTATTTATTATATGCCCCGCAGAATAATATCCATCGGGATTATCCGATGGATAGTTCCATTTACGGCCGTGAGTGCGAGTGAGAGATCTCTGTCTCTCTCGCACTCACAGTGCAAATGGAAATCCATCGGATAGAGCATACTATTGTGCGTGGCACGAGCTAATAGTATGTTCGACGGGGAGTTTGTTCGATTGTGATACAGCCCAAAATGACGGCGGAGCGAAATTCAAATTCTTATTGAAATCTGCTTGTGAGCCATAAGCTCTTACAATTGTGAGTGATTCCGAGATGTCGCGGGTTAGGTGATTCCGAACTATTGCTCGATCACTCATGATCGCTAAGCAATCGAACATGCAGTCGGGAGGAGTGTACCTCTTTTTTCGTTCCCAGTTAACGCATACGTAATTGATATATTGTAACATTTTTTGAATGAATATTCGTAAAACTCAGTTTTCGCAGAATGCAAATCCATCCATTCCTTGATTTTCTGGTGTGCTAAACATGAGTCTGCTGTCGGATTCGGAAGCATTATTTGTTTAAAATTTTTTTCTAACAATTACTCACAGAATTGAAGTTTTTGCAAAATCGCGTGTGCTTTCCATGATTTCCAGGTGCATTGATAACGAATCCGGTGTCAGATTTAAAAATTGATTTGTTTGATATTTTTTTTTTTTTTTTCAATAACTTGCAAAATTAAGATTTTTACGAAATCGCGTATGCTATTCATGGTTTCCAGGTGCGCTGATAATGAATCTGGTATCAGATTCGCAAAATTGATTTGTTAACTTTTTTTTTATAATAACTTGCAGAATTGAAATTACGCGGAATCGCATATGCTTTCCACGATTTTCAGGTGCACTGATAACGAATCTGGCGTCGAATTTGCAAAATTGATTTTTAAAATATTTTTTTCAACGATTACACGCAAAATGGAAGTTTTTGCGAGATCACGTATGCTCCCAATGGTTTTCGGCGCGCTGATAACAAATCTGGTGTCAGAATTGAAAAATTAATTTGTTTGATATTTTCTTGAACAATTACTTGCAAAATTGAAGGTTTCCCATAATCGCGTATGCTTCCAATGGTTTTCGAGTGCGCTGATAACGAATCGGGTGTCGGATTCGCAAAATTGATTTGTTCAATATTTTTTTCAACAATTACTTGCAAAATTAAGATTCTCGTAAAATCGCGTATGCTTCCCATGGTTTTCCGGTGCGCTGATAACGAATCTGGTGTCAGATTTACATAATTGACTGGTTTAATATTTTTTCGAACAATTGCTTGCAAATTTGAAATTTTTGCAGAATCGCGTATGCTTTTTATGGTTTTCCGGTGCGCTGATAATGAATATGGTGTCTGATTTGCGAATTGAATTTGTTTAATATTTTCTTGAACAATTATTTGCGAATCGTGGTTTATGCAAAATTGCGTATGCTTTCCTTGGTTTAAGGGAGCGCTGATATCGAATCTGGTGTCGGATTCGCAAAATTGATTAGTTTTATATTTTTTCTAACAATTACTTGCAAAATTGAAGTTTTTGCAAAATCACTTATGCTTACCATGGTTTACCAGTGCGCTCATAACGAATCTGGTGTCAGATTCGCAAATTTAATTTGTTTATATTTGTTTGATAATAACTTGCGAAATTGCAATTTCTGCCAAATTGGGTATGCTTTCCATGGTTTTCAGGAGCACTGATAAGAAATCTGGTGTCAGATTTGGAAAATTGATTTGTTCAATATTTTTTTCAACAATTACTTGCAAAATAAAGATTTTTCTAAATAGCGTACGCTTTCCGTGGTTTTAAAGTACTTTGACAACGAATCTGGTGTCGGATTCGCCAAATTGATTTGTTTAATACTGTCTTAAACAATTACTCGCAAATTAAGATATTTGCGAAATAGCGTATGCTTTTTGTGATTCTTAAGTGCTTTGACAACGAATCCTGTATTAGATTTGCAAAATTGATTTGTTTAATATTTTCTTCTACAAATCTTCGTATTTATTTGTTTTAAAAATGTTAAGTTGATTAAACTTAACAATAAATGGACTGTAATAGCAACTGTATAGTAATTATTGACAAATTATTAACTAAAATTAAAAATGTTTACAATTCGTCAAAGCACACTGGAATGCAACTGGTTTATTGTATGTACGAGAAAATCGATTTGTACTTTGAGCAGATCAAGTGCACGGTTATCATTAAGAACACCCGACATACGAACAAAAAAAAGAATGTATGCGAATGAAAATTCAATATTAAACAAAAAAGCCAGAAGTCGACAACTAAAGGATCTAAGCTTGTAAAAGAGACATATTTAAAGACCCTGAGTACGTAAAAAAAATTAATTTATATCGACAATGGTTAATTCTGTTTACTCCTTCCACTTACATTACAATTTAAACCATTGCTTACAATATGAAAAATACTCTACAATTTACTAGTTTGAAATAATGTAAAGAGTTACCCAAATTCGTTTAATGAATTTCTACTTCATTCCAATGTGATTCAGTCGTATTGACTCTAACTGCTTTTTCGCATTCAATGCTTTTGCGAAACTCTTAAAATAAAGTATGTTGTAGTATTACTTAAACATCGATTCTTAGTTTGTCAGCGAGAATTTGTTAAAAGACATCATATAAATATTTAACGATTTTGACCTGAAAACAAGTTAAATGGCTGCACATGAAGCATGCAGTAGTGATAGTAACTCTTTCGGCGATTAATTAACCATCATCAGTTACCATATCAGCACCCATTCGAAAGTTACAGAGAATTTCTAAAAGAGTTACATTTACTCTGTTTTGTCACGCTGTTGGGCAAACCAGAGCTTTTGCCGATCGTAAGATAAAATTAACTTTATTATATTTCTATACGTTCCACAGAACAGTAAACATGAATTTAATAAAAATAATAGAAAGATAACAATATCAGTTTGAAAAAATTATTAAGAAAAATCTGATTTTGCGATGACTTGTTCGAGTAGTACTAAAAGTGAATTTCTCCTACTGATGTGATGCCAGGTTCGTAAAAAACGGATCAAAAACGCACTACAAACGTATCAGCCCTGCAAACGATATCATTTTCTTGGAAAAATTGTTTCGACATATAATTTTACAAAATTACACACGTTAATTTAACATTATATTCATGATCAGTGCACCAGAAGAATATGGAAAGCTTATGCATCTAGCACTAACTGCATTATGGCAATGGTTAAAAAAAGTGTAAACAAATTGATTTTGCAACTCTTAGATAAAATTCGTTGCCAAAAGACTTTAAAACCACAAAGAGCATATGCGACTTTGAAAAAACTTCAGTTTTGCAAGTAATTGTTTAGAAAAATATTCAACGTATCAATTTTGCGAATCTGACACTAGATTCGTTGTCGAGCACTTTAAAACCACGAAAAGCATACGCTATTTCTTGAAAATCTTAATTTTGCAAGTAATTGTTAAAGAAAATATAAAACAAATCAATTTTGCGAATCTGACACCAGATTCGTTATCAGCGCACCTGAAAACCATGAATAGCATACGCAATTTCGTAAAAATCTTAATTTTGCAAGTTATTGAGAAAAAAATATTAAACAAATCAGTTTTCAAATCTGACACCGGATTCGTTATCAGCGCACCTGGAAACCATGGAAAGCCCACGCGATTCTGCAAAAACTTCAATTCTGCAAGTAATTGTTGGAAAAAATTTCAAACAAATTATGCTTCCGAATCTAATAGCAGACTCATGTTTAGCACACCAGAAAATCAAGGAATGGATTTGCAATCTGCGAAAACTGAATTCTACTAATATTTATTAAAAAAAAGTTTCAATATATTAATTACGTATGCGTTAACTGAGAACAAAAAAAAACGTACATTACAACACTCCTCCCGACTGCATGTTCAATACCAGGGTGGTTTAACTTCTATGAAAAATTCAGCCTTTGATAGTTCACAAAATAATCCTAACGTCCTAGGTAGCGACACAGTCGCCGCTTTAACCAGCATTGTTCACTGTAGTTCACTTGCCCGTCCTAACGTCTCAGAGGGCGCGGAAACTCATATTTTAGACTTTACATTGGCTCTTATGGAAGTTAAACCACCCTGTTCAATACTGAGCGATCGAGCAATCAGGGTCTCCAACAAATATGGAGCTTGTGTAGCCATCTACAGGAGAACGAAGTAGCCAAAAGTAGCCAACGCTCCCCACTAGAATAGCTAAAAAATGAGCCAAATTCCCCTATTGACACACAATATTCTAGGAATGTAGGATGTACCAGGAATATTCTCAAAACTATTAATAATAAGTTTTATTTAGGTTCTTACTTTACGAATTTTTTTAAATCTCCAAATTAAAGAAAATTTTTATTTTCAAGGAAAATTTTTTCTTTTTTGTTTTTTGAGAAAGGTTTTTATTATTTTTTGCAAAAGTAACATACATTCCGCAGTTTTTGTGTAGAAAAAACGCATAAATCGCATGAAAGCAGGTATTTTGTAGTATGTAGTAAAAAATATTAATTCCGAATGAAATATTTAAATATTTTCAAACCTATTCAAAAAAATAGAGGGTGAACGACAAGGAACTCAGCGTCTCGTAAAATTTCAAGAATCTCTAACTCTTGGGTTGACATTTCTTTATCGTTGCTTGTGTTTTATTAATGGTACATTTGTTTATAATTAAATTTACTAATCATCAATTGCGTCGGTTCGAATTTGTCGCAGCAAACACCAGTTTCGAAAATTCTGAGGCAAATACGCAGTAATGCAGCTAACATCTCGGTTTTCAATTTATTTTTAACGTAGTTCATGACAGAAAATGTCCGTTCAACTATAGCATTACTCGTGGGCAGAGTCAGTATTTTCAGAGCAAACCGGGCAAGCTTTTCGAAAGGACGTTGTCCACCCGCATTTTCGAAGTACAAAACCACTGGTCCAAACTCGTAGCTGTTCTGCAAAACATTTGAATTTCCAGAAGCCATTTTCCAGTCAACGGTTAAGTGTTTTTGCCATTGGACTTCCATTTTTCCCAAATCTTCATATTTATCATTGAATATATCTAAGGTCCTTGAATTGAATGCGATTTTGATTCAGGCACACTTTTGGACTCAGAAATTTGGCGTTTTTCAACATGGACAAATGTTTAGGCAATCGCTGAGAAATTTCTACAGTTAAAGATTTTTAAAATGCAAATGCTTTCGTATCAAAAGTCGCTCTATCTACAGCAGACATTTTGCATTATTTCAAAAGGCGAACGCATTCGACACCATAGTCAACTTGACTTGGAAACAGAAACGCTAAATTATTTGTCGCATTTTTAACAACGGCGTCAGTCTTGTTTTTTTCAAGAAAAGCAGGTTTAATGACTTTTCAAGCAATAAAACGAAGGAAGTTTTCCAAGTCTTCAGGGGCTTTTCCCAAGTCAATATTATTTTTCTGGAATAACAAATTTGTGCCATTAACTTCGCCTAGTATCGGTTTCAGAAAAGTAAGGTACGCAAGATTCGCATCGTCATCGTGCATTGCAAGCAAAGTGCGCGCTGTATAATCCTTTTCTTTTCTTTCAACAAATTCACGGAAATAAATTCGCAAGTATGGCCAGTTTTCAATAATAACATCCATAGAGTTGTAGCAACAGAGCCAGCGTGTTTGCGAGACTTGCGCAAATTGTAAGGGTTCCATTCTTTTCGGTTCCATTCCCTGTTCACGTTGCTTCTCTGTTTCACGTTTGAATACTTTTTTAAAACCGTCTCTTCTATGAGGACTTATGGAAAAAAATTGTAAATTTCACGGCAGAGAAAATCAATATTTGAAGGCAGGTTCTCAGCTGCTTTAGAACTCGCATTATTAAGGGAGTGACAAACGCAACGTTGTAATTGCAAATTCGGAGAAAATTCGTCTCGGAGCTACGTGAACAGAGAATGTTTGTTTCCACATAAATTGTTCGCACCGTCGGTTCCTAGGCCTATTATGTTATGTAAATTTAGTTTTATCGATTCCGCGAAATCTTTTATATATTTGAAAAGATCGTCTGATTTCGCGCTCGTAATTTCCACAATGCCAAGAAAGGATGTTGTCATTTTCTTTTGTTCAGAGGAAAAATATTGTATTCAAATGCACATGTAATTAAGCATAGAAACATCTGTTGATTCGTCAACGAGAAGGGAAAATGGTTCATCACCTATATCCGCGATTAACTGCTCCAACAAGCTCGGCGCGATGACGTACTTGATAATATTCGCGCATTTTGTATGATGCAATCGTAGGGATCCATTTTGTACTTTTAGTTTATTGAGTAAATTGCACAAATGATCCATCGTACTCACTGATGAATGAGCTGCAATATGCAATGCAAAATTCAGGTCTCGTACTTTTTCATCTAGCGGAGTTGCAAATGTGAATTTTGCTTGCGTTGGAAGAGGTCGAAGTCGTGCCATTTTTTGCCGGTAGACCAATGTCCATGAGTGCATAGATAGATGAGTAGCGTGGGCTCGCAAATCCGTCTCGCAAACTTTACACCATGCTCTTTTCATGTACTTAGAGTCAGCTTCATATAACCAGCCTAAAAAAAGGCATTCGTTTAATAATATGTCCGATATAAAACAAGAAAAATTTCAATACCTTTTGCCCAGGACTGAGTTTCCCAATCTTTTTTATATTTCCGCGTTTTTTTCGTTGGTGACGGCTTAGTAACAGCTTTTTTCGGTATTATTGTGACGTGAGATGAAAGAGTTTCCTTGATTTTTCTTGAGTCCTTTAAAAATTTTCAACAAAAGTTTAAAAAACGTCATAAAAATAACTGTAAATTTATTTATACAAAAATTTTCAAATCAAATCGAACATTCAAAACTTATATTTTGTCTATCAAAAGTTTTTGATTAAGCAGAGCAAAATTCAAGCAGCCCTAACAACCAACCTGCGATTCAAATAATCTAATGAAAATTGCGTGAAATCGCCGATGAAAATACTTGTTCTATTGCTGTAAATATTTTTTTTTTTTTTCTGTAATAGAGTTTTTTACGTATTTTTAACTGCCACGTACGTTAGACGCTGCTGTATACATAACGATCAAGGGCCATTCATGAACCTCGTGTCCTTCTAGGGGGTGGGGGGGGGGGGGTCAGATCAAAAGACACGCTCCATGTTAACGCTTATGGAGAATTGGGTCACAAGGGGGGGTGGGGGGGTTAAAAAACCGAAATTTGAGTCACGAGGTTTATGAACGGCCCCTTATTTTTATCAAAAATAAATCATGACAAAGGTTGTGCTACTGATAATACTAATTGATTTATAGTATTTTCAAAGTAAATTAATGCTGAGAAACGTCTAAAAAATTCTAAATAGTTTGCTGGAAATTTTTAAACGAAAAATCATACATGTATTTTATCAGAATATTATTTTAAAAATCCAGAATTTTATTTTTTGTTAAAATTTATAAATTGTCAGTAAAAAAGCCCCAACTCAACCGTTCTCAACTCACCCATAGTGAACTTGCTGCTCTCTCTCTCTCTCTCTCTCGAACTCTAGCTTTTAGTTACTAAAGTAACAGTTTTATGTTGGCACGCTACATGACTGTGATTCTATAGTGATTTTTTTGTAATGAAAATTGGCAGCTCGGAAAATAGAAAATCAGGCGTTTCCGAGTTCGCTATTCGTTTATTTCTTATCTTTTGTTTATATTTTGCTGGAATGAAAAATACTAACACAATCATAGAATGAAATATTCTCTACGTATTTGAAAACTATCCTGCAATTCACTTTGAAGGGGTGAAAAAAATGATGAATTTTAAATAATGATTTAAAGAGGTTTATGGCAAAAAATAAAGCTGTTTGTATATTTTTATATTTAGAAATAAAATTATAAATTCACGAGAAAAACAAAAGAATGGCACCTTTATGCAGAGGAAATTTGTGACTTTAGTATGTACATACAAACAACGTATTTGGCATTTTTTTTCATGACAAAAATGGATTTTCAACGTCGTTTTCAAAATGAATTAGGATTAGGAGAAAAGATTTTGCTATTTTTCGATCGTAAAAGAATAACATCAAGTTGATTTTTGGCGTCAGATCGGCTAATAGGGAAGCGTTCAATTTGAAATGAAAGATCTATCTTTTAAATTTGTTCACTCACTGGCTAGATATTTATTACTTGTTTATTCCCTTACTCACCTGCTAGATATCAGCAATTCGGAAAGATCACTTTTTTTTTCAAATCAATCTTCCGACTTCCGACTCCCAAAATATATTCGCCCGTTCAAAATATTGGTTTCTTGTTCTTTTGTCTTTCATCGGTTATTAGATTTTAACAGATTTTAAGAAGAAGTTTACACGGTCGTAAGTACCGTAAGTACCAACAGAATCATCAATAAATCCCTAAATTTGAAGAAAGGAACTAGAAACTAGAAAGTTTCTAGTTTTCTTGAAGTGTGATTTTTTCATGAAGAATGTTAATTATAGCTATAGGTATAATATGTGTCATGTTTCTCTTCTTTACTTGAGTGAGAGAGAAGATACTCACCTTACGTTAGTAAATATCGATTCTCGCTCTTTTTCTAGCGTCAAGAAGAACATAAGTTTGTCTTTGTTGCGTGGCAGAATTCTGCCAGAACCGAGCCCTGGAAAAAAAATTTATATTTATTAGGTTTTTTTCACTGAATATTATTCAAGTAGCCAAAAAAGTAGCCACGACCAAATCATGGAGTGTCAGTAGCCATAAGATTTCAAAAGTAGCCGCTTTGGCTATAAGTAGCCGATACTGAAGACCCTGCGAGCAATAGTGATGGGCGATACTTACGACGAGCAATAGTTCGGAGTCACTAAACCCACGATATCTCGGGATCACTCACAATAGCAAGAGCTTTTGGCTCACAAGCAGATTTCAATATTGCACATTTTATAGAATGTTTGTACAATTTTTTCTATGGGAAATTCGTGTTTTCGATTAGTTTCTTGTCATTTTCATGGTTTTTCAAATACTGAGTGAGAATTCGATATTGTCTTTGTGAAATTCTTTTGTTTACACAATTTCTTTAAAGTAAATTTTTTCATAATTCTTTAGTTTTCATTATTTTATTTTTCTATTTTAGCGTGAAAAGTTTTATTTCCTACACGGGTGTTAGTTTTAACACGTTCCAGTTATTTTGTTAAAGAAATGTTCTATAAAATCCCAGTAAAATAACTTTATAAATATTGCAGATTTTATTAAAGTTTTATAAAATTAATTTTTTAAAATTTTTAATTTTTATAAAAGTTTTCGAAGAACCAAAATCACTAGGGAGATTGTAAGGAATAAAATTTTGATCTTGTGTGACCGATGGTATGAAATTATTAAATCTATGTTACTTAAAATCTTCCATAAGTTGCGATTTACCTAATTATACCTTGAATACACTTTAGGTTTATAAATAAAGAAGAGTCCAAGATTTATTTTGAATTGATTATTTGTGAAGAAAAACTATTGACAATCAAAAATGGATTTACATTATGTGACAAAATTTCACAGATTTAAAGATTTGAATGAGAATTTTATCAAAATTACATCAAATTGTTATTGTTGTTTTAGGATTTCAGTTGAAGTATCCATTGGAAATTCTCAGAATTCTCGTGGACTAAAAAATTTTTTTACAAATTCTATGAAAATCATAAGTTTCTAGGAATACATTATATTTTATATAAAATTTTAGAAAGTTAGAAGGCAGAACGTGGAAAATTTAGTTATTTCTTCAAATTTTTGGAAACAAATAATAGAATTGCTTAGCTAATATCTGGGAACTTGAAAAAAATCTCAGGATGCAATAACTATTTTTGATATAGAAATTTTGGTTTTTAGACATTCATGACTTTTGAAATAAGTAAAAAATTTATTCTGCTCTACTGATTTCTATACAACAAACTTATTGACAATAATTAATTAAATCGTGTTCTTTGACACATTTTCACAGACTTCGATTAGAATGAGAATTTTATTTAACCATTTCATGCAATTTAGCTATCTACACATTTTTTTTATAACAATAGATTTCTAGAATTCAATGCAATGGAATTCAAATGTCGATCGATTTTCAGTAATTACATATAGATTTTAGGGGCACTTTCATTCCTATATACATTTTTCATGTTTTATAGATTTTTCTATTTTTTTTAGTACTTAAAAGATTTTGTTGCGTTTTCTAGTATTTTTTATAGATTTCTAGTACTATGAAAAATCCATGGTTTGAAGTATTTTCGTGAAATGTGGAACACCCGGTATATTACAAAAATATACAGGGTGTATCAGACAGTGCGGAGGATAATTTGCCTGAATATTTTTCGGATTTTTTTAAGACTAAAAGCCCGTTACAACTTTTTGTCAAACTCAAAATTGACTAAGATTTTTAAGTTTGAAGTTGACTAATCAGCGCGCATCTTTGACTGGAAGAGGAGTGTTTTTTTGCACACATTTCTATAATTTATGTGTCCTTCAAACTTGGCCTTCAGGTTTTAATAGTTTTTGGAAAATTATTCATTAATTGTTTTGTAAGTATCAAACATTTTTTAAAGTAATTGATTTTTATGTTCAACTTGTAAAAGGTTGTATTGCGATAAATTTTTTACTTCATGAGGAAATCGAGTTTACCAAATTAGTATAGAACATTTTTTTAAGCTGTTATTGTTGAAAAATTTTGACAACAAATCATGTAACGACAATTTCTCATCAAGAACATTTCAAATAGAAATTTTTAAAAAAATATCAGCTACAGAAAAACGAAGATACATTCTTTTCGTGAATAAAGTCACATAGTTCTCATGAATCATTGAAAAAATATTCACAAATGATATTGAAAATCAATCTTTCGTACAACGTTCAATTTTTTTTTGTAAAACCATTAATCATAGATATTGAAAATTGAAAAAAAATATATCAAATGTTGTATTTTTGCACTTAATTCCACAGAATCTTGAGATATGATAAAAATGGAAATAATCATCATTTCCACAATCTTTTGGAGCTTAATAATTTGAAGTCAATTCTTCATCTTTATTTCCGAGCTTTCGGTCTTTATTCGACCCTCCTCAAGGGAAATATAAATATTAGGACGCATCACACTACTTTTTTTATATAAAAATAATTTGAAGAATTGACTTCAAATTATTTAGCTCCCAAAGATCGTGGAAATGATGATTATGAAAAAAAGTGGAGCGATATTCAATAACTAAAAATGGGAATAGCATTTTTTTTTTTCATTTTTACAGAACGTCAAATACTATCAGTTACGAGGATTTAAAACAAATTTGAAACTTTGGACTTATTGAATTAGAAATCTCGTGACACTTATTTATGTTAAAATGAAAATTTACGCATTGTCAGAAAAGAAAGATTAATAAACTGCTAGTATTAATTTACATTACTTTGGCAATCTCAACAAAAAATCTTATTATGAAAATTTGGAAACTTTCAATTGTACCATTACTGTATACAACTTTCTATGTTTGTGCTTAAATTTTAAACACAAGTGAAGAAAAACAAAAAAAATTTTTATTTGTAGCTATATATACTTGTGAAATCACAATTACAACAGGTAATATTACGGTCATACATCTCGAACCGAATGACTGAGCACACTTCTTTTCCAGTCAAAGATGCGCGCTGATTCAAACTCGAAAATCTTAGTCAATTTTGAGTTTCGTGGAAAGTTGTACATAATTTTTAGTCTTGAAAAAGTCTAAAAAATATTTAGGCAAGTTATCCTCCGCAATTTCTGATACACCCTGTATATCCTAATATTAAAATCTAAATAATCTAAAAACTGATTGATAACTTCCAGAATAACTTGATCTATGTTATAAAAAAATCAAATGCGAAAATTCACCATTGTCAGGCCCGTAGCTACAATAGGTCAGGTAGGGCGGTGCCCCAGGGCCCCGACAAGAAGGGGCCCCTTCTCGTTCGACTCCAACAAATTGGGGTCCTCTGTAGAGGGCCTTAATTTGGATTCTTGCCCCGGGGCCCCCGAGGCTCTAGTCACAGCCCTGATCATTGCGTTGTTCCTTTTTTTCATGGGGACGCAGAGCCTTTCGGTATTATAACTGAACGATGCCACGTGCTCGGTCTGCATATCGGCACTTATCCGCACAACAGAGGTGCAGGTTCATATCGAATCGGAATAGAGCTATTCGCGCTGCACTACATGCTAATAATGATATCATCACTTCCAATGATTCTCCTGCCAATTCATCGATCGAAGAAACTTTGCAACCCCCTTCTGACATCGAACAGAGCGCATCATCGTCTTTCGATAATAACGATATTGCCGTCGATATCGCGGAGCGAAATGTCTTTGTTAATATATCCGACGAGGAACCCGATAATGAAAATGTCGAGCCCTTAGACTTAGAATACCATTCTCGAAAAGCTCTACGAGCCACAGTTAACGCAGCGCGTTTGAAACAAGCGCAACAACAAATAATACTCCAAACTCTCAGGGCTTTTCCGTTTAATCTTCGACACTTGCCGAAAGATCCGAGAACAGTCATGGAAACACCTACCATAGTTGTAAGAGATATAATACAACCAGTGTCCGGTGGACAATATCTGCACTTTGGCTTCGAGAATCTCCTACAAGAAAAATTACTTTCCATCCCAGAAAATAATGTGCCTGATCGTTTATTAATCGATTTTGGTATTGAAGGCATGCAGTTGTATAAAGTTGGAACTGCACAATTCTGGCCTATCCAATTCAGGATTTTAAATATTGGCGATAAAAGACCTTTAATAGCCGGAGTGTTTCTCGGAAATTCTAAACCAGGCTCGGTTTTTGAATATTTTGACCAATTTGTTACTGAAGTTCAGGATATTCTTGATTGTGGTGAAAAAACAGATTGCTATCTTTACAAATCCGATGCTTTATCGCTGACGCGCCAGCGAGGGCTTTTGGTTTAAACCATATGGGGCACATGGCGTCAAATGCATGTTCGAAATGTAAAGTCGAGGGACATCGTTGTAATGTAGTTGGATTTGGAGGTGTCATGGTTTTTCTTGGCACCAATCATCCTAAACGTACAGACAATGAATATGCGAATTTGTTGGATGAAGACCACCACAAGGGACCGTCTCCTTTGTCTTCGCTGATAGGCCTGGTTACAAAAACGCCTTTCGAAGCTATGCATCTTTTCTACCTGGGGATCATGAAAAAATTGTTGGACGGTCACGTGAAAGGAAAGTTTGGTTTTCGAAGCCTTGGCGGTAGGCAAATAGAAATACTTGACTCAAGGTTAAATTTGTTAAGAGACTATTGTCCGTCAGAGTTCAATCGCAGACCTTTGCCCATATCAAAGTATGACAAAATGAATGCGACTCAATTCAGACAACTACTGTTATTCACCCTTCCAGCTGTCTTTCGTGACGTCATCAATGACAATTTTTATCTACATATGACACAAATTCATTCTATTTGCCGACTACTAAGTTTTGAAAATCAACCAGAACCATTGTTGGATTACTGTCAGCGGTCAATTGAAATGTTCGTGGGAAACTGTACAGAGTTATATGGTGAGCAATTCATGTCCTACAACGTACATGCTCTTTTGCACATTGTAGACGACTTACGAGAGTTAGGTGAATTGGAGTCATTCAGTACTTTCGGCTATGAGAACAGCTTGGCCGAGATCAGAAGATTAGCTACGGCTATGCCAACAGGATACCCGTTACGTACTTATGCAGAATTCTTGGAAGCCGAAGAAGATGCTTTCAAAGGGAAACGACAGGCGTTGGTACGTTATATTCATTGAAATTAAAGTGATGACTTTATGTACATTCCCATCCATTTCCATCAATTCAGATGTATTTCCATGTAATTCCATTAATTGTCATCGATTCTCATCAATCCCTTCGGATTCTCAGGAATTTTCATGACTTTTCGTGGATTCCTATGAATTCAGTTCAAAGGTTAACGGTATTGATTTTTTTCTAGCGGAAGTATCTCGTAACCTTGGGAGCAGTGGATCTGAAATCCTTCGTCAACGTCGCCTTCAAAGAAACTATGACGGATGAGCTCATCAAGGAAAAATTCACTCTGCTAGGAACGAGCAACAAAAAAAAGCTGGAATCCACCAAATTTCTCGAGACATTGTACCGTTAGTTTCAACTATCTATCATTTTATAAACACTCGAATATTTAAGAAAATATGTAAGAAATATCTAGACCGTGAAAATGATATAATATGAAATAATTTGTTGCACAGAGGCAGCGACAAAGTGCAACTTTTTCCAAGGCCCAGGATGCCTGGCCGATTTCTACCCTCATGTTCGGGAGGCAATTAGGACTGTGGGTCAGAGGTACATGAATAAAAGGAACGTTCTCAAAAACGGAACTACGACTGCAAAAGAAGGCGGCAGACTTCCAAACAAGATACCCACTATAGTATCAAAATCCGAAACCGAAGATGAGAGCGACAAGGACGATGGTAACAGAGATGGCGACGGAGAAGAGAGCGAAAGCGAAAACAGTGATGATGATGGAGAAGAGAGCGCAAGTGGAAACAGCGATGATGGTGGAGAAGAGAGCGCAAGTGGAAGCAGTGATGATGGTGGAGAAGGGAGCTCAAGTGAAAAGAGCGATGATGCCGAAGATGGTAGAAGAATTGAAAAGAATATTAATAATGAGAAAAGTGATGACGATACCAATACAAATAAAACTTGTTAAAATTTATTACAAAATAATTACGAAAATGATTGTAATATACATTGAATCTCAATAAATGATTTTTTATCTGACTTAAGATATGTGTTTGCAATTGATGACAGTATAAGTACGTACTTGTAATTGATAATATTATTCAATCAATGATAACATGTTAAACTATGAATAATCACATATTTTTTTAGTTCAATTTTACAACTTGATATGCATGACGAATCTTTTAACCATGAAAAATTTTACATCCGCAGAACTATCAAATATGTCAATGAGAATTTCGAGATATAAAACGAAACTTCAAATAATGATTTTTGTGTATGAGGTACGTAAATTAAACGAAAATCATGATTATAGCAATAAACATATTATATAATATGTATTTTGCTATGGTCAATCAATAATCAAGTGTGTACGATAAATGGAGAGCTGGCGTCTGAAAGACGGTAATTCGCATTTACAAGAGGCATGTTTCCCGAGCAATCGCATCGGAAATAAGCTCGATTGGAAAGAAAATTACCTTCTTTTTTGGATGCAGCCACTAATGAACATGCATATCGTACGAAAAGCAATACTTGATTGACAATTGATGTCAATATGCGCTCACCAACGTAATTCAAGGCATGATGTACTATTGACCTCAATATGCGCTCTATTACTAACATCAAGGCATGATGTACTCTTGATGGCATTATGCGTTCACTCAGGAACATAAAGGCATGATGTACTATTGACATCATATGCGCTCAGGCTCGGTTATCAAGGCTTGACAACAAGTTGAGCTCAGAATTGACGTCAACCAGGATGCGTTTTGACATCAAGACCATATCATGTCTTGACTTCAAGTTGACTTCAATTTGACTCCACGAATGTTATCTGGGCTAGAACCATATTTTACAATCAACGACCGTGCATGGTCGAAAAAGGAACAACAATTGACTAAACAAGATAAATGTAACCTAAAAAATCTTAAGCACTATCAATAAAAATAGACCGTTAATTATGGGCAAATAATACTATTTTTCTAGGAAACTACGTCATTTTTTTGATAAGTTCGAATACAGTACCTTTGAATAGAATCCAAAAAAACTTCTGGTAGATTTTAATAAAGTCAAAGTTGCACGCAATTGCACGTTGTCCAGAAACATCCAGAAAATTCAACAACTGCTCGAATTGCACCTGAAAGCGGAAACGAACACACGCGCGCACCCACGACTGACACATATACGGAGCACGTGCCAGCACGTGCTCTTTGCAGCGTTGTGCAGGTCAGCATTGCCAGCTGTTGCTCGCCATGCCATCCCAGATAGCAAAATGTATTCACAATGCACGCACTCGGAATGCACGCGTGCGTCTTGAAGTCGCACGCGTGCGACGCATTTGGCCTTACACTAGCGTCCGCATATGCGTCGCAGTTGAGGCGAATACGTGCGACTTGTTGAAAAATCCACGGCGCATGCGCGGTTTACTGTGTACCAAAAACGCGGGGAGTTTCAAATTAGGTAACAGCTATCAAAGAAATATTACGTGTGGTATTACAAAAAAATTATACAGAGTATTTATGTAATTGAAAATGTTTTATTATTTGTGTATGTAATAACATTGGTCTTACAGAACCTTTTGGTTTTACAAAAATATTCCTACAGTTACATACATAGTTCAGTACAATAAAAGTAAAAAACAATACACAAATTTTCCAAATATCTAAAAACGTTTGACAATTTTGACATGTTCTGAAAAATATTGAAAGTATTTAAAGCATATGAAATTATGACAAATACCCGAACGGAACATGAACGTTTAGTAAACGTCAGTAAACGTTAAGTAAACGTCATCAACGTTTACTCAACCTTCACTCAACGTTTACTAAACGTACTGTTCCGTACAGGTAATGAACATTAGTACCATAATAAATCAGAGTACAAAAATAACATAAATTCCCATGGATTTCCAAATTCAGAATATTTGCAATTTAAGTGCATTCTAATATAGAAAGTCTTGAAAAATTTTCAACGAATGTCGTGCATTTGTTCAAAAATTCGAGATTTTGTTCTAGATTCCCAAAATCTTTCATTTTTAGAAGATGTTAAAATTGTAGTTGATTCTAAAAACTTGCAGCGTACGAAATTTCAGAATTTTCAGGAATCATTTATGATTTTGAAAAATTGCTATTGCAAAAAAGGATATCGGAAATTTTTTAAAAATTTCTGGCAACTTGAAGAACTAAATATTTTCAGAATAATTGAGAGTACCTCAAAAATCGAAAACCTAATTTACTTCTGGAATCCTGAAAATTTCTAAATTTTATGTAACTAATCTAACAAATAATAACAGTTTCGAAATCATCCAGGGTTAAAATTTGCAAAAATACAAGTACTTAAAAATTTTTACAACGTTCGATCTAATCCCAAAAACGTAAGAAATGTGATTTTTCGCTACATTACAAAACTTCGAGCATTCAGTTATTATTCAAACTGTGTAGTTCCCATATTTTGAAAAATCATAAAAATGATAATATTTTAAACTACTACGAATTTTCAATATTAGATATTTTCAGCAATTAGAATAATCATGAATATAAAATAATTTTTTTTTCTCATCAAGCGTACAGCAAATTTTGATATTCTTACGGAAATTATTAATTCTTCATGATTTTCATATTTAAAACAATGCACAAATCACAATTTACTTGTTTGAATGTTCGAAATTTCTTATTATAAAACATTTTTCGAAAAAAACAAAAAATTATGCAGTGGTCAACAAGTTTTCTCTGAGATCTTAATTTCTAATATTTAAGGCACATTACATTTGAATGAAAAAATCCTAAATTTAATCGAGAATTAACACTTTTAAAAAATCTGACTTTGAAGTTTGTTAACTCAAAATACGTTCCAAAAAAATTAGTACGAAAAATATGAAAAGATTAAAAAAATACGTGACGTCATTCAGTTGCAAAAAAAAATTCATATCAACATTGTAAAAAATGTCGAAAAATTCTTTCATAGCTTAGAATCCATTCGTAATGACTTTTGACATTTTTCGTCGTTTTCGTTAAGTCCGAAAAAATTAAAATTTATCCTATTAGTTAACAATTTTTTTTTTTCAAATTAGGGTACATTTCATATTATTTAACTTCATAATTATACTAAATAGTTCAACTTTCAGGTTAGAATAAATAATCATGGTCTATTCCAGAATTATATATTCGTGAAAGATTATTGCAGAAAATGCATTACATTTAATTAATGATGTTAATTAAAACTTGTTACTCACCTTTTTTTGACGATGTAAAAATCACGGAAACTTGCACTAAAAACGATATTTATTCAACTTTTTTACCGGCAGCAATGTAAAAAGCACATGGCCGAGAAAAAATTAATGAATCGTCAATATAGAAACTGCAGTCACTTGTTTTTCTCGAACCGTATGAGCATACACTCCCGCGCAGATGAGGGAGTCCCATGCGTGACGGCACAGCGAATACGTACTTGCACGCACGCGTGCGAGTTGCAAAAATGTACTGAAAACGCACGTAGGTCTCATCGCGTGCGCCTTTTCGTCTCGCGTGATTTCACATTGCATTCGTAATAGCGCGCACGCGTGAGTCCGCACGTCGTGCGCCTTGTGTGCGTCGCACGATTGCTATCTGGGCATTCAATGCCATTCGTTAAAATGGTTAAAATATGCTGAATACAGCTGAATATGTTAATGGATTTTCTAACAAAAAGTTTGTTCAAAATAAACGAAATATCCGTGATTAAATAAGTATGCGTCGGCGAAATTCAACAAACCAACAAGTTATAATAATACCGCACGTTATTGCCCGGCACGATTTTTGGTTCCTGTTTATGCATGTTCTAACATGCAGTTTATTTAATAAGAACAAAGTCACCGCGATCTAATAAGTATGCGTGGGTGAAATCCAACAAACCAACAGACAATAGTTATTGCGGTAAGTTTTCACATAATATTATATCAATCAGGATTATATAATGAGAAACTTGAAACTTTTCAAGTACATAATCTCAATAACAGTACAATGAGAATGTCTATTCAATCATATTTCATGACCAAAATTCTTTATATGAAAAATTACAAACCAATTATGTTGTTGAAAATTTCATCTCAAAAAACTCATGATAACTCCCCCCCCCCCCCAACACCTTATACTACATTATAAACGTAAAGAGTTATAAACGTTAAAATGTTATTAATTTTAATTCAGTATGCCATCACTCAATTACATGGACATATTGTTAAAAAAATGTCCATAGGGTAATTCTGTTTTTAATCATTTTTTAAACAACTAGTTAGTTGAATAAATAACATTCACTATTATTTTCTATAAACTGAAATTGGTAATTTTACAATTATGTTTTAAGAGTAAAGCAGTTATTTTCTAATTATTTTTAATATTTATTCTGTGGAAATTATATCATAATTAAACCATTAATATTTAAATGAGTCAATTTTTAGTTCAAGTAACAAAAAATTGATGACAAGATTATTTTTGTACGATAAATTTCAACCTGCAAAATAAAAAAAATCAGAAAAATTACAAAAGGCTTACAATTTTTGTTTGAATTATTAAATCGTTTATTATTCTACCCGATGTGTGGACTGCATTTTTGATGAAATAAAAAAATACATGCTTATTCGTTTTCGCAAACGAAAATTGTTCAAATTTTTCACGTCTCCAAAAAATCCAAACTGAGTAAGTTAGACGATTCGAGATAAAATAACCCTATAAAAGAATTAGAATGTTGACCTTGACATATTAAAAAAAAACTCATACGAAAGGTGTTAAAAATACTACAGACCTTTTTTTTCTAATTTTTCTGTATTGAAAAAGCATCTCATTTGATGAAAAACTATTTTTATAGGAGGAAAAAAAAGAAATGGAGCCCAAATCGGCAAAAAATTTCTACAAACCATTTTTGGACCCCAACTACAAATCATCAGATGTGTCCAAACGAACATGGAAAAGATGGAAGGAGAACCAGTCAAATATAAAATTGACTGATGGAAAATGTAAGGAACTTTTCTGTTATATATTCTATATGGAAAAAATAATCCGATGTAGGCATTTTTTACTCACAAATTATTTTCAGTCAGGGTGTCTAGCGACCGGGAAACCGGGAAATAACCAGGAATTTGTTTTCACCGGGAAAAACCGGGAAATTTTCAATTTCGAACTAAAATTGTTACTTTTTAATTGTATGCCGAGTCCGAAAATTCGAAAAAAACTGATCAAAAAAAAAAAGGAGAAAATGAAAAAGAGACGAAAAAAGGAGAGCAGAGGAAATAAAAAAATTTCCCTTGTAACTTGGAACCTTATAAAAATTTTAGTTTCCTCATAAAATTTTCGATTTTTATAAGGCAACCTTGTAAAATTTTTATAAGGATTCAAAATACCTATAAGGATTTTATAAGGTGACTTTATAAAATCCTTATAATGAAAAATCCTTATAAAATTTGAAGTTTCTTGTAAGGCAACCTTATAAAATCCTTATAAAATTTGTATAAGGTTCTGAATCTTAATCTTTTTATTCTTTCAAAAGGTTAGTAACACAGAAAAAAACTATAAATACTTAATATTTGTTTTGTATACAAAGCTGCAAAGAATAAAATTAACACTATGTCGCATAAATTATTTAAACTTCACGAAAACTCGATGATTTACCACTATGTATATGAAGTTACCCATACAAATGTCAAACCGGGAATAAACCGGGAATTCGATATCGCCTAATCGCTAGACACCCTGACAGTTAAACTTTTTTTTTCTCTTTAAGACCTTATTATAAACACAGAAGAGGACACATTACTGAATAAAATTGGGTTTGATTTTTGTTCTAAAGAAACTAATAGCGACGAAATCAGGGACGCCATTAACCTTTTCACGGTCGATTTTGCGCGCTATTATTTCCGAAATAAACAAATATATTTTGAAGAAATGAAATTTTTGTATTAGTTTACAATAAGATCTTTAAAAGAAAAAAAAGTTTAGGCCTGTAACATGAAAACTTTTTTTTTGAACCACGCGCAAAGTTTCACACAAATATAAAAATTGCTAACATTTTTCTTCTAGCTAAAAAGAAGCTGACTCTTGGAACAACAACTACAACTGATCAAGAATTACTGCCACAAGCAAATCATTCCTGGAACCCTGGAACATTTAAGGAAGTCGATCTGAGCATTCAAGAAACCATGCTCCAAACATAGAGAACCTTGTCTATGTTGATCATGGCGAGGATGAGTATTTCACAAATAAAAGCATCACAGAAGCAATTGAAGAAAACTTCAATCGAATCTATTATGATTGTACTAGCGAATTTGTGAACGACGATGCTTCAGATTTATCATTTTCAGTAGATGATCTCGAGAACCAAGAAAAAACATTCGAAATCAATGCTAACCAAAAAAAAACGCTATCGAATGATCATGTAATGTCATACATAATGTTCAAAGAAGCTGGTTTTACTGTTAGGGATGTTCTCACTCTGTGTTCTGCATTTTCTTTGAAACATAGTTTATCGAAGGCTTGTAGATCATCTTTAGTAGAATTACTCAAACTGTGCGCAGGTCCCGATTATAATTCTTTAAACATTTCCACTCATGCAATTGATAAAATTCTAGAAATACCTGAAGTAATAACTCACAATATTTGTTGTTCAAAATGCAACAAAACAATATTGTCAGAAAAGGGGACAGTACCAGAACAGGCTGTGATTTGCGATAAATGTGATTTTGTCGAACAGATCAACTTTTTATCCTCAAAAAAATTTCTGACACTTGACCTCGAATATCAATTAAAGTTATTATTGAACGATAAAGAAATCATTGATGGGTTGTCAAAAAATTTACTCAACAGGGGTCAAAGAAACAGCGACTCTTTAAGTGATATTCAAGATGGATCATCACACAAAGTATTTCTCGAAAATGATCCAGGGATAATTTCTGTCCATGCAAGTATTGATGGCACAGAATTGTTTCGAAAATCAAACCAAAGTTGTTGGCCGTTGCAAGTAATGTTGAATGATTTGGACTTTAAAGATAGGTGTAAAAATATACTTTTGGCGGGTATAATGGTTATCACTGGAGAACCTTCCATAGAATTAATACCAGGTGTACTCCTAATTAATTTCCGGTTTTTTTGCAAATAAAACACATAATTCCAAAAAAACCGTAACCTTTATTTTATTCAAAGTATTTTCCATCGCTTTCTACACATTTTTCCCACCTTTCTGGTAAATTGTGGATACCACGCCAGTAAAAATCATTGCCTTTGGAGGTGAACCACTCGGTGAGCCATTTTCGTACATTTTCGTACGAGTCGAAGCGCTGCTCAGAAAGTGCATGGCCCAACGAGGCAAAGAGGTGGTAGTCGGATGGCGCCAGGTCTGGTGAGTAAGCCGCATGATCAAGCACTTCCCACTTGAGCCTTTCCAGCGTGTCACGAACGACTTTCGACTTATGCGACGGCGCATTGTCGTGGAGCAAAATCACCTTATTCTGTCGTTGTTGATATTCTGGTCGGTTTTCCACCATGGCTCGGCTCAAATCTTTCATTTGCTGTTTGTAGCGAACGGCATTCACAGTTTCACCAGGTTTCAGCAGTTCAAAGTATATAACACCGGACTGGTCCCACCACACACATAGCATGACCTTCCGACCGTAACGATTTGGCCGTGCCGTCGATGTCGATGCTTCACCTGGACTCACCCACGATTTGTTGCGCTTAGGGTTCTCCAGGAAAATCCACTTTTCATCACCAGTAACAATACGATGCAGGAAAGACTTTCTTTTGTATCGTTGAAGCAGCATTTCACAGGTCACTTTTCGATTCTCCATTTGTCTCTCGGTCAGTTCATGGGGCACCCACTTTCCACACTTCTGAATTTTTCCCATGGCTCGCAGACGTTTGGAAATTGCTTGCTGTTGAACTCCCAACGCATCTGTAAGCTATTGTTGCGTTTGCGTGTTGTCTTCATCGAATAATGCTTGCAATTTGGCGTCATCCAACGATTTTCGCTTGCCGGAGCGAGCGGCATCGTTCAGGTCGAAATCTCCATTTTTGAACTGTCGAAACCACGTTTCATATGTTCGAAGTGTTAATGCACGATCACCATAAACTTCCACAAGAGCACAGTGGCTCTCGGACACTTTTTTCCACTGATTGAACATGAAAAGCAATGCATGGCGCATATGCTCAAAATTCGGTACAAAATTCGACATTTTTGAAGCGCAATAAAAACTTACTGGAAGATTTTTTCGAGAAAATGTCAACGCAGTTCAAGCACTCGATATGACTGAACAAAATGACATATGGTATGTGTTACCAACAGCGGTACAAAACAGAGCGCCATCCATTGAAAAAACCGGAAATTACTTAGGAGTACACCTGGTAGATCAGCTTGTACATACATTTTTAAATTAACTGGCTGATTTGAACAAAAAGAAAATGACATTCACATCGACCATAACGGGTGTTACAGTTGAATTGAAATTTGTTCTTGGCTGCATTTGCATCGATTCTGGCGCTCGACATTTAGCTCAAAATCGTGTCAAGTTCAATGCCTATTATGGTTGTCCATTTTGTTACGACAAGGGGCAATGGGTCAATGAGGCTGTTCGTTTTCTAGCATCGACAAGTAGTGGCATTCTAAGAACACCAGAATTGCATGCAAAAGATGTTGAGGTCCAAAGACAGTCAGAAAATATAAAAAGCGGTTTTAGATCGTTCATGCTTTCGCGAGGGGTAAAAGGTCCGTGTGCGTTATCTCAAGCTGTCAATTTTAATATCGTCTGGGGAGTTCCGTTCGATGTAATGCACACGCAGTTTTTAGGCGTTGCAAAATTTCAATATGAGCTCAGTTGTAATCAAAAAACGAAGTCGAGAAATGAAATGCGTAACATTATTGACGAGCGTCTTCAGCATATTAGACCATGCAGAGAACTGCAAAAAAAACCGGAACTACTGAAAAACGAAAAAGCCATCACAGCCAAAGATTGGCGAAATTGGCTACTTTTTTGTAGCATACCTGTATACAACAGTATTTTAGAGTCAGGCCTTCTGGAACACCATACACAGCTGGTAAATTGTACTTATACATTTTTACAAAGCTCACTCTCACAAGACGAGGTGAAGAATGCGAGGAAGAATTAGCATTGTACGTAATTAACTTCGAACGATACTATGGTGAAAGTGCGATGCGATTCAATGTCCACATGTTGGAACATTTCGCAGAATCAGTGAGACGAAATGGTCCAGCATGGAGTCATTCAACTTTCCCGTTTGAAGGTAGTATGCGTCCGATCAAAAGCATGGTGACTGGAACACGCAGGGCAGATCTTCAAATCGCGACGAAAAGTTTGCAATTATTATCGTTTAAAACAGATTGTGCCCAATTCACCGTAAACAGCAGAGTAGAAAATTTTTGCAATTCGTTATTTACATCCAAAACTTTTGTCAAGTCAAACTCAGTTGAATGTTCAGTAAAGGTAGATTGCGAGGATTCCCAAAGTTTCAAATTTCTACGTTGTACATACAAAGGACGAACATATACATCTGTTCGCTATAAACGTTCGAAAACTTTCAACGACTCTTATATTGAACTGCGTTCGGGCGAATTTTGCGAGATTCAAGAAATTATGGAAATCGACGGTAAATGCGAGTTTTCGGTTACGGTTTTGAACTTGATTCATCTACAAGTGAGCAATATTGAAATGAAACATATTTTCCGAATTGTAGGAAAAGATAAAAACATTATTGTTTCGTTGAGCGATATAAAATTCAAGACTGTAAAATTCGACGTTGACGATGAGAAGTACGTTTGTAAACTGCCAAATTGCTTTGAAGTTCTCTGAAATTAGAGTTCACTGTTTCTTTTGCGACGTGTAAATTTTTTCGAGAAAATGTGTTGCGATCGATGTTTGTATATATTGTAGGATATTAAAATTTTTCAAATATACAGAATCTTGTACAATAGACCGAACTTTTCCTTCCCAACATCTCGTCTAAGAGCTTACCTCAAGTTTCTTAATTATTTACGTTATCTGAATTACAATATAATAATCTAATCATTTTTATTGTTTGATTACAATTCAACAATATCAACGAGATAAAAAAGGAGCTGTGTAAATGCTAAAAATTTCTGATTTGTAACTGTATCTTATTTATTCGACATTATGTTTTATGAATTGTTAATCAGAAATTAATAAAATATTAATTGTTACATATATAAAAAAGTATGAAAAACATGAAGAATTTTCTTTTGCAATTCTTGCATCTATCGTATAAGCATAGGCATAAATGTAAGTATAAGTAAGATTAATCATATATTAAAGAAATGTACGTATTAAAAAGGATTTTAAAGTATCAAAAGAAAAAAGGGCAGTATTTCATACAGCTTTCAACAGTTTTTAAAAAGTCAAATTATATAAGCTTTTATATATACCCTTTTTATGAAGTCATATTAAAAAAAGAAAGCAGAATGTCATTTGAAAAAACAAAAAAAAAAATGATGTTTTATAAAGATTTTACGAAAAGTTAATAAAGATCACAGTTATCAGTCGCTGTCGACAATAAAAATACATCAAAAATTTCAAATGTTTCTCGGTTTATTATTTGTACAAAATATTAATGATTGAAAACGAAAAGTATTCAAGTAATGAAACGATGAGTGTCAGAGTATCGTATTACTATTACTGTATTCACTACAACAGCAATGGAATACTTTCTGCGGCTGCTGATTCAACATTGTCGAGAAAAGATTTGTCGGAGCAACGTTTGAACACCTTTAGCAGACATAACATATATTGTTTTCAACTACGTTGTCGGCCAATACTCGTCGTGAGTATAGGCTCGCTACACCGCTGGGAAGTGTTCATAGTCGTGACTTAGCGTTCCAAATTTCTATACCCCACAGAGTATTCAAAGATTTCTGATAAGTATGATGTAGCAAAATATTGCCGTAGCGAAATATTCAAACTCACGAACGATGAATCAAAAAGTGACAAATTTGTAATAGAGCTGTATTCAACGACGCGAACTTCCAATACTCTCAATATTTTCTCGTTTGCTGTGTATGTAATACCATAAGTTGACTGTTTGTTTTTCATATATTTAATATTTATTACGATGAATGTACATAAAAAGTTACGTTGATGAAAGAAATAAACATGTTTTTCTCATATATTTGACTTTTTTCTCATTTTTACCTCAACTTTTTCTGAATTTTTCAAATATTCGAGAATATATAGAAATACAATTTTTTCAATTATGAATTTTTTTTTTAATTTCTGAAGCACATTAAAAAAAATGTCACTTATTGTTTATTTTAATGGTTGCCATTCATGGGCATGAAAAAACACAATTTTAGATTGTTTTTTGACAAGGAGTGTACTCAAATCATGAAATGTTACCTTTTTTTTATTGGCTACTTTTGTGGCTACAACGGAAAAATCAAGATGGCTACTTTGGCCACTTTTGAGATTGTAGGTGGCTACACCGTCTCCCTCGATCTGGCAACCCTGCTTACACACTTGCAATTACTCGTACATGTGGCCTCAAGTACAAACGATTTCAAGCGTGTGAATACCCGACGGGTGGAAATTTGTGGACTCTGCGTCGAACATCAGGGTGGTTTAACTTCCATAAGAGCCAATGTAAACTCTAAAATATGAGTTTCCGCGCCCTCTGAGACGTTAGGACGGGCAAGTGAACTACAGTGAACAATCCTGGTTAAAGCGGCGACTGTGTCGCTACCTAGGACGTAGGATTATTTTGTGAACTAACATAGGCTGAATTTAACATCGAAGTTAAACCACCCTGTCGAACATTCCAGAACATTCTAGCTCATGCCTTGTGCTGTCTTGTGCGTAGCCTGTACGTAGCTCCTTAGGAAGTCGTAGACAACAGAGTAGCCACCACTTAATAAATATTTAATTATTGGACCGAATTTGACATCACAAATCGAGGCTTTTTTGGCCTTCCGCGTTCTGTTAGTTTAGATGATGGAATAGCGTAGAATAGTAACACGTCACGCAGTGTTTTTATACCGTGTTAAATACTGTTCCTGGACTATCTTTTGGACCGGCAAGGTGCACCTTCTCAGTAAAAAGTAAGTCTATTGATATCCCTTGCGTATTTTTTCCTACAGATTTGAAGTGCCTAGAAAATAAAAAATATCAGAAGCTGATTTGTCATGTACATAAAAAGCCACGTGTTCACTTCACGCCGGTTAGGCGCGAGAATCGCGTGATTTTAAATACCACATGAGTCAGTGGTGGTCAGTGCAGATACTTTTCGCACCGGTAAGTAGCGGTTCTCAAACAGGTAATTATTAATAAAAGTGTTTAAAGTTTATGTTTTTCTTGTATAGAATTAAATCAAATACATATAGTAACTTTTTTTTAATGTCCTAGAGTTTTTTGAGACTCAGTTTTATTCAGTTTTTATTTTTTCACGTTATGAAAACTGTGACGTTTCGCGTGATAATTGATTTAATGAACTTATTTTGACTAGAAATATGATAAAGAAAAAATATTGTATTGTTGGTAGATAAAGGGTATTTTTTTTTGTAATCGGAAACAGGTGAGATTATTTAAATAAAAAAGAAAAATGAAAAAAATAGTTCATACGAATAAGTCGACTTTTTGAACTCGGTTGTTCGACGACTCCGGTGGTGTTTTCTCGTGTCAAAACATGTCAAAATTAACGCCTGAGATCAGCTGACATCGCCTGTTTATTTAATTATTTTCATGATAATTTTGTGTGTTCGACCTTGTTAAATGTTCTTCTATATATGTAACTGAAAATTTCAATCTTTTTGCAATTTTACAGCCATTAAAATTAAAAAAAATGATTAGGCTTAGAGATTACAATAATTACAGGGACGTACACAGATAAATTTTCGGGGGGAGTTCCCCAAAAATAAATGATTTAAATTTGGAATTTTTCAAATCTTTAAATAGCATTACTAAATTTATTTAAAAACCCAATTTGACTTCAATAATTATGTGATGTATAATTTTATACATACAATATTTTTATATTTTACTATACATATTTCTTTATTATTATTTATAACATTTACTGTATTCTTTATAGTATATATTATATATCATATTTATGTATACAATATTTTATATACATAATTCAACTTACACACAAAAATTTTATGCTCTCTTTGAAGCTAATTTGAAATTTAAAGTATTTCAATTAAAAATGTATGTGTTTCACATGTCAATAAAATATTTTCAAGAAAGTATTTTGTAATTATTGAATTCTATATTTTATCATTCGATGGAATTATCAATCAATTTTTTTCTAGTAATTGAATCTATGTCAAATTGCTTGAATTATTTCAAAGTTCAATGTTTTCAATTTTTGGATTGTAAACTCCTAATGCTAGTTTTTTCTAGAAATAATGATATTTTTTTCAACATATTAATTTCATGTAACTTTTCACTTCTGCAATTTTAACTCTTATAAGGTAAATGTCCCTTTTAGCGTCTGTGTACGTATTCACGTCCTAGTCAAAAATTGACAATATATATTATTAAAAGTGAAAACATGTAGGATATTGATAGTTTAATCGAAAAATCTTTCTGATGATAACAAATCATTTCACTTTTGATAATATATTTTGTCAATTTTTAACTAGGACGCGAATACCTACACAGGCGCAAATAGGGACATTTACCTTAATGGATGATCATTTGATATTGTTGAAAAGTTGAAAAAATATTAGTTCTAGATATTTCGAGCTATTATAATGCAAATTATTTTTGAGTTCAATTTTTACTGTTTTTATTCAAATGTTCATTTAACGATAAGATTTTTGCCAAATTAGATGTAAAAATACTGAATGACCTTTAAAGTACAAAATAATGAAATTTTTAGATTTCCCAGATTTGTTTTTTCACATTATTTATTTGTTCAGTAAATAGTATTAAACAAGAAAAATTTCTAATAAAGGATAATGTCTAAGTAAATGAAAACACACGCCACCTCCCACCACTTACCACACACCTTGCCAATGTAAAGGCAGGCCGTCACTTTTGTGTGCCAACAAATCCATTTTTCCCTTGAAGAAACCTTTTGTTTCTTCTATTATAAAACTTTACTTCAAAATCACTCATATGAAGGTTGTGATATCTAACAATTCGTCGATTTTCAGATAAATATTGCACAAATAAAAGACGTGATATCCACAACGTCTCGTCGATTTATTCTTGTATGATCAACTTCTTTTCTTTAAAAAAAAAAAAAAAAATATTTTCAAAAAACAAATTGACCGAAGTATTAGTATCATACCAGAAACTGATGATTTAAAGTTGAAAGGCAAGCGGCGGCCCGCTTCGAATACTGCTTTAAAACGACCTTGCAAATTAATTATGATCATTTTTTCTAGACAAGAATGTATTTTGAATTTTTTTCCGCTGTGGTACGTACCGTTGCAAGAAATGTCAAGAAATTCAGACATGAATATACTTGCAGATGCTTTTAAGTTGGAATTGATGGATTATGCGGGAAACCAGAGATTGAACCTTGAATGATTGGCCAAACAATATTTGATTTTACTTAGTGGAATTGTTTTTCATCATTTGCGCTGCTCTTATTTTTGACGAAAATGTTGTGTATATGTGTTAGGCAAATTTGTCACAGAAAATGAGGCAGAATAATAGAATAATTCTAGTAAAAATATATACTAATTATATACAATATATACTAATTATATATTGTCATATATAATAAGTGCTAATTATATACAATATAAGAATTTTATGAATGAAAAGTTACCACGTTTGCCTTGAAATTTTTCTCATGAAAATGAATTGTTCAACACTTTTTGTCAAGTCACCTGCATCAACCATCTACAGACAGCAATAACTTTTTCTCTTGTCAGTAAAATATCAAAGAAACGCTTACATAGTCCCTTTTGGATCGAAATCTTTTACATGAGTATTTTTTTCAATGAGAAAAATTTTATTCCGGTTTAGATGGTATAACAGTTTCAGTCAAATTGAATATATTTTTTTAATGTGCATGCATGTAGCTAGAACTTTTAGAATCTCGACTCCACGGTTGCTGATATTTGGAACTGTTTTCGTCAATTGCTCAACAAATCATAAATGATATATTGCATGGCAAGTTTTGGTATTAGTTCAAGTCATAACAATATATTATAGGCACGTTCAAAGTGCAATCGATGGTCAATCAATATGAATACCCAGCTAACTGCGTACCTCATCAAAGTTCTGTATACTCTGTTGATTCCTTAGAGTAAATTTTCACTATATATCGAGTTTAAATACTGTCACTCAAACAAGGAGTAAAAATTCATTTCCAGGAATTCAGAAAGTATATTTCGAAACATTTTAAGGCAATGTAATAGTAAATATAAATCTTTTATGGATTGCGAAATTCTCATCAGGTGATATTAAGTAATAGGAAAAGTTGAATTTGGAAAGGGTAAGATAAGATAATATCAAGTGCAAGCAAACAAGCTGAAGAGTTTTGTTTAGCCTACCTGAAAAAATTAATGTTTAAAGCAAAAAAATTTTCTGAAAAGTCACAACATTTAACAAGGCTGAAACGTTACATTGAAAAATCAATGTAAAGCAATAACTAGGCACTAATCACTGAAAAAAAAAGAAAATTCCGAAATAATTATGATATATCTAAGAATAGGAAAAGTAATAAAATACTAGAAAATCTAATAATTCTTTAATGGCTGAAAAAATGCAATATAGCTCAAAGCACTAGAAATCTATTACATATATAGAATAAAGAAAGATACTGTTTCTGAAAAATTAATCAAATTAGAATAACAGCAGTCTAGAAAATATATAATAAAAGTATATGGATGTAGATATGATTTTCTGTAAATTCAAATAAACACTTTAAATTTAAAAAACTGAATCTTGAAGCACCAAATCCTAGATATAATTTTATACAGAAATAAATTTCAGTACGACATAATCTTCTAAATCACATAAACATTCAAACGATAAATATCAAGGAATGTTACGATATAAGATAATGTGATTAAATAAACAGATATGTTACACAAAGTAAAACTTGAGTCTCGCAAGTTCATTTCTAAGATTTTGTCATTCTAGAATAAATATTTGTTGATAAATTTTCTTTTCCCTTCCAATAGAAATTTTTATTGCTATCTCATTATGAATAACAAGACTAGAATATTCAAATAAAATTCATGCAATAATGATTTGAAAAAATCTTGATTAAGAATATTTTTAATTTTCTCTTATATTTTTTGTGTGTTTTCTTCTGACAGATTTCTTTGTTTCGTAATCTTCGATTTTATGATGAAATTCTCTAAAAATTTTTTTTTCTTAGACAGAATTCGCAACTCTACTTAATCCATTCAATTTCTAAACATTTGGAGTTAAAATTTTTTATTTCAAAGCAGACTTCATCTACCGTTTCAAATTGTGAATATATTTCTGTAATGTGAAACGTTAATAATTAAGGTTCAAGGTTTTTGAGATTTTGATGATGAATAACTCTAGTCCAAAAATGTATTAGTGTGAATATAGAACAAGTGATATTGGTAATAATTGAATAATTAACTAAAAGTTAATAAATGACAACGATTTCCAGTTTTAAAGGCAAATAACATCATTAATTTTTGTATTTATAGATGGAGCTCCAAGAAACACAAACAATGACTAAAACCAATGCATTACCAACAGAAAGTTCAGATGATGGATATTGTTCTACTCCTGACAAACCAACGAAGGAAAACACAGGAAAAAAGCAGACCTTGTCTCAGCGTTGGGGATTCAAAAACGAAATTGTCTGGTTCAATGTATTTTGGTTTTTAGTAATGCACCTTCTCCTTGCATACTGGCTGGTCATGTTTCCATACCTCAGTCACAAAATGACAACTATATGGTGTAAGTATCAACTGAATAAATCGACACTTAAAATAAACTTTGTATCAATTGCTAATGATTTCAGAACTTGCCTCAATTCATTTTTTTTCCTTTCCAACTTAGTTGATTCAGTTCATAAATTTCCAGCCTAGTTATCATTTGGAATGTTTCATCCACGTTGCTTAAATTTTATCTAATATTTTAAGAATAAATTTGTGGTCTAAAGCTGAATTCTGATGAAAGAAATCTTTTTTCAAGTGATCATTTCAATATACATTGGGAACTTTGGAGTGACTGCTGGTGCGCATCGCCTTTGGACGCATCGTGCTTACAAGGCTACAATTCCTTTGAGGATAATTCTACTATTTTGCTACAATTCTTCTGGATTGGTAAGAACAATCATTCGACACTGCACACAATAAAGTGACGATAATCTGCACATATGTAAGACATGACCAGGTTTTGAATCAAATGCGTTACTGTAAAACCATACATTTTTGCTGTAAAAATAACGAAAGGCATTACATTGTTTCACAAGTAATAATGATAGGAATGAGTTATTTTGGTCAGTAAGGAGTAACGAAAATCCTGTAATTTTTTTTACATTATTTACATTATTCTCAATGAGTTTAAAAAAGCATTAGAAGTTATTTTTTAGAAATTTACTAACGCTAAGATGTTTCAATCTTGAATATTATTCTCCAATGAAAATGTCAATATTTTCTACTTTTACATTAAAGTAGAGTTGAATTTCAGTCAATATTCTACAAATATGGATAAAGAATTTGCTTTGTCACTTTTTTTAGAAACGTTAGAAATTTAAAACATACATTTTTAAATAACCGAACAAAAACTTACAATCAAATCTGCTATATATTTTTGGTAATTTAATAAATAAAAAAATACGGAAAATACCTGATTTTCACTAGTTTCGCATAATTGTTTTCATATTCTTCAAACAAAAAATAAATTCCATATGTTCATCAAACTTTGATGAAAATCTATATCGAAATCCATCAAAATACTTAAAATCTATAGATCTGCTGAAAAATTTTTCTTTCTGAAATGAATGCGTAAAAATATGAATCATACGGAAAATGATGGGTTTTGAGTTTCTTATGAATGCTCTTCAATTTTTGATAAGTATATAAAATTTCAAAAATAAATTGAACCATAATAAAAATACATATAGAAATCTATAAAAATTCGTGAAATCTGTAAATCTGCCAGAAAATCTTACGTTATTCAATGAATACATGAAAATAGTACAAAATCTATATTTGAAATAGTTTTATAAATCCTGCTAAATTCTTGAAAAGTTGATTCAATTCCAGAAATAAATGAAACTTTAGGTTACAATCCATATAGAAATCCATAAAAGTAATAGAATCTATAGATATGCAAGAAAACCTTGTGATTTTTCAATAAATACAAAAGAATGCAAAAAATACTAAAAATACTAGATATCAAGTAGTTTTTAATAAATGCTATTAATTTCTAAAAAATAATATAATTCTAGAAATCAACAAAACTTCGCTGAAAGTCAAAAAAGAAGTATATAGAAGTACTTAAAATGTATACATTTGCTAGAAAAATTAACATTATAAATGAATACATAAAAAAATATATTAAATACCAGTATATTTATGTTTTAAATGGTTTTTTTTTATAAATGCTGCCGAATGCTTGAAAAGTTGATCAAATTACAGGATGAAATAAGACTTAAGAAATTCATATAGAAATCAATTAAAATTCTAAAAATTTTTAGATCTAGGAAACCTTACATGATTCCATTAATAGAAAAAAACGCTAAAAATACTAAAAATACTAGATTTTAATAAGTCTCTCATGTATCCTATCACGTTCTTTAAAAATTATTGTAATTCCAGAAATCAATTAAACTAATTTCTTGAGCATTATATTCGGGAAATGAACATAAATTGTATAGAAGTATGAATAATTAATTGATTATAAGAATACCTGAAAACCCTCCAAATGGTGAAAATCCTTGAAAAATACAACACGTATAGAAAGAACTACTAATATATGACGATACTGTTTTCTAAAAAAATGTTTAAGTTACTTTAAATATTTCAAATTTTGAATTTTCGGAAATTTTGCTCCATAAATTCTGGAAGATATCTTGAAAAAACCTAGAGAATACTGCAATATTTTACGAATACTGATAAATGCAAGAAGATATTTATGTAGATATGAATACCAGTCAATATATAAAACACAAAAAATCCATAAAACTTAAATAACGAGAGCATCTAATTTCAGATTTTTTTAAAGCTCTATATGTATAAAAATATTGAAAAATACTTTTAATCGTAAAAAACTGGAAAAATATGAAACATACTAAAAAAAAAAAATTTACGAAGATACTCTTTCTGCAAATTATTTCAAATATAAAACATTTGAAGAACATGAAATTCTTAAAACCTGTATAGCCATTACACAAATACTAGGAATATAAATACACTAGATAATGCTGCAAAATTCTATACATACTGTAAAATAGGAATACTTTCAGAAATACTGAATATCCATGTGGATAAGGTTATTTAAAAATCCTACGAAATTTGGGAAAAAGTTATGGTAACGAGTAACAAATTACTTTCTTTACCCAAGTAACGGTAACATAATGTAATACACTTTCCTTAGTAATATGCTAAACCCTGTAAATCACAACTTTCTTTTTTTGGGGGGGGGGGGGGGGGGTCGTAAATATAAATATTTCAAAAATATCCTATAATGAATGTATTATTCTAAGATTTTCTAAAATCCATCCAAGAAATGAATGTAAAAAAATTAGAAATAATGTGTATGATAACAAATATTGTTAACATCAGTTCAAGTACACGCTGTACAACTGGGTACGTGATCACCGTGTGCACCACAAATATTCTGACACCGACGCCGATCCTCACAACATCAAACGAGGCATTTTCTTTGCTCATGTTGGCTGGATTTTGTCTAAACCTCACCCGGAAGTTGAACGCCGACTTAAACAAATCGACATGAGCGACATCGACAACGATCCCGTCGTCATGTATGGAGAGAAGTAAGTTGGATATACTGATGCATTGAGATGAATATGCATATTTCCCTTTTTTGAATTGAAAACGTAAAATGGAAGCCACCATAAAAAATTTCGATGCTAGTCTCATATTCTTTGGAATATTCCTCTAATGCTCATGAAAAAATTCTCAGTTGAGTTCTGAAAAATTTTCTTCTTGTTATCTAGATACTTCTGGCCATTGTCTATATTTTGGACCTTCATCCTTCCAATTTTGGTTCCGGTTTATTTGTGGGATGAGGAATGGAAATACGCTATTGTTGCTAAAGTTTGCTTAGGTTATCCTCTGGTGATAAACTTTATGTCGAGTGTCAACAGTTTTGCCCACATGTACGGGTCAAAACCCTATGACAAGTATGTAACTTTGAAAAATATAAACTTCAAACCAATTTCTAAAAATACATTTAATTTGTTTTTTATATTATGTCATCACTATCCATATCTTAAATATTCGAGATAATTGATTGTGTAATATTTTTAGGTCTATTTGCTCAGCGGAAAATTACGTTGTTGCTGTTTGCGCGTTGGGCGAGGGATGGCATAACTACCATCACGTTTTTCCTTGGGATTATAAAACCGCGGAAATCGCGTATTACCGAATGAACGTAACCACGCTGTTCATCGACATGTTCGCGAAAATTGGGTGGGCCTACGATTTGAAGGAGCCGTCCAAAGAGTTGGTACAAAAAGTGATGGAAAATCGTGGAGATGGAACGAAACCTTTTTGGTACGATGAAGTGCCTAGTGATATGGATAAGCCAAAATGTCAGTGATGTATTTAAATGAATTTTTGTACCTCTGAAAATACATGTTTTCATCGAATGAAGGGATTCTGAACCTTATAAATATTGTGTGTTCAATTTTCTATCAATTGTTTAAATGTTTTAACAAGTTTTGTACATTTTGCCAGATCGATGTTTTACTTCAGAGACAGGATTACTGGATTAACCAGAAACATTGATTCATTTTAATGGTCAAGATGATGTCACAACTTATCTTAAATTTTAAAAAAATACCTTAGGGCAATTCCGCGGCAAGGGTCTCACTCTATAGAATAATAGAATATACTTATGAGATTGCAACTAAATTTCGAGAGAACTTGTGTTTTACTGTCAAAGGAAAAATGCGATTGCAAAAGTTGTGTTTTGGCACGTTTTATAATTATAATTCACCGAATTTATATTTAGTGATAAAATTTAGTGACAGTAACAAATTTGTACGTTCTTATATTCTATATTATATCGTTTATATCATTTATTAACAACATTAATGCATTTCCATGAGTTATATTACTTTCATCATTTTTTATATTGATGTTATTATAATTTTCATGATTTGTATCATTCATAACTTGTAATTTTTATTATCATCTATATTTAAATTCCAACAAAATATATATTCAAAAGAGCCTGGAGTAAAGCCCCAATTCAAATCATAAGGTGCAACCAAAAACTTGCTCAAATGACCAATACATGGTATAAAACACATTTCAAACAATAAAATCACTATTTCAAGAGTGGATATAAAGTCGTATAATCATCCAATTTTATATAGGAGAGCGGAAATACCATCACATTTTTTTATTTAAAATTTTTTTTTGAAAAACACGATTGTTTGTTCATTGTAAGGTAATACGTCACTTACTTAACTTTGAAACGATTTCGATTAATGCCATTTGTAGGGCTGGGGGAAAAAATCGATAACGACTATTTTTATCAATAACTTTTTTAGCGATTCTTATCGATATAGAGGTTAGTTTGGTTAGGTTTCCTCTTCCATTTTTCTTATAAACCACGATTAAAATTTTTTTTTACTTTGAATGATTCAAATTGTTCACCTGTATAGTATGGAGGGGGAAGTTATCGATAATTGTTAAGAATCGGTAACTGTCATGAAGTTATCGATATGAATCGATAATTTTTTTTACCGATTTTACCCAGCCCTTCGTACAAGGTCTCACGGCCCCTACCGGGGAAAGAAAAAAATAAAAAATACAAAACAAATTTTGAAAAATTGGCGGTTATACGACTATGAATAATCACACTTCATTTCTTTATGTTCTTTTGTTTCTAAAGTCATTTTAATCCAGATTATTAAAGTTGAGCGCTTGTTCTTGAAGATTTTTCGACCAGTTGATTGACATCTTTTCACCAGTAACCTTATAGTATGTTTTTAATGACTAATATGACCCGATCTGTAAAAACTTACTGAAGGACCAAACCGATAAGGCCGACTTTCTAGTTCATATGAAATGACGAATGGGCTGCGTCTATTTGGTCCTTAGGAAGGTTTCTACAGATCGGGTGAGTAACAAATATTGAAAAATAAAGTTTTGCTCCTACTTCTTTCTTGAAAAATGTCGGCACACACATTGATCGAAAGGTAAGAGAATTCATAAAATAGCCTATTTAGTATTGTTTCGTATCAAGGAGCAGAAACGAACATTTTCACGAGGGTAATGCGAGTAAATGCTCCATGATACGAAGTGCAATTTCATGCTCATATGTCGAATATCATTTTTATGGTTTTTATTGCTGAAATTTGAGAATAGGAGTTTGAAGACGTGCCGATATCGCTGTCTCAAGTGGTAGTAGAACACATTATAACACACCATGTCTTTACTTTTGAAACATTTTTTTTCCATAGGAAAAATTCATTTGGCTTTTACACGAAGTGGTTTATATAGTTATATACAAACTTGTGTTGACAGGTAAAACAATGCATAGGGATATATTAAAATATCAGCCTTTTTCAAAAATCTCGTAATATTTCCCCTTGTAATTTTGATCTTCATAAAAACCTTGTAAGAAAACGAAATTTCTTTCTATGTTTCTGAAAAATTTATATGTTCAACGTATCAATAATCTCAGTTGAGATTAGTAGAATTAATAAAAAAAACAACCAAAATAAAACCACTGCCCAAGTCACCCTGGAAATCGTGATGCGACGTTAAACGTCGCCACGAATGTTGCCTACGATAATGACCTAAAAAAGCCTTTTCAAACCAAAATATAGAATGGAAGAGTTATGTTGTGATATTTCAACAGATATTTAGCAAAAAAAACAAAAGGATTTGCCTTAATTTGTAATTTTTAATGGATAACAACGATTTTTTCTTAACTTGATATTCCATAATTTAGGCGTGTAAAAGAAGTTTGAAGGGAAAAAATATCTATCATGGGCAGCGCGTCATTCCCAAGCGTACCTTCATACTCGCTGTAACGCACAGTGTAAACAAACCAAACAATCCATTGCAATCAATAAATAACCCAAGTTTAATTATCATTGGAATCCGGGAGTGTTATTATTGTGCCCCTATCGTTCCGGAACGCGGCATTACCTCCCTGGAGACAGTTGGGGCAAGTGGAAATTCCCCCCGTGGCCCTACATTGGTGACCCCGACAGGAATCTCACGTCGCCAAGCGCGGAGATTTTCTTGAACGCAAAAAAAGGCACATTGCACCTGGTGTCGGCGAGCGAATCCTTCATCAATACGATTCGCCCGCAACAACTCGGATCGCTGATCCTCTCGGGACTCGAGGAAGAGATTGCCGTCCCGGCTCTGCGGGACATACCGTTTCACCGGGGTTGTCGAAGGAAGGACGAGTGCCGCATTTTTCTGGCCGCCATTGCTGTTGGGCTGCCGTGCATTCGCGCACGCATTTTCCCGATCAACATCGTCTCCCTTGAAGGACGTCGCGCTCCCGCGCATTCTCCAGGCAGTATCGCCTTACCTTGAAGGACGTCGCACCCACGCACAGTTTCCAGCCGGCATCGCGTTTCTGAGAAGGACGTCGCGCGTTGTGGCCCGCCATATTCCCAGAACAGCCCGTGGACGTTTTGTGCGAAACCAAGGCCAACGGAGCTGCTGACTACTGACAATCGACGAAGTCATCCAAGCGTATAAGAGAAGAATTTTATTATATATATTTATAGTACCTAACGTCTTTTCTTGAACTTCTGGAATTTTTATTTTGGATTCACGTGGCATTTTACGTTTGCGCATATTTCTTGTTCCTTTGTTTTCTCCCCGTGCTTGTGTAATATTGACGTGGAGAAATTTGTACCAATTATTTATTGATTGATGAGTGATATTATTTATATTTGGTGATTGATGAATGATTATTAAGTGATATTGTTTATGTGACTTGACCACCGTTGAATGAGCTGGGTCATCTTTTGTCGGGATTGCAGGTTTCATGTGTGCAATTTTATTTCGTTCGGAACATAGTTTTTAGTTTTGGGGAAATTTGATACAGGGTATTATTATTATTGTTCGCAAAGGGCGGATTGGTCGCCGTGTACACACGAATTTTTTTTCCCTACCCTTTTTTTTTCTCTGACTCAATTGTAATTGTAGGTTAAATTGGAGAGGAGAGGGATGGCGAACAAAGAGGAGTGCGCGCAGTTGCGGGAGTTGGTGAGAAATACAGCGTTCGAGCGGGACGAGTTCAGACTGCAGCTCCAGGCCTTGACAGAGAGGTTCGATACCCTGGCAACGAGTATGCGGAGCATGGGTCCGTCGCAGCCTGCGGGCAGCTCCGCGAATGTACAATCCGCGAACAATGGTAATGACGTTGACCTTGAGGGGACCGGCAATGAGGGTGCGCGAATTGATTCATACAGGAATCCGAAGATTCCCCCATTCTTACAGGGGGACCCGGCATTGTGGTTCGTGCAGGTAGAGGCGTCATTGCGCCGCGCTAGAATTTCGGATGAGGGTATCAAGGTGGATTTTGTTGTGATGAACTTAGATAGGGAGGCAATGTCTTGTGTTAGGGATATTTTGATGACGAGTCCACCCCCTCCCGACAGGTTCGCGAGGATCAAGGAACGACTCCTGAATGTTTTCGCCCCATCCTCGGAGGGGAAGTTGCGTAGGCTGTTAAAGGGTGAGATTCACCCTGATGGGAGGCCTTCGATGGTTTTGCAACAACTCAGGAATTTGAACGATGGTAGGTGTAGTGACGAGATCCTTCGCTCGATTTTCTTGGATTACTTGCCTCAGGGGCATAAGGATATATTCGTCATGACAGGTGTCACAGATTTGGACGCCATTGCTAAGGCTGCGGATCGTATGTCGGAGAACGGTGGTAGTCAGCAGGTCTTCGCGGTTCTGGGTCTCGTGCACCAGCCCAGTGGGAAGTTGAGGTTAAGCGCATTGAGTCGAAATTTGATCAGAAGTTCAGGCAGATTATGAGGAAGTTAGGCGACGAGGCAGCCAGGGACAGGTCTTCCGGCCCTTCGATTAGGAAGGATGAGGGACATCGGAATAGAAGTAGGTCTCGAGACGGTGGGCGCCCTGATCTTTGCAGGGCCCACCAGAAATATCCCGACAACCCAATTTCATGCAAGCCCTGGTGCAAGGAGCACCAGGGGTGGCTGGATTCAAAAAACCGGTCCAGCCATCACTAGATATAGCCGCTAGTGATGTGGATGGTTCGAATCGGCTTCACATCCGGGACAGGATTTCTGGACAGTGGTTCCTCGTTGACACGGGCGCGGAAGTTTCCTTGATTCCTGCTAAGGGTAGCATTCAGGGTAATTTGTCCCCATTGAAGCTCATAGCTGCTAACAATACTCGTATTGATACTTATGGCGAGTCACGTAGGACCTTGAATTTAGGGTTGCATCGTCCGATTACTTGGGATTTTTGTATAGCCGATGTTCCATACCCGATCTTGGGGGCGGATATCTTGAGGCACTATGGATTAGTCGTGGATTTGAGCAGACGTAGGGTGATCGATTCGAACACGCGCGTAGAGTCTGTAGCTGTTCTAAGGCAGGCCCGGATTCATTCTGTTAGCATTGTATCGCCGAATCCCATCGTTAATGAGATTATCTCGGATTTCCCAGAGGTTGTGAAACCGGGGGTACCTGAGGCTCCAGTTGAGCACCAGGTGCGTCATCACATTGTCACAACGGGACCTCCGACGACGGAGAGGGCTCGGCGCTTGAGCCCAGAGAAATTGAGGTTTGCTGGGAAGGAGTTCAGGGAGATGTGCGAGGCAGGTCTGTGTCGTCCATCGTGCAGCCCGTGGGCGAGCCCATTGCATATGGCTGCGAAGAAGGACGGTACGTGGAGGGTATGTGGAGATTATAGGAGATTGAATTCAGTGACTGTTCCTGATAAGTACCCTACTCCACACCTCCAGGATTTCTCCTCCAACTTGCAGGGCAAGAGGATCTTTTCTTCGCTCGACTTATATAAGGCGTATAATCAGATTTTCATGGCTCCAGAGGATATCGAGAAGACTGCAGTCATCACCCCATTTGGATTATTTGAATTTTTGGTTATGACATTCGGGATGAGGAACGCGGGTCAGACCTTCCAGCGGTACTTGAATAGCGCGCTTGGTGATCTGGACTTTGTTTTTGTTTATGTGGATGATATATTGATCGCGTCCTCCACGGAGGAGGAGCATTTCAAACATATGAGGATAGTTTTCGAGAGACTTAGCAAATTGCACTTGAAACTTAATATAGGGAAATGCACGTTTGCTGTTCCTGAGTTAGTATTTTTAGGTTACACAGTTGACAGTAAGGGTGTTAGGCCTACTCCTGGGAAAGTCGAGGCCATAGTTAATTTTCCAAAGCCAAGGACAGTCGTTGAACTACGTCGCTTTTTAGGGGCTATCAATTTTTATCGGTCAAGTTTGCCTAATGCTGCACGAATGTTGCTTCCTTTGAATGAGTATACTAAGGGATCAAGGAAGAATGACACACGCGAGATACAGTGGACCGAGGAAGCGGAGGAATCATTTAGAAGGGCGAAGGGCGCGTTGGCTAATGCCGCCATCCTGGCACATCCTCGGTGTGGCTCCGAGTTGAGGATTGTTACTGACGCCTCGGACTACGCGATGGGTGCGGTCCTTGAGCAGTTCACCGGAGAGGTTTGGGAACCCATTTCGTTCTTTTCTCGCAAATTTTTCCCCCCACAGCTCAATTATAGCGCGTATGATCGCGAGCTGACTGCGATTTTTGAGGCAGTGAGGTATTTTAGACATTTCGTTGAGGGGAGTGATTTTAGGATTTTGACTGACCATAGACCGTTGATCTACGCGTTCATGCAGCGTTCAGATAAGGCTTCACCTCGTCAGGTTCGCCAGTTGTCTTTTATCGCACAATTCACCACGAGGATCGAGCATATTTCGGGTGTGGAAAATGTCGTGGCCGACGCTCTCTCTCGTGTGAACTCCTTGCGCGTGCCAGTAGAGATAAGTTTACAGGAGCTGGCAGAGAAGCAGGAGGCAGATCAGCAGTTGAAGGAAATTCGAGCTTCCCCGGACTTTCTATTGAAGATGAGGAGCATTCAGTGGGGCCCAGCCCACACTACAGTAGTGTGTGAGATATCTGGTGAGTCTATCCGGCCATACATACCCGCTGAATTGCGTCAAAGAGTTTTCAACATGTTCCACAGTCCCGCCCACCCTGGTGCCAGGGCGACCGATCGTCTAATTAGGCAACGGTACGTATGGCCGGATATGCATAGGGATATAGCACGTTGGTGCAAGAATTGCTTGGACTGCCAACAGTCTAAGGTGTCGAGGCATGTTAAGTTGAGGCCGGATCACTTCGTGGCTCCTGATGGCCGCTTTGACCATGTACATATAGATATAGTCGGTCCTTTACCCGAGTCGGAGGGTTACGTGTATTCTTTGACTATGACGGATAGGTTTTCTCGGTGGGTCGAGGCGGTGCCTATGAGAGATATGACTGCTCAGACGGTGGCGAGGAATTTCTTTGACACGTGGGTCTCTCGGTACGGTGCTCCCAGGGTCATTTCCTCAGATCAGGGTTCGCAGTTCGAATCTCAGCTTTTTGTGGCATTACTGCAATTGATATGGTGTCAACGGATCAGGACTACCCCTTATCACCCTGCTGCCAATGGCATGATTGAAAGGTGGCACAGAGTGATGAAGGCTGCAATAATGTGTCAGCTGAAACAGGCAGATAGGAAATGGACTAGGGTTTTGTCTTCTGTCCTCGTTGACCTTCGGTCATATGTCCGTCAGGACACGGGTGCGTCGCCAGCGGAGTTTGTGTTCGGGACGACGCTCCGTTTGCCAGGTGAATTCTTTCTTGAGGGGGATTTTACGCCGGATCCTAACTACTTTTTGGAGGAGTTTCGCGAGTACATGCGACAGATTAGACCGGTACCGGTATCCCATAAGAATAGGAATAGACCTTTTATATTTAAGGATTTGTATTCATGCTCACACGTCTGGACGAGGAACATGGTAAAGGCCTCACTCGAGCGGCCCTATGTCGGTCCTTTCAAGGTTATTAAACGTACATCGGATCGCGTGTTTGATATCGAGGTGAAAGGCGTAACGAAAAGTGTTTCGGTCGAGCTGCTCAAGCCGGCCTACTCGCTGCCAGACGACGTCAGCGAGATCAACTTGAATCCTGGTCCCAACAGTGGACCGAGTCAGCAACCTCCGCAACTGCGTACCTACTCCAGGAAGCGAGTGACATTTGCTCCCGACACTGGAGCGTAGGGAAATGGCAGGATTGTAGAGCTTTGTCTATTTCACCTTTTGTATCTCCTCTTCCTAGTCCCAATACGTACTTTATATTGTATATATTCTTCCTCGTTTTTTTTTGTTCGACGAGAGCTGTGAAATACCTGAGAATACGTGATATTAGAAATGTAATACATGATATTTTTCTATGGGAACTGATACTTATTGTAATATTTGAAATAAAAGTACAAAAATAGCATGTAAGTCGACAGGGAAAAGGGGAAAGAGGAATTTTATAATTTTGACGTTCACACTGGGGGGGGGAGTGTGTCGGACTGCGTTATTACTGTCTCTCTCTAATAGAAAGAGAGAGAGAAACGCGACAGGAGCGCTGCGGTGGGAAGCGCGTCATTCCCAAGCGTACCTTCATACTCGCTGTAACCCACAGTGTAAACAAACCAAACAATCCATTGCAATCAATAAATAACCCAAGTTTAATTATCATTGGAATCCGGGAGTGTTATTATTGTGCCCCTATCGTTCCCGAACGCGGCATTACCTCCCTGGAGACAGTTGGGGCAGGTGGAAATTCCCCCCGTGGCCCTACATGAAGTATTGGACGCCAAAGCTCATCTTTCAGGTTTATACACAAATATCCCTACCCGTGAATCCCTTCTGGAGGTGAGAGGAATGGGTATATAAAATGATAGACAGTGGAAGATGAGCTCTGGCGTCCAATACTTTTGTACCCACTAGCGCCATCTCTGGAGTCACTCGTTAACAAACAGACTTTGCATCGGGGGGCTCGGCCTTGTTCCGTAGGCCGGTAACGCGGCGATCTAATCCCGAAATATTTGTCGGCCGGTATGAGTCAATTGATATTATACACGGAAATGCTGCAATTCCTTAACTATTAAAAAACTTAATTAGGCATTGTATAACTTTTGCAAGTTATAAAATAAATGTCTTTTATGATACGATGGATATTTTTTCCCTTCATACTGCTTTTACACGCCTAAATTATGAAATAGCAAGTTAAGAAAAAATTGTTGTTAACTATCCAAAATTAGAAATTAAAGCAAATCCTTTCGTTTTATATACTAAATATCTCTTGAAATATCACAACATAACTCTTCCATATCATATTTTGGATTGAAAAGGCTTTTTTAGGTCATTTTCGTAGGCGACGTTCGTGGCGACGTTCAGGCGACCTTTAACGTCGCATCACGATTGCCAGGGCAACTGACTGACTTGAGACTTATACATACAAAGACTCCCTCGTGAGCGTGGATTATCAATTTTCCTTCAGCATTAGCATGTATTGTACCTAATGTGTTACCTGTAGCATTTGGCTATCACGTACTATAGCACTCAAGGAATGGTATCGTCGATTTTCGCCACGAGGCCAACGCGCCACCACGGCACTATAATACATAGAGCGTATAAGCGTATACACAGCAGTACACATGTCTGCCGATAGGTTCACTAACGACCCCGAACTTTTCCGAGCTTGCCCGACCGCGCCCGATGTCGCGCACTCGCATACATTTATGTATATAGTAGTACAGTGACTGTACTACTACAAACAACTGCACACAACTACACAGAACTGTTCATATGCGTTCATCTTATCTATCGAAAGTCGAAACGGTCATGACTTCATGATTTAAAGGGAAAAAAATAAGCACGGCACGGTATATTACTTCATTTACTCTCAATTTTGTAATGTAGTAGTGGAGAGAATGTATTCCGTATTCCGTATTCCTCGTATTCCGAAAGTCCCTGGTTCGATTCCTACCGGGAATAAATTTTTTTTCTCTTCAAACATGATTATACAAAACTATAATATATCTGTGGCTTGCAGCCATAATCGCTGAAGTCATACATCTCATAACGTTCAAAATGTCATCAGAATATCATGTAAAATGAGCCTTATGGCTTAAGTGACTTCGGCGATTATGACTGGAAGCCATAGATATATATTGTACTTTTTTTTATTTCTACGATTGATTCTATTAAAAACTTACATCATTTGTGTACGGAAAGTTTCGTTAGAAATGCATGAAAGTTGAATATTCCTGTAGTATCTTTTTTTATATAGGATGTAATTTACCGATAAAAGCTATTGAAATTTGCTATTAGCTACGATTCGATACCTCCGGTATATTGGAACCATGTGAAGCATCGTACAGTAACGTGCTTACATTTATAAATATTTTTTGAAAATTTAGGCCATTTCAATGTAATATTTTACAAGCTTTGAGGCCCTCACAGAAGAAAAGTACCAATTTTGGTTGAGATTCACGCTCTATCCCTGATGGGCGCGCGAGAACCTTAGAAGACTCTCGAAGACCGTAGCTCTATTGTTCCTACGGTCTTCTTGAGTCTTCAAGAGTCTTGGGTCAGGACTCTACCGAAAAATACTATTAATGCACAAGTTTCAGACTGGCATGTGATATACAATGTATTTCTTTTGACATAAGGATTACGTAAGTACAAAAATATCTAATTAAAACATTGAAAATCTTCGAAAATTAATAAATGTTGGATTATACATAGATTTCTTTCTCCGTGATAATGTAGGAACTCGGAAAAATCTGGAATTCTCGGTGAGCTTTCTCTTTTACCCGAGACATGGCAAGCATTCTTGTCCGTCGGTAAGCGAGGAAGCTAAGCGTCGTTAGACGGCTATTCGTGGCCGCGCCCCTTTCAGACCCAATGGGGCCCAAATGCGGAAGGCGTGTCTAAGGCAATTTAGATGACGGCTTTTGATTCAAGGCTAAGTAACGATTTCGGGAACGTGGCCTGGCAAGTGACGGCATTCCATGCACGGATCTCGGGTTGGGGTGCGAATAATCGGAGGCTTCCATGCACTTGCATACACTGCACGATTATCTTGTATCGATTTCATGCCTTCTGTTTTTTATTAATAATAAATGACTATTTTTCCGAATAAATGAGAATCTTCAAATAGCTGCACCTTGGCTAATAAATTATTCCTCACCCTAAAAAAAAATTTGCTCAATTGAAACGAAGCCCACGCTTCAGGTCCTCGATACAAAATATGCTATTTTTTTATACTCCAATTTTCAACCTGTCAATTCAACGTAACATGTCAAAACTGACTGACTTACTGTTACTTTTAGCACAAGCTTCGAATATTTTTAAGACCGTTTTTTTGATTTACCAGGTGTACTCCTAATTAATTTCCGGTTTTTTTTGCAAATAAAACACATAATTCCAAAAAAACCGTAACCTTCATTTTATTCAAAGTATTTTCCATCGCTTTCTACACATTTTTCCCACCTTTCTGGTAAATTGTGGATACCACGCCAGTAAAAATCATTGCCTTTGGAGGTGAACCACTCGGTGAGCCATTTTCGTACATTTTCGTACGAGTCGAAGCGCTGCTCAGAAAGGGCATGGCCCAACGAGGCAAAGAGGTGGTAGTCGGATGGCGCCAGGTCTGGTGAGCAAGCCGCATGATCAAGCACTGCCCACTTGAGCCTTTCCAGCGTGTCACGAACGACTTTCGACTTATGCGACGGCGCATTGTCGTGGAGCAAAATCACCTTCTTCTGTCGTTGTTGATATTCTGGTCGGTTTTCCACAATGGCTCGGCTCAAATCTTTCATTTGCTGTTTGTAGCGAACGGCATTCACAGTTTCACCAGGTTTCAGCAGTTCAAAGTATATAACACCGGACTGGTCCCACCACACACACACAGCATGACCTTCCGACCGTAACGATTTGGCCGTGCCGTCGATGTCGATGCTTCACCTGGACTCACCCACGATTTGTTGCGCTTAGGGTTCTCCAGGAAAATCCACTTTTCATCACCAGTAACAATACGATGCAGGAAAGACTTTCTTTTGTATCGTTGAAGCAGCATTTCACAGGTCACTTTTCGATTCTCCATTTGTCTCTCGGTCAGTTCATGGGGCACCCACTTTCCACACTTCTGAATTTTTCCCATGGCTCGCAGACGTTTGGAAATTGCTTGCTGTTGAACTCCCAACGCATCTGCAAGCTGTCGTTGCGTTTGCGTGTTGTCTTCATCTAATAATGCTTGCAATTCGGCGTCATCGAACGATTTTCGCTTGCCAGAGCGTCGTTCAGGTCGAAATCTCCATTTTTGAACTGTCGAAACCACGTTTCACATGTTCGAAGTGTTAATGCACGATCACCATAAACTTCCACAAGCGCACAGTGGCTCTCGGACACTTTTTTCCCCTGATTGAACATGAAAAGCAATGCATGGCGCATATGCTCGAAATTCGGTACAAAATTCGACATTTTTGAAGCGCAATAAAAACTTACTGGAAGATTTTTTCGAGAAAATGTCAACGCAGTTCAAGCACTCGATATGACTGAACAAAATGACATATGGTATGTGTTACCAACAGCGGTACAAAACAGAACGCCATCCATTGAAAAAACCGGAAATTACTTAGGAGTACACCTGGTATGTATTCAGATTCAAAGCAGTAGCTTCATTAAAGAAGGAAAAATCAAAATCCATTAAAATAACTAGAACTACGTTTGTACCAAATATCCTTTTTTTACTGCACAAAAATGATTAAATTGAAAACGTTAACAATAAAGGTACCGTAACTAATGTTACAGAATGCTTCATTACTCTCAGGAAACAATCACTACTGATGATATAATTATCACTATCGTCGACTTTGAAATGAAGAAAAGTACGAGACATAAAAAACGGAGCCCTGTGCAAAATCGTTAGTTGATTTTGCACAGGGCTCCGTTGTTGCCGATTTTATCAACAATATCATACCATACATATCAAGATAAGGTGTAATCATATTACGCAATCATAAAACTTTAATTTATGTCACTCAAAAAGTTTCATCATTGTTTCTGGTAAAGCTTCGTCATTAACTGAATGATAATCTATTATTAAAAATAAGTTTGAATTGTGGAATGCATTGTCTCCAATCAAATAGTGAGAAAATTTTTTGCAAAAGATATTGCCTTTCGGGCTATTTTTACTAGCTCATCATTAATGACAGTGCACTGAGAAAAAATTAGAAATAAATTTTACTATGGAGATTATAATTTACATGCATTCGCAGTAAAGAAGGAATATTTGCGGCAATAGTGCTGTACTTTCTCTTCTATAAATGACGAAATACAATATTATTGCCGCAAGTATTCCTTTTTTTACTGCGAACGCGTGTACCATAGATTGCATTGTTCATGGTAAAATTTACTTTTTTCTCCGTATGGAAACATTAGGCATTACGTGACTGAATTATGTAATGTATCATGCCAAATTATTTTTGTTTTTTTGAAAACCTGTACAGCTAGTGTGACTCTCACGTATTTATTATCAAATCTTATAATCAAATTTCATGGTGTACATAACCCAAACCACTTCTTCGATATTAATATATTATTACTATAGTAGCTCTACGTTCACTGCTTCGTGTCTGACGGGATGCGCTGTAATGCCAAATCTACAATAAATAGTAAATTATTGATAGTTTTTGGGAATGCCTGGTTTGAGGAAAAGAAAAATTGCAGCCTGATCGAGGCAAAGCCGAGGGTTGTAATCGTTCCGTCAAAAAAGGTATTTCCAAAACTGTCAATACGATATTTTATCTGTAAGTGACGAGTAAAACGTGAATTTGTAATTCCAGATTACCGGAAATTCATCGTTTTCTCGTAGTTTCATAAAACTATGTCTTACTCTTTTTCCTTAAAGGAAAATTGAAAAATCAATAAAATACGTATGGCCGTAGTAAAACGTGTCTTGACCTATACGATACACGTGCTCCAACCACTAGATTGGTAATTTCTTTACCGAAAATATAAAAAAAAAAATACAGCAGTTAATGGTAAAAATCTTATGCAAAATGTGGGTTAAAAACTTCCAATACTTTTATGTAAAATTAACTAAATTTTTTTCAACAGTGGCTCTTTGGAAATTAAAATTTAATAAGTAAATAACATCACAGTAGATTCGGGGGGATGGCTTTCAGGTCTAAACCTCCCCCTTAGGTTCATGTTTCATAATATATAAATCTTCTAATTCACGTAGGTTAAGTAACAAAAATTTTTCAAGAATACATATTCTACCTACCGCACTTACATGTGCTTATTTACAACTATTGCTTGGTAAAAATTTTTTTTGCAGTAAATAAATGAATAAACCAAATTAGCAATCACTGAAACATATATCCTAATTTTTTATCTTCTGGAAAAAAGCCGATTCTCTAGGAAGTTACCAAAAAGCTCTGTTAAAAACAGTCGGTTACTTTCCCATAGAAGAATTGGAAATTTGAACTCATATTCCGCATGAGATCTTTCCTATAAAAGATACGGAAAATTTCCATACGTATAGGATAATTCCTTACTGTCCATGAATAATTCCCATAGGGAATTGCAAATTTTTCAGATCTATTCATGGGAAAAATTGCGTACCGAATACAGGTTATAAACTTGCTATACTCTCATAAAAACTTACCTAATTTTTTTCAATAGTAAAAATGAATTCTTACAATCAGTAACTCAAAAATGACGGTCGAACTCGCCCAAATCTTTCAGCATACACTTGAGTTAATATAACAATGAAAATAATAATGAATAATAGTGAAAAAACCTTAATTGTGTATATATATATATATATGATACACTCATGAGTGCATCGACTTATTTATTCACTCATTGCGTCATTGCGTTCTTACTTTAAAAAAACCAGTTTTTCGATTTTAATAGGATTGTATTAAGCATATTCATATACACGGGACACGGGAGCGATTTAATAAAAAGCAATTTTGGAAATTCACGTGTAATGTATCGAAATATTGAAAAGCATTGAAAAAAAATGTTTATTCAACGCTGTGTGGAAAAGGCTACTTTTCCACACGCTTGAGCCATGGAAAACTCGCATTTCCACACATTGTTGAATAAAGTATCGTTCTTTACTAGAGTGGAACAGTTTTTTTAACTCATCTGATTACAACGCTTGCCTTCGGCTCGCATTGCAACCCTCAGATTCGTTAAAAACAACTTTTCCACACTAATGAAGAAATATACTATTTCCTTAAATTTGAGCGAAATCGATGGTGTTTTAGAGGTAGCTCAAAGCAATTGTTTATTTTTGATAAATCGCGAATCAGAAATACACCACTTATAAACAATATCGCTCATTCTCACAAATTTTAAAATAAAAATCTGGAATTTTGCAAATAGTATCTTTGAGCACCCCAGAATCAAGTTTTGCGAAGATAAAGTCGAAAATGTTCGTTAATTAATTATTAATAAATTGTTAATTAGCAAAAATTATTTATTCCATAAATTAAAAGCGCAAACATTTTTTAAATCCGGAATTTGATGAAATCTTTCAGAATATGTTTAGGAACTAGAATTATACAACAATGAGCGGGACAAATCACATTTATGACCGAAAAAAAATTATTTTCTGAAAAATGAGCTTATTTAAAAATTATCCAATAATGCATTTGTAGACAATAATGTGATATACTTTAAACAGTTCCCTAATACCCAATAAAATCATTTACGCAGTTAATTCAATGTTAGTCATATTGTATATCACACAGTCTGATGTTCATCAAAAAATGGACATCTCAGTTTTTTATGTAGGATCAATTCGTAATAAATTTCACAATCGAATATTTCATGTCAGTTATATTCGCAAATATTCGGTCATTATCTGAACTTTTACACACACTATTGTTAAGCGCAATTGAATGAAGTTTTACAAAGTGCGATTCGGAAGAATCTTTTGTTATTAAATAGCAAATTGTTGATTAAAAAAATCTAAATGCTTCCGAACATGCGTACTTTGAATTCTTATTATTAAGAAAATAATGAGAATTATCAAAAAAAGATAAGTCTAGGTCAATGTGAAATCAAATGATACGAATAAAATATGTTTGTAAAAATTGTCACTTCTATTTTGGAAGACAGAAATCGATCAATAGGTAAGAGAATTGATGAAGACACAAAAAAACATTATACCTCTATTCTGAAGACATTTATATTCTACAGAAAATTTGTTCTAGATTCACATGAAGTGGTTTTTTCAATTGATCGACAGGTAAAAAACTTCTCGAAGATACAAAAAAATATCAGCATATCTGCATGATCGAACATGTGAATAAATAATGGTTACAGAGTAATTTTTACTAGTAAGAGTCACTTTTTTCATTGCAATCGGGCCAATTCGGGCATGTCTTTATACCAAAACGGTTTGGTACCATCGCCTCTATTTTTCATAACGGCTTTCACCAAAGCCTTGGACGGCTCTTTCAAATCGTAAGCCCAGCCGATTTTTGCAAACATGTCGATTAAAAATGTCGTCAAGTTCATCCGATAGTAGCCTATCTCTGCGTCTTTGTAATCCCATGGAAAAACATGATGATAGTTGTGCCATCCTTCTCCTTGTGCGACAAGTGCCACGAAATAGTTTTCTGATGGAGAGATCGACCTAGAGTAAATGTTATACATAAACAGAGGATAAAGTCTTCAATTTGTAAATTAATGTTTGTATTTTCAATTAATTTATGTATGTGTTTTTCGAACCTGAGATGAATGTTTCTCAGCAATAAATATTCAATATCGTAAATTTGGCAGTTTTTGGGAATGTATGAAATCCAGGATATTTAACGCTTGTAGTTTCAGAGTGGTAGCGGTAGCGTTTTATGGTATGCATTTAAAATTTTCAAACTCTTTGTTAATATATCCAAACGCATTTTCCGATCAATTCTGTCTCAGGTTCGTAAGAAAAACTTAAAATTCAAACGAAATTATTCGTTCGTCATAAAAATTTCTCATTCATTTTTAACAAAGTTACCTACTTATCATAAGGTTTGAACCCCCACAAATGCGCTAAGCTGTTGACCGTCGAAACAGAATGTATGATTAGAGGGTATCCAATAAACACAGTCGCTATCATAGCATATTTCCATTCTTCATTCCACAGATAAACGGGTACCATAACTGGTACAACGAATGCGAAAAATATGCTCAACGGCATCCAATACCTGAAGATGAATTGAGGTTAGTTCTGTCAACTGACAAAAAAATCAGTTTCTGCTTACTTTTCCCCGAAAGAAACGAGAGCATCATTTTGTATGTCCGTTATGTCGATTTGTTTCTGACGTTTAATGACTTCGGCGTTACTTTTCATCATTATCCAACCCATGTGACAGAAAAAAAATCCACGTTTGCTGTTGTGAGGATCCGCATTGGTGTCGGAATATTTGTGATGCACTCGATGATCAAGTGCCCATTGGTAAATAGTGTAAGAGAACTGAAAATTTTTAGATTTTATATTTTCTTTTGCATCTAATCTATGCTCTCTGAATTTCATTCAGTGAGAAGTCCACGAATTAGGGACACACTCATTTCTCTCAATTTTTAAACCACCGAAATTCGGACAGATGACAAGTTCAGTGTTTTGAAAATTCGGAGGAATGAGTGTGTTCCGCGAATCGAACTGTAGAGTTAAAATTTCACTTTTTTTTTAGGGTGATTTCTCGAAAAAAAAAGTAATCTCGTTGCTTAATCGAACAAGCAGCTCGGGACCGTAACCTCCGTTGCATTGAGGTGCGTGGAGGGATCCCACTTTTGAACGCACTGCGCAAAGCAAGATGCACGAGAGTCAGTCGGAGCAGGGGGAGCAAAGCAGAGCCCAAACGTGCAAATGTTTTCCCCACTCTTAGGTACTCTGGCTGCTGAAGAGCGGGAGTATCCGTGAGCGGGAACGTAAATGTGTGCGTGAGAGCACACGCACGTGATCGCATGCGGCATGACGCGATAACTGCAAACCGGGTTTAAAATACCCTACAAGCCCTATAACGGGAAAGCTGTCCTTTGATTAATGATTTTGTGGATGATAATGAATTGATGTGATCTCCAATTTTCATCATTCGATGCAATTCGATGTCTACATTTTTTTAAACTTTTCCACGATGCTGTCGATTTATCCGATTTCCACCGATTTCGACTTGTAAATTATTTTTTCAGAACGTTTTCATATAATGTCGCAGTATTTTCACTTGCAGTACGATAAAATACGATTTCAGACATCGCATACGAATGTCGAATGTTAAGCGACATTCGCATATTTGAAAATGAAATATACAGATGAAAAATTAACTTTAACATTAAAAATTTTTTTATTTGTTATCATCTTTTGATTAAAGGAAATTTAATACGTGGCGTGAAAGTGAAATTGCAACAGTGTAATAAAAATCGACCGAAACTCACCATTCCTCGTAATATTTTTTGAAAGAAGTTTGCATTATCCAATTTAATGAATACTCTAAACAGTACATGTACTATTATATGACCCAGAAGCGTCATTCTAGATTTGAATCATTTTTTATTTATCCAAAATGATTGTATTTCAAGTTCAATAACCCTGCGCAGTCGGAAATGTTATAGAATCGCATGTGTTTATGTAATATGTGAAGTTTGAAAGGCTATTATCATCAGTATATGAGAAAAAACACAGTATTCTGGATACACCGAAATTCATATAAACTACATGAGAAAATACTGAAACATTTACTTAATGTCTGTAATTTATTTTTGTATAAAACTTTCATTTGAATAAATTTGGACTTTACAATTTAAAATATTGTTAAATACATGCGACATGTGAATATCTTGCTCGCAATTTTCTGCATATGCATACACCGTTTCTCCAATAAATCGAATCTCTGCCAAAAAATAGAATGCCAAATCCCAATGTGCACTGATTGCGTTAATTTGTAAAGAAATTTTGAATCTGCAGCTTATTATACTTTTCAACAGCAAATTTTATAACTTTTAATAAAAATAACACTTAGACATTATTCGTTCTATGAAATGAATAAAATAATACAATTTCAAACAAAAACACGAAGTTTGATCTTTCATGTATAATATGTATAATTTAGGAAGATTAATATGCATTATGATATTAATGCAGGATTCTTACTCGACAAAGTTGAGAAAGCTTAGGTACACACATTCTTAGAATAATAAGCTTGAAAAAAAATGAGGGTTTTTTAATTCCCCGCAATTACTGATTGAATAACTTAAGGTCTTGTGTAAAAACCAGTAAAAATTTTTTTTTTTTTGTGTGATTTTTCATTTTGGTTCGGGGACCAATGAAAATCGAGAAGCGCCAAGAGCTTCCAAGAAGGCTATGAGATATGCAAGGCAGCTCTCTACCTGTTTTCGAAAGTCAATTTTTCCGAATTTTTTCGTTGCACGCGCTTCAATGCACTCCGAGATTCCAGTTTTTTCGCGTAAAAAGTTTATTTTGCGTTAAAAATGGTTCGTTCGTGTTGTGTTTCCGGCTGCGGAACGCCGTCAAGACTACCTTCACATGGATTACCTTTGCGAAATGCAAATCTTACGAATTTGTGGCTGAAAAATTTTCACCTTGAGCATATGATCGGCTGTAAGTATTAAGAAAAATTTTACACTTATGTTATAAAAGAAGCTATATTGAAAACATATTGAATAACATGTTCCGAAAAAAGAAAATCAGTTGAAAAGCATAATTTTATTCAATTTAATTCATTTAATTTAATTAAACTGAAACAAGAAGGTACCATTGTTAAGAAGTAAAGATTAAACAGTATTTTCAACGATAGTTTTCAAAAAGTATACACATGATACCGAAATACGATTTTTTTTAAATCAAAAACTCAGAGAAAAAATACATATTTTTTTTGAAATTCCCCTTACCACACCTCGAAAAGTTGTATTCGATGCGTCCCTGTGAATGATACCTTCTTAGGTGGTCCTTAAAACAACAGAAAGCTTTCCAAGAGTCCTGATGAGTCTCGAGGGACCTTCCGTCAAGGTCGGGACAAGGAATAGAAACGAACAGAAATCGACTGTTGTACAGAATAAAATTTTCTGAAAATTCGTTTTGGTTCGAATATAAAATTACAACGTTTCAGCTCGCAAATTAATTGTTCAGTAAAAATTGGGAGAATTGCTCAACTATAAGTTATACGTTAAATATATAAAAGTTTTGTGAGTTATTTTGGCATTTCGTAAAATAAACTATGTATTTTTCAACTAAGTTTGATTTTTGTTAACTGCATTTCGGATTGCGGCACGTGGTATATTGGAATTTTTCAATGAAATGATATGAAGTTAAGAATCTCGATTTTGTATTCAAAATTTCAAACATTAGTATTCATAATTTTTATCATATTAATAAAAGTTGTTCATTATCTACAGTACAAAATGTTAGTCAGAGTTATTCTTGAGAATAGTTTTTCAAAAAAAAAAAAAAAATGCTTCCAGACTGAGATTTGAACTCGAGTTCACTAACGCGACGTCCCAGAACTTAGACCACTCAGCTACTTGTACATTCACTTAACGTTTCAAAACAAAAAAAACTTACTATAAATATAAACCCAGCGGTAACAACTATACCCTGTTTCAAGCGTTATTAATGTTTTTTAAATTAAACTTCTGAAAATTCTTTCAATTGAGAAAACCACTATGATTTGAAGAAAAATTTTCAATTTAAGGCATTTTTAACAAACGTGCGGACTCTGCACATTCAACAGATCTTTTTCAAAATTTCTATTTCAAGCATTTTTTATTGGCTCCCTATTGATTTAAGATTTCGATTCTGGTAGACTTTAAAGATTTTCCATAATATACAATTAAGTTTGAACGTGCCTATAAGTTTAAATCAGTTATAATACGATGAAGATGGCTTAATTGGCGAATTTAAAAATATACTAAATCGAAAAAAAGAATTTTCGTTGCAATAAAATTCTAGATAAGGTTCGTTATAAGTGAGGACAGTTTGTTCTTCAGACAGTAATGACGACATTTTTAATCTTGACATAGAGTAAATTTATTCTAATTTTAAGCATCACATTGCAAAGAGAACGTGTTATAATGTTTTATTTATTTTATTTGGTATTACTCAATCATGGATGTTTCTGTTTATACAGGCACTCCAATGGAGGAACTAAAAAAAATGCGCGTATGTTATGAGCATTTTCCTGATCTTCCAAAGGGTACTACTATTCGCAACATTCCGGACACTGTTCTCCCCGTTTACGAATGCGAGTGTCACCGACGAGTAGCCAGATGTAATTGAAAAGCTGGTGCCGAGAGTATTGAAGTTTCGCAAGAAAAAAACATTTTTGAAAAAGACTCAAATAGTCAACCAGCAAGTGAATCTTCGTGTCTCTTAAAAGAAATGGAGGAATTGAAGATTAAACAATCACTTTTGGAAGAAACAGTACAAAAGCAAGACGAGTAACTAAAAGACAAAGATGTAGAACTTAGAGATGTAATAGCTAAGTTAGCAAAGTTGGGATTCGAAAATGAAAAATAGAAAAGTCGTGCAAATTTGCTAAGTCACAGACTTCGCAAAACCCAAAAAGAGTTGTATGCTCATCGAAGAGCACTTGCTTCAGAGAGAAGGAAGCTTCAAAAAAATCAGCTTCGACGTGGACAAAAGTGGGAGACTGTTGTAAAAAATTCTGCTGGCATCACAAAACCATTCATGGAAATGATGCTGTGCAATTTTTCAAAAGTTCCAAAGGTAAGACATTGAATACTATGTTCTGCACATGAAATTATAGAGCCAATTGTTATATTACATTAATCTATTCAAACAAATCAATAAATTATTTATTCTATTAGATTAACTTTTTTTTGAATAAAAAACTAATCTCCCAGATAAAATGTTATTCTTTGAATCGATTAAAGCCCAAACAAATATCAAATATTAGTAAAATATATTACCAAAAAACATACTTAGAACGGAAATATTACTTAAAGTTTCAAATGTTAGGAAAAGTATGTACAACATTAATTTGTTCTGAGTAATTTTATTTAGGTATGAATTCAAGTCCAAAAGGAGATAAACTATATGTAATAAAAGAATCTAATAAAATATAATCACAATTATAAACTTCAAATACTCGATTAACTTCTGTGAAACATTTGACAGGGCAACAAATTTACTCAAGAACAGCTAGGAGCTGCGTACGTTGTTTATAAAATGGTGGGGAAAAAATCGTGCACGGTATTCCGAGACATTTTCGACAAAAAAATTCCTTGCATTCAAAGTCTTTTACTCTGCATTAAAGACATTCGTTTGACAGAAGGGATCAATCCCATAATTGAAAAATTCCTGAAAAAACTGGCACAGAGCAGATCAATTGATGAACAAGTTGTCGCTTTGATGTGGGATGAGGCAAGTTGCAGTTACAATTTTCGTTTAGTTACCTTTTATTAGAAAATAGAGTTTCAACTAAATTTTCAATTGCAGATGGCTATCAAACCGACCGTGGAGTACGACACGAAAGCAGATGAGGTTGTGGGTGTTGAGCGATTCGGATCAAACTGCTCACCAACAATTGCCAAGAATCAACTGGTGTTTATGATTCGATTTCTAAAAACAGGGGAAACACTTCCGTTATCCTACGCTACAACAGGAGATGCGGCGAGTAGCGTTCAACTACAAAATGCAATAAAAAACCACATATCATGCCTGCAAAAATGTGGTTTTTATGTGATTGCTACCATTTGCGATCAAGGAGGGCCAAATCGTTCGGCGATATCAGAATTAATTGGATTGTCGAATTTGGCTAAGTCCGAGCGAAAAAAAAGTGGCCTTGAAAGTGGAGAAAGTGCGTTTTTTCCCTTGTTTTTATGTTTAAAGATATTGTATTATTCGATGTCAAACTATTTGCAACGATTTCTTACAGGACCAACATACGAGGTTAATAAGAAATATTTCATGTGTGGGACACTCCCCATCTCATCAAGGGAGTGCGAAATAATTTGCTAACAAAGCACATCGAGTTCGGCAATCCCAAAATGAAAATAAAACCTTGGGACGTCATTCGTCGAGCTTGGATGATCGATCGGGCGATCAATCCACGAAAACCCAGTATGAAAAAAATCACGGCGGAGCACATTGTTCCCGAAAAAATTCATAAAATGCGTGTTAAGCACGCTGTGCAAGTTTTGAGTAGAACAATGGCCGATTTCATACAACATGTTGCAGAAAATAAAAGTGAGTTCTAGGGTTACTGTTTCATTCTTGTGTCTGTGAAAAATTTTATAAAAATATTTTTTTATTTCAGTTTCTGCTACGGTGAATGGAGAAAATTTGTCCATCAATCTTGCGGAGAGCAAGGCTATGGTCACCTTCATCCTGCTAGTAAATCGCCTTTTCGATACTTGCAATACCGAAAACTGCGATGAAAAAACTGTTTTGCGAAGACCAGTGACTGGCGACTCTCAGCACCACGTCATTTGGGCAGGCTGCAAGAAAGAATTCAACCGATTCAAATTTTTCTCCTGGGATGAGAAGAGAAAGACGTTCGTGCCAAACACCATTCCTTCTGTGAGTAACTGGCTGTCTACGATGTACTCGTTAGAGCACATTTGGACAGTTCTAAGTACGAAATTTTCCTTTCAAGAATTGAAAACAAAATACTTGAATCAGGACCCGATCGAAAATTTTTTCGGTCAAATTCGTGCACATGGGGGGAGAAACATAGTTCCGACGCCGCGCCAGTTCTCATCTGCATATGTTTCGTGTATGATGAATAGTTTTACGACAAAATACAGTCGAAATCGGAATTGCGAAGATTCCACTACTGTTCCTTTTTTGCTATGTTTACGTGAAGAATTTTTAGAGCCAACGCCGTATGTGTTTGCAAAGGGGAACTTTGTCTCTCTCCCAGGCATGTTTCCCGTTGAAAAACAAACTCTGATTGAGAAATATAATGAATCAGTGGTTTCAGTTACGTCAGAAATTCATCGTGCTGTAGGTTACTGCTCTCATTGCCTCGATTTCATGTCGGGAACGGCATTCGCTAAATTTGTTGAAAAAATATTCGACTTTTGTCACGCAAAGACGCACTTTCCATTGGCCATCCATTTGTATAAATTTGCAGAGACAGTTGCTTGGAATGCAACTTGATTTTGAAACAAGTTCTTGTGATTTTGAACATGTTCCATTAATTGATGTTGTTACTGACACTGTACCCCGCAAGATAATGCAATATTGGTGTGCCGAAGTTAATAAAAAATATTTAGCTTACGTTGAAGAAAAGAAAGAGAGCTCAAAGAAAAGGAAAATTAATGCAAGCAAGTCATTCAATGACGATCCGGGGAGTGAAGAAAACAGTTTCGGTTTTGCGAAACGAAAGCCGATAAAAAAACTAAAGACAGCGGGTACTGCAAGAAATTCAAAACGGTTTGAATGGCGATTGGTGCCGGAAATGCAATCGCGACAATGCGAGTGACTTGTTTGTTACTTTTTTCAAAATGCTCTCTTCTGTAAAGTAACTAACTGCGTTGATAACACGATTTGCTAAGTTAGGTAATAGTTGTGCGTGTGTGCTATGATTAATATTAATAAATCGTATTAATTAATTTACCATTGTTATTATTCCTATCCAACAAATACACCGTTTTGAAGTACTTTTATATGGAAGTTATTATTTGAAGTTCCCGATATGAATTGTTCTTGTATGTGAATGTATAATTGATTATAATATATTGCTTTAGCGTGCACATTATTATTTTATTACAACTAGTAATTTTCAGAACAGCAGTTGCTACCGTCGTAGATTTTTTAAAACTATTTTGGATTTTGCATTATCAACGCTAATATATGCTACATTAATTACTACAAAACTGAGAAAAAAGTGTTTTTTTACAAAATTTTCGTGCAAAACTTGGTTATTACATTCTTAATAGTTTTTCGTTTATTTTTATTATGTATAACACGATATATTTTATAGTTATATGGAAAAAATAATAATTTTAATCAACACAGATGAAAAAAAACCAAACGTATATAAAAAATTTTGAAAGATTAAGCCAATATGAAAAAGAACATTGTTCATGAATATTTTTTCTCTGGGCAGAGAAATTTTAAGTGAATTTAAAAAATGCTTACGCAGATCTTAATAATATTTCTTCTTTCCAAAATACATAATTACTGTTTTTTTTTCCTTTTATTTTGGTACCAATAATTTCAAGTCATGCGTTCGAACTTTGTGTTGGGTCAATTGCAAGATGATTAATTGTATTGAATCTAATTCTCCGGTGTTCGGCGGCCGGCGAAAGGAAAGAACATAAGTCGGAGCCAGACAGTTGAACGCGTCGGAACATAAGAAAGTCATAGCTTTTAGGTTGAGGGACGTGCGGGAGGAAGTTCTTTCCTGTTCCCACCCCATCGCTACAGGTCATGGGTGGGAGTAAGGGGTACTCGTTCCCCCAAAATTTACACACTCATTCGCTTGGCTTGCTTGTTCGATTTAGCAACGAGTGTAGATGCAATTACAGAAGTATAACTCGGCTGGAATAAAAAATTTACTTGAAAGTTTATTTTGCAGGATTCTTGATCGAAGAAATTTAGAGTATATTATCGTTTAGTTTTGATGAAAATTTGCAAGTGAAATTTTTGAAGCCTTCTAAGGCTTTACGCGAAATCTCATTAAAATCGACTTTTTAGTTTTTGAAAAAAAAAAAAAAAAAAAATTATAAAAATGGGTTGTTCCTTATGTAAGTTGGAAATTTTTGCTGCATTTTCCTCTGTGAAATTCCCCAGTAAACATTCGTGACGACAACGAGACGTCAAGTGGTTGTCACGCCGTGATATAGAATGTCACGTATGACGTCTTTTGACTGTCGATTGCTTCGTCATATGTTCATCATTTGCTAAGTCGACGTGACATTCCTATTAAAGCGCAGCGCAGCACGCATGCGCATAGGTTGGTTATGGCGGGAAAATTCAAAAAATGATGTACGGCGGGAAATTTAAATATTTAAGTAAATAAAGAAGGAAGGAGAAGAAAGAAAACATGATAAAATAGTAGCAAAAGGAATTTTTAATAGCATAAAACAAACAATAGAGAAAAAATACATTTTTTTTCAGGGTACGTTGTGCAGCTGGGAAATTAAGAATCCTCCCGAAATTTTAAGAGGATTTTCCCTTTGCTATTTTTCACCAAAATCGAGTTTTTTGATTTATTTGATTTTGATCAAAATCAAATAAGATATTTAGATTATTAAGTTTACTAATCAATATTCAAACGTGAAATTTAAAAAATATAATTGGTTGAAACTTATAATTCTAACATCTTTTTCGATTTCATATTTTGTAATAAATGCGGCGTAAAGAAATTCGTCTTAGAATTTTGCGAGTATTTTCAAGTTTTCCGGCTGCTTAATGTACTCTGAGACTGTCTGTATTACTATTTAATTCACATAATTTATCAAAAAAGAAATTGAACAAGTTTGCTATTAGCAAACGCTAATAGCTAGAATTTTTAATACGTTTTTCAAAACTGAAGTCGCGTTATCTTCGAAACTACAAGAGATTTTCCCACGAAATTAAAAAACAAAACTCATTTGGCTTTCGTAAACAAATTTTTCAGAATTCAGTACTAAATAATAGAAATTTTGAAGAATTTCACTATTTTAATAGATTTTCGGGAAAAAGTATCTCTCTAGATTTCTATTTCTTTCATTATTTATTGTATTGTTTTTTTAGTTATGTAATTTTTAGAATTTTATAGTATTTCTATGGATTTCTGTTTTGATTTCTAGAAAACGAAGCTGTAGAATTGAAAGTTTCTGAATTTTTAGTCATTTTCATAGATTTTTGAGAAAATTATTTTTCCATAGATGTATTGCATTCAATAGAATTCTAGTGTTGTTATTATTTATTAATCATTCTGAAAATATATGCATTGATATAGAATTGGTAGAATTTTACTGTTTTTTCAGTAATTTTTTTCTATATGTATAAATTAGTGGAATCTGATTACCATGAAATATTTAAAAATTACTACTTCGAATAATAGAACCTCCCTGTTGACACACAATATTCTAGGAAAATTTCCAAAAATATTCTGAGAATATACTTATGTCCAAGTAGTTCCCCATAAAGCCAACGTTAAAAGGAATATTCTAAGGATATTCCTTTTAACGGTGGCTTTATGGGGAACTACTTGGACATTAGTATATTCTCAGAATATTTTTGGAAATATTCCTAGTTTATTTCTAGAATATTGAGCCAATAGGGCTGTTTTATATTTGAAATAGTGAAAAATAACGAATCAGTTACAAATTTTTCTACTAAATTAAGAGCAAAACATTGCTTTTAGTGTTTTTCGCATTTTTTCAGTATTTATACAATATAAAGGATTTACTAGTATTTTTGCAGATTTTCCTAAAAATTTCTAGAATTCAATGATCTAGGACTTAGTGTTCTGTAAATTGTTAGTGACTTTTTAGATTTTTAATAAAATCATGTCTCCATAATTTTCTAGTATTTATCGTATATTCGGATATTTTTAAAATTTAATAGTTTTATTTTGTATTAGAATTCTAGAACTTTCTGGTTTCATTCAGTAGTTTCAGAATTCAATACCCAATAATATAAATTTTCACAAATTTTGAACTTTTTTATAGATTTTCAGAAAATGAATATTTCCAGAATTAAATAGAATTCTGTTTTTTCAGTATTTGTTGTATTGTTTTAATTATTATGATTTTTTAAGAGTTTTCTAGTATTTTTATGGGTTTATGTATGTATGTATAGAAAACGAAGCTCCAGAATTTCAAGAGATTTTTCCACGAAATTAGAAAACTAAACTCGTTTGGCTTTAGTGAGTAAAATATTGAAAAAATTTTTCTTCACTCGCACTCGATGAATTCTACTTAAGCGGTACAATCGTTAATTTTATTATCTAATAGTAATAATCAATTAGTTATAAAAAAATTTTTAGAAAAAATTTTTTAATTATATTGAAAATTTGTCGGTTAAGTTATTTCGGAAAATTATGAATTTTGAGGACCTTTTGTGATAATATTGTGAATGTTTAGTTTCTAATTATTGATATCTACAACAGAACTACTTTGAATTTCGATTGTATCACTGAATCCAAGTAAGTTTAGTGTCCAAATTTCATGGAAAAATCTCTCTCATTTTCGAAAATAGCACGAGTTGGTTTTTGTAAAACGTATTAAAAATATTGGGACTGGCACTACTCTTGTAACTCGTCTTTAGGTGTTTCGTCGATTAGGCATGCTGTTGTAGTGCAGCATTTTTGAAGCCCTTATCGACTGTCGCAACTCTTCGTTGAACGCAGCAGTTGATTTCGCCATATCGAAAAGTCCCGATCTGCTAGCCTTTGATGCTACCTCTGTGAAACATTTTCAATGAGTACATTACAATTAGTTCTTAATTGTCAATCTTGCAACACTTTACCTCCTTCAGCCAAAAAAACTTTCTATATTTGATAAGTAAAAAATATACTTGTAACTTGAATTTTTCTTCCGAGTAATGGGATAGTATTAAGTTCTTTATTTTCCACAAAAAATTAAGAAGAATGTGTCAGTTGATGGAATAGTAAAAATATAAAATAACTCAGATATTCAAGAGACTAGAAATCACTCTAAATTTAATAAATAAGTCACATTCTGGATATACTTGAAAATTTAACAACTATTCTACATCCATAATTTTCTTTCAAGAATTTACAAAATCTTTCGACTCTAAGAATGAAAATCTATTTTCAAATTATTTACAACATTGATTGTAATTTAACTTTCGTGATATTTGTCAGGTACAAGAATATTTTTCACACTACATAAAATTTTGTAATTCTCTAACCATGAACTTTATCCAATTTGGCACTGGAAAATGATAGCTCAAGGCAACATGGAAGAAAACAAATCAATGATTTTCAACTTGTATTATTTAAAAAAAAAAAAAAAAAAATACATTCTGCAGTTAAAGAATCAAAAGAAACAAACAAAAATGCTGTTTTTTTTATATTTTCCAGTTCGAAACATTATAGATAAAGCATAAACTTTTTCCGCCAGTCGTAATTGAAAAAAGATCAAATTATTTATATTATTTACAAGCTTTGGAATCAATGTTTTTTTTTCCAAGATTATTTACAAATTTTTCATATTAGAGTTCATGAAAATATTCAACTGATGTTTATGTTTTTAGTTTATCGTGTGGCACTAGCACGTTTTCAGTCGATTCCAACGATTACTTACAATTTCGAACAACTATAAAAACAGTGATCCTTGATGAGTATGTTTTTTATAACAAACTTAAAAGAAGGAGTGACGTTTTTCTTATTTTATATTTACATTTTAAAGAAATTTGCTTAAGACGTTGATTATTTACCTTTATTATTATTTATTCCTCTTTTGCAGGTTATGAGCAATGTTGATATAAGGCATATATTGACATCACTGGGCATCACTGAACTAAGTGCGCGCGCACTACACATATCACACGCGGATTTTCAAAATACACTTTAAAAATAGTTGACTTAAATCCGCTTGTTTACGTAGATTTTTAATAATTGTGACGCGTAGGTAATATGATATTTGTTTCTGACACTAAAATCAATTTTTAGTGAAAGAATAATACAGTTCTGTCATTATATGTCATCCGAGTGTCACGTAGTGATTTTAGAATATCATTAGGGCTGCACTGTGTGACAAAAAATGACAAGTGGCAATACTGTACCATCACTAGAATGTCTTCTCGTGACATCACGATGTGATAATAACATGATAATCACGAATGTTAATTGGGTCAAATGCGACAATGAATTTTCGTAAAAAACTACACGATTGACAGATCCTATTCAAAGAAACGATAGGAATTCCGAAAAATTGATTTGCACTTCCGATTTTGCTAAAAAATACAAAAAACAATCTCGAGGTGAAGTATAAAAACTTGGAAACGTCGCACTTGACTGTTACCAGGGACTATTGGCTATCGACATAATGTGTATGCATATTATGGGTGGGATATGTCAAATTGAAAAAGAAAAGCGATATGTACTGAAGGTACTGAACATCATAACTATACACACATCGATAGTTCCGTGTATGTCGATTGTCGTATTGCAACGTTGACATCGTTATCGCTACTGCCCGAATGTATTCGGGCAGTAGCGACAACTTCGGTTGATTTCTAACGGCTTACTTCATTTCTTTCTGAGGTGAGTACTACCTTCAATGTCACTAATAAGAATCTCGGGATTCGAATAAGATTCTTAAAAGGACTTATAACTAGGATTTACAATCTTTTATAAAATTTACAGGGTTTGGAAAATTAGCTAAAAAGATGTGACGCGTTACGGTACTACTTAAAAAAAGTAACGTCCGGTTACTTTCACGTTACTTTTTGGAATAAATTTAATGTAAATAACAAGACTTCGAAAAATTCAGGCTAAAAAAACAATATCAACTTACTCGTGGTTTTGTTCTACAGTAATTGTTTATTTCAGATATAATTAAAAATGTTAATTGGTACTTTTTCATCCTGAAAAAAAATCAATTAGCTTCTTCCAATTATTTTATTTTTTTCAAGTTCACAAAATTTCTGAATATGACATTTGATTCAATGTTAGCCACAAGGAAACATTCATAAATTTAATAGATTTTTGAGTTAATACCTATTCAGATTTTCAGATTTTTTTTGTATTTTTCAGTATGTATAAAATGTTGCAGGATTTTTTAGTATTTTTATAAATTTGTACTATTTTTCTGTACATTGATGTATAGATTTCAAGAATTTTATAGTCTAGAATTTAAAGTTCATCAAATTATGTGTATTTGAGAGGATTTTTCATCAAACAGTGTCTATGAAGATTTTAACTTCCTTTGACTTTTTTGATACTTTTTAAATTTTTCTACGATTCGAAGGATTGTTCAGTATTTCTGAAACTATTCGTATTTTTCAGGATGATAGAATGTAGCAGAATTTTCTATTATTTTAAAACGATTTTAATATTTTTACAATATAAATCGTCAATATATATTTCAAAAATTTTTAACTCTTGAATTTAAACATACTGTAACTTTTCGTGTTTTACAGGATTTTCCAGAAAACAATGTCCTGATAAATTTTTACTTTCTCTAGTACTTTTCGTATTTCTTCAGTTTTCCTATGATTTCAAGGATCGTTTGCTCATTATTTTTATACGCATATTGCTGCATGAATTTCTGGAATTCGAAAGAGTTTTAATGATTTACGTATTTACACGTAGTATTTTCTTTCTGTATTGCTAAGTATTTATATAATGTTGTTGAATTTTAAGTTTTTGTTAACTACATCTCTTTGAATTTTCAGAACGAGATAAAATTGGAAGTTCAAAATTAATGAAATATATCGATTGATTTTGCAGTAAACAGGTTTTTTGTAGATTTAGAGTGCCTTCAATATTTTATGTATTTTTCACAGAGTTTTACGAATTAAAAAATTTTATTACCTTTTTATAGACTTCTATAAACATAAGTTTTTAAAGAATCAATTAACACGAAACTTATAAGAATCCAGTACTGGGAGTATTATTCATTTTTTTTACTTCATTATATATTATTCCATAAGATAATCTGTAGATCTTACAGATCCTGCTGTAGGTTTTGAGATCTACAGATTTTAAGTATTTTCATATATATTCATGCGAATTTTTAAGATTCAACGCTTTGCATTGTGAAAGTTTCTAAGAAAAGGTACAAAAGCGTATTTTTCGTCACTATTTTGAAAAAAATTACTAATATTCCACATAGTTCCATTGAAAATTATTTGTAAAGAATTTTTTATTAAAATATGAGGAAGTTCCAAATTACTTATATCTCAGGTCTATTAAATTCCTTAAAAGTTGCAAATTGTGCTAAAAACTTTATGAGACAGATAAAAGTAACGTACAATAACAGGATTTTCGTTACTCGTCACCGAAAAAAGTAACTCGTCCCCGTTGCCGTTACAGTAAAAAATATAACGCGTTACAAGAAATGAGTTACAAGTAACGCGTTACTTCAAACCCTGAAAATTTATTTAAGGTTATAATGAGGTTTTTATAGGGCTGGCTTCACTTCCTACCTGTCCTGCTGTACAGTAACAAAGGAATAAAATGATCCTCAAAGGTAGTTTAGCCTTGAATGATCGATGTGACCAATAACGATGTGCACCACCAGTTATTCCGAACAACCCAGCATTATAAACAATCAACACTGAAATGTAAAATGGAATTTTTTGTGTAACTTCAAATAAATTTGATAAATAATGTCAGTTCAACGAATGGGAATTCATTACTGACTATAAATTTTGATTTCAATTTATTTTTCTTTTTTCTTAATGATATTTAAAGTTTCTCAGTCATAATTATGTAATTTACATTTAATAGAAAATTTGCATTTTTCTTCTTTAATGAAAATTTTGGAATGGTAAAAAAAACATATTAACTCCATATTGTTGTCATTTTGTGACTGAAGTATGGGTACGTCACGAGCCAATACGCAAACATGATATTCAATGCTCCGAGCCAAGCAACTTGGAACCAGATTACTTCATTTTTGAATCCCAAAATTTGAGACAGTGTTTTCTTGTTCTGTAAATTTTCAGATTTTGATTCTTTCGCGCTGGAAACATCTTTCTCATTTTCATTTTCCGAAGATGCTTCTCTAGTTCTTATGGCTGTTGTCGTTTCGTGCTGATCCATCTGTTTTGTTTAAAAAAAAACTTTGTTATAATTTATGATTCCATCATAACATACATTTGTTAAATCAAACACTTTCTAAGAAGATTATTGAAAAAGAAAAACTCAAAAAATCAAGGTTAAGATTCATAACGTTTGTATAATTTATCGACTTCGCATGATAACTTTATAAATTCATGAATGTTAATTATAATAACACATAATAGTGCAAGTGGCAAATGTCGATTTCGAAAAAAACAAAGACGCACGAAGCAAGATCAAGGAATAAATTGAGTTTGCATTGACGTTCTCCGTTTCACTTATTCCTTTTCGATCGGAAATTTCTTCCGAAATAATCACTAGTAGAAAGTAGTTGAATAAATTTATCCTTTTTACGAAATGCAAGCATCCTACGTTCAGAATTCTGGTTCTCATTAGACATTGGCAGAATTTTTTTTCCAAAATATTTATTCCACAGTCATAAAATCAAAGGAAAAATGAAAACGGGGCACACTCATTACTCCGAATTTTCAAAACACCGGACTTGCCATATGTCCGAATGAAGAAACTCCGGAAATGCAAAAGATCGTGAAAAAAATAGTGCGAAACCGCATCGCTCCGAAATACATTCCCCCGATTCTCTATATCGCCGCGATCGCGTTAAACTGGAAATTCATGGCGCCGATTAATAAAAGCGCCGTAAATTCAATTCGCCCACAATTTTTAATCCCGATTCAACAAGATCCCGGGTTGTCGATTTTCCGCGCAAATATAAATCCGATTTTTTGAAACACCGAAAGCTCAATTCATCGATTTTGTTTTTTTCCGTTTCCTCAATTGACATTCTATTCAGTTCTACGAATCATCGTTTGACCGAACCCGCATTTTGACGATTCTGAAAATATCCGATTCATCATACTTCCGAATAATTAAAAATCCGAAATATCAAAGCACCGAAAATTCAATACTTCGAATCGATAAAATACCGAGAATTCAAATCGTCTCCTTGCCAGAGTTTCGATCTGTCGAAGGCGCGATTTTTCGAAAGCTCGATTTGTTATTTAATAGAAACGTCAACGTCCAAATCCGCCACCCTTCCGTTGCGTTGCCGCCGAAGACCGTGGGCAAGGAACACCGAAATCTCAAACCTCCGTGGATTCATTCCTCCGTTCAGTTTGGGAGAGAAGTTGTATATATGGATATTTGTATTTATATTTAATACAAATATTAATAATAATCTCGGTATTTTATCGATTCGAAGTATTGAATTTTCGGTGCTTTGATATTTCGGATTGTTAATTAAATTATTAGGAAGTATGATGAATCAGATATTTTCAGAATCGTCAAAATGCGGGTTCGGTCAAACGACGATTCGTAGAACTGAATAGAATGTTAATTGAGGAAACGGAAAAAAACAAGATCGGCGAATTGAGCTTTCGGTGTTTCCAAAAATCGGATTTATATTTTCGCGGAAAAACGACAACCCGGGATCTTGTTGAATCGGGATTAAAATTGTCGGCGAATTGAATTTACGGCGCTTTTATTAATCGGCGCTATGAATTTCCAGATCAACGCGATCGCGGCGATATAGAGAATCGGGAGAATCGTATTTCGGAGCGATGCGGTTTCGCACTATTTTTTTCATGGTTTTTTTCACGAAACTCCGGCTTTTCCGGAGTTTCGTCATTCGGACATATGGCAAGTCCGGTGTTTTGAAAATTCGGTGTTATGAGTGTGTCCCATGAAAACGTCGTATAATTATAGATACATTTTTTATGCCACTTTTCGATGTACTGTTTTTTTTGTGGATGAACTTTTATTCGTGATTGAAGAAATGTATAAATTATTTATAACCAAATTGATAGAAGACGGTAAACAAATACTATATGAATCAAATGATTTTTTTTCAATCTTCAAGTTTTGTTCACTAAAGATATTTTCACCGAAAACATTTATTATTTACACATGACTGCATCAAAGTTAAAATCATTATTTGAAGTTAAAATTAATGTTACCGTTTAAAAGTACCTATAAAAGTCTCAGTCAGAAAAGATACATTTTCAAGTTAAACTCTACTTGAAATAAAATGAGAATAGATTTTTTCTTTACTCTGTTACATTTCAGATTTTTCAGCCGTACGTAAATTATTTTATTGAATGAAATAAACGAATAAAGAAATAAATAATATCGTTATGAGAATAAAATGATAAACTCACTTTTGTAAAGAATCTAGGAAGAGCCACTGGGATATGATGTGCACTCTTTTGAAATCTGTAAACTATTGAATTGAATGCAAAAGCGATGTCAGAGTTAGCTGGGGACAAAAAATATAAAAAGTCGGCTTTGTCAGGTTTCGCTTGTAAACTTTTTTGTTTCCGTGAACTTGCAGATAAGGATCATTTAAGTCAATTGATACATATTAGGAATGCAAAGCACCTAAAAGATTGTATATTTGACATGCAGGAAATTATCGAAAATTTTTTGATCATCGTTGCTTGCTTTTTAATAATGTTATGTACATTGTTAGAAATTAACTTTTTCAGTTCAAAGGCTGTGAGTACGCATTTTCCGAAGAGTCGTTTTGTGTTTTAATATTTAACATTTATGCACTCAAGAAAGTTCAGTGACTCATCAGTAGTTTTTTCTGCGTGAATGTTACAAAACTAATCAGAGTCAATCTTAAAATTTTTGCCGATTTGAAACAAATTTGTTAGAAATGTTGAACGTATCTCAGGGACATTTTTATGTGCATCACCTTCGTTAGAACTATTAATTTGGCAAAAAAAGCACTTTAAATCGTTTGAGAATTAAATAAAAAATTAAAATTTTAAGGAAATAGTTTCTTTTCATTTTCTGCAATCTTGCGTCAATATCAGCGGAATAAATACCATCAATTTTTTCGTCTTTTTTGATTCCGCGAATTTTATTTTCGAGGTGCCAATATATATTGACAAATATTATTGCGATAATGTTTACTTTCTCTTGAAATAAGTAAATAACTTGGAAGAAATAGACGTTAACTACAAGTTCTAAGACTTTCATTAGGCAAATTGTTCCGAATCGTTCTACTTGTATGATTTAAAAAAAAGGGTTCGAAAAAATTGAGAATGATAAAAAAGACTTCGAACATAGGATATGTAAAATCTGAAGCATAACTGTATTACAATCTCGTATCATACATAGAAATGGAATATTATTTAGACCTTACATGTTGAGGTGAAAAAACAGTAATCCCAAAACCGATTTTGACGTACGTGAGTCATAACAGAAATTATATTACGTTATTTTTGAGCTGTACATTTAATAGTTTGGTAAAAAGTATACTGATACAGTAAGGAAAGTATACTAATACCCTACAATTTTATCTAGTCTTTTATTTCACAAACCTTACATTATCAGTTTTTGTTATAACATAAACTACAACAGCACATTAATTCCGCAACAAAAGCTGTTGAACTCTAGGATCTTTATCTAATTTCTCAACAATAAATTTCCTAGTCTTCGATTCTCGGAAATTATGTTGAGAGCTAAAGACCAAATGATCTCTAAATTTTGTAATGTGCTGCAAAAACATGTGCTGTTTCGGGAATACGGCGATTTTTAGTGCTGTAGCTCTCTAAACCTTTCAGACCACGCTCGGTCATTTCGCCACTTTTTTCTAATTTAGTATCACAGTCAGCGAACGCTACAACGAATTTCTTTTCAATAGTGTAATTCTTCTTTTTAATATAGAATTTCACGGCTGGATCACCACCAGGACCTCCTTTTCCGTCACTCCCTCGAAAACTTGAAATTTTGGTAAATGTAATAAAAAATTTGAATATGCTTCTTCCGAAAATTAGAGATATTTTGGACAGAATGATTTATCTCTTCGGTTCCCGACTAAACGTCGTACGAACATGTACATTAAAGAATTTCAATACAAATCAAGCAATCGCAAATTTATCATCCGCATCGCATTAAACTGCTTTTACGCATAGGACACAAATATATATAAGGGTTATTTCAACCCACCTTCCTGAGTTATTTCAATATGGTACGGCTTCTTATCTAGATCCACCATTTTGATGTGGCCTGCTTTTCTGCCAAACCCATCAACACCGCCATTTCCTCCACGACCACCACTCGTGCCATAACTGCCTCTTCTCCGAAGTAATTTCTCGTATCCTTCACTATTCCATTCTAACTCATAGCTAAGAAGCCCGCAATATTCTTGTAAGCAAAAGAGTTCATAAGGCCAATAAGTATAACAACTCTCAATTTCTTTGCACAGACTGACGTCCTCAGCTGGAATAAAGCCGTCGATTCCACGTGCGCCTGCAAATGTTGAAGAATAAAATCTATAAAATTCTACTACAAAAGATAATAATAGCCTTAGTTGCTTCAAAACACTAGTACCTTTTCCACTGTTCTGCCCAGGTCCACCTTTCCAACCTATGAATGAGATGGTCAAGTTTTTTCCGTTGACGAAGACTTCCCCAAAGCCAAAAAATGTTCCTCCTGTTTCTCCGGGGTCCCCTGCTTTATCATTATGTTCGGTCGAAGAAAAGCTAGTTGAATCATTAGCATCTTTTTTGCTCTTACCGTCAGAGCCTCTTAACGTAATTGATTGGTTCCCAAAAACGGTCTAAACTGGTGACATGATCGCCATGCGAATATTCTTTCCCGTTTTAACAATAGAACTATCAATGATAATAGAAACAGAGGCAAAAATCTCAATGGATTGTCCCGCCGCAAAACATGTTTCATCAGAAACAACTTGAATCATTCTGATGACTGTGTCTAAGACAGTCATACTAGGTTTATGTAGACAATAGATAATCGGCCTTTTGATAAATGAATACAGAATGTTCTTCAAGGTTCCTTGCTTTTCTGCGTTAAATTTGAAATTGTTTATTCTCAACAACATATTAACGTTATTTGGGACAAACGTTGATAATCGATCAAAACCGACTTCACTCACTTTATCAGCTTTCTCACACGCAATGATGAATGATTGTACTACTTCTTCTTCACTTGCTTCGGTAGCCACAGTAGGTGAAGGCAAGTTGCTATCAAGGACTATCAAATATTAATACCAAAGAAAGGTTTTTTCAAGTCCATGCAGAGTCAATTTAAATTCATTTTTAGATGTATCAATCAGATCTTGATTTTTCTGGACTGACACTGGCGCATATTCGATTTTCCGGAAAAGGTCATTCAATTCAGCATTGCTATCCGCTGTCATTGAGATATTTAATTTTTTGATGGCATTGTCTAGTGATTATAAATTTGCTAAATCAACTTTCGAAAGGCTTTCATGAGCTGATGATAGCTGATCACGCAATAAGTAAATATCTGTTTTGGGTCCCTCAGGAAAGTTGTAAAATTTTCGGATATCAGTGGATATCGCCTTGATCACCGACAAAATTGTCACGTTTAACACATTTTTCACCCATTTATCAATATACTCATGTATTTCGGATTTTATGTATGTCTTTAACCCATCAATCTTGCGTGCGAACGCTATTGGTGTTGGAATACCTTGGTACTTGACGTTCAACAGAAATTCAATGTAATCGATGTCCTTGAGTGTTTTATTTACCAATGAGTTACCGATCATACCACTTGTTATGTTAAGAAGTTCTCTCGTAAACGGCAACAATTCAGTTGATGGGATCCAGTTTAAGGCGGAATGTTTGTTGTGAAAAGTATTGTTGAGCTCCATAATATCTCGCTGTTCTTCAAAGGTGTTTTTGTAGTACTGTTTCATTTTCTCGGACATGATTGCACATCAGTAAATATTTCAATATTTACAACCTTTTGGATCAAATCATTTACATAAACTTGAGATGCTTTGGAGACTACAAGTCCGTATTTAATGTTTTTGTTTTGGCCAATATACCGTAGATTCTCTCTGATTATCTTTTGAATGTTCCTTTTTTCACTTTGAATAAGTGTCTCGTTGGAAAGTAAGCCAGTTTTGCTAGGTGCACGGAAAATGCCAATTCTGTCGTAACCTTTTTCGGACTTTCCATTTTTTTCAAGTAGTATATGAAGAAGCTTCAATTGTTTCTCGTTGAATTTTCGATTATCTTCAGAGTGATTTCCTTGAGATATTTTTTCGGTTGTTAAATCCTCCAACTGCTTCAATAAATCTGCAATAGATCTGACAACAGCTGAATCCTCCACAAGTACAAGTCGACCGTTCACTCTTTTTGTAGTTTTTACGACCTTAGTGGCAACCATGGCTATGCCATCTTTGTAAGTATCTATTTTTTTGAAGAGCTTTATAATAGTTTTTACGAGATCAGGAAACAAAGATGGCGTCTCTGATCTTTTGACACTTGAATGATTTATAACAAGCACGATTTTGAATGATTTCGCATGTGACAGTAACTTGTTGACGAGGTATCCAATTGTTATGTCATGGTCTGCCGATCTCGTATCTTGAAATCCAGATAAGTCGTAATATTTTACGTTAGATTCTTTGTCAATAAATAATTCCGGCATGAATGTGTGAGAGTTCAAAGTTCCAGTTACAATTTTTAAATTTATGTCAGTTATTCGATACAAACAACCGCCTTTGCTGTCTTTTGTCACATCCAAGACCGCATTTGAAAGAAGAAGTCCAAGAGTAGTTTTTCCATTTCCTGTTTCTTCCATCAGCAGCACAACTTCGTCCAGGTTGTCGAATTGGAAAACAGCATCTTGTTTATTCCAGAAATCGAGAATAGTATCCGTCGAATTCGATTCTGCTGCAGCGTTTGCAAGGCAGAAGAATAGTACGAGGCCAATGAACTTTTTCATCACTGTACACTTTTCATTCGACGCAGTTAACTACTAAACTGCGTGTGGCTCAAGTTGCTTTTGTCAGAAATGCTGCAGAGCTCTGACTAACATAAACCTGACGTCTTACATCCATAAAACTCGTTGGTTTAGAAAAAAGGTTTTACAGGCAGTATATTATTTTTTGGTTCAAGATCATTATTCTATAGTAGTTTTAACGGCATTGTAAAAATGTTTGCAATAATCATTTTTCGTTGAAGCATGTTCAATTATTCACTGATACTTCGAATTCGTATGATAATAACTTATTGACTATCGATCATATTAAATACACTCACAACAGTTTTTGTCTTTGAGATTAACGAATCCCTGAAAAATAGAAATGTTGATTTCGACTAACAACGAAGCCTTACAGTATAGCTCAATTTGTGCAATATAAATTGTTTTGACAATCTTTCCTGCTATTGGGATTCCCCGCTCATAAAACCGAGCTTGTAGCTTCAAGGCTTATCAACTTTCAGATAATTTAGTTTGTTTTCCGTTGTATTTGCTTCAAATTTTTTTTGAAAATTGTTCTTATAGTTAAATATTCAAGAAGATGGGACTAAAAGATAAAACAGATTTGGGTTTATCTAAATATTTTTTATGATTGAGTATAAAGATAAGTTGTTTACCGTTTAAACGTTGATATCTTGTCACACATTTAGAAAAGATTCAGTCGAATCGCATTTAAACATAAATTATGGCTAACTTTCGGAACTCATGATTTTTAGCTACCAAAAATTTGTTCTATGAGGCGGAAAACCATAAAACTTTGAAGCTCCATCAATAAATGGAAAAGGAAAACAGTATTACTAGTTGCTGTTGTAAAACTTAATTGCCAATATTTATAGTTATTATCCACTGCGAATGAATTATTATGGATTCTGTATAAATTAGTACAAATTATTCTCTGTTAGCAGTTACATGTCCTAAATTATATCTCGAACTCGTACCCGATTATCATACTCAACATACAACATAAAACGAGTGTGAATTAACGAGTTTTAGTTAACGTACTTCATATAATGATGAATTAATATCGTGTTTTTTGTGAGCTCACTAATGTGAATTATGGTTGTTAATACATTTTTGCTAAGTAAATATCAATATACTATTAAATGAATGCAATCTGGATAATTATCTTAATTGTTTTACGTTATTGGTATTCTCGGCTTTTCATAATCAGCTGTGTGTTTGTGACTTGTATTTTTGATATGACATTCTCGCGAGGATACAAAAGTTCTTCACCAACACTCCTGTTAATGCGACATGACGCCGCTTAGATTTTCTTTAGGTCGGTGCTGCGAAAAAGCTATAAGACGTTTCGTATACCTTGAACTATTTTTCATTTCAGAAAACCACGGGACCATTGAAGCAAAGATTCGTAGCAGGTCCAGCACAAAGTCAAATAATACTTTAAATTCTTACAAGTTTATTGCATAAATACACAATAACGTGTAATAGTAAATACAATAGCATCTACAACTACCTACGACTCAAAGTGTATCTCATGTCTTTTACATTTTCAATCAAAGAATTCGCTACGAACTCATTAATTAGTATAAGGTTATTAAAAAAAGTTGATCTAGGCATAGAAAAAATTCTCATGAATCATTGCAAAGCATGAATAAGCTTCGTTAAACTTAAAATTTTTTATGAGTGAAGAAAAGTTTTCTCATCGGATGGAGCTGATATTGATTTTAACTGAATTTTGCACACGGATTGCAAATAAGAATCTAATATCTATTGTCCTTTACAAGTCAAAGTAGAGATATGGATTTCACTGATTTGTGGCAAAAGTCAGCCCGGAAGAAAAATAGAGCTAAATAAATTTTGGGCAAACTGTTTTTTAGTTTGATAGCTGTCACAAAAAGAAAACACAAAGAATCTCATGCTTGAAAAATTAAGTTTAATGAGTTCCACATGAATGAATTTTCTTTAAATTGATATCTTTTATTATAGGCAGTTCAATTTAAGCTTAAAAGGCTTTTCACTCTAGGGTCTATATCTAATTTTTCAGAGATGAATTCCCTAATTTTAGATTCCCGAAAATTATCTTTAGAAATATATGCCAAATGATCTTTGAATGTTTTAACAGTTTTTGACAAACGATCATAGACATGAGCCGGTTCCGGATGACGGCGATTTTTAGAGCTAGAACCATCTGAACCTGTTGGACCACCCTCGGTATTTCCTCCAATCATTTCAACTTTACCATATTGCGGAGGATTCCCGTAAACGAACTCTGTTGTAATTGTGAAATTTTTTATTCTAATGTAGGATTTCACGGCTGGATCGCCACCTTGTCCGCCTTTTCCGTCAATTCCTCGAGAACCTTGAAAAATGACAATTACATCGAAATATCAAAGTATGACTGTTCCTCATAATTGAATATATTTTTTACCGACTAGTTCGTCATTGTTATTGGAGAATCAACTTTACATTGCAAGAGAAAATCAATAACACGAGCGCAAGCCATAAAAAAAAATTGATCGCAGCCTTTCTTCCTTCTTCATAAAAACAAGCTTTCAATATGAAATTGTTTAGAAGAAGATGTATTAACACAATATATGGAAGCTGTTTAGACTCACCTTTGCTAGTTGCCACAATGAAATAGGACCTCTTCACTAATTCCACCATGTTAATGAAACCTCCTTCTCCGCCAAACCCACCAACCCCGCCATTTCCTCCACGACCACCATTCGTACCATAGCTACCTCTCTTCATCACTGACAAAACGTATCCGTTGCTATCCCATTGAAACTCATAGCCATTACGCAAAAGTAAGTCTTCTAAAAAATAGTTATAAAAGGGCCTCCAAGAATAACAATTAGCAATTTCTTCCCTTAGATTGCTGTGGTACACGGGAGTAGAACCATCCATTCCACGCGCACCTGCGAAAATCGAAAAAAACAATCTTTAGCATCCAACTGACATAAGAGATGATACAAGTTATTGTTGCACAAGAGTACTAGTACCTTTCCCACCGTTTTGTCCGGGTCCACCATTTCCACCTACGGACGAGATTGTCAAGTTTCTTCCGTTGACAAATACTTCACCAATGCCAAAAAAGCTTCCTCCCGTCTCTCCGGGGTCCCCTGCTTCACCATCATGTTCCGTCGAAAAAAAGCTAGTTGAATCATTAGCATCTTTTTTGCTCTTACCATCAGAGCCTCTTAACGTAATTGATTGGTTCCCAATAACAGTCCAAACTGGTGACATGATGGCAATGCTAATATTCTTTCCAATTTTCTCAAAAGAAGTATCAATGATAACGGAAACAGAGGCAAATATCTCGATCGATTGTGCTCTGGAAAAACATTGACCAGAAGTGATTTGACTCATTCTGATAACTGTGCCTGTGACAGTCATACTGGAGGTTCGTCGACACAAGATATCTGGCTGTTTGATAAAAGTTGACAGAATATTATTCAAGGTTTGCCTCTTTTTTGCGTTCAATTGTACATTCCGCAATGTAGACAGCAAATGAGAATTGTTGGGTATAAACATTGATAGTCGCTCAAAACCGACTTTCTCCACACTATGAGCGTGGTCGCCTTGATTAATGAGTGATAGTATTACTTCTTCTTCACTTGGTATGGTAGCGACAGTAGGTAAAGGTAAGTGAGTATCGATAACAATCATATATTCGTACCACAACAGAGTTTTCTCAAGTTCATGCAGGGCCATTTGATATTTATCAGTAGATTGCTGTATCTGGCCTTGGTTTTTCTGGATCGGCAATGGCGCATGTTCCATTTTCTGGATTAGGTCAATCAACTTAGCAATATTCTCTGCAGAAATTGAAATTCCTAACTTCTTGATAGCATTGTGAAGTGATTGCAGTTTAGCAACATTAACTATTGACAGGTTTTCATAAGCTGTCGCAAGTTGATCACGCAATAAATATATATCTGTTTCAAATTTTTCTACGTCGTCGTAAAATTGTAGGATTTCAGTTGATAAAGTACTCACTACAGAGAACATGGTGACGTTTAACATGTTTCTCACGAATTTATCAACATACTCATCATAATGAGATTTTATGTACGATTTAACATGGTCGATTTGCTGTGTTAACGCCATTGGTGTTAGAAGAGTTTGGAACTTGATTTTCGATAGAAATTCAATGTAGTAAATGTGTCTGAGCGTTTTATTGCCCAACGAGCTATCGACCATGCAACTCGATCTATTGACAAGTTCTCTCGTAAACGTCAATAATTCGGTTGATGGCACCCAATTCAGGATGGAAAGTTTTGCGTGCAAAATGTAGTTTAGTTCCATAATATCTCGCTGTTCTTCAAAGGTGTTTTTGTAGTACTGTTTGATTTTCTCGCATATGCTCGAAATATCATTGAAAATTTCAATATCAATAACCTGTCGGATCAAATCATCCACGTGAACCAGTGAATCTCTTGAGACGACTAGACCGTATGTGAAATTTTTGTTTTGGCCAACAAACTTTAGATTGTCCCTGATTATCTTTTGAATGTTCCTTTTTTCACTTTGAATTAGTGTATCGTCGGATAGTAAGCCAGGTGTGCTTGGTGCACGGAAAATGCCAATTCTTTCGTAACTATTTTCTGTCTCTGCATTTTTTTCAAGTAGAATATTGAGAAGCTTTAATTTTTCCTCGCTGAATTTTCTATTATCTTCGGAGAGATGTCCTTGGGATATTTCTTTGAATGTTAAATCCTTCAACTGCTTCAAATAATCTGCAATTGATTCGACAACAGCTGCATCCTCTACAAGTACGAGTCGACCATTCACTCTTTTTGTAGTTTTCACGACTTTAGTGGCAACCATGGCTATGCCGTCTTTGTAAGTATCTATAGTTTTGAAGAGCTTTATTATAGTTTTTATGAGTTTAGGAAACAACGATGGCGTCTCTGATCTTTTGACACTTGAATGATTGATCACAAGTACGATTTTAAATGACTTCGCATGTGTCAGTAACTTGTTGACGAGGTATCCAATTGTTATGTCATGGTCTGCCGATCTCGTATCTTTAAATCCTGGTAAGTCGTAATATTTTCCGTTCGATTCTTTGTCAATAAATAATTCCGGAATGAATGTTTGAGAGTTCGCAGTTACAGTTCCAATTTTAGAATTTCTGTCAGTTATTCGATACAAACTACCGCCTTTGCTGTCTTTTGTCACATCCAAGACCGCATTTGAGAGTAGAAGTCCAAGAGTAGTTTTACCATTGCCTGTATCTCCTATCAGCAGCACTACCTCGTCAGGGTCGTCTAATTGAAAAGCAGCATCATGTTTATTCCAGAAATCGAGAATCGTATCCGTTGTCTTCGATGTTACTGCAGTGTGCACAAGCCAGAATAGTAGTACTAAGTGGACCTTTTTCATGGCTTCACAGTTTATCACTATATGCACTAAATCTACTGACTGTGTGCTGTTCCTGTTACTCTTTTTATACCATCGTTTTTTTTTTCTACCTATACTGAAGTGATATTTTTCCAATCATATAACTCATTGGCCTGTAAATGACAAATCTCTAGATGTATATTTCTTTTTGATCGAGGATCATTACAAAGTTGTTCAAATGGTATCTAAATAGGTTTTATCATGATCATTAACAGGCTTAAGTGTTTTTTATCACATTGTCTTCTTTTTTTAAAGTATTTTTTATTTCGATTTTTGGTGGATCATGACATGTAAGAATTATCTGCTGAATATTTCTGTTCAGATATGGAAACGTTTGATTTTGAATAACTGATATTTCTTTAGAAATGATATATAATAATAATAATAATATAATGATATTCTTTACAGATACTTTCGAAACTTGTTGTATAATTCCACATCCTGACTCACCGAATAATAGTAGTGTATTTTCTAATATAAAAAGAACGCCGTTTGCACATTGACTTTTTACAATCTAAATCTCTGGTAGTTATGTTTCTTGTCAGTGGGATTCCCTGCTTGTTAAATAAATCTTGATACTTGAAGACTCATTTATTCTTAGATTATCTTAGCATGTTTTGACGTATCGGCTATAGTTGTCGTCCAAATTTTCCAGTCGTATAATATATTAATGCATTTTTCTACTACGTGTTACTTATTTTGTTTTGAACTCAAACTTATCTAATAATTTTAAAGGAATATTATCGAAAGCTGCATCTCGTAAAATAGGCTTAACCTTAAGCTACTTTTTCGTGTAGCGTGTCATGGTGAAATGGATGGAGAAAAAAACATTGCTGATTTTCCGATCCTATGATTGTTAGTTTCAAAAAGATTTACTCACGAGGTTGGTAGCTAATAGTAATTCATTATGAAATGTATAATATCATTGACATTGAAAAACAATATTTTAAGTCGTCGTCCTTAATGTTTATCGTTTTGGTCAAGACCAATATATTATAATAGAGTTATTCGGAATCTCAACGAATAGTTCTCTGCCGAACAAACAATGCCTTGATTTGTACGACAAGATATAAACGCATACATTTATAAACTTAATAACAATATTTTATCTTCTATCACCGGTCCAGGTTTTTCAAGTTTGGGACAAAAACTAGCGCAGTCATTTAATTCTCGTGAATTATTTGTTTTTGAACTGTTCAGAGTCAATGTGTGACTCTTTTGTTCAAGGAATATTTACATTCATTCAGGGGCATTGTTAGACAAAGCTTGACATTAAACGTAAAGTATATAACAAGAGTTATATTCTCTTCATAAATCGACTAAAAAGAATCTTCATGCAAACAATCGAAAACACGTCAAAAAACTCACGGTAATTAGGAGAGAAACGACGCCTCTTAATCAGAAATAAATATATTCAATAATAGTAACAATATTTAATTTTTGCATCAAAAATTTTACATTTTAAATAGCAGCACACTTATGAAATATTGTTTTTCACATGATCGTTCTTCTCAATGGTTTTTTACGAATAATCAGAAATCTATAAAACACTTAAATTCTGTGCGTTTATGATTTCCTCGAAAACCTATTAAAATATAAAAATTTTTTAAAACTCTGATTCCTAGAGCCTCGAATTCAAGAAAGCTATATAGAAATCCATAAAAATATCTGCAAATCCTTTAAGTTGTATAAATATAATACTATCTATTCGAACATTATGAATAATGTTCGATAATAATGTAATCGTTCTTCTTAATGGTATTTTACGATTAGGATTAAGCCTGGTTGTTACACATCGACCTTGATTACTAAACGACCTAAGCAAGGCAGGCAAACGTTTAAAGCAAGACATCATCATAGGTTTGGAATAACTTTATACAACGGAGTTGAATAGCAAGTTTATTGTCACTAATCGTGTCATCTCAATAAGCTCAAAGGATACAAACATCAAAATATGCGTGCCTTACGATTGAACGGTAAAATTGATGGTTTTTACTTTATGGGTGAAAGGATTTACATCCCTCTCTCCAGCTTTCGATTTTCGTCGAACATAAGATTAAGATACATTAATTTCACTTTCCATTACAACATAAAAAAACCTAAAAACTCAATTCTGCAAACAAAACTGTGCATCTTTAGAATCCTTATCTAATTTTTTGAAAATGAATTCCTTGGTTATTGATTCTCGAAAACTGTGTTTACAATTATATACCAAATGATCTGTACATTTTTTGACGAAATCCGACGGATGATTAAAGTCATGTGCAGGTTCTGGATTACGGTAATTTTTAGAGCTAAAACAGTCTGAACCTTTGGACCATGTTCAGTTATTTATTCCACCACTTATTACAACTGAATCATTAGGATAACGGAATTGAATTTTATCCAAGGCGATTGTAATATGAAAATTACTTTTCCGAATGTAGAATTTTACAGCTGGATCACCACCCGGTCCTCCTTTTCCATCTGTACCCCGAGAAGCTAAAATTTTGGAAACTATAATGAAAAATCTGAATATGCTTATTCTGCCAACTAAGACAGATGTTCTACAGAAGCTTTTTCTTGATAATTGAATAATTGATAACACTGTGAAAAAAAAAATTCCGATGTACACATTACATACAACGTGATAGTATCGGTCTCCGAAACACGTGTGCAAGAGGATTTTGGAATTCATAGCGGAATTTGCGAATTGAAAATATTTATAGACTTTGGAATGGTAAAAATCTACATTCTTCATTTTACATGCTATTTGAAAAATTGAAAACTAGTTTTACTGTATTTTCACACAGAATTCGAAAATCTTTAGAAAACCGCGATAGCATTAATATTTTTACCCGCAAATTTTCAGACGAAATTTTTTTTTTCCTCCTAATTCTTTCTTTTTAATCTGTATCGAATAATGTCTCGGACCAAATGATTTTGACACAATGGACTAGATGAAGACGAAAGATACTTTAATGGTGGTAGAGCAAATAGATCTTTACGCTTCTCAAAGAATGAAAGTAAAAAAAAAGTATGCGGGAGCATTTTCAGTCACGCAAAACACGGGTCAATGAATCCGAGACAAATGACTAGAAAAAAAGATATATATGTATGTTTATATATATATATATTGATTTATTTATTTATTCGGGTTTCAAATCTACAAAGTTTATACAATAAATAAACTTTCCGCAAGATATGTGTATCTGCCGCGGGCCTGATGAAAAAAAAAAAAAAAAAAAATACATAAAACTAACTCATTGTGAATATGAATTATACATTTTTATGATTATTTATTTTAGATACTCGTTTACTTATATATTACAGTGCTTTACTATCTGCTTTTTTATTACAAATCTTTTTTATTGAGTTGTAATGAAAGTTTTTTAATTTTATTCTTCAATATCATGGTACTGAACTGACTTCATTTTACATTATTGGGTAATGAATTGAAAATTTTCTTTTTATCGCAGCAGAAAGATTTACGAGAAATTTTCTTTTTTATACATACATGGTAGACTCAGTACTGGATTTCTCTCATAACTAATGGATAAATATTGTTTTTGGAGATTTTTAAAGTTATAAATTGACGTATTGGGTAAAAAGCCTCTTCTAACACTCAATATTTCATTATGTTGAAACAGTTTCCTGGAAGGATAAGTTCGATCCTGACTGCAAATAATTCTAAGTATGGTCTTCTGCAAACTTTCTACTGGTTTGAGAGTCTCATTGTTTGCACTGCTCCACATCATTAATCTATATGTCACTGTCGACCAAGAAAATGCATTATAAAGATTCCTCAGAATTTTGAATGACATTATATTTCTAAATTGATTAAAAATATATAAAAGGCATCCAAGTTTTTTTACTTTTGCTGAAACATGTAAATCCCATTTTGATTTTACATCTATTTCGATACCTTAATAATTAATATTGTGAACGCGTTTCATTTCCTGGCAAGTACAGTGCATATCATTATTGCAGGCTTCGGAGTGTATTTTTAAAGTCAGATGTTGCGGAAAACTAATTTTATATGATCTAAATGTGATGAAGACGGATTTTTTCAGATTGAAGCTTAAAAAATTACTACTCAACCAATTGATAATTTTAGAAATACCTTTTTCTGCTATTGTCTTAACTTCATGCCATGCATCCGCCGTAAATAATATTACTGTATCATCGGCATATGCTACTATTTGTCCAGATGTTAGTACCTTAAATATATTATTTATATACAAGGAAAAAAGCATTGGTCCTATAACTGTTCCCTGGGGAACACCACATTGTACATCTAAAGGGCTACTTTATGAATTATTGATCTTTACTATTTGTTTCCTATCTGTTATGTAATTTTCTATTAATTTGTAAGCATTGCCTCGAACTCCCAGTTTAAATAATTTATTCAAAAGTTTATCATGGTTGACAGTATCAAAAGCTGTAGCTTAATCAAGAAAAATACCTAAGCAAGGCTTATAATTATTTATCGACGTTAATATTTTTTTCAGTTACAAAAGAAAGTGTATCGATTGTTCCTTTATTTTCTACAAAACCAAATTGCATCTCATGTAATATACCTTCATTATTTAATAAACCAATTAACCTTTTCTTCATAACTTTTTCAAAAATTTTAGCAAAATTTGATATTAAAGAAATTGGTCTGTATTTTGTCAAAAGCTTTTGATCACCTGATTTATATAAGGGTAAAATTTCTGCTTTTTTCCAATCTTTAGGCCACACACCAACCAACATAGACACTCGTTTATAATATATTTTAGTGGAGTACTTATGAATTCTGCGATTTTTTTAATTGATTTAATAGGAATTTCATCTATCCTTGCACCCTCATTATCGTTCATTTTAGCAAGTATTTCCAATATTTCTTTCTCATCAGTTGGTGTTAAAAATATAATGTTTTGCACATAATTAGATTGTTCTTGATAATTATCTATCCTATCTATGGAATTCAGAAGAGTCTGACCAATGGAATTGAAGAATTCATTTAATTTTGGTGATATTTCTTGAGGATTTGAAACTAGTCTGTCTTGTTCCGTAGATTGTACATCTACTATTTTATCTATTTTCTTTTTGTTTCAGTTACTTGATTTATTCATGAAATTCCATAATTTTCGTGAGTCTACAAGCTTGGAATTTGTTCATTTTTTTAAATATTTTTTTTCACATTTTCAATTTTTGAATGTAGATAGTTTCGAAACTTTACGAAATTTCCTTTATATTGTACATTGTTTGGATGTTTTATCATTCTTTTGTACATAGTATCTCTACCTCTACGTCTAATAAAACTAGTTCTTTAGTACACCACTCTTTTCTTCTCTTGTTGTTATGCTTAATTTTAAAAGTACTAGTGGAAATGTCAATATAAAATTTAATAATATTTTAATAATTACTAGACATTTTATCAGTATCTTGCTCAATAAAAACTGAACTTCAAGTTTCAGTGGATACATTTTTTATTATTTCCCTATGATTTATTATGTCTCTTTTCTGAGGTGAAGTTTGTGTATTTTCAATACTTGTATCTACATTAAAATGAATAATTGTTGAGTAATGGTCTGTGAAAGTTGTTTTCAAAATAAATGAATTGATTTTATCTACACTTATGTTAGACCTCCCAAAAATATGATCGATACATGATTTTGTATTTTCTGTTTTCCTAGTATAATCATTGATAAAAGATAAATAACCTCTTTGTAGATAATTGTTCGAGTATTGATTCCTAACAGAGTGTCATTAATAATATCTATATTTATATCTCCAATAACAAAATGATTCGAAGTATAAGCAAAACTGCCGAGAAAGCTCTCCAAGTCTGTATAAAAGATCTGCGTGTCAACTGTATGAGGTCTATAGATAGCTGTTATTAGAAGTATGAGATGTTTGTTTACATAGATTTCGGAATCGATTGCATGTACTTCCCCGATTTAAATTTTTACTGTTTTGTGATTGCATTTTTCAGCTATAAAAATTACCGTGCCTTCGTTTCCATTATTATTGCCAGTATGATAAATAGATCCATAACCTGGAATTATTAATTCCTTACTTGGAGTTATCTTGAACGTTTCAGTGCAAACAATAACGTTAGGTTTAGTGTTCATTGAATCTGATAGTAAAATAAGGTCATCAAAATGTTTACGTAAACTACGGATATTAGTGTGAAACACCAGAAAACCATTCTTACCCTCAATTAGATCCTCGAATGATCGAACATCCTCACGCACGACTGTTTCGACTACATCCCCAGTATCCATTTTTTCATTTGTCGATACCATCTATAAAAGAAAAGAAATTTTTACAAACTCGTACATTATTAAAAAACAATAATCAATAACAATGTAAATAAACAAATCGATAAATAAATTAATGACATTCAAAAACACACTTTAAACAAACAGTTATTGATTCCCATAATTAATCAGATTGATTTTATGCGTTTTCAAAGATGCAAAAGTTTCACACAAATGTTCTTCGAAAGCTGCATGATTAGTTTTGATGTTCTTTTTATACTTTAAGTTTGTTTTGTGACAGTTGATACATACTCTTATTTCTCGATTTGAACATTCATTGCCGCTGTCTTTACCAGAACAAAATTGACAACAAACTTCATTCGTACAATTCTTCCCGCTATGATTGTAGCCGCAACATTTCCAGCATCTACGTATATTTTGGTCTTCAAATATCTTACAGCGTTGCCAGCCGATGTAAATTGAGGCGTCTTTCATTATCTGTTGAAACACTCCGGACTCAATTCAACTATAGCTGTGTGTGTACTCGAGTTGTTATGATGCGCTATATGTACTACTTTGATGTTTCGTTTCCCATCATTTTCCAGGTTTTCAAAATTCAATTTGACGATTGAATCTTTCAATTCTTCCTCCATGTAATTATTTTCAATGTGCGGTATTTTTAATCTCGGATTGTTGAATTGGTCTGTCTCAACTTCATGTTTCTCCGCCAAACAATTCTTCAAACTTTCTTTCTCAACTTCTTTTGACCGTTCCATTCTTTAATTCTCGTGTATTTATAATTTTGACTTTTTGGGAATTGACATTTATTTTCTTGGATGTTTCTTTTTTGGTAATGGCAGAATTTTGTTTTGATTTTGGTTGTACAGTTATTCATGGAGAGTTTTTCCTAGTTTAAAAAGTACTATTCTGTAGTGCGAAATATTTTTTGGTTGCTTCAGCGTATGTAAATTTCCCCACTTGTAGCATTTTGGTATTTTCTTCCATTAACGCTATTTTGTCTCCAAGAAGTTTGTAACTGCGATTTGTTTCATCCATGAGGTTATTTAATAGTTTTTTTTCATTGTTAACAGCTACCAATTGTAGTTTGCGACTCCTAACTTTCTTCTGCAGTTTTTTCATATCCCTCTCCGCTTGTTCCAGCTTTTTCTTCAGATTCTCCATTGACATTTCACCTCCGTCCGATTTTGATCCCATGTTGACGTTATATCGGGCTCCTAGATCGACACTCGGAGGTTGAGGATATTCAAATTACGACTTGCAGAGTTATTTGCACGAAATGCCCTGCTGCCGACAGTTAAATCAGTGCAATTGTGCACCCTGCAACAATGTCTCACAAAAAAAACTCAGAAAAAGTCTTTGGAAACAAAAAAACAGCCTAAAACTGAAGAGCTATGTTCGAGCGGTCTGTGTACTTACATGAGCGATTCACTACTTCACTCACATTATCAGCTTTCTCGCACGAAATGATGAGTGATTGTACTACTTCTCCTTCACTTGGTTCGGTAGCCGCAGTAGGAGAAGGCAAGTTGCTATCAAGAACTATCATATGTGAGGCGATCCGAGAAAAGGGACCTACTATCCAAAAAATCGTTTTTCCGATTATGAGTGATTCTATAAGTTCTTAATCCAATCTTCAATTATGTGCAATCAGAATTTACTAACTTTGATTTTTTTGCAATCTATGAATTTTTAAAACTCTTCCATCCCATTTACCGTTGTGTATTTTGATTCATTCAATCGCCCGTCCTGTAAAATTTGCTTTTTGGATAGTAGGTCCTTTTTCTCGGATCGCCTCACATATATTAATGCCAAAACGGAATTTTCTCAAGTGCTTGTGGAGTCAATCGTAGTAAAGTTTTGGATGGTTTTTTGGATGAGGTCATCCAATCTAGCAAGACTATGTTATGAAATTGTGATATTCAACTTCTTAATCGAATCGTCTAGTGTTTGTTGTTCGGCAATATCAACTTTCGATAGGTAGTCATACGCCGTTGAAAGCTCATAACGCAAAAAGTAAAAATCTGTTTCAAGTTTATCAATAGGGTTGTAAAATTCTTAAATATCAGTTGATATAGTTTTAATCACAGGCAACAGTGTCACGATTAACATATTTTTTACACATTTATCATTATACGCATTAAATTCGGATTTTATGTACCATATGCTTTCGACCTATCAATCATGCTTGCAAACGCAATTGGTGTTGGAATATCTTGGTACTTGACGTTCAACAGAAATTCAATGTAATCGATGTCTTTGAGCGTTTTATTCACCAATAAGTCATCGATCAGGCCACTTGTTATGTTAAGAAGTTTTCTCGTAAACGGCAACAATTCAGTTGATGGGATCCAATTTAAGACGGAATATTTGTTGTGAAAAGTATTGTTGAGCGCCATAATATCTCGCTGTTCTTTCAAGATGTTTTTGTTGTACTGTTTCATTTTCTCAGATATGATTGAAACATCATTGAACAGTTCAATATCTTCAACCTTTTGAATCAAATTATTCACATAAACTAGCGAATCTCTGGGGACTGTGAGACCATATTTTAGATTCTCTTTATGGCCATCTAACTTTAGATTTTCAATAAAAATCTTTTAGATGTTCCTTTTTTCACTCTGAATTAGTGTATCGTTGGATAGTAAGCCAAGTTTGCTAGGTACATGGAAAATGCCAATTCTATCGTAACCATATTCTGCCTTGCCATTTTGTTCAAGTAGAATATGAGGGAGCTTCAATTGTTCCTCGCTGAATTTTCGATTATCTTCAGAGTGATTTCCTTGAGATATTTTTTCGGTTGTTATATCCTCCAACTGCTTCAATAAATCTGCAATTGATTTGACGACAGCTACATCCTCCACAAGTACGAGTCGACTATTCACTCTTTTTGTAGTTTTCACGACTTTAGTGGCAACCATGGCTATGCCATCTTTGTAAGTATCTATAGTTTTGAAGAGCTTTATTATAGTTTTTACGAGATTAGGAAACAACGATCGCGTCTCTGATCTTTTGACACTTGAATGATTGATTACAAGTACGATTTTGAATGACTTCGCATGTGTCAGTAACTTGTTGACGAGGTATCCAATTGTTATGTCATGGTCTACCGATCTTGCATCTTGAAATCCAGGACAGTCGTTATATTTTACGTTCGATTCTTTGTAAATGAACAATTCCAGAGTAAATGTTTGAGGGTTCGCAGTTCTAGTACAAATTTTTCAATTTTAGTCAGTTATTTAATACAAACTACCGCCTTAGCTGTCTTTTGTCACATCCAAGACTGCATCTGGAAGTAGAAGTCCAAGAGTAGTTTTACCGTTTCCTGTTTTTTCTATCAGCAGCACTACTTCGTTTGGGTTGTCCAATTTCAAAGCAGCATCTAATTTTTTCCAGAAATCGAAAATAGTATCTGTTGAACTCGATGCTGCTGCAGCGTTTGCTAGGCAGAAGAATAGCACGAGGCTACTGAACTTCTTTATCACTGTAAACTTTTCATTCAATGCATTAAACTTCTAACTGTGTTTGGCTCTTGTTGTTTTTTTCATGCAAGCTGAAAAATTCTGCCCAACATGAACTTGATGTCTGGCAATCATAAAACTCTTTGGCTTCGAAAGAACATTTTACTTATAGACCACACTGCATTATCTTTGAATCTTTTGATAATTTTCTCTCCCACTATGCTTTAACCTACATTTTAAGCTCCACATAAGATCGCGATTTGCGTCAATAAGTGAAGTTTCCCTTTTGATCTTATCGGAAGTTCCACCTTTTGATTTTAGTTTCGATTTTAATGTAGAAGTCCTTTTTTGAGTTTGGAGTTTAGAGTTTAGTTTGAGTTTGTTTAAGAAAGTTCTCTTTTGATTTGAATTGGCAGAAAGAAATAGTCCTTTCATTTACGCATTGTTCTGTATAGAAGTTAAATTCATCGAAGTTGGGATTAAAGAGTTCGTATATTTGGACTGGAGCACTAAAGAAGCGTTAAACGAGTAAGGAACTATCTCAGTAATTCATTGTATTGTTTTCTCGAATGTTATTCTTTCCTTTATTGACGCGATTCATAAATGCGAAAGTGATTGATGACCGAACGACCGAGTTCATATGTTTCGTCCCGCTCGAATCTTAATACTTTGGTGTGGTATTGTTTCATAAGCGTTTTATCGTATAGAGTATTACACGATACGCGTTAATTTAAGTTTAAATTGTATTTTATTTACTATTTATTAAGAACCAATTTATCTATAAAGGTGTTTAAGATTTTTATTCTGGAAATCTTATCTTCTCTTCGAGTTCTACAAAATGATCGAAGGTTTCGAGGGTCTGGGAAAGGTGAGTCTTTCCTAAGGTCCTCTCTGTAAGAGTTCGCTCGTCACAATCGTGTTTTTATTTTTGTTAAGCTAGTCGAATATTTGAATCGTACTGTGTTATGAAGCATGTAAAATTATTATTCATTACTTTTTATATGAATAAAAAAAGCTTATATTTTCCATTACTAATGATCATATTAATTGTAAGCAAAATATGTTTGGTCCTCGAGATTCCCGAATCGCTTAAAAATATAAATGTTGATTCTAACTTAAAACGAAGCATCACAGTTTAGCTCAATTCGTATAATCTAAATTATATTTGATAATCTGTCCCGCTATTAGGATTCCCTGCTCGTAAAACCTAGCTTGTTGCTTCAAGGCTTATTATCTTTCAGCTTATTTAATAATTTCATGTCATACTTGGAAAAGTTGTTTTTAACATTTTCTCTTTTGTAAAATGTACAAGAAGATAGATAAAATGTAGAAACCAACTCCGTTTCATCGGTAAGATTAAACGTTTATGAATAGTTTCTACTGTGATTGAATATAATGGAGGGTTGTATAACGTTGGAATGTTCATAGTTTGGAGATTATTGCAAAGGATAATCGCATTAAGAAAAAAAAGTCATGCCGTCTTTCGAAATTCATTATTTTTAGGAAAAAATAAATTTTGCTCGTAAGGGCAGAATTCTAGTGTAATTCAAAGCTCAATCATATGAGTGGAAAAGGAAAATAGTATTTCAGTTTGTTATTGTAAATAGTGGTTTACAATCTTCATTGTTATTATTCACTGCGAATGGAGTATTACGGAAACTGTATGAATTAGTACAAATCGTCATATTTGAACATACATCATAAGACAAGTACGATCAAAGCTAGTTTTGGTTTACATACTCCTTTAATGCGTAATTATTTTAATTTTTGTGAGATCATTAATTTGAGTTATAGTGGTTACTACACTTTTGTCATACGGGGAGTTTTCAACTTCTATAAAGTACTTGAAGAGACTTGGGCAAGTAAAATTGATCTGACAGAACGTAATACACACATTAAGGGTGACATGTGTAAATTATGTATAAATGAAAAAAAGAACACGTTAAGAAATTAAAGTATGATAATTTGTTTAAATTGAATTTTACAAAAAAGAAAAATTAAAAACGACTAAAATCTAAAACACTTTGAATATTATAACATCTAATTCTAGAAATCTTGATAGAATCTATATGAAAATATATAAAATTGATTTGAATTACACAAACTCTAAAGAAATACTAATAAAAGTAAGAGAGAGCTATGAAAAAAGGGTTTCCTGAAAAATCTCGACAAATGCCAACGATATATGAAATTTCGAATTCTAGAGTATCTAATTCTATAAAGCGTAAATAGTAATTCATAGATATACCATAGATCTATGAAAATTTCAGAAAACGAGACTAAATCTTTTAAATACTCAAGAAATACGAAAAAACAAAAAAGTGATAAAACATGAATAATCTGTGTATATGTGATCTTCTCATATATGTATGAAATAGTCGAGAATCGATCACGATTCGCATTCTAGAAAACGGAATTTTTCATACAATTTGCAAGCATATTTGAATTCTATAAAAAAAATGAACAATCCTTTAGGGTTTCGTACATACCTGAAAAATGCGAGAATTACTGGAAAATATTTCATGAAAAAAATTATGTACATATAATTTTTAGGAAGAATTTGTAAATCTTTAAAACCTAGAGAATATATCTTAATATTATTTTATATATAATTATGCAATACTGTATAAATCCATATAAAAAGCTCAAAAAATATATCCGATTATATTTATGTAATTAATAAACCTCTCCTCCTCCTCCCACCAAACATCTGCAATGTATAAACACCAGAATCAATGAAAATAGAGTGAAATTGTGATTGAGAAAATACTTAGTGAAAAAAGTGAGATACAAAAGTACATATTGAAATCAGAAATGAATTAATATACAAGGAAAATATTTGATTAATATGTAATCTCGAAATGGCTACAAGGATTATCTTGAATATTAATAACTTACTCATCCTGGAGAAAGTCGAATAAGCTGAAACGTAAGTAAGTCATGGCGAAACAGGATTCCAATTTATTAAATGAGACGCTTTTGTACCAAAACGATAAACGACAAAAATTTGTTTAAAACAACAAATCTTAATGTAAAATTTAGATACAGTCAACTTTCTCTAATTGAAGTTTCGTGGAAATATAATAGTCTCAGAAATAAAAGAAGGTTATTAATTAATTCGTGGGCGGCCATCATGTTTTATATAAATAACTGATTCATACGCAAAGTTGCAGAGGTAAAATAGCAATTGTTCCTCTAAAAAACAAGGTAATATTTATTCTTAATATTGAATTGTAATATGTCAAATTGTACCTCTGTAAAACTATGTACAGTAGGAACCTATCGCTGTAGAACTCTCCGGCGTGGAAGCCTAATAAGCGCGAAGAAGTAAGGCTTTTGTATAGCCAGTCATTCTCGGCCGAGAGTAAAATTTTTGACGCCAGGAATGTTATTTGGCCAGTGCAGTACAGCACTGAAAAGGGCCATGCAGGTAGGCATTTTTATTCCGTCAATGACTGACTCGCCAGTATAGACTCAATGGAGAGCATAAATTAAGAGCCCCGACGAGTCAACAGCGACAGGTTTCTACTGTACTTGGTTAAATCGTATTAGAAAAAGTACTGTATGAAAAATTTTCACCCTAATTCTTTTTACGGAAGTTCATTTTCTTATCATATTTTCATAAGGCCACCTGATAAAAAATTTAACACTTATATAAAAGTTTCTATTTTCTCCTAGGTTTTTATAAGAATCAAAATTACCAGGGTCGTATATAAGTATTGCTCAAACCCAAGCTCATCGAATACTCGAAAAAGTTCGTCAAGAGCTTTCATCAACAAGTACATACAACTTTCGTGGTACTCGCATTATTTAGGTAATGATTTTTTATTGGAAGTCGTTTTCCACGGGAACTGCATTAGGTCGAACTTTTGAATTACCGATTTACACTTCAAGACATCTGTCCGTTGTTTATTATAAAGCAATACAGTTCAATAATCTCAGCTAAAGTGATTAAACTCGTTTCAAATTATAAAATTCAATGTCATGACTAAAAGTATGAACAACATAAAAGAGGTTGTTTCTTGTACAGCTGCCCACGAATTTATAATTATCTTCTTTTATTTCTGAGACTCTTATATTTCCACAAAACATCTAATGGAGAAATTTGACTGTATCTTAATTTTATATTAGGATTTGTTGTTGAAAAAAAATTTTTTTCGTTTATCATTTTGGTATAATAGCGTTTCATTTAATTAACTGGAATCCTGTTTCGCTATGATTTACTTACGTTTCAGCTTATTCGACTTTCTCCAGGATAAGTAAATTATTAATATTCAAGATAATCCTTTTGGCCATTTCAAGATTACATATTAATCAAATATTTTCCTTGTATACTAATTCATCTCTGATTTCAATACTTTTGTATCTCACTTTTTTCATTAAGTATTTTCTCAATTACAATTTCGCTCTGTTTTCATTAATTCTGGTGTTTATACATTAGAGACATTTAGTGGGAGGAGAAGGAGAGGATTTCACTTATTTTTTCATTCAAAGAAAAATTTTGAATCTGTTCGAAAAAGTTCTAGGGCCAAAATTTTCTATACGTCTCATTCCATATTCCTGATCAGGATTCCAAACAGATGTAAAAAGAATATGGATAATGTAAACGATGTATTTTTTATTCATTATACGTAAAAACAAATAGTTGAGTACATAAATTTTACAAATCTTTTCTTCGCTGCGGCAATTTTTCAAACTATTCTTTACTCCCGAAAAGAATTTTACGGAACTATATTTTAATTTGATTAATTGTATCTTGGACGACTAGGACGAATAACTTAATCCAAAAATCACATTATGAATGTAAAAAAAGACTATGAATGCATTATTAAGCTTTAATGTGTTTCTGACGAAACCTTCTTTACACAAGTTGAGTATTTTTCGGTAAAGAAAGTTATAGAAATTGGAAAAAGTTACTCATACTCTAATGAAGCTTTATATTATCGTGTTTGAAAAAAAAAAAAAAAAAAAAAAAAATACGTGCACACGGCGGGGTTTTAACTCGCGATTTACGGAATAGTGAAGCGTCGCTTTATCCACAACACCACCGAGACAATCGAATATTGAGCCTTTTCAAGAATTTTAAGGCACCGTATTTATTTTCAATATTATAATTATTATTATTATTCATAAATCGTCATCATAAACCTTATAGTATGTACATGGACTGCTAGTATGTCATAAGCTGAATAGAAACAGCCCGGTTAGGCATAATAGGGAATAAAGCTGGCGATTTGCGCAGTTAATTCGACGGAACGAACCGGCCGTATTCGAAGGTGCCCGATCGTAGTTCATATATATAGTTATTTACACTTTTTTTCCGTAAATGTAAGACTGTCGCAGATGCTATTTGTGAATGTTTATATTATTTTTAAACGAATCAACACATGTAAACACAGATCAACTGCGCAGTTGTCGCACTACATAACGGTATATCTATATGATGTTTTGGCATATAGGTACAGGTACTATGTATATGTGGGTACTACGATCGGGCACCTTCGGATACGGCCGGTTCTTTCCGTCGAATTAATCGGAACTCCGCCAGCTCCTATGTCTAACCGGCAAAGGGCGGACTACTAACAGTCCATGTACTAAATGGTCTAAGATCGAGATTCGAAACATTCGAAAGTTGTGGCAGCGGCAGGCTGCCAACTTGACAACATGTCGGCCGGTAGTAGATAAGAGCGGATGAGTCCAAATGTCAAATGTGTGTCCGCCGCGCCACCTCGCGGTAGAAATCGGTCATACCAAAACTTGAGTGCTATTGTACGTGATAGACATCTGCTACGGGTTTTACGCTTAGGTACAATACATGGTGATGGTAATGAAAAATTGTCGATCCTCGCTCGCGCGTGAGCTTTTGTATATATATCACTCTCAGTTGACATTGACAGTTGTTTTGTTCCGATTGTTATTGTAATTGTTTTCGGTGATATTTTTATAAATTCTACTAATCTTAACTGAGATTATTGATTTCGAACATTCTTTCGATTGCATAATTATTTTTGAAAAAATCTAATGAAAGTATTTAAAATCTACATAACAGAAACTGTTCTCTGAAAAATCAATTACAATACTCAAAATCGCTGCAAGTTTTCGTACTATAGCATCCAATTCTAGAGAAACATTGTGCGATCTACAAAAGTACTAGAAATCTATGAAAATCTCAGAAAATACTTCAAGGTTTTATAAATAACATACGTTGCAAAAAGTCCAGAAATCTATGAAATACTTAAATTCTGTGTGGTTATGATTATTTAAAAAACCTATAAAAATATGAAAATTTTTTAAAACTCTGATTTCTAAAGCATCAAATTCAAGAAAGCTTTAAAAAAATTCTTAAAAATATCTGCAAATCCTTTAAGTTGTATAAATGTAAGAAGAATATATTCGAACATTATGAATAATGATGATTATCACTTATTGAATCCTGAGCATGTATGAAAGATGAGGAATAAAGAAAATTGATTAAATTTTTCTACATTTTTCATTTTAGACTTCGTTACTCAAAAAAATGGATATATTTATACTCAACATATTCATTCTGAGTGTACAATTTTTTTAAATCACATTCGATAATGTCAAAAAATATGGTTTTACAACAATATTTGTACATTTTTAGATTGCATTCTATGCTTTATGTTGATATGTAAACATAGCAAGAAAGAAATCTTTTTCTAACATGATAATCATATTTTTATTTTCACATGTATAAAATTATAAACAAAATTCAAACCTATGTGTAACTACTAATCGAAAACTTTAACAATGTATAATGAAAATCAGTTCAATTATTTAATGCCGGCTTCGTACTGCATAATTTGTATTTTATCGTTCATGTAATTACATCTCGAGTTAGTATTGTAACTAAAAATAAAAAGATGGAATTTAAAATAACTCAATTTGCAAGTCATACATTAATATTCACAAAGAAACTCATCAGAACAGATAATCGTTCATTGCGAAATTCGCAATTAAATCTGAGCCTAATACGTGGTACCAGTGGAAGCGCGTTGGCTATTTTTCGGAAAAAAGAACATTTGAGAGGGTAGTAATTCGGTTACACGATCGCCCGTGCATTTTTCGAATCAAGCTGCATTTGCAATGACAATCAATGAGTCGCAAGAACAAACTTTTGAAGAAATTGGTAATGATTTGAAAAAAAAAATGCTTTTTTATTATGGGCAATAACTGTATGTTGCCTCTCCTAGAGTAAGATTGTGGCGGTGAAAATCAGTGACAGTTAATGTGCATGAAAATATGGAATAAATGAATATTATAGAGCTAAAAATTAAAAATTCATTGAAGTATTATCATAATGATCATTGAGCATTATAAACATTATGCACAGTATAATATGATTGCGAAGTTATCAAATTTTTTAAATAGTTATTAGGATAAGAGTTGATGTATGGTGCACAATTGCTGATTGATAAACATTAAATTTCATATTACAAATCAATGGAGACATCATCATTTGAAGTGGCTTATATAAATTGATGATTTTAACATTATAAAATTATCGTTAAAATTATAATGAAGAATAAGCGTATCAAGGACAATATTGTATAAAACAAATTGCCTACTTAAAGAAATAATTAATTGATAAACGTGAAAAATAAAAAAATGGTATAAAAATTCATTTAGATTAAAGTTATATAAAAGTATGAAAAAAAATGTCAAAGAATAGCAAATGTAAATAATTAGACTGAGCGCAGGAAAAGAAGTATATATTTATGCATAATTAATAACAATAAGACGATGTTATAAATAAAAATTAGAGAAGAAGAAGAACGACAGGCTAGAATGTGGCGCGCGTAGCGCGCCAGCGTCCCCATTGGTTGTTAACAATCATGTAACTGATACTTTTCGACTATAACTTCAGTAAAAAGAGACAAAAAATACCACGTTACAAATTTTCACAGTTCTTGAATAAAACTTATATAGCATTGTTGCTATGTGAAAATTAGAAAAATGTAATTGGTGCTCATCTCTGTTTTCAAACCATATTTAATTTAATATAAACAAGATGGAAAATATAAAAATTGATCATGAAAATGTGAAAACATAGATGAGAACTCAATATTAAGTGTTGTATCAGAATCGTTTCAGAGATCCACAAGGGTCGTGGGTTCCTACCCGAAACTCACCCCCCCTCCCCTTCGCCGCCGTGCGCACGGGCTTATAACAGGTCGAGTATAACGTCATAAAATATCTTAAAATTCTAACAAGTTAACTAAATAAATAAACAATAGGGCGCGTCAGTAAAAACAGTAATATCATCATAAACCTACGACTTACAAGTATAACTCGCGCTTTTTACATTTCCACTGAAAGAATTCACTACCAATCATTAATTAGCCTCAGCTCAGTGAAATATTAGGGCTAAGAAAAAAAAAAATTCCAACGAATCATCGTTGTATAAACAAGCTACTTAAGTCGTACAATTTTTCACGAATGAAGAGAATTTTTCTTATCGGATGGAGCAGATACTAATTTTGACTAAGTTATGCACAGGGATGGCATATAATAATGTTATGCCTTCCATACTTTACATGTAAATCTAAAATTATGGATATCTCTAAACTGATATTTAAAAAAAGGAAGTCCAAAAGAAATATTTAACTAAATAAACTTTCAGCATAATATTTCGTACTTTGATGGCTGTCTCAAAAACTGAACAAAAAAAATTCATGCTCAAAACATTTAGTTTGATGAGTTTCACATTAATGATTTGTCTTAACGTTGAACACTGTAATTGTTAATAATTCAATTTAGGCTCAAAGTTTTCTTCACTTTAGGATCATTGTCTAATTACTGGGAGTTAGAATTCCCTAATTTTGGACTCACTAAAATTTTCTTTAGACCTATACACTAAATAATCTTCAATTTTCTGATGGTGTTTGAGAGATGATCAAAGCGATGCGCTGGTTCCGGATTACGGTGCTTTTTAGAACCGTAACCATCTGGAAGTTTTAAACTAGGCTCAGTCATTCCTTCACTTATTTTACTTTCACCGGAAATTGAATCATACATGTTAATCGCGTCTTTTGTAAAAAAGAAATTTTTTATTTTATTGTAGGATTTGACGGCTGGATCGCCACCTGGTCCGCCTTTTCCGTTAATCCCTCTAGAACCTTGAAGAATGAAAATATGAATGAAACATCGAAATTTGTCTGCTCTTTGATTTGAATATTTTCATACTTTACAGGTTGATTCGCCAATTTTATTACACGGTGAATTTCGTAGTTATATGCAAAATAAGTATCTGCTATACAAGTTCAAGCTATAAGAAATTATTCATCGCAATCTTTTTTCACTTCTCTTATGCAAAAAGTATTGAGTATGAAACTATTTATCAAACGGATGAACTATCACACAACATGTATACTAGGTGAACTTACCTTTGCTAGTTGCTATAGGGGCATTCCACCTCAAGTGTTCCCACCTCAAAAACGAAACATTTCCGATTTTGATGATATTTGGTAGAGTTGTTGTACTATCAGAGTACATTGATTGTGGAAAAGGAGGGGCGGATTTATGCACGGGTTGCAGTGATACAGGGGCTTGAATTTTCGCCCTTTATTTCGGACGTCGATTTTAATTAAATTCTCAGTCTAAAAAGCTGTTGCTAACGAAAAAACAACATGCACGTATCTTTAAGTATTTTTTCCGTACTTTCCAAAAAAAAAATATGTAAACAATTTTTTATGAAATTTAATAACATTTTTTTTTATTTAAACTTTGTTAATAACATTTTTTCCACAAGAGCCTGTTGGGATTTTTTTCAAACTTACCTTACAATACGGTTCATTCCCTCCCCTACAAAAAAGTATATATAGTATTTTATGGGCAAAGTTGAATTTCTTCTTTTTTTGAGGCTCCAAACCCAACGCGTTTACCGCGCCCGATGCGCGACTCAGCCGTGGTACATTTTACTTGTTAGAAGAAGTTAAAATAACTATTGCTGAATTAATAATTATACGTACGAACAAATCGCATAAACTAATGAAAGACAATCTATGCTTTGTTAACAAAGGATTTTATTTCAATTTTTAAAAACATTTAGCTATTCAGTCACAGACGGGAGGACTCAAAGCGATAGTCGAAAAAAGTGTTCTCCAGAGGTATTTAAGGTTCATGATTGATAATGAAACCATTAATCAACATTCCATCCTATTCATATTTTGTTTTGCTGATTTTCCACGCTTTCGAAATTCATAGAAAAGCGTGATTCAAGGCATCTTTTGAAAGATGACTGTAGATTTTTACATTTGTCAAACTTGGAATTTTCCTTATCTTGGGCAAATTCTCCGATTATTTGTTCGCCTGCAGATACATTTTTCAAAATGTGAAAATTTTAAACTCTGGTCAGTTTTCTTCGAGAATCTGTTCCGTTCACATCGCTTAGAAATTGCATCGCCATGAAAAAGTTTCCCGTAGATCGTTGTTGCAATCCGTTCGAAATTCACAAACATCATACGTACAGTAAAGGATTGAGAACAATATCTGATAATCTTCTAAAGAAGTTTGTTTTATTATGTCATACTGCTAAAGTTTGTACGAGTTGCCGCAAGGAAATCGCCAATATTTCGGCTTTATCTCCACTATACGATGTGAATGAAGCGAATTATGTGAATACAGAGCAGGTACATTGAAAAACAATTTGAATTATAATTAATCTATTATAAAAAAATTAATACTTGATGTATGAAATATTAACTTAAACATATTGTTGATTATTGTAGAACATTTTGGAAGAAAACCACAATCAATTTGTTCTCCACAATGATGACGATATTGATAAGGAAATATTTGATGGTCCTCCACCTCCAAAGTTAAAAAAATTGGAAATGTCTTGCTCTAACGAGGAACATCAAGCGGCTGTAGAAGTTTTCAACCAAATCAAGGAAAAATTTAAAAGCAGCATGGATAATTCTGAACGGTTACTTATTCTCACGCTTGCACCACAGTCTTGGGGTCGTAGGAAAATTGCCGCCGAATTCGGAGCGTCTGAACGCCAAGCACGAAAATCAAAAGAATTGGTGAAAAAATTCGGTATTTTGACTTCACCGGATGTAAAAAAAGGTAAAACCTTATCTGATGACACTGCTAAGTTGGTTTTACAATTTTACGAAAATGATGACAATAGCCGTATCATGCCAGGTAGAAAAGATTACGTTTCTGTAAAAAATTCTGATGGTTCGCGAAAACAAGTTCAAAAAAGGTTGATTCTGGGAAATCTTTCTGAATTGTATCAAATTTTTAAGAGCACTTACCCGGAAATCAAAATTAGTTTGTCAAAATTTTGTGAGTTGAGGCCAAAAAACTGTGTTCTTGCTGGTGCCAGTGGCACCCACACAGTATGTGTTTGTGTTTACCACGAAAATGTTCGCCTCATGTTTGAAGCTATGAATTTTAAAGATCTTCCTCTTGAAACTGAGTGTACTTTCGAAACTTATCACGACGCATTCAAAATTCTCAATTGTGAAAACACAACACCAGAATGTCATCTTAATGAGTGTAAAAAATGCCCTGGCGTAGAAAAATTGAGAGACTTTGTGGGTTCACTTTGTGAAGATCAGGACTTCGAAAATTTACAATATCGAACTTGGCAAACTACTGATAGGAGTACTTTACGCACAGTTACATCGAATGTGGAAGAGTTTGTCGAAGAGTTTTGCGATCATCTGTACAAATTAAAACCTCATTCTTTTTTTGCCAAGTAGCGTCAGATTTTTTCAAAGCGTGCAAACAAAACTTGCGATCTGGAGAGTTTCTTGTTACATGTGATTTTGCAGAGAACTATGCATTTGTTGCACAAAATGCTGCCCAATCATTCCATTGGAACAATGATCAAATTACCATTTTCACTATTGTTTTCTATTATAAACATGAAAATAATATTGAGCATGGTAGCGTCGGTATTCTATCAGACAATCTCAAACATGACACAGTCGCCGTTTATTCTTTTCAGAAATTGTTCATTTCGTACTTGAAAGAAAATTTTGAGGTTTCAAAAATTTTTTACTTTACTGATGGAGCGACGCAGCATTTTAAGAACAAGTTCAATTTCCAAAACCGTTTAAATCACAAAAAAGATTTTGGTATCTCTGCTGAATGGCATTTTCATGCGACTGCCCATGGCAAGGGGCCTTGTGACGGAATCGGGGGAAATTTTAAAAGAAAAGCAATGCGTGCCAGCTTACAAGCATCCTCGAAAAATTCGATTTTGAATTGCAGTGCTTTCTATGCTTGGGCAAAAGAAAACTTCAAAGACACACTCATCATTTTCAGTTCAAAAGAAAGTCACGAAATCGTTGCTAATGAGCTAAAAAGTAGATTTCAACAATCGAAAACGATTCAGGGTACGCAGAAGTTTCACTCCTTTGTGCCGATTTCACAAATCAGTATGGAAGTAAGACAATTTTCCTCTCAAGAAAAATGTATGGTTTTTCCCAAAGTTCGTGAAAATCGTAAGAAAGTGTAAGGCAGTATGACTTTTTTTTCGTTCTGTATGTTATTATATGTATGTGCATGATAAAAACTCACGAAAGAAAAAACATTTTTGTATTTATGTGGAATAGTGTTCTATGTATCAGTAATTGTAAATATACATTTTTTCAAGGATACCAGCATTTTGATTAAATTTTTATACTATATAACATTATATACTATAAACTGTATTTTTTTACTATAGTTTATAATATAGAACATTTTTACTACTATACACACACACTTATGCTAAAAATAATAAATCCGCGCGCCACAGCTACGTCGCGCGTCGGGCGCGGTAGACGCTTTGGGTTTGGAGCCTCAAAAAGAGAAGAAATTCAACTTTGCCCATAAAATACTATATATACTTTTTTGTAGGGGAGGGAATACACCGTATTATAAGGTAAGTTTAAAAAAAATCCCAACAGGCTCTTGTTAAGAAAATGTTATTAACAAAGTTTAAATTAAAAAAAATGTTATTAAATTTCATAGAAAATTGTTTATATATTTTTTTTTGGAAAGTACGGAAAAAATACATAAGGATACGTGTTCTTTGCTTTCCATTATCAAAAAATCTTCGGACTTACAATTTTAAATAAAAAATGTTTCGTTTTTGAGGTGGGAACACTTGAGGTGGAATGCCCCTATAGTAAAACAGGACCTCTTTACTAATTCCACCATGTTAATGAAACCTCCTTCTCCGCCAAACCCACCAACCCCGCCATTTCATCCACGACCGCCATTCGTACCATAGCTAACTTTCTTCATCAGTGACAAATCGTATCCGTTTCTATCCCATTGAAACTCATAGCCATTACGCGAAAGCAAGTTTTCTATGTAATAGTTATAAAAGGGCTTCCAAAAATAAAAATTTGCAATTTCTTCCCTTAGATCGATGTGGTACACGGGAGTAGAACCATCCATTTCACTCGCACCTGCGAAAATCCAAGAAAAAAATCTTTAGCGTCCAGCAGATTTAAGAGATGGTACAAATTATAGATGCACAAGAGCACTAGTACCTTTCCAACCGTCTTGTCCGGGCCGACCATTTCCACCTACGGACGAGATAGTCAAGTTTCTTCCATTGACAAATACTTCACCAATGCCAATAAAGTTTCCTCCCATCTCTCCGAGGACCCTTGTTCAACCATCATGTTCCAATGAAGAAAAGCTAAGTGAATCATTAGCGTCCCCTTTGCTGATTCCATCAGAGCCCCTTAAGGTGATTGATTGGCTCCCAATAACAGCCCAAACTGGTGACATGATAGAAATTCTAATATTCCTTCCAATTTACTCAAAAGAAGTATCAATGATAACGGAAACAGAGGCGAATATCTCGACTGACTGTGCTCTAGAAAAACATTGACCAGAAGTAATTTGACTTATTCTGATGCCTGTGCCTGTAACACTCATACTGGAGGTTAGTTGACACAAGATATCTGGCTGTTGGATAAAAGTTGACAGAATATTATTCAAGCTTTGCCTTTTTTTTGCGTTCAATTGCACATTTCGCAATGTAGACGGTAAATGAGAGTTGTTGGGTATAAACAATGATAGTCGCTCAAAACCGACTTTCTCTACACTATGAGCATTGTCGTCTAAATTAATGAGTGATTGTATTACTTCTTCTTCACTTGGTTTGGTAGCGATGGTAGGCGAAGGTAAGTGAGTATCGAGAATAATCATATATTCGTACAACAACAGACTTTTCTCAAGTTCATGAAGAGTCAATTGATATTTATCAGTAGTTCGCTGTATCAGGCCTTAGTTTTACTGGATCGACAATGGCGCATGTTACTTTTTCCGGATTACGTCAATCAACTTAGCAATATTCTCTGCTGAGATTGAAATTCTTAACTCCTTGATAGCATTGTGAAGTGATTGCAGTATAGCGACATCAACTTTTGACAGGTTTTTATCAGCTGTCGCGAGTCGATCACGCAATAAATATATATCTGTATCAAATGTGTCTCCAAGGTTATTAAATTGTTGGATTTTAGTTGATAAAATACTCACTACAGGGAACATGGTGACGTTTAACATGTTTCTAGCGAATTTATCAACATACTTCTTAGAATGAGATTTTTTGTACGATTTAACCTCGTCGATTTGCTGTGTTAATGCCATGGGTTTTAAAAGATTTTGGAACCTGATATTCGATACAAATTTAACGTAGTAAATGTGTTTAAGCGTTTTATTGACCAACGAGTCATCGACCATGCAACCCTATCTATTAACAAGTTCTCTCGTGAACGTCAATAATTCAGTTGATGGCACTCAATTCAGGATGGAAAGTTTTGCGGGCAAAATGTAGTTTAGTTCCATAATATCTCGCTGTTCTTCAAAGGTGTTTTTGTAGTACTGTTTGATTTTCTCGCGTATGCTCGAAATATCATTGAAAATTTCAATATCAACAACCTGTCGGATCAAATCATCCACATGAACCAGTGAATCTCTTGAGACGACTATACCGTATGTGAAATTTTTGTTTTGGCCAACAAACTTTAGGTTTTCCCTGATTATCTTTCGAATGTTCCTTTTTTCACTTAGAATTAGTGTATCGTTGGATAGTAAGCTAGGTTTGCTACGTGCACGGGAAATACCAATGCTGTCGTAACCATTTTCTGTTTTTCCATTTTTCCCAAGTAAGATATTAACAAGCATTAATTTTTCCTCACCAAATTTTCTATTTTCTCTAGAACGATTTCCTTGAGATATTTCTTCGGTTGTTGAATCCTTCAACTGCTTCAAATAATCTGCAATTGATTCGACTTCAGCTGCATCCTTCACAAGTACAACACGACCATTCACTCTTCTTGTAGTTTTCACGAGTTTAGTGACAACCATGGCTATGCCATCTTTGTAAGTATCCATATTTTAGAACAGCTTTATTATAGTTTTTACAAGATTAAGAAACAACGATGTGGTCTCTGATATTTTGACACCTGAATAATTTATAACCACAATGATTTAACTTGTTTATTTAAAAGTTTACCATTTTCATTGTTTCGCAGTTAATCACTATATGCACTAAATCATCTGACTGGTTGCTGTTCCTACCACTCTTTTTATACAAGTGGTTTTTTTTTAATTATACTGAAGTTATATTTTTCCAATTATATAACTGATTGGCGTGTCCTGCCTAAAAAAATCAATTAGAAACCATTTAAAACCATTGAAAACCAAACTAAGTTACCATTGACAATGGTTCTCCATGTTAGGTAAATGAGATTAAATGGTCTCTAATCTTCCAATAGTCCCCAGGACGATTGAACATCCCATTTACTAAGCATGGAGAACCATTGGCAATTGGAACGTTCTTTGGTTTTCAATAGTTTTCAATGATTTTGAATGGATTATTTTAAGCAGGGTGTGAATGACAAATCGCTAGATGGATATTCCTTTTTGATCAAGGATCATTACACAGTTGTTCGAACCGTATCTAATTAAGTTTTATCATGATCATTAAAAGGCTTGACTATTTTTTATTACATTGTCTTATTTTTTCAAATTACGTTTTATTTCGATTTTTGATGGATAATGACATAAAAATTATCTGCTAAATATTTCTGTTAAGATATAGAAACGTTTGAGCTTGAATAACTAATATTTATTTCAGATATTTTCGAAACTAGTTGTATAATACGAAATCCTGACTTACCGAATAATAGTACTGTATTTTTGAGTATCAAAACAACGCCAGTTGCACATCAACAATCGAAAAATTTTCATCTCAGGTATTTATGTTTTTAGTCATTGAGATTGCCTGCTTGTTAAAAAAATCTTGATACTTACAGACTCATTTACTTTTAGATTATCTTAGCATGTTTTGACGGATCGGCTATAGTTGTAGTCCAAATTTTCCAGTCGTATAATATCTTAATGCATTTTTCTACTACGTGTTACTTACTTCGTTTTGAACTTAAACTTACCTACTTGTTTGAAAGGAATATTATCGAAAGCTGCATCCCGTGAAATATGCTTAACTTCAAGCTACTTTTTCGTGCAGTGTAACATAATGAATTGGATCTTGAAAAAATACATTCCTGATTTTCCGGTCCTATGATTTTCAGTATAAAAAAGATTTACTCACGAGGTTGGAAGCTAATAGTAATTCATTATGAATTCTATGATATCATTGACATTGAAAAACAATATTTTAAGTCGTCGTCGTCAATGTTTATCGTTTTGGTCAAGACCAATATATTATAATGGAGTTATTCGGAATCTCAACAAACAGTTTTCTGCTGAACAAAAAATGCCTTGATTTGTACAGCAAGATATAAACGCATACATTTATAAACTTGAAAACATTATTTTATCTTCTATCACTGGTCCAGGTTTTTCAAGTTTGGGACAAAACTAGTGCAGCCATATAATTCTTGTGAATTTTTTTTCAACTGTTTAGAGTCCTTGTGTGAATCTTTTTTTTAAGGAATATTTACATTCATTCAGGGGCATTGTTAGACAATGCTTGAAATTAAACGTTAAATATATAACAAAAGGTATATTCATTTCATAAATCAACTAAATAAAATCATTATGCAAACAATTGAAAACACGTCAAAAAACTCACGGTCATTAGGAGAAAAACTACGCCTCTAAATCATAAATATGTATGGCCAATAATAGTAACAATATTCAATTTTTGCATCAATAATTGCAAATTTTTGATCACAGCACACTTTTGAAATATTTTTTTTCTTCTTCCCAATGGTATTTTACGATTAAGATTAAGCCTGGTTTTTACACATCGGCCTTGATTACTAAACGACATAAGCAAGGCAGGCAAACGTTTAAAGCAAGACATCATTATAGGTTTGGAATAACTTTATACAACAGAGTTGAATAGCAAGTTCATTGTCACAAATCGTGACATCTCAATAAGCGCAAAGGATACAAATATCAAAATATGCGTGGCTTACGATGAAACGGTACAATTGATGGTTTTTACTTTATGGAAGAAAGGATTCACATCCTGCTCACCAGCTATCGATTTTCGTTGAACATAAGATTAAGATACATATATTATGATTTCCATTGAAACATAAAAAAACCTAAGAAATCAATTCTGCACACTAAGCTGTGCAACTTTAGGATCCTTATCGAATTTTCCGAAAATGAATTCCTTGGTTTTTGATTCTCGAAAACTGTGTTTACAACTATATACCAAATGATCTCTAAATTTTTTGACGATTTCTGACGTATGATTAAAGCCATGTGCTGGTTCTGGATTACGGCAATTTTTAGCGCTAAAACCGTCTGAACCTTTCGGACCATGTTCAGTCATTCCACTACTTATTACAACTGAATAATTAGGATAACGGAATCGAATTTCAGACAAGGTGATTGTAATATTCATACTTGTTTTCCGAATGTAGAATTTTACAGCTGGATCACCACGCGGTCCTCCTTTTCCATCTGTACCCCGAGAACCTGAAATTTTGAGACTTTAATGAAAAATCTGAATATGCTCATTCCGCTAATTAAGACAGATGTTCTACAGAAGCTTTTTCTTGATGATTGAATAACTGATAACACTGTGGGACAAACAAAAATCTCCATGTAAACATTACATGGAACATGTTGATATTGGTCTCCGGAACACGTGTACGAGAGGATTTTAAAATTCATAGCGGAATTTGCGAATTCAAAATACTTATAGACTTTGGAATGGAAAAAATCTAGATTCTTCATTTTACATGCTATTTTCACACAGAATTCGAAAATCTTTACGAAACCGCGATCGCATTAATACTTGTACGCGCAAATTTTTGACAAAATTTTTTTTTCCTCTCCATTCTTTCTTTTTAATCTGTATCGAATAATGTTGCGGACCCAATGACTTTGACACAATGGACTAGACGACGACAAAAGATACTCAAATAATGGTAGAGCAAATAGATCTCAACGCTTCTCAACGAATGAAATTGAAAAAAAAAGTATACGGGAGCATTTTCAGTCACGCAAATCACGAGTCAATAAATCCGAGACAAATGACCAGAAGAAAAAAATCTCATGAGGAAATCGCATCGAAGTATTAATGCGATCGTGCGATCGCGATTTCGTAAACATTTTTGAATTCTGTATCGAAAGACAGAAAAAATTATTTTTCAATTTTAGGATAGGAAGAAAAATAAGTTTTTTGCATCACCATGCTTCCACATATCTATGATTCACAAATTTTTCTATGGATTTCAAAATCCTTTTGCAAGCGAGTTTTACTGGACTATACCATCTGTTGCATAAAAAAAAATGTTGGGATTTGACTTAACCAAAATTTATTTCCATGGTGTAACAGTCTTTAGTAATTATTGATAAATTAAATATTGATCAATGATAACAGACCTTTAATATGGAATGTCTGTTCTGCCAGAATGAAAAATGAAGATCGACAAAACAAGTCATGCTATTTTGAATAAGTTTACGTTCAAAAACAATCACTGATTTTACGCAAACACCTTTCACGTCCGCAAGTATTCTTAAAATATGTATAATGTATATGAGAACAAACGTTTGGACTGCTTTTCACTCACCGGCAGATGTTGTTTCAATAAAATATGACTTCTTCGCTAATTCTACCATTTTGATGTGACCTGCATTTCCGCCGAACCCACCAACACCGCCATTTCCGCCACGAAAGGGGCTCGTACTATAATTGCCTTTCTTCTAAAGTGATAGTGTTTATCTACTGCTATACCATTCAAACTCGTAGTCATTATTTTCGCAGTAATTTTCTATGCAAGAAACAGAGAAAGGAATCATGTAATAACATTCTTTAATTTCATGGTACAGATGATCGTGGAAAACTGGAATAGAGCCATCGATACCCCTTGCACCTGTAAAAGTCAGAGTAAACATTCTTCATAATCTTGCCGACTCAAAAAATAATGGTCATGAAAGCTGAAGAACACTTTTACCTTCACCACCGTTTTGTCCGGGTCCACCATTTCCACCTATGGATGAGATGGTCAAGTTTCTTCCGTTGACAAATACTACACCAATGCCTAAGGAGTTTCCTCCCGTCTCTCCGGGGTCTCCTGCTTTTCCATCATGTTCCGTTGAAGAAAGGCTAGGTGAATCATTAGCGTCCTTTTTGCTGATTCCATCAGAGCCTCTTAAGGTGATTGATTGGTTCCCAATAACAGTCCAAACTGGTGACATGATCGCCATGCGAATATTCTTTCAAGTTTTGTCAATAGAACTATCGATGATAACGAAAACAGAGGCAAAAATCTCAATGGATTGTGCTGCCGGAAAACATGTTTCATCAGAATTAACTTGACTCATTCTGATGACTGTGCCTAAGACAATCATACTGGATTTATGTAGGCAAAAGATACTCGGCCTCTCGACAAATGAATACAGAATGTTTTTCAAGGTTTCTTTCTTTTCTGCGTTCAATTTGAAATTGTTTATTCTCAACAACATATTAACCTTATTTGGGACAAACTTTGATAATCGATCAAAACCGACTTCACTCACTTTATCAGCTTTCTCACACGCAATGATGAGTGATTGTACTACTTCTTCTTCACTTGCTTCGGTAGCCACAGTAGGTGAAGGCAAGTTGCTATCAAGAACTATCAAATATTGGTACCAAAAAAGGGTTTTTTCAATTCCATGCAAAGTCAATTTGAATTCATTTTTCGATGTATCCATCAGATCTTGATTTTTCTGGACTGACACTGGCGCATATTCGATTTTCCGGATAAGGTCATTCAATTTAGCATTGCTATCCGCTGACATTGAGATATTTAATTTTTTGATGGCATTGTCTAGTGATTTTAAATTTGCTAAATCAACTTTCGAAAGGCTTTCATGAGCTGATGATAGCTGATCACGCAATAAGTAAATATCTGTTTCGGATCCCTCAAGGAAGTTGTAAAATTCTCGGATACCTGTGGATATCGCTTTAATCACAGACAACATTGCAAGTGTAGCATAAATTTGACTCATTTATCAATATACGCATTAAATTAAAATTTTATGTATCTCGCCGACCCATTAATCTTGCGTGCAAACGCTATTGGTGTTGGGATATCTTGGTACTTGACGTTTAACAGAAATTCGATGCAATCGATGTTCTTGAGTGTTTTATTTACCAATGAGTTACCGATCATACTACTTGTTATGTTAAGGAGTTCTCTCGTAAACGGCAACAATTCAGTTGATGGGATCCAGTTTAAGGCGGAATGTTTGTTGTGAAAAGTATTGTTGAGCTCCATAATATCTCGCTGTTCTTCAAAGGTGTTTTTGTAGTACTGTTTCATTTTCTCGGATATGATTGAAACATCATTATATATTTCAATATTTACAACCTTTCGAATCAAATCATTTACATAAACTTGAGAATCTTTGGAGACTACAAGTCCGTATTTAATGTTTTTGTCTTCGCCAACATACTGTAGATTCTCTCTGATAATCTTTTGAATGTTCCTTTTTTCACCTTGAATAAGTGTATCGTTGGATAGTAAGCCAGTTTTGCTAGGTGCACAGAAAATTCCAATTCGGTCGTAACCGTTTTCTGTCTTTCCATTTTTTTCAAGTAGAATATTAAGAAGCTTTAATTTTTCCTCGCTGAATTTTCTATTACCTTCGGAGAGATTTCCTTGAGATATTTCTTCGGTTGTTGAATCCTTTAACTGCTTTAAATAATCTGCAATTGAATTGACTACAGCTGCATCCTCAACAAGTACAAGTCGACCGTTCACTCTTTTTGTAGTTTTTTCGACCTTAGTGGCAACCATGGCTATGCCATCTTTGTAAGTATCTATTTTTTTGGGGCTTTATTATAGTTTTTACGAGATTAGGAAACAACGATCGCGTCTCTGATCTTTTGACACTTGAATGATTGATTACAAGTACGATTTTGAATGACTTCGCATGTGACAGTAACTTGTTGACGAGGTATCCAATTGTTATGTCATGGTCTGCCGATCTCGTATCTTTAAATCCTGGTAAGTCGTAATATTTTACGTTCGATTCTTTGTCAATAAATAATTCCGGAATGAATGTTTGAGAGTTCGCAGTTACAGTTCCAATTTTAGAATTTCTGTCAGTTATTCGATACAAACTACCGCCTTTGCTGTCTTTTGTCACATCCAAGACTGCATTTGAAAGTAGACGTTTAAGAGTAGTTTTACCATTGCCTGTATCTCCCATCAAGAGCACAACTTCGTCTAGGTTGTCCAATTGAAAAACAGCATCGTGTTTATTCCAGAAATCGAGAATAGTATCCGTCGAATTCGATTCTGCTCCAGCGTTTGCAAGGCAGAAGAATAGTACGAGGCCAATGAACTTTTTCATCATTGCACACTTTTCATTCGACGCTCTCAACTACTAAACTGCTTGTTGCTCAAGTTGCTTTTGTCATAAACGTTGCAGAACTCTGACTAACATAAATCCGATGTCTTATATCCATAAAACTCGTTGGCTAAGAAAGAAGGTTTTACGGGCAGTATATTATTATTTTATGGAAGACCATTATCTTCTAGCAGTTGAAACGGCATTGAAATAATGTTCGCGATTATCATTTTTCGTTGAAGCATGTAAAATTATTCACTGATACTTTGAATTTGTATAATAATTACTTATAGCTTCGATCACTATCGATCATATTAAATACGCTCACAACAGTTTTCGTCTTTGAGATTAACGAATCCCTGAAAAATATAAATGTTGATTTCGACTAACAACGAAGCCTTACAGTATAGCTCAATTTATGCAATCTAAATTGTTTTTGATAATCTTTCCTGCAATTGGGATTCCCCGCTCATAAAACCGAGCTCGTTGCTTCAAGGCTTATCAACTTTCGGATGATTTAGTTATTTTCCGTCTTATTTGCTTGAGATTTTTTTGAAAATTTTTTTTCTTGTGAAATGTTCAAAAAAATTGGGCTAAAAGATTAAACAGATTTGGGTTTCAACTGAATATTTTTTATAATGATTGAGTAGAATGATAAGTTGTATACCGTCAAAACGTTGATATCTTTTCATACTTTTAGAAATGATTCAGTCGAATCGCTCTTAAGAAACCAAATTATGGCTAACTGTCGAAACTCTTGATTTTTAGTCACCAAAAAATTGTTCTATGAGGTGGAAAACCATAATAATTTAAAGCTGAATTAATAAATGGAAAAAGAAAACAGTATTACAAGTTGGTGTTGTAAATCTTAATTGCCAATATTTATAGTTATTATTCACTGCGAATGTATTATTACGGATTCTTCATAAATTAGTACAATTTATTCTCTGTTAGCAGTTACATGTCCTAAATTATATCTCGAACTCGTACCCGATTATCATACTCAACATACAACATAAAACGAGTGTGAATTAACGAGTTTCAGTTAACGTACTTTATAGAATGATGAATTTTAACCGTGTTTTTTGTAAGTCACTAATGTGAATTATGGTTGTAAATACATTTTTGCTAAGAAAATATCAATATACTTTTAAATGAAAGCAATGTAGGTAATTATCCTAATCGTTTTACGTTATTAGTATTCTCGGCTTTTCATACTCAGCTGTGTGTTTGTGACTTGTATTTTTGATAAAACATTCTCGCGAGGATACGAAAGTTTTTCAACAATACTCCCGTTCATGCGACATGACGCCGCTTAGATTGTCCTTAGGTCGGTGTTGCGAAAAAAGTAGAAGACGTTTCGTATACCTTGAACTATTGTTCATTTCACAAATCAACGGGACCATTAAAGCAAAGATTCGTAACAGGTCCAGCATTAAGTCAAATAATACTTTAAATTCTTAGAAGTTTATTGCATAAATACACATAAACGTGTAATAGTAAATATAATAGCATCTACAACTACCTACGACTCAAAGTGTATCTCATGTCTTCTACATTTTCAATAAAAGAATTCGCCACGAACTCAGTAATTTGTATAAGTTCAGTAAAAAAGTTGGTCTAGGCATAGAAAAAATTCTAATGAAACATTGCAAAACATGAGTAAGCTTCTTCAAACTCTATATTTTTCACGAATGAAGAGAAGTTTTCTCATCTGATGGAGCTGATATCGATTTTTACTGAATTTTGCACACGGATTGCATTTAATAATGTGATATCTATTGTCCTTTTCAAGTCAAAGTAGAGATATGGATTTCTCCAAACCGATTTGTGGCAAAAGTGAGTCCGGAATAAATATAGAGGTAAATAAATTTTTAGCAAACTGTTTTTTAGTTTGATAGCTGTCACAAAATGGAAACAAGAAGAATCTCATGCTTGAAAAATTAAAAAACATTTACTATTATTAAGATTCTCGAAAACTTATAAGGTTCGAAGATCCTATAAAATTTGAAAAATTTATAAGTCTGACTTTTAAAATCTCAATAAATCTTATGTTTTCATAATGCACACTTATAAATTGAAACTTATATTTTTTTTTTTTTTCGGCATCTTATAAGTTCCGAATTAACTTGGGTGTTTTTTGAAAAATGTCGAGAAGTGCGCCTACGATCTATAAATTTAGGGATTCTAGAACATTAAATTCTGAATATACTAAATTCTCGTAAACGTAACAAAATGTTTTAAATATTTCAAATTACAAAAAAAGAATAATGATACAAAACATGACAAATCCATACTCATGTGATTTGATCATTATTTTTTGAAATAACTGAGAATAGATCGAAATTCCCATTTTAAACCATCGAGTTTTTTTTTATCTCTGTAGCAATCTACAAAAATATAAGTAATCTATAAAAATACTTATAAATCCTTCAGGGCTTGGTATATTATATGTGTAATGCTAAAAAAATGTGAAAAATAAGTTTATTCGTATACTAGCTTTCTCGTTTATTAGCTTACTTGTTTATTAGTTTAATAGCTTACTTGTTTAATAGTGTACTAGCTCACTAGTTTACTAGCCTTCTATTTTACTATCTTAACAGTTTTGCAAGTTTACTAGTTTACTTACTTACCCGTTTACTAGTTTACTAATGTACTTGTTACACAAGTATACTAGTTCACTAGCTTACTAACTAACACTAGCTAACTAGTTTTTATTAAACTAGCTTACTAGATTTTTAGTTTACTATTACAAACTTGACAAGTTTACTAGTTTACTAATCAACTAATTTTCCTGTTAACGAGTTTGTTAGTTTACTATTCGACTTTTTCACTTTTTTAGTATTTAAGCATTTTACAATTCCTGTAGTTTACTAATTGAATGCTGTTTACACTTTTCAAGATAATCTATTCCATTTCTTGAAAAATAGTATATTACGTGTCAGGCATGGATGTGCAAATTTGGCGAGACGGCAAGATAATGGACCGAAGCGAAGCTGAGGTCTGCTAGCCGTTTTGCCAAATTGCACATCCGTGCCTGTTACGTGAGGTATTTTACGCTATGATAACCGAGAAGGCACGTCAAAATGTCAGTTTTTAGGTTAAAATGGCGTAAAAATTTTTATGCTGTTTTAACAGCAACATTTTGTCATTTCGATCGACATTTCGACGTGACTTCTCGGTTATCACGGCATAAAATACCTGACGTAACAGACACGGATGTGTAATTTTTCAAAACGGCTAATAGACCTCAGCTTCGCTTCGGTACATTATCTTGCCGTTTTGCCAAATTCGCACATCCGTGCCTGGCACGTAATGTACCATTCTTTGTTTTTCATTGATCTCTCCTTAAGAGAGCGTCATCTCGTGTAACGAGTAACTTTTCGAGTAGACCTTTGAAGATTTCGGAAAAAACTATAAAAATTAGTTTAAAATATTTCAGTACACGCAAAAACTGCTCAAATTAATACTTCTCGTTTCATGTCGATTTTTATGATAAGTAGCAAGCAAGCCATGGCTTGGTAATCACAAGTTTGAATTTTTTAATATGCTTTTATGTAAAAACAGCAACTGAAAATTGTTTCGTTCGGAAATGATTGATGTTACTCTATTTTTGCAGGCATTTTCTACACTTGTATACTTTTTCGTACGCTGCAAGAGCAATGATTCCACTGATACACTATATAATTGAGTTCCTTGCTGCTGCTAGATTATTTCCATAACCAGGTAAATTTTAGATATTTTTAAATTCAGATTTCGTTGTATTACGGTGTCTTATTTCAGTCCATATAAAGTCGCTTCTTTTTCTGTACTTCTAACTATCAGTAAACTCTTATTTCTGTAGAATAAGTGAGATAATTATCTACCTATATCAAATATTCACAGCACTCATTTGAACTTTTCTCATGTATAGAATAAATCGATTATAGTTTTTTTCTGAAAATACAATATAAAAATCTATCGAAATTTCTTATCTTATTCAATCAATACGTATTCTCTTGGTTTTAAGTTTCTGTTGCAATGAGCGCGCTCATATATGGCTTGCAAACCCTGAAAAAACTGTAACTTTTTAAAGCTGTAGATTTGCAAATAGCCGAAGTTGCACTCTAAAAATATCTGTGTCATGAGCGGTATTTATACAAAGAATTTATTTATATGTCTGTAAAATATCATTTAGCTGGGTGGGAATTTTGAATTTTCGCGCGTAAAGGGAGGGGCAAGCGGCGGAAATCTCGTCCATAACGGAATAAAGAGAGAGGGGAGAGAGAGAATACTGGGCGCGGACGAAATATTGTCGGGAGAAATTTGTTGTCACTTTTATCTGTATATACGGAGTTCCTTTTGTGAAATACCGGAGTTTTTACTTTGAAAGCCACCTAAATTCCCGCGAGAGTGCATCGTAGTGCTGTTACAAAATTAGAAGTGGGATTTTTCGACCAAAAATCTGAGATGATTTGGAGCGTGCACGTGGCTGGAAGTGGGGATGGAAAATCTCCGAAGTTAAACCATCTCGACCACCAGGAGTTGGCACACTCGTGAGCGCCAGAAGGGATTCAGGGGGGTCACGTGGAGACGAAACTTCGATCAGGCTGCAAGTGACGGAAAGCGTGCTTGACGGGAACAAGGACGGAGAAAGCGGAATGACCCAGGGCCTGGTATCGTGAACGCCATTCAGTCAATTGCAGGAATTGAAAGGTACGAGGCAAAATGCATGTTGCGAGACCAAAGTCGGGAGTGGGCAGGTAGATAAAAGCGAACCGAACAGGCTGGTGACCTTGAGCGATGAGGCGTTATTAGCAGAGTTGAAAGGCGAGGTTTTTTGGGCACGAGGGCACGAGAGTCACCAATCTGGGAAAATGAGAGTTCGCGGCCGGGACGCGAGGAGTGGGAGACCGCGATCGGAGGAGAACCGGGCCAAACTTTCAGGACGCTGTTCGCACCAGCAGGCGGAGACCTATGAGGGGTCGCACGGAAAAATCAGGCGGGGTTCCAAGGTTTTACAAGCGGCGAAAGAGAACTAGGAAGTGAGCTCGACGGGCGCGGCGACGACTTCCGGGGACTCCAAAGAGGAGGCCAAGAAGAGCCACTAGGAGTTGGTAGAGGTATGGAGAATCATCTTCCTGGGTGTTACGAAATAGTGGTTGCAACAAGGGACAGAAGAGGAGGTATTCCAAGTTAGCCAGGGGAATTTCAAGGTCAGGGAGGATTTTATCCCGGCCAGGGTGGAGGGGGTCCAGAGTGGGGATCAACGGGTGACGCCACCACGGACGTCGACCCTGGGGATCTCACTAGGCAGCTGGTGGAGTTGCTGGCGTCGGCGTTACGACGCGGATCCACGGGGGGACCTGATGCTCATCGACACGGAGGGCAGACTCTACCGGATTTTGACACTAGTGAAAGAGCGTGCATGACAGCAAGCTAGTGGATTTCACGCGTTGAGCAAGTGGCGTCGTTTTACGACTGGGATCAGAAAACGACCTTGTATTTCGGTTCACTAAAAATGAAAGGTCCCGTGAAGACGTGGTTCGATAGTTTCAGTGGGGATTGCTCATCCTGGAATGCGTTCAAGGAGAAACTGTCCAGAGCGTTTCCCACTTTCAAGATCGAGGCCCACGCGCATGCGCAGCGAGCGTCAAGGAAAAAGAGGCTCGGGGAATCATATGAGGCATACGCGTATGAAATGATCGCGTTCGCCCAGGATACCAGTATACGAGAGGACAACGTGGTGGAGTATGTAATCAGTGGAATTACAGATGAAAACCTGAAGAGAGCCCCAGCCATGACGGAATATTGGACAGTGGAGCATAAAATACAGTTATTTGTCAGCGGGTTCCCAGGGACCAGATCAGAACTTCCCAAGGTCGAATCCAGGAAAAACGAGCCAAGCTTCTCCCGGGAAAAGGGAGGGAAAATGTTTTAATTGCGGGAAAGTTGGCCATATCGGGAGAAACTGTACCCTGCCACGCTCGGTAAACCGCTGTTATCACTGCCAAGAAAAAGGCCACTTAGCGGCGAAGTGCCCGAAGAAAATACGGTCTACTGGGGAGGGAGGACAGGGAAATCACAACGACGAAAGAAAGGTTTACCACATCGAGGAGGTAAAGGACCTTGGGGGAAAATGCAAAAAGTTAGTCGACCTGAGAGGAAAATCAGTGAACGCCCTGATCGACACTGGCTGTTTCGGCGTCACCCTGAGAGAGAGCAACGCCAAGGAATACTGGCTGAAATACGAGCCCAACGAAAAGTTGTCGAAGGGGTACGGTAGACGCTGGGACTAGCCCGCTTGTGGATCATCATCCACGGAGTTCGAGGGGAAACCGACGTCTTCATAGTTCCAGATACTGCCCAGGACGAAGCCATGTTGGTTGGGAGGAGTTTTCTGGACCTGGACCACATAGTTTTCTACAAGGAAGGAGAAAACTTCTCGATTCAGGAAAGAAAACCAGGATCTCTACCATCTTCAGGAACCAGCGCCGGGAAAGAAGAGCTGGAGGTGGGGGATGATGAGTCAACGTGGTCGTACCTGGCCGAAAATAATGAAGAAAACCACGAGTCTGAGCAACTGCAGGAGGAAATGGTCGTCGAGGGGGCCAATGAGGTCGTTAGCCCGGATTCCTTGGGAGAACTAACCTACAAAATTTCAAATTTGTTACAGGAGTATAAGGACTTGTTTGTCGACTCAGTGCTGGACCTGGGGGACACCCGCCTAGAGGAAGTAAAAATTGACCTGATTTTTGACGAGGTGGTTGCACGCAAGCCGTACCAGGTGCTCTACAAGGATCAGGCCGAGGTTCGGAGGATCATCAGCAACCTCCTGGTGGCCGGTATCATCAGGGAATCAAAATCGGACTACTGGAGCCCGGCCCTCTTCAGAAAAAAAACAAAATAGTGAGACAAGGATGTGCGTTGACTACAGGGGCCTAAATCAGATCACGAAGAAAGACAAGTACCCCACGCCTAAGGTCGACGATCAGCTGGACCAACTGGCAAAAGCGAGACATTTCACCACATTCGATCTGGCCAGCGGGCACTACCAGCTCTCTCTGGAGGATAAATCTAAGGAGAAGGCGGAATTTATCGTACCTTTTGGGCTGTACGAGTTCAACCATCTCCCCTTCGGGCTGGTGAATGGACCTGCCGCTTTCCAACGAGCAATACACCAGGTGTTCGGTGATCTCCCCGGGCAACTGAAGATTTTCATGGACGACATTATGGTGCCAAGTACGACAGTAGAGGAGGGGTTGGCTGTTCTGAAAAAGGTCTTCGACAGGATGAAGGAGTATGGACTGAAAATGAGGAAGAGTAAATGCGAATATTTTCAGATCGAGGTTGAGTATTTGGGTCACCAGGTAGCCGAAGGGAAAGTGATACCGGGAGGAAGAAAATTGGAGGCCGTGTTGGAGTTCGAGGCGCCAACGGACATGAAAGGGGTCAAAAGCTTTTTGGGACTCACCAGCTACTTCCGCAAATTTATACCCCAGTTCTCTGAAATTTCACCCCCATTAAGGAAGCTCCTGAAGAAGGACGAGAGTTTTACCTGGGGACAACATCAGGAAAAAGCATTCAAGGGACTCAAAATGGTGTTGACATCGACGCCGGTGCTGACTCTCTACGACGCAACAAAAGAGCATGAGGTACACTGCGATGCCAGCAAGGAGGGATTGGCCGGAAATCTGATGCAGAGGGAAGATGACCAGACCCTACTCCCGGTGATGTATTTCAGTCGAAGCACCACAGAAGCGGAAAAGAAATATCACAGTTTTGAACAAGAAACCCTGGCAGTAGTGGAATCGCTCAGAAGATTCAGAATACACTTGTTAGGGAAACATTTTGTCGTTCTCACAGATTGTGATTCACTGAAATTGTCCACAGAGAAACAAGATATAAACACTCGGATTGCTCGGTGGTTTCTAAAGCTCCAGGAGTTCGATTTCGAGACGAGGTACCGAGCGGGGGATCAGATGGGCCACGCAGACGCACTCAGTAGGCACCCAGTGGGCCAAGCGGAAGAACCAGAGGAAGCTACGATGAAGGTCTTCCAGGTCGAGGTGGACACCGACGACTGGCTGTTGACGATGCAGATGCAGGACCCGGAGCTGGCTAAATGCGAAGAATGCTAACGGAAGACAGGGACACCGAGGAGCACAAGCAAATCCGAAAAGACTACAGGCTCAAAAACGAGAGAGTATACAGGAAGGTGGAGGGCAACAGTCGCTACGTGGTGCCAAAGAACGTAAGATGGCGAGTGACCCAGTACAGCAATGACCACTTAGGGCATCCGGGAGTGGAAAAAATGCTGAAAGATCTCCAGGAGCACTACTGGTTCCCTAGGATGCGCAGATACGTGAAGAACTTTATCGTTTCATGTATCAAGTGCGCCCACAACAAGACCAGCTGAGGAAAACCGGAGCTTACATTTTACGAGACGCCAACACCAACGAGGCCGTTCCCAAAGTTGAAAAAAGGGAAGAAGTACGTCCTGTTCGGAGTAGACGCGTTCACGAAGTACACCATCCTGGCGGCTACGAAGGACACAAAGGCCATACCAGCAAAACGGTTCCTGAATGACATTATTGGGATCTTTGGAGCACCTGGGAGAGTCATCACTGACCGGGGCACGGCTTTCACAGCCAAGGTTTTTAATGATTTCTGTGCTCAACAGGGTATATGTCATCAACAGAATGCCACCGCCACTCCTCGGGCCAACGGACAAGTGTAGCAATTCAACGCCACCTTGATGGATGCATTGAAGGCGATGACCGGTGATAACACGGACTGGGACAACCACCTGCGAGCAATACAGTGGGGACTGAACTCGACGAAGCACACCACCACCAAATTTTCTCCTCATGAAGCGCTGTTTGGCTTCATTCCAAGAAACGCTATAGGGAACAAGATGATGCTGGCGCTACAAGCTACAGAAGGGGACTCCAGTATCAACCTGGTCGAGCTCCGGGAGCAGGTGCGAGAGAGGCAAGTCAGGGACAAGCAGAGGCAAATCGAGGTGAAAAACCAGCACACGTGCGAGCCACGGGTATACCAGGTCGGGGACCTAGTCCTTATCTCCCCCTAGTTTTGTCCACAGATGAGAGCAGAAAACCCTAGCCCCACAGAAAAGGACCATACGAGGTGGCCAAGATCTTGGGCCACGACCGGTATGAGCTTAAGGATGTTGCGGGCGCCCCGAGGTGTCAGATGCCGTTCCACCAGGTTTACTCCGCGGACAGGATGAAACCATGGATCTCATCCAACGACCTCGAAGAGGCAGAATTCCTTGGGTACGACTCGGAGGACGCGGGGTGAAGGTTTCCGAGGGCAAACAGGAAGGGCCGAGCTGTAAAATATCATTTATCTGGGTGGGAATTTTGAATTTTCGCGCGTAAAGGAAGGGGCAAGCGGCGGGAAGCTCGGCCATAATGGGAGAGAGAGAGAGGGGAGAGAGAGAATATCGAGCGCAGACGAAATATTGTCGGGAGAAATTTGTTGTCACTTTTATCTGCTGGCAGGCTGCTGGCTCTGCTGCTCGACTCCGACAGGCTTCGTAGGGCTGGCAGCAAGTACGCAACCGCCTTCTCGGGGCGCTAGTGTTTCGCACACGCACTCAGGGGCGCGATTAGGGAACTCGAGCGTGTGATACAAAGCGTTGCAGTATGCGTAAATCTTGTGTTTCACATGCTTTTATCGCCTTCCTATCGTCTCTGGTTTCAGAGGATAGGCAAAGGAGCGAGGCCTCAAAGACCCGCTGCTTTCTGATGTGTCTTGGTCCTGGTGATTTGTCGCCTTGGCCGGGGCCGGTGAAGATGAATTACGAGAGCTGATTTCATTGATACTATGTCTCGTAATCAATCATGCTTTCCACCTTAGTGGCACAGAGTTTTTGTTTGCTCCCATTCCTGAGGTCATCTTTGACCTGGGACTCAGGGTGCTGAAGTAGTGCAGCAGCTCTACTCTTTTCGGGACGGCGGATGGCAACGTGCGGTCCTGTACTATCCTTTTCTGTGGTGCATGATAAAGCCCCTGGGACGTGAGCTATGGGAGTCGTAGCCCGCTTGTATCGAACGAGCCTCTCTTTGCCATTTTTCGGTGCATGTGTTGACAATCCTGTCTTAGGGCAGGATTGCCAGGGACCCACCCTCGGGTGGTCTTCCCCGTCAGAGTAAGCTGGATGGCTTGCCATCCTGCCTGCGTTGCTAAGTGGTCGCGCTAACCCTGCAAGGGGCGCGCACGTCTTAATTTTTCCAAGGAGTGTCAGACGGCTGCGCAAGAGGCCCCTTTCACAAACGTAGCCTTAGTACCTAGTGGGGTGCCGATAAGTGATTTATCATTTGTTTCGGGATGGCGAAGCGCACCGAAACCGGTGCTTGCTTTCAAGGGAGGTAGATAGCAGTTGTTCGTTCTGCGTTATGCCCCCTAGTGTGGATTATATACGTAAGCTGTTGGCCTTGTGCCCCCAGTGAAGAAATATTCTGTCACTTTTACCTGAATATACGTAGTTCCTTTTGTAAATTACCGGAGTTCTTACTTTGAAAACCACCTAAATTCCCGCGAGAGTGAATCGTAGTGCTGTTACATGTCATTCTTTCGATATTGAGGTACATATTGAAACCAAAGAGAAAATACCTTTGCAGCAACGTATACGTAAATTTGATGTAACCAGGATGTAAACAGATTATATAAACTAGTTGTACAATGTTAAAGTAAAGTTTGCAGGATGTTGTCTGATGTTTGAATGAAGTTTACGTAAACTGTTAACACAATGTTGATGTAAAGTTTACAGGGATTTCACTTCATGTTTGCATGAAGTTCACGTAAAGTCATGTTAACGTAAACTTTACATCGATGTCCGGATGCAGCAAGATTTAAACTTTATGTAAACACTGTTAATGTAAACCATTTCTACAAGGGTAATTTAGAAAATTTTGTTACGTGAAAATGCGATGAAAAAAACAAACAAAGTTTACATGAAACAAAAGATAAATTCAAAAACTCCACGGGAAATTTCCATGGAGTGAGTCTAAGAGGTTTATTTACAAAAACTGCATTCGGTTTTTGAAATTTCAAGAATAAAAGCTAACTCATTTTTTAAGAAAAACGTTTCTAAATAGTTTGATGACAGAAGTTACAAAATGCGTAACAGAGTTCGCGGAAATCTTTAATTATTAGTGAAAGATGTGACTGAGCGTGGACTTGCATTAATTAAAAAATACAACTATTTGTAGGGGAGCATGGGGCATGTTGGCCGCGGGGTAGGTTGGCCGGGTGCTCATAAATGTATCAAAAACCAGTTACTGGCACCTTCTGCTACATATTTTATGTACCTTCCAGGTACGAACTTTTTAACGAAAACCGATCGCTGAGTCACGTATTTTCTGGTTGTTACAGGGATTGGATTATTTTCATGACCATAAGTAAAATAATCAATTTTCAGAATTTAAGTCGTTATTGTTAATAAATTTGAGTTTTCCCAAAGATTCTCCACCTCGCCATGTCTCATGATTTAAAATCATTATGATATCAAGTGCCTTTTAATTTCAACCCATTGTTATCGTCATATAATTCTGATTTATTTCCTCAAGCCTGGCTGAGGTAGGTTGGCTGAATTCTATAGGGGCACATAGGCCGAGTTGTAAACAGAAATTGAGGAACAACTATGTAATACTACTCGCGTTTTTGCCCATTTTTGACCCCTACCTCGTGTAATCAAGTGTAAGCATCAAGTTCACCCGTCCCCCCCCCCTCTCTTACTGACATTCAGTTATAATAGATATTAAGAAAATAATCATAAGCTCCAAATTTTTTGAATACTACGATATACTTTCATTTATTGCTAATAACAAGATAACGATAGCATGCTTCTGATACATGTGTAATTCAACAAATTATCTATAAATTGTCTCATACATTAGTTAACGATCATTGTGTGTCAGATGAAAATTTTTGGTAATTTTGAAAACTGCCACGAGTCAGTTACCTTTTTTAAAAAAGTAAAAACATGTTCAGCTACGTTCAAAAATATTCATTTTAATTTTTGACGTGGAACTACATCTTTCTCCTCGGTTTGGACATATATACGGGAGTAGTAGAAAGTCACGAAAATGTGTCACGAAGGGGAGTCTGGAGGGGGTAGAATGTCACGAAAATGTGTCACGAAGATGGGTCTGTAGGGGGGTAGAATGTCACGAAAATGTGTCATTTGCGTGCAATTATGTATTATTCTACTGAAAAGCTTTAAACGCGTTTCTCCGAAATTCGTGTTTTTTTGAACGGTTGGCACGATTTTGACGAAATTTCGGAAGATATTGGAAATATGCTTATTGTTGTTTATTCAGAAAACGTCTCTCTAGGTCAGGACACGAGCTTTTCCGAAAACAATTTTTTTTCTCAGTGTACCCACAAATTTATTCAGGGTTACCCTTAAACTTTAAGGGAACTAAAGAGGTAAATCATCGACATAAAAATGTTATAATTTTCTTTTGATTTCTTTTAATAGGAGCAGTTATGACTTTTTAAAATGATCTAGATTGGGGATCGATGACTGATGAAGATTTCTTAAAAACAGAGGAAGGATTATAAAAAAAAAATAAATTCAGAAATGTCCAAAACAGATTGTAAGATTGTATAATTGGGAAAGGAAAAGAATGGGAAAGAGATGTGAAGAAAAAAAATGATGATCATAGGTTGTTTAAAAAATATTTACGAATTGAATTTATGATACTTTAAAAAACTATTCATAGAAAAGAGGATAAATAGTGGAGCAGATTTGAATGAAAATGAAAAAAGACAAAAAATTATAAATGAAACGAATTCTTTTCCATGAAAGATTTGTACTTATTAACTTAAATTGAAATATATTTTTAGGATTGTTTATTATTAAATTATTGTATTAATTAAATTAAATGAAATTACAAAATACTTGACATGAGCATATTAGATAAAGACTACGTGACGGCACACTACTGTGTGCTTTTGGAATAATTTGAATGAAAATAGCAAGACGACGAAAAACCAAGTCTGCTTAAAATGTAGGTAAAGTCTTCCCCGATAATACTATGTATGTCTGCCGGCCAAATTCCTGTTTCAAAGTAATGTCAGCCACTTTTTTTTTAAGAGTATAATTGAGGCAGAAAAATTACTTAGAAAAACACGTGAATTTTTTATATTACCCAAAATAAAGTAACTTCTGAGTCATTTCGGTAATTGTGGAATATGATGACATATTATTGCATTTATTTAATTCTTAAAAAAATGTTGATTTTATAGTTTCAAAAAACACAAGTTCGTATAAAAATATAGCGACACTTTTAAATAATGAAGTTCGATTAAAAATATACACGCAGCGATCGTTTACACTTACACTCTATTTCTTCTATTTCAGCAACTCGGTTATCATACCCCGGGATCGGGACAGGTTGGACGTTTTTTCGCGACGTATTAAAAAAAATTATCATTTAAGGTCGATACGAATTTCACAATATTGGGCCATGGGTTGTAGCTATCGAATAAAAACAAATGCATTTTTCAAAACAAAAGGGAAAATTCGAAAAAATTCCTGAATGCGAATTCGCGCAACATGCCCAATGACGCTTCCCTATGTAAAAATGAGCATGAGAAACAAAATCTCCTTTTGGGTGTGAAAAATCATCTTCATGATATGCGCTAACAAAAAAGCCTTTTTGGGAAAATTGAATAACAGTAAAAAAAATACTAAAATCTTTTCGCAACCTAAAGCTTTATAGATACTCAAAAATTTCATGTCTACAAGTATCGAAATTTGAAGAAATCTAGCTTTGATGACATTGAATACGAATAGTGAAAATGTTTTTTATTCAAATATCCAGTATAAAATTATCAATGTCGTTAGTGCAACTGCTGCAGTTTACATTTTAATACGCAATCCTTCTTTTTCTTTCTATTGAAAAAAGAGTAGCATCTAAGCATAGAGGTATTTAATAAACAAGAATGAATTTTATGTTACGCCGTTAAATAAAATTAAAGTAAGTTTTCCATAAAGTCTCAACATTTTCAGCGCATATTTTGTATAGAATTGATATCTAAAACTGATATGGAAATTTTCTATAAGCAATGGGAATTCTCTGCAAATTTTGGGAAAATTGCCATAACTTGAGCATATTATGTATGGGCAAATTTCCATTGTATGTGAAAGGTTTTCCATCACGTACGGAAATTTTTCAGAGCTATTTAACGTAAAAAATTCATTAAAAATATCGAGTGAAAACTATTTATACTTTATAGTAAAATTGCTAAAATTTTTTTTTTTTGAGCCTAGCGTTCTGAAACTAACATGAAAGTCATTCCTGTTTGTTAATAATTATTGTGCACAAGCTACTAATAAGAAAAACGCTAGAAAAAATGAATTCGAATCAAAATTTTCTAATTTGAACAATTTTCCTTTGCTGTTTTTACATAAGAGCATATAAAAAAATTCCAAATTGTGATTACCAAGCCATGGCTGCGTGGAACTTATCGTAAAAATCGACATGGAATATCATCGACGAGAAATATTAGTTTCAGCAGTTTTTGCGTGTAATGAAATGTTTTATACTAATTTTTATAGTTTTTTTTTTCCGAAATCGTCAAGGGTCTACTCGAAAAGTTACTCGTTACACGGGATGACGCTCTCGTACAGAGAGATCAATGAAAAACAAAAAAAATTTTTTTTCAAGGAATGGAATAGATTATCTTGAAAAGTGTAAATAGCCAACAAAAATTTGTAATTTTCACTCAATTTGAGTGAAAAATAAAGCACACATGAAATACAACTACGAAGTATATAAAGAGGTGGATAGAATTTGTTAATAACTTTATGAAATTAACTATGTATTGTTTCAAACAATTTTCTACATTTCTCTTTCATATCATTCCAATGAACATGTATAAATTTTACATACCATGATATATATGTCAATATATTTTATCTATTCATATAGTGCATTATTGTTGAGGAATAAGTACAAGTATTTACTATTATTTATTTAATTTTCGAATGAACAGTAGACTCTAATTTGATTTGAACAAATGTAAATTTGTGAATTTTACTTTTATAATACGCTAATGTATTAGCAAGTTTGCAATTGAGACAAATTGAGCCCCCGGATGCAATAACTCGCTGAGCGCTCGAAAACGCTTAAAAGTATTGTCCGCGCGGTGATGTCACGAGTCAAAATCAAAATCCGAATTTAGAAAAATGAAAAATACTACTCGATAGCTTTTAAAAAATGGATGTTAGTCTACGCTTAAACTTTTTTTGTAAACGTCATAGTTTTAGCTGAAAAAAATAAAAAACGGTGATTTTTTAATCGAAAAATCAATGTTTTTTAAAACTTACATCGCCGCTGAGCATTCATTTTTCAAGATATTTACATAACCTTTGTATACTTTTGTTCGGGAAGGACTAGTGATGATCACAGTATCAAAATATTTATATAAAGTTATTAACAACTAACTTTTTTGTTAATCCGACTGAAAAACCATGTTTTTTGACGTTCGCATTATAAATGTATCGAGGGGATTTTCGTTTTTAACGGGGTTTTTATGCTTGTCATAATTTTAAGTGTATTGTCAAACTTTTTGGAAAGTTTGAGCTCTCTGAAACAATTATTTATAGAAAAGCTAGCAGGTTGTACACAACGCGCAGCGCGAAGTGCTTGAATTTTACGCGCTCGAGCTTCGTAATTAGTCCTACCAGAAGAAAACTTATTTTTTTCAACTAAAACTACGACGGTTACAAAAAAAGTTTAAACGTAGACTAACATCCATTTTTCAAAAGCTATCGAGTAGTATTTTTCATTTTTCTTAATTCGGATTTTGATTTTGACTCGTGACATCACCGCGCGGACAATACTTTTAAGCGTTTTCGAGCGCTCGGCGAGTTATTGCATCCAAAGGCTCAATTCGTTCTGTAAATAGAAAAGGTCAGTCGAAAGTTGTCGAGAAACATCAAGTTTCTCGAAAAATACCAATAATTCGCATAAAACTCAATTTTCTTCGTGATGGCTAACGCATGAATTATTGGTATACGGTTTTGAAATTTTTTTACAGTCAACTGCAACACTTGCCTAAAACTTGACGTGTCGAATCGTTTTGTCAGACGTCTTATGCGCCCAGAAAAAATTAGAGACCCAGATAAAGACAAAATCCCATGTTATTTAAATGTGAAAAAAGGGCTCTATTGGCACGGGTAAACGTTGAGATAAAAATCTGAAAAAATTAAAGGATTTTTTTCCGAATTCTTTGGTGCCGATTTGGAGGGCATCACAGTTAAAATTCTACGAAAGCCACTTTATGAAACACCCTAATTTACAGGTACTAGATAGTGCATACATGTTTTGTTAACAAGCAAATTCTGAAAAACCTGTGTGAAAATTTTCGCAAAAAGTTTTTGCAAACATAATAAAGAATGAAATGTGCTTATCTATAAAACGTGTACCATCTTATGTGCCTTGAATTATGTACTGTAGATAAGTCATTTGAACACATGAGGCTGATTTCATGTTTTTAGTTTTTTTAACCCTTGTCCGACCCCTCAAAAGTTTGGAAAAATTTCGTTAAAGACTTCTGTTAATGACTAATGTTTACGAAAAAAATTAGAATTGTACCGTGAATTCTGATGCGAAAAAATTGTATGCAAAAAATTTTGCGATTTTTTTTTCCACGAAATTAATGTCTGAAAATTCATGTTCGTCTCATTTTTTGCTTTCTTATTACACTCTAAAAAAAATTAGAAATTTTCCCATAAATATGAATGAAAATTTTCCTATAATCTATATTTTTCCATACATGTTCGGAAATTTACTAAGAGCGATAGTACTTTTACAACTTGCAATCATAAAATTAGTACACCATTATGGAAAATTGATTCTATGGAAATTTTTTCACAGTAAATCCTATTTTTCTCATAAATACTCATAAATTTTCTAGATAAATATATCGGAGATACTCTTTATCGCATTACTTAACTTGCTACCAAATGTAAAAATATTTCGATCGTAACACAAGAAAAATTTGAGGAAAAGAATGGAAACTTTCTAATTGCTTACTATGGGAAATTTTCTATACTTTTCATTTTCCCATTGATTGTAAAAAATTTATGTTTTGTTGTAGTTTTCCTCTATTTTCAACAGTAAATATTCATAACAAATGGGAATTTTCACAGAAAAAAAGGAAATTTTTCAATAAATATTTGCGAATTTGCTACGTACGTATATGGAAACTGTTTCACTTATGATTATTGAAATTGCCACTTAGTGACTGAATATGTCCATTTCGATCTGCGGCAAATTAAGCAAGAAAAAAGAGAATTTCTCATTCGAAAACCTTAAAAAATTTACCATACTTCTCATACTTTCATGCAATTTTATACATTTCCCATTAACAATGTTTTTTCCCATTTTAAAAAGTGGACTCCTAGTAAAGTCAAGTGAATGAGAAATTTTGCATAAACGATGCTATTTGCTCTATAAATATTTGAAAATTTGATGTGCCTGAAGTTAGAAACGTTTAAAATTAAACCAAAATAGTATATTGTGTAGCTAGGAGCAAAAACAGCCGATTTAGAACGAGTGTTTTTGCTCCGAGGTATGCACAATACTTTTTGCCTCGAAAACAGTAGAAATAAGCGTATCCAAAACTGTTTCGACATGACAAATGAAGTATTGAAGGCCGACTCGGAGGCTGTAAAAAATGACACTCGGCAGGGGGAAGTGGGGGTCTATTCGAGTCCACTGGGGTCCAAAGGAGCCCGCCTTTCACCTCACCGCGTGTCATTTGTCGACAGCCTGCGTGTCAGCCTGGAATACTTAATTTGTCACTGGCGAAACGTGTTTTGAAACGCTTTTTTCTAGTGTTTTAGAGGCAAAAAATCATTTCTTGTCTATTCAATACTCCGTTTCTCGATGAAAATTGATTGCAAGTATCTGGGTATCACGACTACAACAGTGGGTTGAAAGTATTGGCTAGGACAAATGCTTGTGAATTCCGCGTAAATGAGAAGCACCGGGGAAAAAATGTCTGCATTAAAAAAAAAGCAAGCTTCTGACACACGTCGACCCTAGAAAAGCATGAAATAAAAGAAAAATTTCATCACCACTCATTCTTTACTTACCCCGTCAATTATTTCAAAGAGATAGCGTGGATTAGGTCCACTTTCGAAAAGTAAAGTTGTCTTTGATAAAATAATTTTAGTTTTTATGACGTAACCAATTATTCAAATTGAAATTGAAAAAAAATTGAACGATTTTCTGACTTTCAAATTTAGATGTCAAGAGTGCACTCTACAGCAAACGAGAAAATATTAGATGGTCAAATCTTCAATTCAAACTCTATGACTGAATACTTTTCATAAAACATCAAAATGCCTGCATGAAAAGTATTCAAGGTCATGTAATTTGAATTAAAAATTAGACTATATCATATTTTCTGGTTCGTTGTGTGACTTCTTCATGATAGTTGTACATGGTATACTTGAACAATTCTCTGGCCCCCATTACTATCCTGCGACGTTATACTTGTATACGGTAATCTTCAAATTTGAAATAAAATTTAATGTTTCTCAATTAGTTAAAATAGGAAAATCGAGAGATTTAAAGGTAAAAAATTTTATATCTTTTGGTGTGTTCTATCATATTTAAAACATTAATTACTTTCATTACGACGTACTCTCGCTAGGTTCATACACCAGTAAACATGGAAGGCCAGAAAAAACTGGAGTGAGGTGATTGGAAAACAGCGTCACGCGAGAGTCGTTGCATTTCAGTCAAGAATTTTTCAGTCCTCTCACAATGCAGCAATATTGTCGACCACTATTGGGTAAAACCACTGAACGCTAAAAACACTGAATCGGCAATGGGTGTAAAGTGGTGGTAAAAAATTTGAGGTCGACATATTTGATGGCCCGCGGCTGAGCATGCTCAATGAGTTACTACCACTATGACAATTAGTGTACATGTGCACGCATACTAGCGTGCAATGTTTACAAATTGTTTACAATATTTATAAAATACTCCCGAATCACAGCATATAACTCGATCTTAAGATGAGTTGAATTGAAACAACGAATCAACCGGTATACTGATTGCAAACGATAAAAAAAAATACATGTGCTGACTTTTCAATAAACAGTATTTTATGATATTTGTGGTTTTTTTCCCCTGTCCACCAATTTATGATATGAATTTCACTGAAAAACATTTAGTTTGTCATGAATTTTTATGTTTAATTTTCGTGTACTTCACTCTCCATATGAAATATATAAAATTTTAACAGTGAAATCATATTACTTATTTTTTCATTTTATTCGCTATTTAGAAAATTAATTTGATATAAAATGTCAAAGCTTTATTTTCCCGGTTTCTTTTTCACGACAGCAGAGTATTTTTCCTTCTCTAGTCTAATTTGCACGAAAAACATCAAAAATCACTTTATTACAACATTTTTTCCCCTAAATTTTCATTCATCCATTCAAATTTTTACCGCGTAAGAATCGGACCTACTGCGCATGCTCGGCCATCGACCAGAAATAATGGCGGCGTTCAAATCCGCCAAGAGATGAAGACTTGGAGTACGCCATTGCCGATCCAGTGTTTTTAGAGATCAGTGGGTAAAACCCAATGCGTTATTACGGCAGTAAAACGATAAGAGACGAACTTCTCCAAAATTGACATCGATATCTCGCGGCTTATGACCATTCTTTTGGAGTTCTGAACATACTTGTTTGACGCTGTAATTTCCATGTAGTCTATTTCGATCTAAATAGCTCCTGGAGCTTGTAGAAATCTAACTTGAATCTCTTCACAATCGCAACAAAACTCTTTCCATCGAGACAGGGTTTTTCAGAAAGCACCAGCGACGTTTTTTCCAAGTGAAACGTGCATCTACGGGCAATTTAGAGACATGTTGTTGGTTGATCCACTAATGTTGTGAAAGGTTCACCTTGCGCTTATTGTAATGGCCATTTCCATTGAATTTTTTCCGGATTCCAAAGTCAACTGTTCGAGAACAGAGCAGAAGTATTGTGGCGAGTTGCTGTCTTCTCCTTCTAAAAAGTTTAAATGGCTTAAAAAAAATTTTACCACATCAGTCGGCTCGACAGGACCCGCTGAACGTTCCATTTCGCAGAACAGATTTTTCAACTTTGAAGGCAACATTTTTTTTTAATTTATACTTTCCGCACTCAGAAATTGTCGAAAAGACTTCAACACAAATAGAGCTTGGATTGCACTGTTCAACTGTTCAGAAAACAAGTGCGTTTAGTAAATATCAATCCTCCGAGTTGTCAAGCGAAAGTGCATGCAGCGGGGGAAGATACAATTTCATTTTACTTGGAGGCATACCCGTCCGTTGCAAAAAAAGACAAAAATGGGTAAACTCAGATGATGTTGCACAAAGGAATCGAACATTTTCTTATAAAATTCATATCTTTGAAACAGAAAATTTTCGCTACTCCGAAATTCTCCAATATGAAGTTCATACATTGTAGTAGCATACAAAAAAAACTTCATCGCGAAAAAAAAATGCATTTCGAGAAAATGAATTTCGAAAAATTTTTTCGGTTTTTGCGTTGTCACGATTTAAACAAGACAATACGAATGTATCTCATGAATTTTTAAATTTTCGAAAATTTCAAACTTTTTCACGCATTTTGACATAAAAATCATCAAAATCGGTCGATATTTGTTAAAATTGTAAGGATTTTAAAAAAGTTTTTCATTGGGTAACCTGAAAAGTTAGTTTTGAGAGCCTCAGACTAATACTTAATAACTGGCGAAAAAATAAAAAATGATTGTCGAATAAAATAGTTTAAGGTACAGAATACATGAATTTCAAGCGAAAACAAAATGTCGACCCGGAAAGCTTCGTCGAATCGAAATGGAACCGGTCTCCTTTTATATTGAATTCGAGAATGAAACATCTACTACTCAGCACTTCAAAAGTTGTATAACTTTTTATTTATTAAATCCGAGAAATATAAAAATCCCGAAGGATATGATTGTTGTCGAAAAACGACCTCCCCCCCCCGTCGGAAATTTTGTCTGTCTACACCCCTGATTCGATCGAATGACAGACAAAAATTATTATTGTCAGTAAAAAAATGCAATATTAACATAAGTTTCGTTGCAAGATAAATCTTATGTAAAATTATCTTTGATCAAAAAAATGCGAACGTGCTCGGGCAAGTAGAACAATACTACATGTGGTCAGACGTAACAGAGCAAGACTGATTAAGTTTCTCCACTTTCTCCGCGAATCAACGGACTTTGTTGTAACAACTTTAATCTGTTAATCCAATCATCAAGCTTACTTACCTCTTTTCATTTGACAACGTATTGGTTTTATATTTTCTCTGGAACAAAAGAAATTCCCTTTTTTCATAAAACTGAAGAATTCGTGCTTTTAGTAAAGCACAACTTTGCTGTCCAAAGCATAAATGTCGTTAACTAAATTCGAGGGTAAGGTTCTTTTTCCTCGATATTTCGGGGCAAAAGAACCTCTATTGTAAAATGTAGTTAACGACACTTAATATGCTTTAGACGGCAGAACTATATGTATTTTTCTTCTCTATTCATTCATTTCATTTTTATTTTCAAGCAGTAAATTATCCTCATTCTACAAATCCACAGTTAAGCATGTATGCCATAAAATATGTCATAAATTTATCACCGATGATAGAAATCGTGAACATTGATTAACAGATAGCCTATTGAAAAAAGAATCCTTGATATTTAAATATTATCGGCAAATGATTCCAATCAATTTTTTTTAATGAAAGAAAAGATACCCATCAATTATAAATATAAAGTTGAATGTTAGGGATATGGTTATAATCATGACAATAACTATCGTGAAATCATTTACTTTCATTTCCTTGATAAATGAATACTCAACACATGAAAAAGTGCGACGAATTTATTATTATTTTTTCTGAAAATTTATTCACCAATAACAAGTATTTATATCCTCAACTAATCTATTACTTTATTGTCACTTGAGTTATTGGCGTTTCACTCTTCAAATTCATGTAAAGTTATGAATTGAAAGATCTGCCACTGGGCAATTGATATTTTCAGTGAGATTTTACTGACAAAAAATGTCGGGATTTTTCTCTTCTTATTAGGTGATGAATCATTCAAAATAATCAAAATCACTCTATTTTAATTCATTAAAATAAGGCCATTCAAAGTTATACAACACATGCACTTATATTTTCAAAGAAAATCTTTCAAGATTATTGATTTTCAAAAAGTACCACTTTTTTAGTGATCCTTCCAGTAAAATTTTACTAATTCCAAGAACCTGGGTTTTCAATATCAACATCAGTAGAAACGTACTTAGAATCAGTGAAACTCTACTGTATTTTCGCTCGTGACACTATTTATTAATCATCATTGGATTTGATCCGCGTGAAGTTGGTCGATAATTTGATTCATTACATTAAGTCGTTGGATGATCGACCACATATTCACTTTCATTTTCAGTGAAAATCCTTTCGAGATCATTAACCTCCCCAAAAAGTAACACGTTTTCATTAACTCTTTTAGCAAAGTTTCGAAGATTTCAAGTACCTGGGTTTTTGATTCCACCAGACGTAGGAATTGATTTAGAATCAGTGAAACTTCCGTGTTTTAATAAATTTTTTTCGCTTGTCACACTATTAACGAATTTTCGTTGGGTTAGATCTTCGCAAAGTTGGTAAATGCTTTGATTAATGAAAAATAGTCATTGGAAGATTTATTACATATGTACTTCTATTTTCAGTGAAAAACCTTTCATGATCATGAATCTTCTAAAAAGTATCACGTTTTCACTAATCCTTTCAGTAAAATTTCACTGATTTCAAGTAGCAGAGTTTTCTATTCAACAACTGGTAGAAGTTAACTTAAAATAAGTGAAAATTTACTGTTTTTTTGTCGCTTTGGACACTATTTGGAAATTTTTGTTGGATTTTGCACCTGGTAGAAACTGATTTGGAATCAGTGAAACTTTACTTTTTATGTTTTTTTCGCTCGTGACGCTGTTTGCAAATTATTGTTGAACCCACGTGGAGTTGTTAATGGCTAGATTTATAAATTATAGCTGTTAAAAGATCTGCTTCATATTCATTTTTATTTTTAGTGAAATAATTACAATTTATTTGACATGTAATACATTTTTACTAACCCTTTCAGTAAAATTTCAGTGATTCTAAGTAGCCGGATCTTCAATTTCACTACCAGTAGAAATTTATCATCAATCAGTGAAACTTGACGCTTTTTATTTTCTGCGCTGGTAACACTATTTGATAAAATTCGTTCGATTTCGTTCTTGCAAAAATGGTCAATGATTGAATACATCACATAGTATTCTTTACTGTTATTTTCAGTGAAAAGCTTTTCAGGATCTCAAACCTTCCCAAAAATGCCACTTTTTCACTGATCTTTTAGTAAAATTTAATTGATTCTTAGTATCAGAGTTTTCGATTCCACTATCACCAATAGAAATTTACTTGACAACAGTGGAACTTCATGTTTTTTTTGACATCATTTGAAAATTTTTTTTGAATTTAACACATGCGAAGTTGTCAATGGCTAGATTTATTGAATAATTGTAACTATTGGAAAATATACTGCATATTAACTTTTATTTTCAGTGAAAACCTTTTCAAGATACATATTTATCTTTTATAATGGGCTATGTTTTTACAAATCCATCAAGTAAAATTTCACTGTTTACTTTCCTTTTGCTCATTAAACGATTTATAAATTTCCTTTAGATTCGATCCATGCAAAGTTAGCTGAAGATTTGATTCATTAAAATTTAGTCCTTGAAAGATCTACTTCATATTTACTTTGAATTTCAGTGAAGTCATTCAAGATCCCTCAAGATCAAGATCGTTTAAAATTCCTCTGATTTTTATTATGTATATGGATATCGAATTTCCTTCACTGTAGAAATTTACTTGGAATCCGTGAAACATCACTGTTTTCTCCTTCTTTCGCTCGTGACACTATTTGCAAATTTTCGTTGAATTTGATCCAAGCAAAGTTGGCCAATAATTTGATACGTCAAATTTTATTCCTTGGAAAATCTACTTCATATGTACTTTGAATTTCAGTGAAGTTATTCAAGATCATTATCTTTCTCAAAACGTACTACGTCTGCACTAATATTCTCAGCAAAATTTCACTTATTTTATGTATATAGATTTACAATTTCACCATCTGTAGAAATTCACTTGGAATCAGTGAAACTTCATTGTTTTTTCTTCTTCTGCTCGTGAAACTATTCACAAATTTTTGTTGGATCTGATCCACGCGAAGTTGGGTCAATTTGAGAAAAAAATCATCTCTCACGTATATTTTCACGTGTATGGATATGTGGTCGAGCGCCGGCGTTGCTTGCTATTGATTCCTATTGCGTAGAGGGTGCCACAGTAGCGACTTATCCCTCGTACCCCAAGGATCCCTCGTGCTTATCTTCATCCCTCTCGCAGGTCAGTTTTCTCACCATTTCCCTGTATTTGCAAATCCCTCGAATTCCCTTCCTCCCTTTGATATCAACCACAGAAATCTCGGTTCAACCAAGTTAAATTCCAAGATACTGTGCTCCAGTTTCGTTTCAACATTTTTTTCACGGTCGAGTTTCGAGATGTAAAACAGTGCTGTGCGTTTCAAGATTTGAGTGTGAACCAAAATTTTCCCCTTCAAAGTTCATGTGTAAGGGATGAAAATATGCCTTAAGAATTTTTCCTATCTTATGCTCATTTGATTGTTTTCAAAAAAAGTTTTTCTATGTATTAGATTTCGTAATTTCCTGCTTAATTTGATATTTCTTTTTTCATTTGGAGTAAAACAATAGTGGGCTTTTGGTAAAATCAATAAATAACACTTATTTTTATGAACTATGAGTAAGTTCGTGGAAAAACCATGAAAAAAGGGAAATCATTACTCTTGCACTTACTTGTCACTATTTTTACGAGGTCAGGGCCGTAGTAAAGTTTGAAACCGAGTAATCTATTTTGTTGGCTTCGGCAGTTTAAAGTGTAATACGCGCGCTTTTTAGACATTTAACGAATTGCTAATGACACTCAGTTGAATTTAATATACTAGAGAAATTGTTGGTACGGTATTTTTGGAAAAGTTAGTATTTTTGAAATGTTTACATGTAGGCTAATTGATTTTAGATGTAGGGGGAGATAAAATCGTCGCTTAATCACGCAACTGTAAGTGATTTTTTAGAGGAATTGTGTTGGTGGTAATCTGATATGGAAATTTGACTAACTGGTAATGTGTTCTTTGAATGAAATTTTTACAGTCACGATCAATACAAAAGTAATAGTTCGTGAAAATTATATTACAGTTATTTAATAGGAGAAGAAAATTGGACTTTTACAGCAAGAGATCACACAATTTAGAACTTTGATGACTTAATTACTTTTCCGTGGTAGTAAATAACACAGACTCTTACATTCTCCATTATTTTTTACAGTTATTGTGATACTATTATTATCCATGGAAATAAGTATGTCACAGAAATTTGATACCACACATAAAAACTTTTACTTCCTTTCCTGATACTCATTGAAACCAACTTTAACTTTTCGTTATTGTTGCGAATTTTAACTGAAAAACTTTTTATAGTAGAAGTAATTAGAAATTATTACTTCTCAAATAACTGCAATTACAGTTCATTTTATGTGTGATTAATTCTAACGAAGAATTTTTTGTTTCGTACCTTTAATTTTTAATACGAGTTTTCTTACAAACTCTAAACTCGGAAGTTTTTTTGTTTTTTTTCATGGTGAAGAGTTTGATTTTTACATTTATTTTGATGAGTGGCCGAAGATTCAGATTTTTTTATATTGGAGATCACAAATGTCAATGAATTAACTTCTCAAAGTGATGAATATTTGACATCCCTTGAAATTTAGGTCTTTATAAAGTTTTTATAGAGTCACTTTATAATAACTTTTAAAAATCTTAATAAAATGACGGCATTATTATAGAGTGGATTCTAAAATCTAATTTATGAAGATTCTGTCTTTTTACGAAGATTTGATCAAGTGATTTTATAAAAACGACTAAAAACTTTATAAAACATTGCTATTTTTATAAAGTGACTTGATAAAAAATACTGAAATTTTATAAAGAGTTTTATAAAAACTTCACAAAAACCCAAATTACTAGGGATTATTTTTCGTTAAATAGAATAGAGAGATGAAAATAATTATAGTAACGAAGAAAAACGAAAAATTTTGTTTTTATTTTGAGATATAAAAAAAGTTTTTTTTTATTCTTATCCTGGCACAATTTTTTGTTTTCTGGTTCATTCTTTGGAATCTTGTTTGGTATGAATTTCAAGAAATAATTAGAAAGTTTTGTACATTTTTGGATCAAAAAAAATTATAAACTTCCTCTATTTTGTGAACTTAAGAAAATTATACTTAATAAATACTAATTCGGGATACTATAGCGAATTTACTGTGAGACTAAAAAAAATTACCATTTCTGTTACGATTTCTATTCAAGAAGCTGAAACTAAGAACGTTTTATTTTTCGAGTAACTGTATTTTACTAACTTTTTTGCTCGAACAAAATACGTTACTGTTAATATTGTTGTTTTTTTTCAAAATAATCGCCAAACTCGTAGTGTAACCATTTGAGCGTCTAAAAATTTGGTTTATTATTCGAAAAATGAAAACATCGCAAAATTTGGGAAAAAATAATGAGATATTAAATTGTTAATATATGTTTTTATTCTGTATCTCACATATATTTTTTTTTTACAAATATTTGTTACATTTGCTTATCTTACCTACATTCATATGTTAAGATTCTAAGCAAAGTTGGAGGAATTAGAATAACGACATTGATGAATAAAGTTTAGATGGCGATTGACGATTCTGTACATTTTTATTTTTCAGTGCATCATTTAATTAAACTTTACTACTTTAAAAAAAAATAGCACACTGAACCTTCCTTGATACATAATTATTTTAAAACTTCGTAAATATTCTTCATTAAGTTGCCATAAAGCTCTCTAAACTAAGAGGTCATTATTTTTTTATTGGCAAAGGCCATCAAAATTATTACAATCTAAGAGCACGAATAATTTTTTGAAATGTATAGTTACAGTTTTCGAAGTGATTTCGAAACATTTTAGGCATATATTTTAGTTTCAGAATGTTAAATATTAACCTCAATACTTCTGTTTTTGAAATCACAAATGAAATTCTTCATAGAAAAGTAGCAGTTGGAACTCAAAGTTTTATAAAAGCTTCAACATGTATGAAAAGTTTGCAGTATTTGACGTGTATCATTCCCTTTAATATTAAGAATTCACAAATGGTTCTCGAGGGAAAAAAATGCGATTGCAGAATTTTTTTTCAGAATAACAACACAATTTTTTTTTCGAAACTTACTGCCTAATAATGTATCACTGTCACAAGGTATTACAGAAATTCTTTCAGAATGAAATCTTCGTAATTGGATGCACTACAGTAATTATTCCAAAATCCGATGTTTTTTCGCGGTGAGCACAGTTTCTCGAAAACCATTTATCTGAACAGTCTGAATTTGTGAAAGCTTATTGATAATTATGATAGCCTCTGTGTGAACGAAGGATTTTGAATTTAATGCAAAACTTTTTTTTTCTTGCAGCAAAAACCGAAAGCCCAGACATTGAAAAATCAAACATTTTTGGAAAATGACCACTATTTTGGTTAAAATATTAATTTAGCAAATTCCTTAGTTCACGCAGAGCATAAACGTGTAAACTAAAGGTTTTCTTTTGTTTTTTGAATTACAGGTGAACAGTTCCTTATTTATCATGCTCACCGCGCACAGTGTCAGAAAAATTGGGTTTTGGGACGATGCTCGCTAAGAACTTAATAACCAAATTTTGTTTCAGAAAAAAGTTATAAAATACCTTTATACATGAATACATAAATAAGCTTTGAGTTTTTGAAAAAAAACTTATTTTGTTTTTTTAGAAAAAAATCGTGAAAATCCCTTATATTTCTCGAGCGCAAGTGTATATTAATAACTCCTTAATAGTATAAATTGTGTCATGTTTATTTCCTATTATAGTATCCAAAAACTGTAACCTTTTTTTTGTAAATTGTATACGGAAATTTTCACAAGAAATTGAAAAGTTTTTTAACGTTTTTCGAACTTGAAAAATTATATTCACTGAATTGGAATTCGTCTAAAGTATCCAACATATTTTGTTCAAACATTCCATGAAATCAAACATAATTTTTGCCTATTTTTAGGAAATTCCGAAAGTATGTATCCGAGTATAAAAATTACGACGTGCAAATTCGAACTCTGAATAAATGCGAAACCTACCGTAGCTGTCTAAAACTTACTTTTTTCAATAAAAAATTATATAATTACTAATTTAAACAGTTAACAGAAACTCAAAGAGATCTAGGAAATTAAAAGAATTTCATGTCAACTCACTGTATAAAGCTACTGTAACAAGTTCACTTTGACTATAACATGATTCGGAAAATCTCGAATGAACAGCAAATACTTTTTCTAGTCTTATGCTATCCAAGATTACTAAAGAGATTCTTTGTTTGATCAAATGTTTTCACTTTGATCTCGGAAGTTGATAACAATATTTCTTAATTGCAAAGTTTGGAACACCTCGTTTCAGGCGCTGAAGGAAGTGCACGGAACTGCTTTTATCTACTTAAGTAAACAATCAGCCATTCTGCTCGCATCTACCTGTAGGGCTTTCATGCAAATGTGCGCAGATCTTGGCGATGAGTAGTTGAAAAGATTTTTTCTGGTTCTTTTTTGCTTTGAATACGCTGTTTCCACACACAGTGATGAAAAGAAAAGATTTCACAAATTCCAGAGTCTACGTATATCAAAAATTTATAATTATGATAGGAAATAACGTTGATGTCGTTAATAACAAATTTTAATTTGCGATTAGAATAGAGGTTTCGCAATATTTCAGAAAATTCATGAATTTTTTTAGATCGTTATGTTAGCTGATTTTTTCATTTATGTCACATGAAGTTTATTTATTGAAATGTAAATGACATCGATTTTACACCTTTCACTATTTCACTTATTTTCATTACTGAGCTCCATTATTTCAAACAGAAAAAAGGGGCAAACAAAAATATCCAGGATGGAGTCAACATCCAGCGTTTGTGGAAACCTTGTTTGATTGTTTCTCGAGAAATAAAACAAGATCAAAATGGCTAACACGGCCCATTTAGTACGGCGACAAAGTTCACGCGATTTGAAACCCCAAAAAAGCGTGGACAAACTTGAGATGAAAGAAATGAGGGGAAGATTGGTGGTGGAAAACCGGAAAAACATCGCCAGTGCAAACTACGGAGCAACGAATGCGGGCTTTGATGACTCCAGTCCTAACAAAAAGGTGATAATCATTTGAGGTCGGAAATGTCAATATTAACTCTATAATGATTTCGTCCCTTTTCTTAAAAAGAAAATAAAAGATTCACGTCAACGTCCAATTTCAAATACTTCAAAACCGTTTTTCAAATAAAATTCAGCTTCAAAAAGTGCTAATTATTATAAATTATCATTCAAAATAGAAAATTGAAGTAGGTTCAGCCTAATTTCCATTTTATCTCCATTTCCAGAATTTAAATTATTCCTGGTTTCACCTGTTCTGCCTTTTCGTTCATTGTACGAATGAAAGTAGACTTCAATATCTTGTGAAACCATCAATTTTTAACCTGTTTTCGTTGTTTTTCTTCTGTAGATCAAACCAGCGAGTGATGCTGGAGGAGGAGAAGGAAGTAAACTCGGTAGTAACGAAGGGAAAGCTATTTTCCGGCCGGAAGCTGGCGAAGATGAACGAGAAAATTGGGACAGTAAACTGACCTTTCTATTGGCAACTGTTGGTTACGCTGTTGGTTTGGGAAATGTTTGGAGATTCCCATATTTGGCACAGAAAAATGGGGGAGGTACGAATGTAATACTTTATTATGTATATTTATTGAAAGCTAAAATATGAAATCCATGGAAGTTTTTAGGTACTATTTCATACATTGTACTCCATTTTTTACAGGGATTATGTTATTTCACAGAAAACTGTAAAAACATTACAAGTTTTTTTATTGTGTCATTTTTTTATGAGGTTATTTATTCTTGGTAATGATGGACAATTTTTTATGGGAAGAACTTTACTATTTTTTCAAAGTGAGCAAAAGATATCGAGTTTCTGGAAAAAAAGATAAAGGTTGGGAAAATAAAAAAATTATCGTAAAAGGTACTGGAATGGTTACACTTTAATGCTATACATAAAATTATAGGGAATAATATCTAATACGATAAAATCAGGGGCTAAAAAAAATTGTTGAATATTTAATTAACTTATGTTTAACAATGAGATGGTTTAGTCTGAAACCTGTCAAAAAAATTTGTTAACTTACGATTTTTGAGTTTTTATAACCAACTGCATGGGCGTCGCAACGAAATTTTACATGGGGTGGCAAACCCAAATGTTGAAAGGGTCGATATTTGTTTCTGTATTTGAATATTTAATAAATATTTATTCAAGTATCATAATATATTATAAATGAATTTACAAATTTAAATGTTTAATTTACAGATATATCACATTTTACATAAGATCACAATATCTCATTTCTGACTTCTCTACGTATCTACTGATTTTTTAGAATGTATACCATTTGAAGGTTTTTATTGCATATGTAGGAATTTTTTACATCGATATTTACTATTTTCATTGATTTTTAAGAAAATTATCGCTGGATACATTCATGGTATTTATACAGTCTTCCTTTTTAAGGAGTTTCATGTAGTACTAGTGTTTTAAAAATTTTTCGTATTCAATATTATTTTTCTAAACTATAGGAAAATACGTTATTTTTAAAACTATTTTTAGCATTTTTGTTGATTCTTGTAGTTAAGGTTCTGAGGATTCGATAATCTTGAGTTAAAAAATAGCTATGAGTTTTGAATATTTTGAAAATTTTTCCAGGCAACAGTGTTTCCAAAAATAACTGATATTTTATAGATTTCCAGTAATTTCCGTACATATCGTATTTTTTTTCGTATTTGACAGTTTCAACGTTTTTTGGATTTTCGATTGATTTTTATATAGATTTCTAGAATCCAATGCAATAGTATTGAAGGTTTTAGAGATGTTTTGTAATTTAATAGTTACTTAGGGAAATGATGCATAAATATATTTAAGTATTTTATTGATTACAAGAATTTCTGACATTTTTCATATTTTATAGTGTTATTCATGTTTAGAAGGTTGTTCTAGGTTTTTTATAGATATTAAGTATTTAAAAACATTTTAGTGTAGATAACTAAAATTTAAAGCTCTCGAATCTAAAATTGTTGGGATTTTGGGTTTTTCAATAAAGTTTCCAAAAAATAGCATCTTCATAGATTTTAAGCATTTTTACAGATTTATAAAACTTTTAGTTCATTTCGTATACATCAATATTTATATAGTGAATTAAATTATTCAATATTTTGATGGATCCCAATGTAGATTTTTATCATTACATGCTTTGACATAAAAATTTAAAAGATTCTTATAATTTGGTTATTTCCATATATTTTCATGATAGTCAGATCACAAAATAAAAGTATTCTTGAAATTGCTATTATTTTTAGTCTTCTTCATATTTTTTAGAATTGATGGGATTTCGTGATATTTTCGAGTTTTTTTCTAGATTAAAAATATTTCTCTGGATGATTATGTCAATTTCACGAATTTAATCATCCACATTTCGAAATTCTCTATATTTTCAGTATTTACAACGTTTTTTCCGAACACAGTTTTCAATCAATTTTTCAAAACAGTATCTCACTGGATTTCAAATATTTCATAGGTTCCTAAAACTTTGACTGTTTTGTTTAATATTTTTGAATTCTCTAGTTTTTTGATGGATTTTAATGTAAAATTTCAGAATTGTATGCTTCAGGATTAAAAGAGTTATAGATTTCAATTACTTCCATGAATTTTTTGAGAAAATAATATCGATAGAGAATTTAAGTGTTTTAGAGATTTAGAGCTATTTTTCGAATTTTGTACTGTTCCATATTATTAATATTTTTTCGAAGTGATATGTAAATTTTAAAAATTTGACATTATAAAATTTCCTAGTGTTCAAGAGTTTAGAGAACTCTAGTTATTTCAGTGTTTTTCATATATTTTATTACCCATCCAGTTCAAATAATTTTCTGATATTTTCCATGATTCTCAAATAAATGTTTTACATAAGGTGCTCTGAAATCTAAAGTTCCATAGATTTTTGACGAATAAATGTACCATCGAAAAAATTCTATTTCCATACATTTCGTGTATTTAAATATCTGTTGTATTTTTTCGTATTTTTCAGCAATTATAAAATCGTGTACGATTTTATCGCTTCTTTGTGAATATCTACTAATATATTTTGAACCCTTAGACCCCCCCCCCTCTTTTTGATTGCTATGTCAATGATTAACTGAAATCCTTTTTTTTTTAATATATTAGCCTAATGTCAATTCATATTTATTTTCTTCGCAGGGGCTTTCTTGATACCATACTTCGTGATGTTGGCAATAGAAGGAATTCCTATATTTTACCTCGAATTAGCTATTGGGCAAAGGTTACGAAAGGGTGCTATAGGTGTTTGGAATCAGGTGAATGAAATATGTCATTTTAGCTGTGAAAATTAAGTTCAAATAAAAAAAGTGAAACAAATAATCAGTCTCTGTCAGTCAACTTTTTAAAATGTTCTTTTTATTTATCTCAACCTTTCAGATCCTCAATTTGGGACTCTCCTTTTTCAATAAAAAGAACATTTTAAAAAGTTTACTGGCAGAGACTGATTTTTTGTTTCATTCGAAATAAGATTGCTAGTGAAAAAGGAAAAATAGTTTCTGGAAAAAACTAGACTTGATTTTTAGATGATTATTTACTTTTTATCGCTTCCTCTCATTCGAGAATCTCATAAAATGATTTTGAACGTTACAGGTCTCTCCATACTTGGGAGGTATAGGTATAAGCAGTGCAGTAGTATCCTTCAATGTGGCACTGTACTACAATACTATTATTGCGTGGTGCCTATTCTACTTTGTGCAAGTACGATAACAGTTCATTTTTCCTTCCTTACACATGCCATTTTTTCGCGTTCTTCCAAATTACGCAAAGATTCATGATAAATTATTACTTATCTATATTTCAGAGTTTTCAATCTGAATTACCCTGGTCGGAATGTCCAAACAAATATTTTCAAAATGGATCTTACTCGATGGAACCGGAATGTTCGGTAATTTGAACGAATTTCGCGATTTACATGAGATAGTCAATCATATGATTTTTCCTCTATTTTTATACAATTTTTCAGGTCAGCAGTCCAACTCAATATTTCTGGTATCGCACAACACTAATGGTTTCAAAAGACATAAATACACCCGAAGTTTTCAACTGGAAAATTGCTTTCGCATTAGTGATCGCATGGATTTTGGTTTACATGTGCATGATCAAAGGAATCGCATCTTCTGGAAAAGTAACGTTTCATAGCAGTGAAAATAAATTACGTAGTATCCAAACTGGAAAAATTCTACGAAATTTTTTTTCAGGTTGTGTATGTCACAGCAACGTTTCCGTACATAGTATTGATAATTTTCTTTTTTCGTGGAGTTACTTTGCCTGGGATGTCTGATGGCCTACGACATTTATTTACCCCAAAGGTAAAATAATTTGATATTGTTCATTTTTTCGGGCACGAACGAAAAGTAGATTTTATTCAAGCTACTTTTTTTTTGTTACATTTACTAGTGGTGCTATTATTTTGTAAAAAAAATTAATTATATCCATTATTTTTTGGACACTGGCTACTCGAATGAATGACATATTGAGAATTTAAAGAATGAACAAAAGTTAGTTCTGCAGATATTTTTAATACCATGATAACTTGAGCTGTAGTTTTTTTTTGTATATGAATGAGAGAATTTTTCGGAAAATATTGTCAATGTAGATTTTTATTTCTTTTAGTTTTTTTGGTACTTTTTCAGTTTTTCTACGATTTGAAGGATTGTTCAGTATTTCTGAAACTATTCGTATTTAGAAAGACCTATAAAATGTTGCAGGATTTTTGAGAACTTAAAATTTTCATACAAATTTTTATAAAAGATTTTGAGAATTTAGATCTCTCGAATTCAAAGTTTAATCAATTTTTTATGTTTTAAAGGATTTTCAAGAAAACAGCCTCTCAATATATTGTTATTCTTTTCAGTATTTTTCATATTTTTTCAGTTTTCTGGATATTTGAAGAATCGGTCACTATTATCATAACTTTTTATATAAATTTGGTGAATTCGATGCTATTTTTTTTTAAGTAGTGTAAATTTAAAATGTTACATAGATTTACTTCTATTTTTATATATGTATTTACATTTTTATTTCCTATAAATCATAAACGTTGTAGAATTTTACGGTTTTTATGAATATATATCTCTTGAAATTTCCAGAACGAGATTTCCTAGAATTGAAAGTTTGAAATATTTGAAGTAATTTGATCGATTTTACAGAAAACATTTTATTTATACTTTATAGGTTTAGAGTGCCTTTAATATTTTTTCTATTGTTTACAGACTTTTGAGATTTACAAAATATTCTAATACTTTTATGAACTTCTATACACGTTAGGGTGGTCCTTAAAATGGCTTTGGTGGAATTTTAACGACGACGACGCCCCACAAATTAGATCCAAATAATTCAAAAACAATCCTTAAATTTTTTCTTAGATTTTTATCTCAACATTAACCTGTGCCTACAGGGCCCTTTTATTCCCATTTAAATAATTTGGAATTTTGTCTTTTTCTAGGTCTCCAATTTTTTGTGGGCGCATTAGATGTCTTAAAAATCGGTGTGATACGTCAAATTATAGGCAAGTTTTGCAGTTAAATGTAAAAAAAATTTCAAAACCGCACACCAATATTTCGCGCGTTACCATGACGAAGGAAACTGATTTTAGTCTGGATTATTGGAATGTTTTCGAGAAAACTGATGTTTTCCGACAATTTTCGACTGATCTTTTCCATTTACAGTGCAAGTTTGTCTAGGTCGCCTATTTTTTGATAAATTAGAATATTATAAGAGGGAGATTCACAATTTCACATTTGTTTTCATCAAATATACCCTATTGTTCATACAAAAATATCATTCATACTGAATAATTTACACTGTTCCCAAGAATTCATTTCTCTTTCATGAATGAATGATGAAAACGGGAATCCAAAGATCTCAATTCATTTTCAAAGTAAATAAGAATGCTGATATACTGTTGAATTGTACGAAAGTTCAAAATATTTAAGTTTAGAAACATATGATTTTATGGCATCTCTTGAATATTGTGCAATAATTATACATTTATATCAGGATTTGTCTCTCGAAAAATCTTTTCGTTCCCTCAATAGGGATATTAATTTTCATGCTACATTAGAACGCGATGATTAAATATTATATTGTGTATGATCACATCAACAACATGAACAAAAACAACAGCAACAACAAAAACAACGAACAAGATAATGAGACGCATATATACAATTAGTTTGTGATTTTATAGAAATATCCATGTATTGTATGTCACGCATTTCTACATTTTTCTTTCGTATTATTCTAATGAATATGTTATTTTGAAATACAATAATATACCACTAATTTCAAGATATTTTGTTCATTCGAACAATATATTGCTGTACAATATTGTATAGAATTGTACTCAAGTGTGTATTTTCTATTATTCATCTTTTTTTTCATAAACAGTAGGCTATAATTTGATAAGAACAAATATGAATTTGTGAATTGTACTCCAATGGTACTCTAATGTAACGAAAAATCGCAGGCGAGATAAATTCGCACTGTAAATGGAGATCATTCGAAAATTGTTGAAAAACATCAACTTTCTCTAAAATATACTAAAAATTCGCATTAAACTCGATTTTCTTCGTCATGGTAACGCGCGAAATATTGGTGAACGGTTTTTAAATTTTTTTTACATTTAACTGCATCACTTGCCTACAATTTGACGTATCACGCCGATTTTTAAGACGTCTTATGCGCCCACAAAAAATTGGAGACCTAGAAAAAGACAAAATTCCAAATTATTTAAATGGGAATAAAACGGCCCTGTAGGCACAGGTTAATGTTGAGATAAAAATCTAAGAAAAAATTTAAGGATTGTTTTTGAATTATTTGGATCTAATTTGTGGGGCGTCGTCGTCGTTAAAATTCCACCAAAGCCATTTTAAGGACCACCCTAATATACATACATTTTTTTCAAATTTAATGCTTGAGAAATTGAAGTTTCTCGATTTCTGGAACTGCATACCTTTTTGAAGAATCTAAAGGTATTTAGAAGAAACTGATTGAAACCTTGTATTTCCAGTACTTTTTTTGCATTTATTAAATCACGTAAGGTTTTTCAGCATGATCTAAAGATTTTAAAGATACTACTATGGATCTAAAGATCTGTATATTTCAAGTATTTTTTTTTGTATTCCATACAGATTTCTAAAATTGAATGTTTCAAATGGCGAAAGTTTCTGATAGAAAGTAAAAAAGAATAATCTTCGTCGTCGATATTTGTACATACACAAATTACTAATATTTCACTCTGTTCCATGAAAAATTATAAACATAGACTGATTTATTGGAAAATACGAACGTAAAAAATTACTTACATTCTAGATTCAGAAAATTTTTAAAAATGTCACAAATTGTTATGAAAACTTGATGAGACTAATAAAAGTAACAGGATTCTAGTTACCTAAGAAAAGTGTCTCGTTTTCGTTATCGTTACTTGTTAATTTTACAACAAAAAATATAATAATGTTTCAAAGGAACGCGTTACTTTCAAACACTGATTAATTGTGTGATTCGTGTTTTATTTTTTCTCTTTTTGTGAAAATTTCTCAAACAATCATTTTCCGTACAAAAAACTGCACAAATTATAATGCGTCAAAAATACTGGCACCAGTAATTTTTGTTCATTCATGTAACGCATAAAGATAAACTATTGAATAATAATTTTTCCAATGCTGGGTGTATGAAAAACTCATTTTACCACTGTAATCATGATTGTTATACCGTATTCGCTGTATTTGTCAAAGTAATCGACCTCACAATGTATTTGTATTTTAGTGGTATACATTAAAAGACCCAGTAGTGTGGTTGGAAGCAGGAACACAAATATTCTTTTCTTTGGGCCTGGCTTTTGGAGGCTTGATAGCTTTTTCTTCGTATAACCCTGTCAATAATAACTGTTACCGAGACGCTATAATGGTTAGTTTAACTAATTGCTTTACATCGATGTTCGCTGGAATCGTCGTTTTCTCGATCATTGGTAAATATTAAACCTACATTTCGCCTTGCTAAATCGAAAGTTTTTCTTTTTCACGACTTCGTTGAAGTTTGAAGAACGTTCAAAACAAATCGATACAAATTTTCTACTGATTCCTCTACCTTACAGGATTCAAAGCTACAATGGTATACGAACAATGCTTAGCTGACAAAAGTGAAACCCTCATCAGCACTTTTGGAACCAAAGAAAACATACCAAATGAAATACCAGCATCTGGTACACTTCTAAATATTTCGAACAAACTGGGATTATGGGAGAACGTTATCATGCCTGAACTACCTGAATGTGACCTGCAAAAAGAACTAGATAACGTAATTTTTTGACAATATAAACATGCAAAAGTTGTGAATGCAAATTTTAAGTCTTGAATATTACAGTCTGCTTCTGGAACTGGACTAGCTTTCATCATTTTCACTGAGGCGATAAATCAATTCCCTGGTGCACAGTTTTGGTCAGTTTTATTTTTCCTCATGCTTTTCACTTTGGGGATAGACTCGCAGTTTGGGACACTCGAAGGTGTTGTCACGAGTATTGTTGACATGAAACTTCTGCCGAATTTGAGAAAGGAAATTTTGACTGGTTCGTAGAAGAAGATTTAACGTAGAAGTTTTTTTTTTATAGCTGTTTTGTAATTGGATCGACTTTGTTTTCAGGAGTGATTTGTTTGGTGTGCTGCGCGATTTCGATGGCTTTCGCCCATGGCGCGGGAAGTTACGTTTTTGTACTTTTCGACAATTTCAGTGGGAATTTTCCGTTGTTGATCATTGCATTTTTCGAGTGTATTGGTATTTCTTGGGTGTACGGGGTGAAAAGGTATACTTAGGAAGACATTAGGATTCAAAAAGTGTCAGGAAAATAGTATTAGGTATTATTTCGATTGTTGCAGATTCGCAGATGACATTGAATTGATGACTGGAAATCGCCCTGGACTGTACTGGTTGATATGCTGGAAGTATCTCAGCCCTTTAGCCATGCTAAGTATTCTAGTTGCTTCCTTCATCGATATAGCGGTCGAAGGCAGTGGCTATTCAGCTTGGGTTGCCAGCAAAGGCATCACAGAAAAACACGATTGGCCTTTTTGGGCCCTAGTTTTGATTATCATTTTGATCCTCGCGTCCGTATTGTGGATACCTGTAGTTGCTATTTCTAGGTGAGTTGTTTTTGGCTTTTCAATGATTTTTCAATGATATGAGTAATGATAGGAAAAACAATATGTACACGTATTAGAAGAGGGTTATAAGAAATGAGGAAATATGGTCGTGTAAATTAAGGTCTAAAACATTGTTTAAACTTACGTTTCCAACATTTAGTTTGATTAGTTAGGATGTCGAAATACTGTCATTCTCAGCAATTTTCGAAAAATCGATGCTTCTGGAAAAACTTTTAAACAGCATTACTATGTTTGCAACGTCTAGTTCACCAAAACTTCAATGTATTTTGATTATTTCATTAAAGTTTACTTAATAGAATTATTATTTATTTTATTTTGATATGTTATTTTCTTTTTTAAAATCATTACATTTTCAACTTAGTCATATACTAATGGAATCATTGGTGAAAGTCGGCAACTAGATTATTGTAATTTTTACCTATTTCACTCGTATAATATTTAGCAAAGAACAGCTTTTCCTTAACTATTGACATAGTAGAAAAACTACTAATGGATTCATCGTTTTGACTATTTCAAGTAGTAAACTGATAAGACTATTTAGGTTATGATTTTTAATTATATCATGTAACTGGGTCACTACTCATTCAAATAGTAAGAAATGAAAAAAAATAATAAAATTAAACTATTTCGATTTGAGAGAGCACCTGCTCACATGAAATATGAAATAATATTTTATTAAGTTCTTGCAAACAGGATTTCCTAAACATTTCTAGCTAAAATTGATTCTTAGTTAAAATTTCTATTGTGGTTTGTCATTGATTCATAATTTTTACCTATTTTACTAGTTGAATTGTGAGTGAAGAATAAGTCCTAGCTAAATGATATATACACAATTGAAAGACCTTTCATATATAGATTCGTAATTTTTCAATTTTCCAAACAGTGCGCTGATTTCACGATTTGACTCAGAAATTTTTTACTTTTTTAAGGTCATCAGATTCCTATTAAGGAAAATTAAAAAAAAAGAACCTATAATATGTCAAATTTTACCAGCTGGATTTGGATGAGAACATTTTCGCATGAAATTAAGATTATTATATTTTTAGGTTAATTCAGACAAGTTTTCATGAACATTGTTACCATAAATTGAATGATAATATTAATATCAACTTTTGGTCAGTATTAATTGTGAGTTTTAACTTCTTTTTTCGTATTATAGTTAGTAAAAAATTGTACTTGAACAATCATTACACAATAGAAAAACTACTAATAGATTCGTCATTTTTTACTATTTCAAATTGTAAAAGCTGAATCTAGATTATTTCAATCGGAAATTTTAAACCATATCATTAAAAACTAAATCCATACTAATTAAAATCGTATATAATTGCTCAAAAAACGTAATCAACAGTAAAATTTGACAAATCGAATTTAATAGAAAACCTGTCTGAACGAAATTATGAATATTTTTGTTAAGTGCGTGCTAATAAGTTTTTGTGAAAATTATCAGCCGAAATGTAATGGTAATTCTCGTTCCAATTCTAAATGAGTATTTACTAATAATTGTAGCCTATTTGGCTAGTAGAATAGTTAGTAAAAAACAAGTTCTACTGCACTAATTACACAATATAAAAATTACCAAATGATTCCCGATTTTTTTCTATTCTAAATAGTCAGCATATTCTTGACTATTTCAATTAGCAATTTTTAAACATTTCATTAAAACTAGATTCATACTGATTAAAATTGTATAAAATTACAAAAAACAGTAGAATTTGACTTATTGGATTTGGAAGAAAACCTTTTTGCATAAAATAAAAGATTTTTGCGAAGTTCATCATGCAAACAAGGTTTTGTGAAAATTGTTGACATGAATTTGATAATTATTTTTCATATTTATATTTTTGTTAATTATGAATTTATTTTTTTTATCCATTTTTCTAGTAGAATAGTAAGTAAAGAAGAAACTCTATTTGAGTATAGTAACAATAATAGAACTTGTAATAGAGTCATCATTTTTTACTATCTCAAGTAGTGATCTGATTCTCGACTACTTCAATCAGCAATTTTTAACCATTTCACAGTTACCCGATTTTTACTAATATAAATTGTCAAACATCGGCGAAAAACAGTAAAATTTGACGAGAAATTGTTTGCGTGAAATTTAAAACATGAAATTATCAAGAATATGCAAACAAGGATTAACGAAACCTGTAGAAATAAATTGAATGAAAATTCTAATTTTAATTTTGAATGACTACACCATAGTTTATAAAAAATATGGAAAATGTAGATACCTCGTGAAAAAAGTGTTTCAGGCTAATTTTGGGTCGCTGAATACAAAAATGACTGTCATTCATTTTCGTAAAGAAGCAAAGCAAAGAAAAAGCAAAGGAGCGTTTTCAAAATACAAGCAAAAAACTTGTTTTTTGGCCAGTTTTTCCATTATTGTCAGAAACATAAAAATATTTATTTTATTAACATAAAAAATATGCAGGGTGTCTCAAAGCCGACAATGTATATTTGAGCTGTTGATAGTTTTCGTTATTCTGAGAAGATTTTTCCTTTGCTATTTTTCGAAAAACTTAAAATTCAATAAGTTATTTACGCCAATAATTTCAACAATAAATGCGCTCTCTTGACAAGTCGGGGTACAAACCAATGACCGAACTTGGCTCAAATTTTCTTCATATTTCACTGAGTCGAAAAGTTCTTTGCCACTTTTCGCAAAAGTCAAAATCAAAAAAGCTATTCGAGCATACAATTTTAAAAATCTGATTGGCTGAAACTTGTACTCCAAATAAATTTTTTGATTTTGACTTTTGTCAAAAGTGGCAGAGGACTTTTTTACTCAGTAAAATATGAAGAAAATGTGCATCAAGTTTGGTCAATGGTATGCGACCCCACTTGTTAAGAGAGCGCATTGATTGTTTAAATTTTTGGCTAAAATAACTGTTTATATTTTGAGTATTGTTATAATCGTATAATTGTTAACTTTACGAAGATATTTTGTTTTCGTCGATCGCAATAGCAGTTTTTACGTAGCCCATGAAAACAAGCCATGTTTATGTGTGCACTTTTTTTCGACCTTCAACACTAATAACTCGTAAAATAATACTACGATAAACAAAAACAGTATATTGCCGTAAATCTTAATAGTACACCTTCCAAATAATATCAATTTTATGTTCATAGAATCGACCATTTTTAATATTTCTGGAAATCACTGAAAGAAAGGCATGAAAACATGTTTTTCACTAAAATTTGGAAAATGCTTTTCTGGAAAAAAAATGACAGTTATTTTTGTACTCAGCAACCCCAAATAACTCCAAGACACTCTTTTTTTCCAAAGTAGTCATAGTTATCGAAAAATTAGTAAACTCACATGATTAATTTACTCTCGAGTGAAATTTTTATTTTATATTCAGCATTTATTTCACATAAAGTGAAATTGATGCTTTGATAACCCTGGTGGAAAAAATCCGACTATTGTCCGACTATAGTACGACGATTAATCGTCATAAGATAGTCGTTACGTTTGACGAAGTTACGACCAAAGCATTTACATATTATTTTTTTTCTTGCCCCTGATGTGACGTTTTGTGGTCATGTGGTTGCTAAAATAAGTTGAAGCGATTAATTTATTGGTTTCAAAAAAAAAAACACATTTTTTATTGTGTTTATTGAAAATTAATAACAATTTAGCAATGGTATTCAAGTTGGATAAAACAGAACGACACAAAAAAATGCAAAACAATGCGACTTTATCGACAAAGTTGTCGATCTGACAAGCTGTGACCAGCTGTGTCAATTTATATATTGGTGCTTGATTTTTTGGCTGGACCCTAGTGATTTTAAACCTTATGAAAACCTTATAAGAAACTGAAATGTCGTATAAAAATGTATGTTATACAATAAAAAAAAAAAATAAAAACCTTATAAAATTTTTTCGACCCATTCTTTATAAGAAATTTAAGTTTCTTATAAGGTTTTTATGAGGTTCAAAATCACTAGGGTAATAGTATGTGGCGCGCGGTTTATTTAGAGTTATTATTAAATATTATTGAAACAATCTAAATATTAATAAAGTTATATATGTTAATCTAAACATTAATTAAAATTGATAATGCATATAGATAAATATTTTTATATTCTGATATATAGTAATAAGTATATTATAACTGATACATATATTTATTATACATATAATATTTATAGTAAAAAAATAAAATAATAATGAAAAAATATAAAGTAATAAAAAGGTTATCATTAAATAATATTTACATATTGATTATAATATTGTTAATATATTATAATTCATATATCATAGTTAACATATACAAGTATAATATATATTTTGATGATGATTATATAATTGAAGAGCGGAACACTCGTTTCAATTAAGATCGAAAAAAACTGAACTAATATCATTTTCAAATTCCGCGCGCTTGAACGGACGAAACAATCGAAACAATGAAACAGTGTCTTTTTGAGGTTATGGCGATGTTGTAACTTTTGATACTCGATCAATTATAGTTTTTAAAGCAATATACAAATATTTAGCATCACAATTAATTAAAGGAGGTAATTTTGCTTCTTTTCCGACAATTTCTCGTAAAAAATATGATGGGATTTACCTTAAATCGGAGTTCGAAAATACAGTCGTTACGTTCGACAATGTAACGACTATGGTCCGACTATTTTAAGTCGGAATTTTTTCACCAGGGACAAAGATATTTTGTTTTCGGCGATCCCAATAGCAGTTTTTACGTAGCCCATGAAAACAACCCATGTTTATACATGCACTTTTTTTCGACTTTGAACACTAACAACTCGTAAACTAATACTACGATAAACAAAAACAGTATATTGCCGTAAATCTTAATAGTTCACCTTCCAAATAATATAAATTTCAAGTTAATAGAATCGACCATTTTTAATATTTCTGGAAATCACTGAAAGAAAGGCATAAAAACATGTTTTTCACTAAAATTTGGAAAATGCTTTTCTGGAAAAACGAATGACAGTTTTTTTTGTACTCAGCAACTTCAAATAACTCCAGGACACTCTTTTTTTCCAAAGTAGTCATTGTTATCGAAAAATTCGTTAACTCACGAGATTAATTTACCTTTAAGTGAAATTTTCATTTTATATTTAGTAAATGATGTAAATGATGTAAATAGTGAAATCGATTACTTAAATTACTGCTAAATTAATAGAATTATTGACATATCAAAAAGAAATAACACATCAGAAGCTTATCTGACTATGAAAATTCTTCATCAGGTGTTTCGGTATACCCATAATCGACGACAATGAAAAAGCATGGTTCCCGGCGGCGGATCTCAAAGAGTTCCACGGGATCATGCCGCACGAAGTGACAGCTGCTGAAAAGTTACTTTTTTGTATAAGAAGCGACGGCTCCGAAGGCTTCTGTTGCCCTACGGGTGGGCCTAACGACGACGACGAAGACATAACCTAGAAAACATAGCAAGCACGTCAATTCCTCGCATCGATGAACTGCCATGCTGGGCGAATCGGCATTCGCTTTAACAGTGTATGTTTTTTAATTTATGTTTCTCCCTTTTTAAATGTTGATTTTTTGAAAGGGCTGAGTCATACCTTCAAGATGAATAAAACTTTATTATACCTTTTTCACCTTCTGTAATTCAATATGAAGAACTCTAGGTTGGGATTGCGAATTTATTATCATAATCTTTTTTTTTACTCTTATGAACCCGTAAAAGTGTGTCTTATCCCCTTTTGAATATTCACTTTTCATTTGCTGACTCAAGTGTCGTCGAGATTATACTTTATTTGTGATTCATCTGCATGATTCTTTAGTTTCTTTTTTAAAATGATCAAAATTAAACTTTTTATCTACAAAAACTGTTTTGAGAATATTTTACATATTTTCTTTATATATAGAATTATAATTATAAACATAAATACGGATGCAATATAGTAACTAACGAGGAAAAAATTATAACGCTTATTGCAGAACATGTTTCGTAAGATTGGCAGACCTTCGATATTTCGTGATTTTCTGTATAATTATGTCACGAAATTTATGAAAGTCATGAAAATTTCAACATTATCGCGACGACACTTGAAATCCTTTATTTTCTGGCGGATTATCAAATACGTTGCGCGCGTCAATTATATCGATATCAAAAAGTCTGCCGCACTTGGTATACGCGATTTTTCACCGCACTTCCCTCAAACTTGTTATTTTGTTGATTTCATGGCGTCCTGTTACCTTTTATGCAGTGAAATTATATCGAAAGTCAATTTATCAAAAAAAATTTAAACATAATTTTACAAGGAAAAAATTACTTGTTGTTATAATTATTTCCATAAATTTTATTTCATTGAGCAACCCAATTTTGTGCATAGTAATTTTCTTCACATTCAAGTACACTGAGAAAAAAATCTTGTACTTTCTGCCGTATATATTGTTAAAAGTATAATATTATTGTACTTTTTAGAATAATATTGTAAAATCTGAAATAATATTTTACTTATTACAATATTCTACAGTAAAACCGCTATTAATGTACGAATTACAATATGTATGCCAGTTCTTAATGTATAATTTCGGAGAATGTAAAATCTTAAAATGCAAATTTCACTATACGAACTGTAATTTTTACCATACGTGGCGAAAAAAATGAACTACATTACTTTTATCCAGCTTTTTCGAAAACTGTATCATATTACAATATGATGCACTAGAAACCAAGAAAGTATACAGAAATATTGCAAAAAGAACCTATACAGATCTGCATACTGAAAAAGCTATGGAATTTTCGATAATCTGGACAAAGAGGAATAACAATATGATATTGCAAAAATACGAGAAGTATAGCAGAAAACGAAATATGTAGAGGAGTTTTTACAACAAAATATATCTATAACTACAATATCATTTGAAAATATTTACAATATGTTATTTCAAAAACTGATATATATTATCTAGCAAATAGTACAATATGTCAGAGTGATTCCCGTTTACTATACAGTATTGTAATGATTACCATATTTTTTCTCACTGTATGATTATAGATTTTTTTCTCTCCAAAAATGTTTGAAATATTTGTAAATTCTGCCCAATTGATGAAAAACGATATTACAGAAGTCTGAAGGAGATATGAAAAATTTTAAACAAAAAAACTATGAAAATAAAAAGCAGGTAGAAATAACAGAATAAGCAATAATTTAACCAGTTTCATACTTTTATAATAAGTATGTAGTTCATATTATATAGCTCAGGTTACGTAAAAGGTTATAGGACAAGCCTGGAATGTTTTTGTTCAGAATTTATCAATTCGTTCAGCACTGTTGAGCGAATTTCGATTGTTGATGGTGTTACATAAGTTAGTCAATATTAGCTACAAAAACACTTTTAAAGCAGTTCGAGGTGTTAATGAAGTATCGGCCTTCGCGATATCAGTCTTAAGAAAATGTAATAAACGTAAGACAAATTTTCTCAATATATACTATCGAAATTTAGAGTTTGATATTTCAGTGGCATCGAAATTTTTTTATTTAATTCGTTCAAGTAATTTTTTCTGGAATTCATTTTTGTCATAAAATATTGTTGAACATATTTTATCATTTCAACAATGCCAATGAAATTAGTTTTCTTCTTCAAAAAATTTTTGGATGTAGAGCAAAAACAGAATCATTTATTTGCACGATTTGACAAATTATATATTGATCGAAATGAAACGATGCTACTGAATTATTAAAACTCATGTAAAATGACGGAAACGGTGAATGAAGTTTTACATGTTAAAATTACGATGGTTGAGATGTTAAAGATATACATATGAGACGAATATCGCCTTATCACGATTTAAGGTTGCACTTTTTTCACCATCTACAGCGATAATTTGGATGATATACACTTATTTTAGCTTATCAATCAGTGTTAAAAAAAGACTACACGTGTTGTGATTAGAAAAAAAAATGAGTACTTCCATGCACAACATCTTGTTAATCATGTCTGCATTTCGATGTATTTAATAGTGAATAGGTATGTGCGTTATCCACGAAGAATTTTGGAATAACCATTTTTGTGTTGAACATGAACCCTACGTGATTTGTATTTTCTATACGAAGCATACATATAAAAAAAAAGATTATTTGATTTGTTTATTAAAAAAATGATTGTTATTTAATTCACATCAATTTTGAGGATTTTAGTTCACCCAGGAATTTTTATTTAACATAAACAGCAATAATTATTTCAATTTTGAAAGATTTTATGTACAGAATTCGAAGAAAAACGTAAAATTTTTTTACTCTTGCCTTCTTTTTTTCGAAATTTTGTTTAAAAATATTGTGTAATTGTTTGAATTTATTCTAGAATATTCAAAATTTCGCTAAATCTGCATGTCCCGTATACAAATGGAAATGACATATGGTTTTGTGCATTAATCAAGTACAAATTTTCTTTTCAGTTAAAAAAACGTCAAAATATTCAATACCTTTTAATCACAGTGTCATATGTATGAAGGTCACTTTAGATAGTAGGCGCCGTCCGAAAAAATATAATTTTATCAGAAGAATTTTTTTCCATCTCAAAATGCTACTTTGAAAAACACGTAAACTATCAGTTGAAACTTTTTTTGATCTTCTAGTTGAAAAACGTAAATTCAATAATCTCAAATTATAAAAATAATAGTGTATGACACTTAATATTTATTTAAGTTAGTTTTCTAAGACTTTGTAAATATCCATATTTGATATTTGCGTTCTCAGCTTATTTACATAAACGATTATAATTTTATCAATACTTGTCTGATTTATTTATGGTTTCAAATAAAGATACAAAAATTAATGTTTGAACAGAAGATTCAAAAAAATTTTTTGACTGCTCTACAAGTAGCCTGATCACGTTGAAAGTAATAACATAGAGATAGGAAAACTCATACGTCATATTCGCGTGGGACTCGTCGAAGTTATATTTGAGAATAACTCTCTAAATTTTGAACAGTGACATCACACTGACTTTGAAAAATATTCTGCTAACTGAAGAAAAAAAAAATTGAAATTTACTGAAAGAGATAAGAGAAAAAAGTAGATATAAGGCATTAAAACAGTCTCAGCCATCTGTTGGAAATGAAAAATTCATTACGCTGAATTTCGATTAATTGAACTGATTTTGATCAATAAATTGTAATTTTTCATTTTCTATTACTCAATCCAGATATGCAAATATATTTAAAAAAAAAAAAAAAAAAAAAATTGTATTCTGAACCAATTCGAACTCATGTCTACCAGTTTGACAACTTAGTAGCGAAACCATTATGCCACGAAGAAAGTTTACAGTTTAAACTAAATTTATTATATTTCTCTAAATTTTGTCGAAATTTCACTGTTCAAAACAAAGAGATTCTAAAACGTGGAAAAGCGGATGCTTTTCTGATGTATGTCAGACATACCCAAGACAATAAATAAAACTTTTTCTTCCTGAAAAGCAAGAAAAAGCTCACTGACAATAAGTTGATCATCGATAGTTATTAACGATTCTTGACAATAATACGATATGTATACGCGTTAAAGTTTTAGCGCGTGCGTTATACATATTTTAAGTGTAAGTTTAGCGAGTTATTTGATTAACCTAGCGAAAAAGCAGATCATTCAATTCTAGGGATAGGCACAAATTTTGTGATCGATTTGTTGAACTAGTGATTGAATTTATGATCCTTTTTTATGGGTTGTTATTTTCAAAATCAGTTTGATTTTGAAGTTGGTCAGTGACGACCAAACTGATTTTGAAAATAATGACCTAAATGTTTTATTCCTAAAAATAGCATTGAAGAAAATAATTGAATTATTTAAAAAAAAAAATGTTAGGATTAGTGGGATATACATACAAAGTGTCACGAGAATTCACTAAAGTATGAATATGAAATTTTAATTTATAAAATAGAATAAATAAAAATAATAGTAAAAAACATAGAAAATAAGCTAAATAGTATATCAAATAAAATTTATTTTACTTTACTTAAAATAAAGAAGTTGTGACATGACGAATTTGGAAAAATATATTATCTCTTTCTTTGTGATATTCTTACATTTTCACCCAGCAAAAAACATCTACTGTATATTCCACTAATTCTATTCCTTTACTTTACTAGTTATCGTCAAAACAACAATAATCACAGGTTGTTCATTTAAATGAACACCTACAATCTACACAACAAATCTACACCATATCTTCCTAGAAATATACAGCAATGTTGTCCATGTGCTTTGTTGAAAAATAATCAAAGATATATAATGTTAATATTGTTGACATGCATACATTCGTATTGTCACGTAATGAAATACCTTTATATACTGTTATCGTTTAATCAAGATTTTGATAACAAATAAGAGAATATATCCTGCCAAGGCTGATTGTATCCAGTGTAAAATTTTATACTGTTGCACACTGTTAAATTCACGATAATGTTTAATTGTCCACTGGGCTGTGAAAACAGTGGTTTTATTAATTATTCCAAAAATGTAAAAAATTGAATGATCTACTTTTTCGGTAGGAAGTTATAAAAATTTGAAGAAAAACTCTTTGATTTCTCCAAAAATACTGTGATGTTTATATAGTTTAGGTTCTTTTAGAATATGAAAATGCAAGCTTGTATTAGTTACTTCCAAGTGATATGATCATATCCTAAAATATGCTTTTCCGAAAAAATATACTGCGAAAAAGCCATAAATTGATAATCTACATAGTGTTAAAATAACTCTCCACGTGTCTATTCCGTAAGTGTACTGGAGTTTTCCATTTATTTTTAGAAACGTATCATCGATGAAAAAAGCCATACTTTTGTTAATTCGTCAATATACTCTATATAATTGTTATCAGTTCAAACGAACTGAAGCGAGCAATTGATTTTCTTATACATCCTATACACACGTACGAGAAGTATATTTACGCGGAAAATGGGCATATTGTTATTTATACAGATATTATTATTGTTGATGATCGAAATATGACAATAATTGCGTTACACGGAGTCATTGTACTTGTAGTTCAATTTTAGCACAATGTACATACTCGAGAATTTAGGGGCTTATATTATATGATAGTGTAATAAATCAGTGTCGACGATGAGTGTGATGATGTTGGTTTTTGTTCTGGGACTGATATAAATAAGCTTTACAAAATTTTTTTTTCAATTGGCTATTAATAGAAAAAAAATTATTATCCTACGTATTTTTTATTTCTCTGACTTCTTTTCATTATCATACAAAAAGTGCCAGTTCTTTGTCAAAATCTTTTATTATTTTCAGATTTTATTTCCTATTTTTTTACGTCATTAACTATACACAATACAAAACTTGTCGAGTTCCAAATATTACTGCATATCAATAAACATAAGCGATTCAGGTTCTTTAATTGTAATTTTCGAAATATATTCCTTGACTCAAATGAATAATGTTTTATGTCAAAAATTGGATTCAGTTGAAGTTTAGTTTGAGGATGTTTGGATATTCTGGGTTCGTATGCAAAGTGCGATTGAACCAATATAAATGTCTCTAGTGTTAAATTTAAGCTAACGATTGATTTGTTGCTCTGAGCTATGAATTAATCACTCGAAATTTATTGTGAGCAATTTTAGGATAAGCATATAAGATTGTTGTTCAACTATAGTGCATAAATTTGAGCTCTAATATAAATGAATACATGATACGTGAAATGTGCGAAACGGACTTGTGTGTCTTCAATTTTCAACCTCACCTTCTGAAGTATCAATAAATTTACTATATATAACTAAATGCAAACAATGGTTGTATTTTTAATTAATAATTTCATCATTCAAGTATTTTTGCAAATTTGACTTCTAGAAACATAAAATTATGGGTTGAACCACATTGTCAGACTTTACAAAAGCATCAGAAATACTTGAAATAATCATGTATCGAAAGCACCAAGACAAAAATACGTGACGAATTCGAACTTTGAATAACGAAGGTTATCAGAATTATTGTAAAAGATACTCTGTATTCTCAATTTGTTTATTCACGTCGCCTATGCTATTCATTAAGACTGCAAAAGCATCTTTGTCCCTCTTTTACATCTTGAATCCTTAATCCAATGCTTCGGGAGTTTCTTTGGAGTTCAAAGTCGCAGCCAAGTTTTAATAAATCTGTGAAAAGCCCGAGGAAACTCTTTTCTACTCTATTATAATTTGTAGGATTTCATATAGTGGACTGCTTATGTTTCTAAAGGATGGAAATTCAAAATTCCATCGTTTTTCCTGTCGTTATTTTTCAGGTAATAATTGAATGTAAGTTCTCAAAGTCGAACGGAATTCAGAATTCTTAATTTCAAAAACTCAAAAATAACAACGCTCCTGGCTCTAGAAGAATTTTTTCTCAGATAACATAATTGTTATGATAAATTGTTGGCTAGGATAACGAAAGAATAAATATTAAGAAATTGTTTTCATTAGGTAAATCATGAACAAAAATTACTATTCATAAAAATGCTGAAAATCTTGAAAACTTGAAACCCTGCAGCAATTAATTATGAGAATCCACATGGAAATGCATGAAAATTTGAAAAAATCTTTCAGGTGATAAAAATTCGGAAGAAATACTTTAAAAGTAATGGAATTGTGTAAAACAACTTTTTTCTAAAAAAATCTGAACAAATACCTACAATTTATCAAATTACGGATTCTGAAGTATCAAATTATAGAAAGCGTAATAGATAGCAATATTTGATACTCAAAAACGCTACATAATCTTATAAATAGTTAACTAAAAAAATACGAATATACAAGAAATCTATAAAACACGAAAAATTTATTTCCATAAATTTATAAAATTACTATAAATTAACCGAAATTAGAATTCTAGAACATCGAATTATAGAAATTTCTAATATAACTACAAAAATACTGAAAATATACGAAAATACTTTGAAAAATTGTTAAGAGTTTCAGAGGTATCGAAAAATGCGAGACACACTAGAAATCTACCAATACTTTAAAAACTAATGAAGTATAATTTTTTTGCAAATTTATCAAGCTCTGAAACCTAGAGCATATTATTCTTAAAATCTATAGAGAAATCCTGGTGATTTATAGAAAACTCTTTCATACAAAGGAAATAAGAAAAATAAAAAAAAATAAAAAATTTTTTATCAATAATACTGTTAACTGTAAAATCAGTATAAATACTCAAAATCTTTAAATTGTTCACAACTTTAGCAACGAATTCTAGAAATCTATAGCGTGATCCATAAAAATACGAGGAATTGATGAAAATGCCAGAAAACACTGAAAATTTTATAAATAATCTATAATTATACGAAAATTCTCGAAGTCTGTGTAATCTTGAAAAATATTTAAAAAATGTTGAAAAACTTCTCAAACTATGATTACTAGGCCGTCGAATGTTAAAAAGCTCTATGAAAATTCATTATCACGTCAGAAAATTCTTCGAGTTGAGTACATATTGAAGAATCATAAAAACTACAAAAAGTTAAAAAAAAGTCTAAAACTCGGTGACTCAAAAATTACAAAAATCAAATTTCATTATATTAAATACGAATATGAAAAATGCGTGACTCTGGATTCTAAGAGTTGTAAAACTTTCAAATCACGAAATCCGAAAAATTAAAAAATCGCACTCTTGCAATCAGATTGTCAAAGATAAAAAATTAAAAAATACCAATGGGAAAATATTCTTTCGAAAAACCCCTACTGAAAATATTTTCTGCCTTCGGCACTGTTTTTCACCGTAGGTTTGTTGATCAAAATTTTGTAGCGCAGATTGGAAATTTTCAATGTTATGATTAATTATAACATACATTTTAGTCACAAAAAGCATTTTTTTATCGTAGCGGTTTAAAAAGCCTACCTTTTAAAAATCGGCTTTTCCTCCCGCTGCGATAAAAGAAATCGTTCGCGCTATAGAAAAAAATAAATTTCTCCCTTGGGTCAATATATCCCTCGCCTTCGGCTCGCGATATAACTAACACGCTCGTGAAAAATTTTTTTTTTCTAGATGCGAAATGTACTAATAAATAGCTAGTCTTTGTTACAATTGAACATCACACCTCATTAATGACTTGATTTTTATATAATTAAATTATGTTCACATATTCAGTTTTTGTGAAAATTTACAAATAAAAAAAAATATTCTTGATATATTCGTCACATATTTCCCTTATGAATGATTTCAGATAAACGTTATTTCAATATCTCTTTATCACATTGTAAAGCCTTTTGGTATTATTCGAGTCATGGTTGTTATTCCAAAAATAATGCTTTGAAAAATGGCGTTAAAATATACGTTAACTATATATTTGTTCTTCATCTTTCTCTTCAATCTTTTCTACAAATCTCAATAATAATTTTTACATTACTATTTTTACTATTTATATAAATATATATTTAGAATTTAATTATAAAGATATAATTTCACTCCGAAATAGGCATACAACGTTGGGAACTCTTGTAAGTTTCATTTCATAAAAATAGACAAATATTACGAAAACCCTATTTGTATAAGTCACATACTTATAAAATTACAACAAGTGTTTTCATTCCTATTTCACTATAAAATTCGAATCACAATACGAAATTGACTCATCGCAAATTTTTCTCGTTTCTGGGTTTGGAGAGGATTCAAGATTTTTCAACACCACTGGTAAGATATCATGTTTGATGTAGCCATACAAGTTTTTTGAATACATCGGCTGTGCTCTTTTTATGCTGGGACACTGTAAAAAATAAACAGATACAGTAAACGGTGCTATGCTACTGTATAACGGTGATAATTTGATAACTATTGAAAATCATACAAAAAATCAAGAGTAATGAATTGTGTAAAATTATCTTCGAAGCATTTCACGTATTAATTCATTGTTTAGACTTCTGAAATAGAACATTTTTCATAAATTATTCAACTTTTCTTGCACTCAATATGAAAACAACTTTCGTTATTATAAAATATAATTTTTTCTCAAGTGACATTCAGGAAAGATAAAGTTAAAATAAAAAAAATGTATATCAGAACTTGAACAACTTATTTTACAGTAACAAAAGTGAAATTTGTAAAATACCCTGATGTTTATGTTATTTGGATGATAAACAATAATATTTTATTAAAAAAAATGTTTTTTTTCACACCTTAGTTCTGCTTTTGAAAAAAATAAAATATAAAAATAAATCGATTCTTTTTCGTTTATATGGCGAGAAAAATTTTCGAAGTTTAACTTACTGTCAATGATGAATTTCTGGGATCGATTTCGATGCCTTTTTTGAAATTTTTCAGAGCTTGTTTGTCATTGCCCAGTCTAAAGTGCGAGTACATGGCAATGTGCATATGGAGCAATTGATTTTTTTTCGAATTTTCATCATACTTTCCTATTAAGCTTTTCAGAAAATCAACAGAATTTTCAGATGCAATCATTTCACAGCATTCCATGTAACTTACAGCTGCTACAGCATTTCCGTTTTCTGCTGCTTTTTTAAAAAATTCAGCAGCTTCGTTCTAAAGTATTGAAAAAGAATATAAAGTTTCTTACTCTATACACAAACAAAAACAAAAAAAAATGAACATCAAAAGAATTTCAAGAAAAAATAGGATCCTTGGATCGAACTAATATAAAATCATATTAGTCGTTTGAGAGATTTTGAACAATTTTATAGCAAATGATAGTAGTCTCACTCAAATTTTTCTTTTTCAGAAAAAATTTCTCTGTGAAATCTTTCAATATTTTGAATACTTTTCGTCTCTAAATCCTCAAGAGTAAATGAAAATATCATTACACAGTATCTTCTTTCTCGCGATTCGAAAATACACTGAGAAACTTACCAATTTTTTCTTCATTTTCATGAGGTACAACCCTCTGTAATGCAAAAGAGTCGTGTCATCCGGTCTTTGAGACTCGACAAAATCCAAACAATCACTTGCCAACTCGAAGACTTCAAAATTGATAAAACCCAATGCAAGTCGTAACTGAATTTTGCAACATTTCGGTTTCGTTTCGTACATTTCTCGATGTACTTCTTCAGAACGTTTAAACTCTCTATTCTCTCTATAGCATTGTGCCAAATAAATTCCGTAAAACGGATTCTTTGTCAAATGGTATGCTGTGTGGAAGCCGTTTTTCTCTTCGTAGCTCACCTTTTTGGGTGCGCCATACTGTTTTCGTCGATCACGGCGTAAATTTTTCGCATGAAGAAAGTGAAAAATCGCACATTTTTTATTGGCCTCGAGAGCTTTTTTCGAAAATTGTATCGCTTTCAATCTACCTGAAGGAAAATGGCCGAATACTATACTTTTTAAGCCATCGAGAGTGCTTTGGTCGGTCATGTCACGATTTTTGAGACTCGTGATATTGCGCTTGATGTAATCTGATTCAAATTGAAGACCAAGTTTATGCTGTGCATGGATTTGAACAGCATTTACAACATGATACAGAACTTTTTTGGATAACCCTTGCTCTTCTAATTTTCTGAAAGTGAGAAGCTGTTTTTGATTTTTTGTTGTTTATAAAATAACTTTTGTTCGGAATTGTATAAGACAGTTGGAAAAGATAATTATACAAAAATGTTAATTACTATTGTTTAATCTTTTAAAGTATTTTATACTGTTACAAATTGGATGCAATTGTTTAGTACTTCATGAATGAAATTCTTCTACCTAAAAATACTTTATACAAACATAGCTATTTTCTTCATCATTCTTTTTCAAAAACTTACTCTTTATCAACAATCTGCTTCGCCACGTCGAGTTTCAACAAGTTTATCCAAATGCGCTCCAAATCTTCGAGCGATATAGCTCGAAAAATTTAAGTCACCGTCCACATCATCTTCAGAAGGGGAATCACGTCCTCATCATACTCATCTTCTTTTGCTTCGGTAATTTTTGATGTATTTTTTTGCAGAAAATTTTCGACTATATCGTCCATATCCCATTCGTGTGGGCTTTCAAGAACAATTTTATCACCACTAGTTTCATTCATTTTTATAATACTAGAAACAATCTAAATGAATCACAGTTTTGTCACTATTACAGTTTTGATATAAAAGCTTGGAAAAGACGGATTCTACACCGTTTCAGTCGTACTGAATTATGAATCGTCGAAGACACGTTTATATTGCGAAAAAGAGGTGTTATCAAAATGAGATTTCTCAATCAGGAAATACGTTGATTGCTTTTTTATCTACTTCGAGATAAAACTACAATGTTGAAAATGCACGTCAGGTTAATGATTGTTTGAATTTTCATGTGAGTAACTTTTTTGATAACGATTTTCTTTCAAATGCATTTATACACACAATTTCTACTTTCTGAAGAAGACGGGAAATACTGTAATGATGGATCTAGATCTATAGCCTTAGTTTTTCAAAATCGATAATGTAATGATTTCTTTGATATTGTTTATTAATCTCATATATAACTATGGATTGAATTTCTGTATTATACATACTATCAGTCAACAAATTCTAGTAAGTTGACATGATCTTAAATTTAAGTCATAACCGTTTAGGTATGAAAATCATGTTTTTTTTTTTTTTATTATGACGATGAATTATGCAACGTTCTGATTCACTATATTTTATCCAGCTTTTACTGATTTCATCATACCCTAAGACTCTGATCAATTGTGATTTATCTCATTTGCATGAGTTACCTCATTATTATAATCAAATGAAGCAAATTGATGGTTGCAAAGATTAAAAGAGTTTTGCATGGATCAAAGATGTTTTTAAGCACTTCAGCCAGAGAGAAGACAGGCTTACGTTCTGAAGAAAAATTATGTTTCACTCACATTTTGAACAAATATTTTACTTTTGAATATTGTAAAAAGTAGATAAAAAATTTCTGTACATGGTAGTTTTTTCATTTCAACATTTATGAGCATCGTATACTGATTGCACTATAGTCGCTGTGATTTTTGAATTGAAAAATATATTTTTGCTGTGTGAAAAATTATTCGAAAATAAATGATTTTGAGAATGCTGTTACCTGTGGGAAATCTGATAAAAATGAAATGTATGGATATTTACACAAAAAACACAATACTTGCGTTGAAAACTTGAAAACTCGGATTATTTTACAGAAATTTTTAAATCAAGAGACCCGGTAAGGTCGAGAAGGCTAAGGTAAAAAAAAATTTAAAAAGGTGGCCAGATAACCGACCGAGTCTATATTCCCGAGTTGGAGCGATTCTGCCTTACGAACACTCATATTTTGGAAAATATTTCATACTTACGAAATAGATTCAGTTTTATGCGATATTAATCCTGAAACTAGAATTTTTTTCCATTCATCGAATCCTAACACTTTTCCATCCGCTCCTTTATTCACTAAGGAAACAGAGAAAAAGTTTATATTTTTTTTCGCGAACACCAAAACAATGATTAACCCTAAAAACATGTATGGATATATTACCAAGCTTTTTGAAAATGTTTGTAAAATGTGTAGACCGTTGGAAGTATGGTATAACTGCGACATATGCAAGTAATACAAGATAATTATTTAAAATATCACAGTAAAAATTGAAAACCTGAAATCAATTAGAAGCATGTATAAATTTTGTAAATAAAAAATCTGTTTTCAATATCTCGAAAGTTCTGAATTCGAATTATATTGAAGATTTCTAAAATTTTAAAATTACAGGAACGTCGACGATTTCGGAAGATGTCAATAATTCTATGAAATTAAAAAAAAATTTTCCAAACTTGAAAAATGTTGATAATTTTTAGAAATTGTGCTGATCTATATATTCATTTCAACATTAGATAGTCACACTTAATGAAATTTTCCACAAGATTTTATTAAGTTTCTCGTAAAGTACGTTGTTTCAAAAACTTCGATTATAAAGATTATCATTATAGATATTTTGATCAGATTGTTAAGTTAATTTTAGAAATAAGCCACGAAGCTCATCTTTGCAATTAACAATTTTACATTTTTTCATACTTTTACATGTCAACTTTTTCACTCCAAAAACCTACTTTGAAAAGTTTTTGTTTTCACATTCTTATAATTTTTTATGTAAATAAGATGTTTTGTGAATAATTTTCAACTGTCTCTATTCTTGGATTTTTCGTCTTAAAAAAAAATTCCATTTTAAAACCATTTAATTGGTGTTCTCGTCACTTTTTTGCGTTGTACGATATTTGAACAATTAATTTTTGTTAGAAAAACCGCACTATCTTTTGTTCAAAGATCCTTTTAAATTAGCATAGCCTTTTTCAAGATTATTACTCCTTCTGCACATATTTTTGGAACTTGGGTGAATTCCACCTTGTGTTACTTTTATGTGATTCTACTGGTGACCATCTAGAGTTAAATATAGGTTAAAACTTTATTAGAGCTTTTTAAAAGTTTCCTAGCCTTTTAAAAAAATTTGATATTTTTATGGAATAATATGAAGATTTATAGAATTTTGTGCTCTGAATTTGAAGTAACGTAAATTTTTCTAATTCGAAAAAATCTTTCAGTCAAGAGTATCTTTACAGTTTAATAGTTTTTTAAGTATATTTTGTAGATATATTTTCATTGTATACATACGATTTGAATGATTTTCTACCATTCTAATAAAAAGCTATGAATATTTTTAAATTTCGATGCTTCAGTTAGTAAGTTTTATTTTTTTTTCAATATATATAACTTTCCAAATATATTCATACCTTCTCTTTTTTTGTTTTACGTTATTGAAAATGCTGCAGGATTTTCTCGTTTTATCTAAAGAATTTCTCGTTGTATCTAGGATTTCTAGAATACGATGACGTAGAATTCAAAGTTTTAACCATATCAATCATTTCGACAAAAATTATTTTTATAACATTATCTTTATTAATTTCTCGCACATCAAGTACCTTGCATATTTTACGAGTATTTCCGTGATTAAGGAAATTTTCTGGTATTTTTATGAATTTCTAGATAGACTACTAGAATTGAATGATCAAGAAACCAAAGTTTTAATAATTTCCAGAATTACGTAATTTTTGGAAAAAATCCAGTTTACATTTATATAAATACCATTATATTCTAGTATTTTGAGCATCTTATTGTAATTATTAAATTTCGTAAGGTTTTTAGCTAATAAAGAACTTGACGAAAAAATTCTATTATACACATCTGTTATATAACTGAAAAAAAATCGATACGTATTTTCTCGTTTTTTTTATTAATTGAGAATTGCAGGATATACTGAGGGTTTAGAATGTAGAATGGGGGTGTGACGTCAAGATCCATATAAATTTCTATTGTCTTTATATGGATGGTGAGGTCACATCATTTTTTTTAAATCTCTTTATCTCCAGCTATTTCCAGCCTCTCAAAAAAAGGAAAGATACGAGTTAGTTTTTTTTTAATCTCTAGTTTACACCTGAAATGGTTTTACAAAATTTTTTCAAGTCAACAGGGCCGGATTAACAAGTAGGCAGAATAGGCAGTTGCCTGGGGCCCCCGATTTTAGGGGGCCCCCGAAAAATGAAAAAGACTTCTAAAATTTTCTTACAAACATACAATTCTAGAGAGTGAAAGAAAAATATAATCAGAACTGAAAATAATTGAAAAAATACGAAATAATAAAGCAAACAAAGTGAAATCACAATTGACTTGAATAGAAGCCTTCAAGCGGAAATTTCAACGTGAATGATGAATGAGTGAATGATGGATGACAAATGACAAATAAATTAATGTATCATTTGACAGGCTCAGAGGCAAAACGACACAAGAATTCCCAAAAGAAAGACCGACTTATGTGAGTCAGCATATTTTTTATCCTTTCTTGGAAATTCTTGTGTCGTTTTGCCTCTGAGCCTGTCATTTGGTATCATTTAACAAATACGTTTTCGTGAATGTCGAGAATAGAAATCATGAAAGGTCGAGAATATTCGAGAACAATAAATGACTGGAATTTTCTGTAATATTCTGGAACACTTGAATTTGTATATAAGACGAAGAATTCGCTGTACGGGGATAGTCACGTCTGAGAATACTCACCGTGAACAATAACTAGTGTAAAGTGAATAAGTGAATGAAATATCCTTGTTATATCTCGTAAATGTCCGCGTTTTTTTCTTTACCGTAGTGAGACCATCATTTTTCGGGAGTGATAGTTTAAGTGCAATACACTAGTAAATACTTAAAACCATCGTTTGTGTCTTAAGTTGTTATTTTGTACAAAAATGTCTCGTTCATATTAAGTGGTGCGCAAAAAAGAAAGGTTGCCGAAGAAAAACGATCACGAACAAGTGCAGTGTTAGAAAAAAGTTCCAAAACTCGACAATTATTTTCATCGGAACGTAAAAACACCAAATTCATCAGGCAGTCAAGGACTTGCAACTAGTCCTGAATTGAACGATGATCCAGTCAACTCAACACCTAATCTTCAAACCAATTTCTTGTGGGCGAAAGTGTACATAAAAATCAAGGTGTAGAAATTTCCAACCGTTCCAACGATCCAGGAAAATGGGAAAAATTTACTAGTGAAGATGTAAGATTTTGGATTGAACATGGGCCATCCACATGTCAAAATTCAACTGGACCATTCGAATCATCTAAGCGTTGGTATGAAAACGAATCAACATCGAGATATTGTTCGCCCAACGTATTTTTTGGGACTAAACCAAATGGAGAGAAAAACAAACCGAGATTGGCTTATTTTATTCACCAATGAAAGGTGATGTATGATTTGAATCAATTTCTTTCACGAAATTCACTCTATTTTTTGAGAAAGAATCAGGTTTTTTTCTAGCAAGAAAAAAAAATCCCTTAAAAAATAAAACTTGAGGTAACGAATTCGCTTAAAAGTAACTTCTAATTTCTTACTTGAAAATTTATGAGTAACCTTGTAATAAAACCAAGTTACATTAACTTAAACAAGTTACATTAACTCAACCAAGTTTCTTTTAAAAGTAACTCACCCACCCCTTAATTCATAGTTTGTGTATCATTCACATAATTTGTAACACTGTGTGACCTCAAAAATTACAAAAAAAAAAAAAAAAAAAAAAAAAAATACGAAACCTGTCTACATTGGCTGGTGATGATTCTTTAAAACTTCCATTACATTTTTTTTTCAAATTTAGCCCTCGTTTTCGATTTACTCATTAAATTAATTTTTTTTAAAAGCATGCTTTTGATCACGTAATATTGGTCCTTTTTTTCGAACAAAAGACTAGTTGTGTCCTCTTATTAACCTGATCCCGTTTCTGGAATAAAATAGGTCAAAAACTGCACGGGGAAAAAATTTGAAATAGCGGTCAATGAGTCTTTTTTTTATATTCTCTGACCCTGAAAAAACATTCAGAGAAAAGAAAACGGAAAATGACAGAAAACCGGAAAGCCGGTCGAATAAATAGACTTAACATTAAAAAAACCTGTAAAGAAAGTATTCAGGGGGTCATTACCAACCATCTAGACAGGTTTCGTTTTTTTTATAATTTTCAAAATTATTTTTAGGCACACAGTGTAATTGATAATAATAATTTTTTGGTTTTTATTCACAGGGTCTGTCTATTGTTTTTATTACATGCTATTTCTACCACCCGACCAATCGATAAAACTTTCTCGTGAAGGATATGATGACTGGAAAAACATCGGAAGTCATTTACAACAGCATGAAAAAAATCCAAAACATCGGGAGTGTTTGCTGATTTACCGGCAAAACGAAAGGACGAAAATATAATCTGCCAGAACTACTCGAGAATGAACTACTAAGTGAAAAAAAATACTGGCGCGACGTTTTAAAACGGGTAGTTGCTGTCATTACCACATTAGCAGAGCGAGGTTTGTCATTCAGAGGTTCGAACGAGCAATTCGGGGTGCCGGGCAACGGAAATTATCTAGGGTTACTTGAACTCGTTGCGAAATTCGATCCTTTTTTGCAAGGTCATATTGTTAGATACGGCAATGCTGGGACAGGTGTAACTTCTTACTTATCGAAGACGATCTGCGAGGAGTTCATTAACATTATGGGTAAAAAAGTCAGATCATACATTTTAAAAGAGGTTACTTCGGCTAGGTATTTTAGCTTATCTGTCGATTCGACTCCTGATGTACCGCATGTTGATCAATTGTCTATTATTTTAAGATATGTTTCTCCGAACGATTTTCAACCAGTCGAAAAATTTATAACTTTTCTTCAGTTGGAAGGTCATACTGGTGAAAGTTTAGCGAATCAAACTTTAAACTTTCTTACTGAAGACTGTGGTTTAGATATTCAAAATTGTAGAGGACAATCATATGACAACGCATTCAACATGTCCGGAAAGTATAAAGGTGTGCAAGCAAGAATATTGAGTTTGAATGAGAATGCGATCTATGTTCCCTGTTCCGCGCATTCCCTTAATTTGGTTGGAGAGCATACTGTGAAGTGCTGTTTTTATGCAGTAGATTTTTTCGTCATCATGCAGACATTATATAATTTTTTTTCCGCTTCCACCTATCGTTGGGGCGTATTAAAAAATAAAATAAACAATGAGAAAACTTTGAAGACATTGTCAACTACACGCTGGGAAGCACATTCGAATGCGACGAATGCAGTTTACGATTCATTTGATATCATATTAGAGGCTCTAGAAATCATTGCTGATGATGAATCACAAAATACTGATACTCGTTATGAGGCGACGTGTATCGCGAATAAAATGCAAAAATTCGAATTTGGTTTCATGTTGATTTTATGGAAGTCTATTTTGACTGCTATGCGTTCAGTGAGTAAGTCATTGCAAAGTGAAAAAGCAGATTTGCAAACGTGTGCTTCTTTGTACGGATCGTTAGAAGAGAGTTTAGCTTCATTCCGTGAAAAGTTCAATGATATCGAGGAAAAAACAAAACGGTTATTACATGGTGTAGGTTATACAGAAATCGTAAAACGTACTCGTCGTAGAAAAAAACAACCTAATGACGGAAATGCTCCAGAAGTAGAATTTTCGCCTCGCGATGATTTTAGAACAAAAGGTTTCCTCGAAATCATCGACAATCTTCACAGTGAAATCAAACGGCGTGCGAAAGTGTATATGGAAGTTTCAGAGAGATTTGCATTTCTCATCAACTTTTCTCTAAGTGATGGAGACCTCCACGAAGCTATAAATAACTTAGTTCGTTTTTATCCTAGAGATTTGGAAGAATTTTTCATTGAAATGAAACAATTCCAAAGTTACGTGAACTCCAGATACACCGATGCACAAAAAAATCATAGTCATTTGTATAAGATTCTAATGGAAGATCAATTAGCCGAAGTATTTCCTAACACAGAAATAGCTCTTCGAATTTTTTTAACATTAATGATCACAAATTGTTCTGCCGAACGATCCTTCTCGCAATTAAAAAGAATCAAAGCTGCTGAAAGAGCTACAACGCGACAAGAGCGACTCGAGATGTTAGGTATACTTTGCATTGAGTCAGATTTATTGAACAAAATCGATATTGATGATATAATTGATGAATTTGCCGAAAACAAATGTAGAAAACGACATGTTTAAAATGTAGATAGTAATTTTATTGATATTATTACATTGTGACAATAAAATTTTTATGAAAGGTATAAGTTTGTATTTTTAATCGAAAAAAGAAGTGAACGGACGTAAAAAAAGGGCCCCCAAATTGATGGTTGCCTAGGGCCCCGTTGAGGGTTAATCCGGCCCTGCAAGTCAAGTTCCCTATTCAGAGATTTTTAGTATTTTTTTTGGATCGATTTTTTTATACATATATCTTCAATTAGATGCTTGAAGAATCAAAGGTTTATTGAAATCAAGAATATTTAATAACTTTTGAAAAAATTTAACCAACAACTACCGGTAATAAAAAAAATTAATAAATTTTTTAATATTTATTTTGTATGATATTAAATTTTGTAGGATTTTCTGGGTAATTTAAAATTGTTTGATATTTTAATCGATTTTAATGTAAATTTTTTAAATTTAATCAGGCGCGTAGGGGAGAGGGGGGTTTGGTGATTTAACCCCCCCCCCCCTAAATTCCAGTACTTATGCATATATTTTCATATCTCTTTTTTGGAAATATGATTTTCGGTAAAAGTGATAATGGATTTATTTTTTTTGGAAACTGTGTTTTTTCTATCTGATATGTTTTTTTGTACTATAAGAAAACTTTTGTGTTTGTAATCGTAGCATTTGAAACTAGCTACATCATTTTTATTTCTCGAGTATTAGGAATTTCCTTCCACAATATCCAGGGTGCATAAGCTTTCTTTATTTCAATATCCTTACGGAATTGAAATATATATATTATGAATTTTAACGTGTAAAAAAAAAACAATTTCCAACTATGCTCAAATATTTGACAAGAATACTGAGGAGTACATACAAAGAAAGGTGATGAAAAAATGAAATTATTTATATGTTTTGTAAATTTATGTACTTGAAAATTTTAAAGTGATTTTTTTCATTCAGTTTTCAAAGTTAACGTTATTGGAAAAGTCACATTAATTTTTTACGGGGATATAATGCAAACGATTAGGTGAGTAGAAGAACTTATAAAAAATTAACCGAGAAAATTTGGATGGAATGAAAAAACGTTTGTTCAGAAATAAAAAACACTTGGAATCTTATTTTTCTAAACTTTTTATAAAAGTTGTATAGAAAGGTGTTGAAACGGAACTCCAGAATCATGCAAATAAAGGTTGTAAATTTTCAATTATTCCCATGCGTGACTAGAATGCTTAGAAATATCATAAGCATTAAATGTAAAGCTTAAAATTATCAAAATGATTCATGTATATTCCGCCAACTAAATAAACTCTTTGGACTCATAATAATCGTGAAAATTATAATAATTTATAGACTCACTCTTCATGTACAATCTACTTTGCGGCATCAATTTTCACAAGGTACAATTTAATATTATCCAGATCTTCCACCAAAATCGCTCTAAAAATTTGGGTCACAGCCCAAATTATTCTGAAAAGTGCAGTTTCGTCTTCGTTGCAGTCATTTTCTATGTCTCTAAAAGTTTTCGATTGACTTTTTTGGAAATAATCCTTCGCCATATATTCCATTCTCCATTCATGTGGACTTCCGAATTACTACCACCAGCACTCATATTTACATTGACTTTGCTAAGACAATATGAAAAAAAAATTTATCCAAGTTTCCGACTATAAAATGTTCGATCGGCGATTCGACAATATCAGATTTTATCTTTGATTAATAATATAGTTATCATTGAAAGAAACAGTGGAGTGTCACTTGTCGCGATCTGATTCATCGCCCAGACTGAATTTTAAATAAGTACAGCTCTTTCATATTGCGAGAGATATAGTGAGAATGAAAGTTCTTCATTAGGTAATCTGTTAATCACTCTTTTATCGGGCGTCTGATAAAACTACAATGTAAGTGTTTCACATCCGATCGAAGCTTCTTCTTTATGATTGTAAAGGTATTGTCTTAACAATAACTATATTTTAAATGCAGCGTTACGTGCAATTTGTAACTATCATAGACATATAGAGCTTTTCTCTTTTAAATTAATGATGAGGCATAGTATCCTAAATTGCTTATCAGTCTATTTTTGTATGACATTTTGATACAGTGATTATGAAATTCTGTGAGATTAAAAGACTTTCAAATTCACATTATTACCATATCTCTGTCAGTTTTAATAAAAAAATATATATATGTATACGTACTGATCATGTACAACGTAATGTTGATAAAGATGTCATACATTTATAAAAATTCTGATTCATTCAGTATTATCTCGCTCCTGCTAATTTACTTTTTGTTTTACCATTATTATTTTTGTTTCTTTTACATATATGTAAAAGCTATAAAAATTGTTGAGTAAACTTTACAATATTGATTTTATGACCTTATATTTACATATACTTAAAAGTCTTTGTCAAAGTATTTTTCATGAAACTGCTAACATAACTTCGAAATAAAATATCACTTTTCAGAATATGCATGTCATACACTACAGGACATCCCGGAAATTGCGATTATTAAGAAAACGACCTCATCTTAACAATGAAAGAAACATTGAACCGATATTAATTGCTAACATTGTAGTTTTATCAGATAGAAAGTAATTAGAAGATCAAAGAAACTTATTTCAACAATGCCTCTCGCAGTATAAAAGTGCTTTCACGACTATATTGGAGCCTGAGCGACAAATAATCAGATCACGAAATTTCTAAGTGACACTTTGCTGATAATATCGATAATGAATTTATTATTTATTTAAGATGAACTCTGTCATTGACGAAAATTCCGAATCTTGATTCGATAGCACTAGACTCGCAATAACTTTGTTTCTGTTAAAATGAATAAGAATATGAGTGCCATTGAAATACGTTTGGAAAGTGCACTTGAATGGGGGATGGGTGATATTGTGAAAAATTATTTCCAAAATGATAAACCAAAAACTTCCGAAGATATAAGTAATGACTACAGTGAGGATGGAATTCCACTTCTCAGAATGATGTGGGCCGTGACCAATATTTTTGGAGCTATGGTGATGGACGATTTGGACAACATCAAATCAAACTTGTTAAAACTTGATTCGTAAATAATGAAAAACTGATTTTTTGAAGAGCTTCCTACATTGAAAAAAAGGTAATAAAACTCGAAAGAAATTATGGAGAAAAATTTTTCGAAAAAGCAATAATTACCTGTATGAAAAAGACAACTCTACTTCTAAAAATATCAGTATTATCATTGAGACAGATTCGATACAGTATACCGAATAAACTTTTCTTTTAGAAATTTGAAACAACGAGGGTTATCTAAAAAAGTTCTGGAGCATGTTGTAAATGCTGTTAAAATCCACGCACTGCATAAACATGGTCTTAACTTTGAAGCCGATTTTATGAGATGTAATATCACAAGTGTCGAAAATCGGGACGATACGGACCAAAGCACTCTCGATGGCCTAAAAAGTATAGCGTTCGGCAATTTTCCTTTGTGTGCACAATTTTGAAATGTGCGATCTTCCACTTTGTGCTGGCAAAAAATTTACGCCGCAATCGACGAAATAATAAATTTGGCCTTCGACACAGACCAAGCTTGAAAGAAAAAGGAGCTTATTTCAGAGCTTATGATTTGTCGAAAGATTCAATTTTCTGTATTCACTTAGCAGAGTGCTACAAAGACTCTAAAGAGTTCGAAAATTCTGAAAGACTATATCGGAAAATTCACGCAGAAAACCCGGTAAGTTACACGATACATTTGCATCTTGCCTTGGGTTACATTTATTTTGAGATCTTTGAATTTGCGGAAAAGTGTTTGGATTACGTTGCAACTCAGTGGCCGGAAAATAAGACATTATTTCACTACAGAGGCTGTATCTTATGAAGTCGAACAAAAATTTAGTAAAATGTTTACTAGATTTTCACATATTATTTGTCACTCTCAGGTGATATTTTTGGAGGCTAACTTTGTATATCGTTTGTTAATTTTATTCTTATTGCTTATTTCAGTATTGCCGAAAAAGACAACGTACAATATGATCGTCTTTATTTTATTTTAGAAAGTAGCTGCCATATTTTTGAAAAAAGTGGATAGAAAAGTGTGAGGAAAACTCGATCGAAAGTCAAGAAATCCATATGAACATTGCTCTGTACTCGCATTTTCGACTGAAAAATCGCAAACAAGCTTTGATCTATTTCAAAAAAGCTATTGAAATCGACCCAAAGAGCATGTCACTGGAATTAAGCAAAATTTCTTGAATGCTAGTGAATTTACATGAGTGATATATTCTATGTTTTTTATGTATTTATGAGTCATCAATTCATTTTCAAAATGCTTCAAGAGTAATGTTGAGATGATCATATTATTCGGCTCTTTTACAGTTGATGGAGTGAAATTAATTACATTTGTAAAATGATATCTCATTCATTCAATTTTCCGTTTTATAGAAATTTAGTATGAAAAGAGTGAAACATATACTGGACAAAAACCTGTACGACTATTTAAAACACGATTACCTGCCGATTGTATTGATAAATCTTCACTCTTCTCCAGATGATGGAACCAAAACGATTTGCGATGAGTTGATGTCGTACTGTGATTCTTATTTGAATAATATGAAACCGTGAAAAGAACTCTCCAGAATTTTTATACGATGCCTAAGTTGCAACAGAATTATATCTTTTTACAACAAATGGTTTTGTTAGAATCAATGGTAAAAAAGTTAAATTTCAAGGACCACGAAGTTTACAACACTATTTTACGTGTAGTTAAATGAATGTGATCGACGACAGAATCCAAATGTAATGAAAGGGAAAAAACAGAAGTTTTACTTCGTTTTGTATGTATTAATATTTAATCAATAAATAATAAAAGCTTTGATGCAACAGTGTGATACATTCATGAATGGAATATCGTCGTATATGCTGGAATATTGTCTTATGTGCTAAGCACGCGCCGACATTTGAGTAAAAAAAACGGTAAGGAAGAGTGTTAATAATTCCGAACTATTATATTTGATGAGATTCCATTCAAATAAAACTTCCGGTAAACGAGGGTTTTGACTCGATTGTAACGATCAATTTCCTCAGCTGTTCACAATTGCTTGTACCAGTTGCGTTTCTACAAAAACCACGGTTGTAGAAAATTCTTTTAAATTCTTTGTTTCAAGGTGAATACAGGAATTTCCATGTCTCATATATTAAATGGAAACAGAGTTGTTCTAATTGAATTCAGTTAATTTTACCTAAATATATGGTCAAAGAAAAGTTTTATTCATAAATTAATTTTTTTTTAGTTATTTACCGCATGAATGACAATATGCAGTACATATTAGAAAAATATTTTTTAATGCACCCTGCCAGACAGCGACCTTATATTTTTCACGACGTGCTATGATTTTTTATAGTTTCTATGTTTACACTGTTCTGCATCATTTTCTGTGCATTTACACTTTTTTCGTGGTTTGCAACAATTTCTTCTAGTTTTTCATGAGTTTCCATTGTAAACTATTTGGTTTCTTTCATGTTCTATAGTTTATGGTGTTGAACAGTAAACTATGATAATTAGAGTTGTTTCTCATAAGAATTAATGGTCACGCCATGACTTCTTCATCGCCATTTTCCATGGTATTCTTTGGTTTTCAATTATTTACTCTAACTTTTAAAGCTTTCCTATAGTTTTTAAGATGTTTATAGTTGTGAAAAATAACGTGAAACTATACGTTTAGTATATATTTGTTCTTTATTTTTATCTTAAGTCATGCCTACAAAACTCAACGAATTTGACAAAACATACTCCAAAATAGGCACACAACGTTGGGAAATCTTATAAGTTTCATTATATAAAAATAGAAAATTTTGCGGAAATCCTATTTGTATAAGTCACATACTTCAAAAATTTCATCACGTTTTTTCACTTTTTTTTCACATCGAAATTCGAATTACAATACGAAATCAACTCGTCGCAGATTTTTTTCGTTTCTTGATGTGGGGAGGATTCGAGATTTTTCAACACCACTGGCAAGACGTCACGTTTTATGTATCCATACAAAGTTGAATACATCGGCTGTGCCTTTTTTATACTGGGACACTGTAAAAAATTAAACAGATACTGTAAACGATGTTATTATATTCTACTGTACAACGCTAATAATTTCATAACTATAGAATATCATAGAAAAAATAATTGAAAGTTATAAATTGTGTAAAATTATCTTAATACCATTTTTTTAAGTATTTTATTGTTTAGACGTTTGAAATTGTACATTTTTCATAAATCGAACTTTTCTTGCTCTCAATATGAAAACGACTTTCTTGAATGTAAAATATAATTTTTTTCAGCATATGACACTCAGGAAAGATAAAGTCAAGATAAAAAAAAAGTACATCAGAACTTAAAAAATTTATTATACGGTAACAAAAGTAAAATTTGTAATTTACTCTGATGTTTATGGTAGTTGGATAATAAACAATAAAATATTATTAGAAAAACTGTTCTTTTTTTTTACAGCTTAGTTCTGCTTCAACTAGGAAACCATTAGTGAAAAAAATTAAAAAAAAAAAAAAAAATGATTGATTCTTATTTGTTTCTATGACGAAAAAAGTTCCAGGCATAGAGTTTCTACAAATTTACATTTCTGTTATTCCAAATGTTTCACTTACTGTCAGTGACGAATTCTTGGGATAGATTTCCAAGATTTTTTTGAAATCTATCAGAGCTTGTTTGTCATCGCCCAGTCTAACGTGCGAGTACATGGCAATGTGCATATGAACAAGTTGATTTTTTTTCGAATCTTTTTTACACTTTTCTATCAAGCTCTTCAGAAAATCAACAGAATTTACAGATGCAATCATTTCACAGCATTCCATGTAACTTACAGCTGCTACAGCATTTCCGTTTTCTGCTGCTTTCTTGAAAAATTCATCAGCTTTGTTCTAAAGGGTTCAAAAAGAAAATGAAGTTCTTTTCTCTTTCTACAACGAAATTGGAAAGTGTAAGGGTATTTTTTCAAAAGGTAATGGAATCATTTTTTCAAATTGTTATTGATATTTCAATGTAGAATTTTTATATCATGAAAAAACAACATGAGAGTGTCAGTCAAAAATATGATCCTAAAATCACTTATAATTTTTTTCAATTATTAAATAATTATCATTTATGTAATTACCTTTTCAGCTATTGAACAGAAAGTGATACTATGTACCATTTTTTAGACAGAAAAATTTAATTTTTGTCTCCCAGATAAAATGACACTGAAAAATTTTTCAGTTAATATGCTTGAACATTAATTTTTTCGTTTTGAAATCCCTACACGCGAATTCACATGTCATCACGCATTATCATTCAATTTTTAAAAATTGATAATCCACTGCAGATCTCACCAGATTTTTCTTAGATTTCATGAGGTATAACCTTTTGTAATGCAAAAATGTCGTGTCATCCGGTATTTGGGACTCAATATAATCCAAACAATTACTTGCTAATTCAAAGACTTCAAAATTTATGAAATCTAATGCAAGTCGCAACTGAATCTTGCAACATTTTGGTTTCGTTTTGTATATTTCTCAATATACTTCTTCAGAACGCTTCATCTCTTTATTCTCTTAATAGCATTGAGTCAAATAAATACCGAACAACTGATTTTCAGACAAATAGTGTGCTGTGAAAAAACCATTTTTCTCTTCTCTGCTCAATTTTTCAGGCCTCCCATATGGTTTGCGTCGATCACAGCGTAAATTTTTCGCATGAATAAAGTGAAAAATCGCACATTTTTTATTGGCTTCGAGAGCTTTTTTCGAAAATTGTATCTCTTTTAATCTACCCAAAGGAAAATGGCCGAATACTATACTTTTTAAGCTATCGATAGTGCTTTGGTCGGTCATGTCACGATTTTCGAGACTCGTGATATTGCGCTTGATGTATTCGGCTTCCAATTGAAGACCAAGTTTACGCAGTGCATGGATTTGAACAGCATTTACAACATGCTCCAGAACTTTTTTAGATAACCCTTGTTCTTCGAATTTTCTGAAAGTAAGAGAAAGATTATTTTGGAGGTTTATTTTTTAGAGTCTCTGTTATAAATGATATGATCATTGGAAACAACTGATAACCTGAAAATAGCGTGACTCATCCAAACATGTTTTTTAAAAAATAACAGATGATTTTTTTTTAAGTTATATTTTTCATATATTTCACGTCTTTTTTGCATAAAAAGTGATTGACAGGACATCACGGTTCAGTTATACGAGAAAGTTTTATATAAATTTCAAAAAAGGATTTGTAACCCGAATAAAAGTATAATAATTGATATCTATCTACACTATACTGTAAAGATAAAGAATATTTGTAGTTAATGACAAAAATTAATATACAGTCTGTTATTTAAGAGCGTGGTCACGAGTACTAGCGATCGGTAAAGTAAAATGGTGTGATATTTTTTTCTCACACAGAGAGGAGTATTGTCATTCATGCTTCGTGAAAGTGGATCAGCTAACTATTGTTTTCAATTCGATCTCAGCATTTTTATAAAATGAGTACTACGTACGCTTCGCGCTTCGAAGCAGTTTTTTTGTGCTCGCACCCTAAAGATCCCAAAATGACCCAAGCGGCTGCTGCGAAATATACGCAAAACTGAAAACAGTTTGTAAGTAAGTCGTTGAATCGTTTCAAAGCGGTGAAAAATGTCGATAACTTCCCGAATCGAGGTTCTGTCGGTGTAGTGTCGGAAAAAGACGAAAAAGTGATTTGTGACCTGTTTTTGAAAAATGCGACATTAACTTTGCGTGAAGGTGCTTCGAAATTGTACAAAAAAGATTTGAACATATCGTACGAAACTGTTCGTAGACATTTGATCGCAAATAATTTGAAATTTCGAAGTTCTTTGCAAAAACCGATGTTGACTGAAAAACATGTCCAAAAACGTCTCGAATGGGCCAGAGATAATTTGGATCGTGACTGGGGCAATGTTATCTTCACCGATGAATCTTATTTTTGGGCCTTTCCTATCATCAGGCATGCCTGGGCCACACCCACCAACAAATTGCTCCAAAGGACCATAAAAAATCCTGTGAAGGTCCACGTTTGGGGATGTTTTTCAGAAAGAGGATTTGGGAAGTTGCGCGTGTTCACGGACAACCTAAACTCTGTGAAAATGAACCTCATTTACAAGAAAGCTTTGTTGCCGACGCCTAAAAATTGGTACAAGAAGAAATGTGACAATTGGATTCTCCAGGAGGACAACGACCCGAAACATCGAAGCTAGGCCTGTCGCTTGTGGAAGGAGCAAAATGGTGTCGTGACTTTAGATTGGCCGTCTTAGTTGCCCGATGCTAATCCAATTGAAAACTTTTAGGCTCAAATGAAGATGAAGCTTGAAGAGAACCGACCCTGCAATTCGAAGCAGCTTATTCGCCGAATTCACAAAATTTGGAGGTCGTTTTCAGAAGAATACGCGAAAAATCTCGTCCAAAGTATGCCTCGAAAATGCCAAGCCATAATTGACGCTGAAGGTGATTGGACCTGCTATTAATGTATTTGCATGGAAGTTTTTGATCAAATAAAAAAATATTTGAAAGAATTTTCGCACTGAGTCTTTTCATTTTCTCACAACAGTGACTATGCTCTTATGTAACAGACTGCACATCTCTTTCCAGCAGCTTCTTCTACTTCATTGTAAGCTATCGTTAAAAAAAGTATAAGACAGTAGAAAAAGATAATGAGTTTTATAAACTGTTGATGTATGCAATTAAACAATTTTAAAAATATTGGTTTAGTGTTATGTACGCTACGAATGTTTTACTTGAGAATACACTTATTATCATTGTGATTTTACGCCTTACTCTTCATAAATAATCCGCTTCGCCACGTCAAGCTTCGACAAGTTTGTCCTGATGAGCTCCAAATCTTCGATAAAAATAGCTCGGAAAATTGTAGTCACGATCCACATCAAAAGTGGAATTGCGTCTTGATCGTAGTCATCTCCTATTTCTTTAGTAATTTTCAGTGCATGTTTTTGAAAGTAATCCTCCACTATATCGTCCATTTCCCATTCATGTGGGCCTTCAAAAGAACTTTTCTCAGCACTTATTCTATTCATTATAATGGTATTGTAGACAATCGATATGAATCGAAATTTTATAACCAACAAAATTTAGATTGACAGACTTTAAAAAAAAAAGATCGTACTCAGTTCGAGCAATCTTATTTCATGGCTCATACTGAATAATGAATCATCGAATACACGCTTATATTGCGAAGAGTATTATCAAAATGAGATTTGTCGATCAAGAAATCCGTTGATTGCTTTTATATCTGCTTCGTGATAAAATTACAATATTAACAATGGGCAATTCTGCGCGTGACCCACGGAAATTCGGATGAAAAATCCTGCATATTTTATCATGCAAAACTTCACGTAATCAACTTCGCGTGGTATCACCAACTTTATCGTAAAGAGCAGTGAATTCACTCCATGATTCACCTCTTTACATTTACTTTGTACCTCGGAGAAGATTTTTGGAATTTTTTTTTTTTTTTTTTTGAAGCGTGCCCTATGAATAAGACGGACAGAAATTTATTACTCATGTAATTCTAGTGCAAGTATGAAAGGTTCTGATTCACTGGATCATATAATTGCTCACTGATTTCATGATATTGGGAAACTCTGATATACTCTCATTTTGTATCTCGTTCACATTAGTTATCGCACTATTTATGTCAAATGGAGTGAATTGATACTTGCGAGGACTGAGCATGTTTTGCATGGAACAGAATTTTATTGTTGAGCATTCCAGCAATTAGAAAGTAGAGACTAGACTCATACTGTTGAAAATTTTTTTTTAATGATTTTTGATGCACCTTTTGTATTTTTTAATAGATTCTGAACAATGGATAGACGAATTTCTGAATATGCTAATGTTTTACTTTTCAAATTTTTCAGAATCGTACGCTCTTTTTACTATTGTTGTTGTGTCTTTTCGATTTCAAAATTTATTTCTGCAATGTATAAAAAAAATTAATTATTTTAGATGATTTCGACTCTTGTAACATGGAAATATATAGATTCCAGAAAATCTTATAAGATTTTTAAACAACTTGTATGAAGTATTTCTTATTAGTTGATCAATAATTGAGATATATACTATGAATATTTTTTTTATAGTGCTTTCGTATTATTATTATTTTTAAATATAGAATCGCGTTTTGAAATTCTCTTTTATTAAGATATTATTCGCAGCATATTTTTATTTGCTAATTTCTCATGTATTTTTTATTTCTTATAATTTATTCATATTTTTAATTTCATTTTATTACGATCGTATTTTGATCTAAAGGATTATTTTCTACCAAACGTTTAATGATTACAGAATTATTATTCTAATTTTTGTCATTATTATTCCTTCTATTATTATTTTGTTCTTCTATTTGATTTTTTTAGTAATATTTTTTTTCTTAATTATTATTTACATTTTTGAATTATTTCATGATTGTGCTATTATTTCGATTAAAAAGCAACTTAGTTAGGTTTCGACGGAAACCAAAATAATATACTGAATACACCGGTTGAATCAAGATAGAAAGCATCTAAGGTTAATATTTTGGCAGCTAATACAAGGAAGCAAACTTGCCACCCCCTGCGTATAAGTCTCCTAAGTACGTAAACGTATAGTTGTGACAGGTATACGCATTTTTCAGTGTAGAGAGTACGTTCTGGCTTGCGTTACAACGTCTTTTAAAAAACACTAACAAAGTTAGAAAAAAGAAAATTTTCAGTTTGATTTTTAATGATTTCATCACCAGTGTAGAGTAGATCCTAAACTTGGACTGAATTAAGTTTTCTAGTAAACTTACCAAATCTTTTCTATTTGGGAAATTTCTTCAAAAAAGTACCTACCTATTTCTGTGACTTCCCGGCATAACCGAAAAAATCACTACTGCCATCATAAGATTTAAAATTTCATCAGAATATCATGTAAAATGAGCCTTATGGCGATAGTGACTATTTTGGTTATGCCGGGAAGCCACAGATTTAATCTTGAAGATGAATCAAATTTTTTCAAAATTGCTGCTGACATTGAGGTATGGTCAGTGGTAATATGAAAACAAATAAATAAATGCATCGGCAGGAACAGGCTAATACCGAATAAAAAGTTTTTAAAATTATGTTATCCTTATCAAAATCAGATACATAGTTAAAAAGAGTTAATTTCTCTTGATGAAAAAAAAAAAAAAAAAAAAAAAAAAAAAAAAAACTTTCATAGACGAAGACGTTGCCTAAATTTGAAAGTCTCTTTATCTTACAAAATTAAAAATTTTTTGGTTATAGATGTCTTACAAAACAAAATCTATAGTGGTATATCAGAATAATGAGCAATTTACGATTCTCTACCTCATCATTGACGAAAACGTAAAAAAGCATTTATTTCGCTGAAAAAACTATTTGGTTGCAGGAACTAAGTTAGTTGGTTAATATAGGCCCCAGCCAAATTTATGGTACTCGTAACCAAGTTTGTGTTGCAGCAACCAAATTTTCGATCGACGCTATTAACTTTATTGTTGCAAGAACCAAAAAAATCTTGGTCTAGTCTATATTGGTTGCTGTAATAAAGTATTTTTTTCAGTGTTTCTTTCATAGACACAAATTGCACGTAACGGTGCATTTAAAATATAGTTATTGTGGAGAAAATGACTTCGCCTTCATAAAGAAGAAGATTTGATCGGATGTGAATCACTTACATTGTAGTTTTATCAGACGCCAGATAAAAGAGTGATTAAAAGATAAGCTAATTAAGAACTTACATTTTCACGATATCTCTCGCAATATAAAACAGCTGTTTTTATTTAAAATTCAGTCTGGGCGATTAATCCGATCGCGACAAGTGACACTCCACTGTTTTTTTCAATGATAACTTTATTACTTATAAAATTAAAAATCTAATACATATTGTCGAACCGCCGATTGAACATTTTATAGTAGAAGAATTGGATAATTTTTTTTTTTATACTGTCTTAGCGAAATCAATGTAAATATGAGTGCTGGTGATTATGATTTTGAAAGTCCACATGAATGGGGAATGGAATATGTGGTGAAGAATTATTTCCAAAAAAATAAATTGAAAGCTTATACAGGCATAGAAAATGAATACAACGAAGACGAAATTCCACTTCTCAGAATAATGTTGGCTGTGATTCAAATTTTTGGAGCAATTTTGGTGGAAGATCTGGATAATATTAAATTGTACCTTGTGAAACTTGATGTCGCAAAGCAGATTGTACATGAAGAGTGAGTCTATAAGTTGTGAAAATTTTCACGATTGTTATAATTTCAAAAAGTTTATTCAAGAAGCAGAATTTTTATGAATCATTTTTAAAAATTTAAGCTTCACACTATTAATTTTCATGATATTTTTCAGTATTCTAGTCATGTATGAGAATAATAGAAAATATATAACCTTTGTTGGTTATATTTTTGATTTTTGTTTACTTCTTTATACACTGAAATCTCATTTATATCCTCTCTCTCTTTCTCACTCTACTCTCAGTTACCATATATCCAAAAACTCTATTGAAATCGGAGAAAAAACTGAGAGTAGAGTGAGAAAGGGAGAGAGGATATAAATGAGATTTTAGTGTATTCATCAAGTTTTCAAGTTGAGAGACATACGATTTGAAGAATTTCTCATTTTTGTACAATAATTTTGCCATTCCATCCAAATTTTCAAAGTTAATTTTTTATGGGTGATTCTACACACCTCAATATTTGCATGATTTCTCCGTAAAAAAATTATTGTGATGTTTCTAATTTTACAACAACTTGGAAATTATTCGATAAAACTTGCTTTTAAACTTTTAAGCACACAAACTTACAGAACGTGAAATTATTATCATTTAGTCATGACCATTTTGATATTCTTTAGTATTATAGTCAAATGTTGAGCATAGTTGAAAATTGATTTTTGTTCGTTAAATTCCAGGGTTTCGTTTTAACACGGTATAACGCATAATTTTTGTTAATTTTAAAAAAAGGTAAAAGATAAAATTTTATATCATTTTATTTTCGTATAAAAATTTTTGCGATGAAAACTTTTTCTTTTCGATGTATTCATAGACAATAATCCTTAAAAACATAAAAATGTATAATATTATGGTAATTAGAACAACTTTTCATAATAATATGCTCATACAATATATTCAAATTTCTTTTTCCCATACTTCCAGAAATTTAGAGGAACAAGGATTATCAAGAAAAGTTATAAATCACGTTATAAATGCTATCAAAATCCATGCACTCCATAAAATCAGTCTTGACTTTGAAGCTGACTTTATTAAGCGTGGTATCACAAGCCTCGAAAATCCTGACGATACGGATCAAAGTACTCTCGACGGCTTAAAAAGTATAGCATTCGGAAATTTTCCTTCGGGTATTACAAAAGCTGTACAATTTTCGGAAAATGCTCTGGAAGTCAATAAAAAATGTGCAACATTTTACTTCGTTCTGGCAAACAATTTACGTCGCTATCGACGACGTGATACACGTTTCACACATGGAAAACCAGGGGCAAAAGAAAAAGAAGCTTTTCATCAAGCTTACAGTTTATCGAAAAATCCAATTATTGGAATGTACTTGGCACGGTGTCTAGAAGAAAGTGAAGAAACTACACACTCGATTTCAAAAATTTATCTGACAATACATGCAGGAAATCCCAAAAGTTGCAAAATTCAGTTGCAACTTGCTTTGGCTTTTATGAATTTTAAGATGTTCAAATTAGCTGAAACTTGTTTGGATTATGTTGCATCACAGTGGCCGGATGACAAAACATTCTTGTATTACAAAGGACTATATTTCATGAAGTCCAACAAAAATTTGGTAGGAATTCTAACTGTCTGATTTTTTGATATTCTGAAGTTATTATTCTATTTACTTCAAATTTCAGAACGAAGCTGCTGAATTTTTGAAAGTAGCAGCAAAAGAAGGAAATTTCCAGGCTGCTTTGAGTTACATTGAATGCAGTGAAATAATCGCATCTGAAAAATCTGTCACATTCTTAAAGAGCTTGTTAGAAAAATACGAAAAGGACTCGGAAGATATCCAACTTCTCCATGCACACATTGCAATGCACTCGCACCTTTCACTGAACAATTACGAACAAGCTCTTATGCACTTCAAAAATGCCATTGAAATCGATCCTAAGAGCACAACACTTACAGTGAGAGAAACTAAAAATTTTGGGAACGAAGATCTGATGAATAATTGCTTATTCATATTAAACTTTTTTTGTTATCTATAATCTTTTCATTTACGTTAATGAAAAAGTAAGACTGTTTAATGAATGAAAAATTTTGATAAACCACGTACTATTTTTTTTTAATGTTTTGCAGAATTTCATGACGAAAAGAGCGCAACCGACATATGAAAAAAACTTGCACGATCATTTGAAAAATGATTTCTTGCCAACGGTTTTGAAACACCTTCACTACTCTCCAGATGAAGAATCTCGACAATTACATAATTACTTGAGGTCGTATTGCGGTTCGAAGTAAGAAATAAGAAAGATGTGAAACTTGTTGGTTTGCGAAAATTATTTTTCGAATGCTAAATCGATGGGAAAAAATTTTGTGAATCTATTTTACTTTTCGATTACAAATGATATTCAATCGGCAAACTGACATTGGCCATGTAACGCTTCATCAAGGATTACTTCAATAATTTTATGTTTGTAAAAATTTGATCAATAAAAAATTTTTCCAAGGCTTTGTAAAGCAGGAATTTTCTTAAATATAAATCTTAATGCAAGAGCGCTCTAAACAATGACTTTTTGAATTTTTTTTTTATTACTAAGTATGTCTAAGTATGTATTTTTCGTCAGAATATGTTTCCAGAAAATCCGATGAAACATATAAACTTCATAATAGTTCCAAAAAATATTAATTCAACATATATTTTAAACACGATTCACATTTCATAGGTATGTTCGATCGCTCAATTGTATCAATATTTGTTTCTGAATACACTAGAAATTCGGAACCTCTTACAATCGATATCTAGGAAAAACAAATTAGATCCACATTAAGTAGATCTTGAAGATCCTTAAAAACATAGGTATATTTTATTGCTGTTATAAATAATAAAGTAGAAATTTTAAAACACCCAGGTAAAAAAGTGAATCTACACAAATTCCGAGTAGATCAATGTAGACATTTTAAAAATGTATCAAACCAGCCTGCAAAAATATGCACATACAGATTTTGTCCTTTTTGCGCATGGATCAGTATTTACTTTCAAGTCTTGAGTATTATTTTTATGTTCAGTAAAAATTGATTATGAAAAAAATTGTAATAACAAAAATGACGAAGGTAAAAATTATAAATTATACGTTATGTTTTTGGCTGAAAACTTTTCATTTGAGAAAATCTAAATGTGAAGCGCCTGTGGTTATAAAAAAAAATTTTGATAGCTAGTAAGTGGAAGTGAACTTGCCTCCGATCCGACTTCTAATAAAAATAATAATAAAATTCGTTTTGGTCAATCCCGCTTAGAAATCCTAACAAGTGAAATAACTCTATATTATGCATATTTTTCACAAGCAATGAACTAGAAACAATCAATAAAAACGAAGTTTATTTCAAAATAATGAATTAATGTAATAACGATTTCTAATTTCTAACGAAAAATTTTGACTCTCAAAATGCTTTGAATGACATAAACTTGTAACTCTTCAAATTTCTTTTGCATGCAGAGTTTCTTGGATGAACGGTATTCCAATAATAAAGGTATCACACTGAGTCACCGCATTGTGGGATAAAGGTTTTTATTTACTGATTTCCGATTCTACACTAGGGTGGTCGTTAAAATGGGTTTGGTGGAATGTTGATCGCGACGCCCTCCAAATCGGTTCCAAATAATTCAAAAACACTGTCTAATTTTTTTCAGATTTTTAGTTCAATATTAACCCGTGCCGGCAGAGCCGTTTTTTTTCCCCTTTGAATAACATGGGATTTTGTCTTCAAAACAGTCTATAATTTTTTTCGAGCACCCAATGCATTATAAAAATAAGTTTGTCATGGGAAGTTCTAGTCGATAGATACCCGAAACTGAGAAAAAAATTTCAGGCCCCTATCTGAATTCCTTGTATGTTGTTTATAACGTACAATAACGAGAAATACATCAAAATAATGCTTTTTTTCGTGAAATACGTGTTTTTTTTTTAATCAGTTAAAAATTCAAGTTTATTGGTTCATAATTTATACCGATCATTACAAGCAAATATTGCCAGAACTATTTACGCATTTATGACAAATCACCCCCCCCCCCCCCCTCATTAGGCCATACAATCATATGCATAGTTTGAAAATAAAAATGTTGAGTTTGGAAAATATTAAATGATGTCTGGTATGTCGATTGATAGGGAATTTTTTCTCTGAGGGCGAATTTTTCAACCCGAGCTAAAGACGAGGAATGAAATGCAAAAAATTAACTACGAAAATACAAAGTAGAAATGGGGAAAAATATCATATTTCTCGTAACCAGCAATTTGTGTTGAATGAACATTATTAGAATGTGTAAAATTGTTATTTATTCAAAGTAAAAGTTTTTTTTAATAGTGTTGACGAAATTCACCAAAGAAACATAGTCCTATAAACTAGCTTTTTGTACTCTAAGTCCCACACATTGGACATATGCCGATAGTTCTACAATTCTACATACAGAATTCGCACAGACACATCATGATAAGCCCCTGATCACGGTTTCTTTATTGACATTAGAAAAAGTCTTTCTGAACTCAGCTACAAGTTGTAGTAAGAATTGCTTTTGCTTTTCATTTTTTGTCAATTTGTCATTGTACTCCTCTATTAGATGAACACCTCTTTCTGCAGAATCATTTACAATAGCTAAGTGCTCAACAACAGTCAAGCCTTGGATATATTCATCATTTTCAGACCACAAAGAGGGATCGATATCGAGAAATTTGGTACTCAAATTGAAGCGCCGGAAAAAATTAGAAGATTGACCGGTAATGAAATCAGAAATATCTTTACGACATCAAAAATCAATATCTTTCAAATTGATATCAATTTTTTTGCATACTGTTCAGATCCTGAGTCTCCAAGAAAAGTTTTAACCATTTTCCTTTTCATTTCTACGGGTAAATCACGATCAAAAAAAGACATAGCAGCACATTCCGGGGTCAAATACCACAAATGATTCTTAAACTTCTCCAATGTAACTTGTGAAATTTTGGCATCAATGTTTCGATAATCATGCAGTTTTTTCAGAAATCCCAAATCATGAGATGCAGCTTTGGATGCTAGTGGAGCTTGAAACCATGTTTTGACATAGGTAGTAACTATAAAAAGGCAAATGTCACGCAATGCATTTCTTTCTTGTGCATTCATTTTGAACTGATTCCGGAACAGATATATTTTTAGACAGTATATCGCCTTTGCCATCCATCTCGCATGGTGAAAAGCACCGGGAAATTTGAATTTAACCCCGGAAGGTGAAGCAATATCTAAAAAAATCAATGTCAAATCAAGCAATTCTTTATAATCATCCCTGGGCTGAGCGGTTTTTGAGGTTTCTTCAACAAAATGGTAGATATTAATTTTAGCATGAAGAAGAAAGTTTTTGATTTTTCCGTCTTTCATGCCACTTTCGTATATTGATTGATCCACTTGTGGCCAGAAATCTTGGAATCTCTTTAAAATTGGAACGTTAGGACCAGAAGTTTTAGATGGCATTTTTTCATCAAAAACGGATCGTAGAATCAACTCAAATATATGATGACGGCACGGTGAATACAAAAGATCGCGATCCAAATGTTTTTCGAGCAATGTCGCAGCTCCATTCAAATAGCCTAGATTAGAATTTGTCGTGTCACAACACAAAGCTTTGACAGAATCAGATAGACCCCAATCTTCAAGAACATCCTCAATAGCATTGGCCTGAGATAATCCTGTTCCATTTTCCAGTTCTGGAATACCTAACAGTTGCTCAATTTTACCATTTGAAATCACGATCGGAAGTCTGTCAGCCAGTTTACGATTTAATAAGTTTGGTAGCATTTTCCCGTCCCAGTGCACGACAGCAGCATCTAAATTAGTTTTTTGGAATGTTTCCTTAATATTAGCAGCTTTCGCAGCACGCAATTTTTCCCGATAATTTCTGATCGAAGTTCTGTTCACAACTAAAGTTTGTAAATCAACACCCAAACTTTGTGCTACAGCGGCTATTACGAACACAGCATTTCTATCCGATATCTTGCATTTATCCAATACTGACACAAGATTCTCATTTATGACATTGACATTTCCTCTCGATTTTTTTACGGCTGGTTCCGATTCCTCTTGATTTTGAGAAAGGGTACCAAGTTCTGCTTCAACAGAGACGTTTGAATATTCTCCCAGGCTCCTTTGGCTGGCACTGGCTGCAGAATCCCCATCATCACTTGATGCCAATTCGACAAAACGATCTGCAATGCGAAAAACAAAAAGAATCTTCGTTAATTTTTTTAACACGATTAACTCGATACTTTCATATCACCCGTTATCCATTTTTACATAATAATTTACAAAAACGCTTTAAAAAATTATTTAATAATAATTATTTTCGTTCAACACCCGCGAAAAATATGTAGTTTCGCGGCCCTGTTAAGAGTGCGCGAAGTCATAAATTTCCTGACTGTTAGCGAATAGCGTGGGCGAAGAGCTTCTTCTCCCACGGGTACAGACAGAAGGTTGAGGAGTGAAAAAAACGCAATATCGATGTTGTGTGACGCAAAAATCACTCGTGCCATTAATCTTGTACATTTCGAACTGTTTTTGGACATTTTTACAGTTAAAAACATGATTTTGATATATTTAAAATTTATATGTGTAAGTGATTATTGGCAGCCATATTCCAAGATGGCCGCCATTGATCGATCAATGCATTGTTAACAATTTATCGCGGGCCATTTACTTTCGCTTAGTTTTATATTTCTCGCGGTGGTTGAACAAAATATTGTGTGCGACTAGTGGTCGTAGGAGAATATTCCACTCGTGGGTTGTCGCGCTCACTATGCTCGTGCAACAAACTCCACTCTCGTGGAATCTTCTCCTTCACTTACTAGTCGCACAAATAGCTATTGTTTAGATTTATCGGTAAATGTTTACTTTTAATGAAAAAATGTTGAAGCTTAATAAATTTCCGATATTGCTTCGGTTGTCTCGAATTTATTTATTACTTTATTTATTATAACAATGTACGGACATAAGAATAAATTTTTTTTAATAACAAAAGAAATTTTGAAAATGTTTTTAATTTAATATTATCAAAATACTAAACTTACTCAATTTCTCCAATTCCATGACACTTTTCCGACGTCTTTCGATGAGTTTTTCTTCTTTTTTCTTATTTTCTTCATAATCGTATCTACTTTGCACGCCACAAATGTATCGAACGCGTCCATCTTTTCTTTGATTGATCAAAAATTCTTTGACTCCATTGTCGGCTGTTTCAAGTGCATTTCCGTGAGCGATATCGAATAAATTGTCCAAAGAAGAAACGAAATTGTCTTCTTTCTCTTTATTGTGATCTTTTCCTGCACTTTTTTGCAAAATGCGCCAAGAATCGTACAGTTTTTCTAATTTTTCGATGCATCGAGATGTGACTTGTGTTGGAATTTTTGACTTCTCCCAAAAAATTAACGTTTCTTGAATAACAAGAGACGCGCTTTCACGAACGGGCAAGTTTAACACCCGCAAGTTGAAGAATAATACTTTTAATGCTTGAGACTTTGAAGGTAGTTTGTTTCCAAAGATTTGGGTGTCTATATCTCCAATGAGAAAAACGTTTTGCCGTAAAACCCGCGCGGCTAACATTGCACTAACTAATGATTTGCAACAACGACAATTATCATTTTTTACTCAAACTGCTGGTTATGTATAAGTGGAAGAAAAGTCAAAACACACTTTTTTGTATCTCCAGTCTCCACGAATGCCTGCTAGATGGCGCCACTACATTAGCGTCGAGCAAAAACAAGCAAAAACGAGCGTCTCTTCGTTTTTTCTCGACTACTAATTGCTGGTTACGAGAAATATGATATTTTTCCCCATTCCTACTTTGTATTTTCGTAGTTAATTTTTTGCATTTCATTCCTCGTCTTTAGCTCGGATTGAAAAATTCGCCCTCAGAGAAAAAATTCCCTATCAATCGACATACCAGACATCATTTAATATTTTCCAAACTCAACATTTTTATTTTCAAACTATGCATATGATTGTATGGCCTAATGAGGGGGGGGGGGGGGTGATTTGTCATAAATGCGTAAATAGTTCTGGCAATATTTGCTTGTAATGATCGGTATAAATTATGAACCAATAAACTTGAATTTTTAACTGATTAAAAAAAAAACACGTATTTCACGAAAAAAAGCATTATTTTGATGTATTTCTCGTTATTGTACGTTATAAACAACATACAAGGAATTCAGATAGGGGCCTGAAATTTTTTTCTCAGTTTCGGGTATCTATCGACTAGAACTTCCCATGACAAACTTATTTTTATAATGCATTGGGTGCTCGAAAAAAATTATAGACTGTTTTGAAGACAAAATCCCATGTTATTCAAAGGGGAAAAAAAACGGCTCTGCCGGCACGGGTTAATATTGAACTAAAAATCTGAAAAAAATTAGACAGTGTTTTTGAATTATTTGGAACCGATTTGGAGGGCGTCGCGATCAAAATTCCACCAAACCCATTTCAACGACGACCCTATTCTACACATTCAACAAAGGTAACACTTCGATTTCTTTCCCTTCATTACATTTTGATTCTAACGTCGATGACAATCACTAAACCTAATTTTACTGAATGCTGACAAGTCAATAATCTTTTGAACTTTCCTACAAATTCAACTTCTATATCAAAGATTACAATAACCAAATTTTTATTCGATAAAAGAAATAGTTCGATTGAATTTCATTTTTTCAATTTAAGCATTGTGTTTAAAAACTTAAGAGTTCTTTTCACGGTTTCATATTATTCAAATAAGAATCACAGTACGACATCAACTCATCGCAAATCGTTTTGGTTCCATCATCTGGAGAAGAGTGAAGATTTATCAATACAATCGGCAGGTAATCGTGTTTTAAATAGTCGTACAGGTTTTTGTCCAGTATATGTTTCACTCTTTTCATACTAAATTTCTATAAAACGGAAAATTGAATGAATGAGATATCATTTTACAAATGTAATTAATTTCACTCCATCAACTGTAAAAGAGCCGAATAATATGATCATCTCAACATTACTCTTGAAGCATTTTGAAAATGAATTGATGACTCATAAATACATAAAAAACATAGAATATATCACTCATGTAAATTCACTAGCATTCAAGAAATTTTGCTTAATTCCAGTGACATGCTCTTTGGGTACGATTTCAATAGCTTTTTTGAAATAGATCAAAGCTTGTTTGCGATTTTTCAGTCGAAAATGCGAGTACGGAGCAATGTTCATATGGATTTCTTGACTTTCGATCGAGTTTTCCTCACACTTTTCTATCCACTTTCTTCAAAAATATGGCAGCTACTTTCTAAAATAAAATAAAGACGATCATATTGTACGTTGTCTTTTTCGGCAATACTGAAATAAGCAATAAGAATAAAATTAACAAACGATATACAAAGTTAGCCTCCAAAAATATCACCTGAGAGTGACAAATAATATGTGAAAATCTAGTAAACATTTTACTAAATTTTTGTTCGACTTCATAAGATACAGTCCTCTGTAGTGCAATAATGTCTTATCTTCCGGCCACTGAGTTGCAACGTAATCCATACACTTTTCCGCAAATTCAAAGATCTCAAAATAAATGTAACCCAAGGCAAGATGCAAATGTATCGTGTAACTTACCGGGTTTTCTGCGTGAATTTTCCGATATAGTCTTTCAGAATTTTCGAACTCTTTAGAGTCTTTGTAGCACTCTGCTAAGTGAATACCGAAAATTGAATCTTTCGACAAATCATAAGCTCTGAAATAAGCTCCTTTTTCTTTCAAGCTTGGTCTGTGTCGAAGGCCAAATTTATTATTTCGTCGATTGCGGCGTAAATTTTTTGCCAGCACAAAGTGGAAGATCGCACATTTCCTATTGACTTCCAGAGCTTTTTCCGAAAATTGTATAGCTTTCGGAATACCTAAAGGAAAATTGCCGAACGCTATTCTTTTCAGGCCATCGAGAGTGCTTTGGTCCGTATCGTCCCAATTTTCAACACTTGTGATATTACATCTCATAAAATCGTCTTCTAAGTCAAGGCCAAGTTTATGCAGTGCGTGAATTCTGACAGAATTCACAATATGCTCCAGAACTTTTCTGGATATTCTTTGCTCTTTCAAATTTCTATAAGTTAAAGAAAGTTTTGTTTCAGTATATTGTGATAAGTTTCTGTCAATGATTATACTTATACTTTAATGATTAGAGTTGTATTTTCATACATTGTATTTTTGTTTTTGGAAAAATGTCTTTGAAGTTTTCCAAACTCATTAAGAAATCAGTTTCTAACATAGAAAACATGTTAAAATGTAATTATCATCATTATCGTTTCAAGCCTCACTCTTTGTAAGCAATCTGCTTTGCCACGTCAAGTTTCAACAAATTCAATTTGATATTGTCCAAAAATATGAGTCACTGCCCACATCATTCTGAGAAGTGGAATTTCATTTTCATCATCCCATTTCCAAACATCTCTCGAATTTCTTTGTTTTTGTTTTCGAAAATATTTTTTCACAATGTCTTCCATTTCCCATTCATGTCGACTTTCTAAACGAATTTCACTAGCTCTCATTTTAACACACTTCACATTCATTCTCATAGAAAAAAATTATTCTGACTCTATTACTATCAAATCAAAAATAAAAGTTTCGTAAATAACAAATTTTACGTCTATAAACAAATGACTAACAAGTAGATGTCAAAATGAGGAATTGAATGTCACTTCTACATTTTGCGATCTGATTTGTCGCGCATGCTAAATTGTAGCCGTTATACCCGTTATAGCATTTTTATACTGCAAGAGGTATTGTTGCGATCGTTATCGTAAGGACTTTTTATTACTTTTTTATCTGACAAAACTATACAATGTTAGCAATAAACATTAGATTAATGTTCCTTTCTTTGTTAAGATGAGGTTAATGTCTTTATAATCGCAATTTCCGGGATGCACTGTAGTGTATGACATGCATATTCAGAAAGTTGATATTTAAAAGTTATATGGAAATTTTCATGAAGAAACAGTTAAATAAAAGTTTAAATAAATATTGGGATTCTAAGTCGATGAATTAGTAAAATGAATACATAACATAATTAATTAAAATTTCATATAGTAACATAAGTAATATTTCTGAAAAGTTTTTCATTGAAAAAATGAAAAATTCTCCATAATTAACTTCGCTTGTGAGATGAAAAAATAATGATTTCAGAATTGTTGAAAATAACAAGTGTAATTAATAAATTGATTTTTTTACGACAGCATTGACTAATGGTACATTACGTGCCAGGTACGGATGTGCGAATTTGGCAAAACGAATATATAATGGACCTAGGCGAAGCCGAGGTCTGTAACCCGTTTCGCCAGCGAGCACATCCGTGCCAGTAACGTGAGGTATTTTACGCCATGATAACCGAGAAGTCACTTCCAAAAGTCGGTTTTGAAGTAAAAATGGTGTTAATAAATATTTTAAATTATGATATAGTTATTTCAAGTTAAAAGTGGTTAGAGCACATTGCCTGAACATGAAAAATGTAAAATGGTTGATATCCACGTGAATCGAAAGAAGCCAGGTGTCACTTTTTATTATTATCAGTTTTCATCAGATTTTTCAAATATATATTTTTTTTTATTATTATATTCAGAAGTTCAGATTTCTATTCAATGTTACAGGAAACAATGAATTATTGTAATAGTCTTACATGAGAGAGTTGAATTAACATTATTTATGTATCATACAAAATTCAAACTTTTCATATTTTCTTGTATTTTTGGAAAGTTACAAATTATGAATATCGACAAATCGTAAAGCAAATGTCAATTTTCTCAAACGTCAATAAAAAAAGTTGTGCCTTAAAACGTTTTATGAGTTTGGAAAGTAATAGTTTGCAGATTTTTATTTTTTTTTTTTATTATTGTAATTCAATGAATTTTATTATCTTCCATTTTAGGAAAATAATTTTTTTTCTGCAAAGATTTCTGAAAATACACATTTTTTCGAAACTTTTAGATTTACGATTCCTGAAATAAAGGAAGGAATAAGAAGAAACATTTTAAAAATATGAAAAAATCTTTTACAGATTGTAATTCTTACTAATAAGTTCATTTATGTTAAAAATTTTGTGAAAATATCATAAAATCCCAATATTAAGTTTTCAAATGTTACTCCGTGTATCAATTTCAAAGGACTTTTTTCAATATTGAGTATAAAAGTTTTTTATGATATCAAATGTAAGAAAAACGAAGTATTGTAACGTTTGTCTCAAGTTACCAAAATTCGCAAGTGTCATCAATCTCAATTAATTATTCTGATTCCTGCAGTACTACCTGACTTCCGAAATTGCTTTTTTAAAAGATTAGAAGTCTAAATATAAAAAACTGAAAATTAACAATGATTTGAAAGTTTTTTATGGAATTCCATGCTGATTTCTTCAAACGTTCTGTTGTGTATTTCTAAATTTGGCATTTTTATGTTTTTAGAGCCATATCCCAATGTCAGATATGAATTTTTTACAATGTATTTTGTATAAAACGTTTTAGTTTTTGCTCATTCTTAAGAAATTTCGGAAGGCAGCTGATTAAAAGAAATTTGTCACATGCCTGACAGAGTTAAACAATAACTCAGATATCTAGGCACTGCTTTATTTTTATCTTTCAATTGATAAAAGTTTATTTGGTTGATATATTAAATTTTACATACCTTTAACTAGACAAGAACTCACATTTTTTACGATTCAATAATTCCGAGTTACCAGGTGTACTCCTAATTAATTTCCGGTTTTTTTGCAAATAAAACACATAATTCCAAAAAAACCGTAACCTTCATTTTATTCAAAGTATTTTCCATCGCTTTCTACACATTTTTCCCACCTTTCTGGTAAATTGTGGATACCACGCCAGTAAAAATCATTGCCTTTGGAGGTGAACCACTCGGTGAGCCATTTTCGTACATTTTCGTACGAGTCGAAGCGCTGCTCAGAAAGGGCATGGCCCAACGAGGCAAAGAGGTGGTAGTCGGATGGCGCCAGGTCTGGTGAGTAAGCCGCATGATCAAGCACTTCCCACTTGAGCCTTTCCAGCGTGTCACGAACGACTTTCGACTTATGCGACGGCGCATTGTCGTGGAGCAAAATCACCTTCTTCTGTCGTTGTTGATATTCTGGTCGGTTTTCCACAATGGCTCGGCTCAAATCTTTCATTTGCTGTTTGTAGCGAACGGCATTCACAGTTTCACCAGGTTTCAGCAGTTCAAAGTATATAACACCGGACTGGTCCCACCACACACACAGCATGACCTTCCGACCGTAACGATTTGGCCGTGCCGTCGATGTCGATGCTTCACCTGGACTCACCCACGATTTGTTGCGCTTAGGGTTCTCCAGGAAAATCCACTTTTCATCACCAGTAACAATACGATGCAGGAAAGACTTTCTTTTGTATCGTTGAAGCAGCATTTCACAGCTCACTTTTCGATTCTCCATTTGTCTCTCGGTCAGTTCATGGGGCACCCACTTTCCACACTTCTGAATTTTTCCCATGGCTCGCAGACGTTTGGAAATTGCTTGCTGTCGAACTCCCAACGCATCTGCAAGCTGTCGTTGCGTTTGCGTGTTGTCTTCATCTAATAATGCTTGCAATTCGGCGTCATCGAACGATTTTCGCTTGCCGGAGCGTGCGGCGTCGTTCAGGTCGAAATCTCCATTTTTGAACTGTCGAAAAACGTTTCACATGTTCGAAGTGTTAATGCACGATCACTATAAACTTCCACAAGCGCACAGTGGCTCTCGGACACTTTTTTCCCCTGATTGAACATGAAAAGCAATGCATGGCGCATAAGCTCAAAATTCGGTACAAAATTCGACATTTTTGAAGCGTAATAAAAACTTACTGGAAGATTTTTTGGAGAAAATGTCAACGCAGTTCAAGCACTCGATATGACTGAACAAAATGACATATGGTATATGTTACCAACAGCGGTACAAAACAGAACGCCATCCATTGAAAGAACCGGAAATTACTTAGGAGTACACCTGGTATCACAAAATGAGATGGGAAAAATTGATACTACACATTAAAAAAATCGTATAAATGAAGAAATTCTGATATTTGCAGTTAAAATACGCCAGATTCTACATGATTGTTTTTCTAATGTCTGGAAAAGTAATTAAGAATGGTGAGTTTTATTATTCATTATTATTTCTGACTAATTATTATATTCTGAAAATGACGTCAACCTTCAGTTTCGGAATACGTTAGCTATCATAAAAATATATACCTTCTATGATGACTTAATATTTTATTATGTATATGTATCAAGGTTGTCCTTAAAACGGGCTTGGTGGAATTTAAACCCCGACGCCCCACCCCCCCCCCAAATTAGCTCTAAATAATTAAAAGACAATCCTTAAATTTTTTCAGATTTTTACCTCAACATTACTCGTGCCTATAGAGCCCCCTTTTTCCCCATTTTAATAACACGGACTTTTGTCTTTATCTGGGTCTCTCATGTTTTATGGGCGGGTAAGACGTCTTTAAAATCGGTTCGACACGTTTGATTTTGGTCAAGTGTTGCAGTTATGTACCAGTAAACAAAATATCAAAACCGTAGACCAATATTTCGCACGTTAGCTAGCCTGGAGTAAATTGAACTTTATGTAAATTATTGTTATTTTTCCAAAAAAATTTTTGACTGATCTTCTCGAATTTATAGTGCACATTTGTATCAATTGCAAACTTGTTGATACATTAAAGTATTGTTTGCGTGAAATTCACAAATAAACAACTGATCTTATTCAATAATTGCCTATTGCTCATAATAAATTAGATAAATAATAGAAAATACTCATTCAGCAACAATTATATATTACGAAAGTGAACAAAATATTTTTGTATATTTGAACAACATAATTATAACAAAATTTACATGAGAGGTATATCTTTGTTTGTCAAAATAACATATACGTTGGAATAATGTGAAAGAAAAACGTAGAAATGCCTAAGATACAATACATTGAAAATTCTATAAAATAATGAACAAATTATAAATATCCGTCTCATTATCTTATTCGCTGTTTTTGCTGTTTCAATTTCAATTTCATCGAAATTCAACACCATATTAGCATTCTTATTTATTTTGATGATGAATGTAGATCTTTGAGTGCCCATTTTCATCGTTGATTAATGAAGAAAAATGAATTTTTGAAAAAGACTGTGCATTATTCAATATAAATGATTTTCTGTATCTAGAGTATGCTAGTAAGTAAAACTTACAAATTGTGAATTTGTAAATTTTACTCGTATTATATTCTAATGCATTAACCAGTTCACAATTGAAACGAGTGCGCGTGCGCACTGTAAATGGAGACCAGTCGAAAATTGTCGCAAAACATGAATTTTTTATAAAAATACTTGTAAGTCTCATATGACTCAGCTATCTTTGTGATGGCTAACGCACGTAATATTGACATACGGTTTTGAATTTTTTTTACAGTGAACTGCAACACTCGCCTTAAATTTGAAGCGTCAAACTAATTTTTAAGACGTTTTATGCGCCAACAAAAAAATTGATAAATAGGAAAAAAGAGGGCTGTAGAGGAACGAGTAAAATTTGAGTTAAAAACCTTAAAAATTGGAGGATTTTTTAAAATTATTTTTAGCCAATTTGGGTGGCGCACAGTGGGATAGATCCTAAACCTAGGTGGGCAAAAATCGAGTGTATCTTTTGTTGAAGAAAAAATTGATGGAAAATTGAACCTTAGGGCTAGCGAAATCAATTTTGATAAATTTGATGTCTAAAACTTAAGGGGGTCGTCTACGTTCGTGATTTCGAAAAATCAATTTTTTTTTGTGGCTTATTTCCAATTTAGACGTCATTAGGAATATGCTTTATGAAGGATTTATTCGAAAACATGCTGATAAACAAACTTTGGAGCGCCATACCCAGTCTCGTCTGGGCCTTTTACGCCGTAACGTCGCCTACTATTCCTCATGTATAATGGCTATAAGGTCTTTGTGAAATGTTTTCGACTGTTTTTACAAGTTACGTATCGGCAACATTTATTTGAAAAAGAAGAATAGCTCTCCGGCTTTTGCATAGATGATTTAAGTGTGAGTTTTGCCAATTAAGTATTATTTTACTATAAAGCTTTAAACGCGTTTTCCCGAAAGTCGTGTTTTTTTCAAATTTCCTGCAAGATTTTGAGTTAAGTTGTACACGTATCAGTCTGATTTTTTTTTCATTTGCTCAGAAGACCTGTAATAACAATTAACAATTAACAATTATAGATGAGTTTCGTTTTTTGTTGTAGGTTACGTGGTTAACCAAACATCTTGCAGGGAAATTGGTACTAAAATTCTGATGAGTGCACATTCAAGGTCATCCTACAGTTGAATATGTGGAAATATCATTTCAACGAAATTGCCTCTTGAAAGATTACGATTGATCAAACAAAAAACGAAAAAAAAGTGTGTGAATATCTTTTTCCTTTCCTTCGTAATAAATTCTGGAAAACAGGCTCGAAAATCAAGCTGCTACGTAGACGACCCCCTTAAAATTTCAAATCGCCGATCGTAATCATATCGAGTTTGGAGACACACGTTGCACGGCGCCGTGAGAAGTAATTATTGTGTTCTCAGCTTTGTAATTCACGAATTACAGTCTGTTACAAGATTTCCTACATCTGGGAAGTGTGGACTGTTCTGGACCAATGTGGACGAGATTTGATGAACAGTACTGAACATGACTAGTGCGCATTGCGCATGCTCCAACATGCTCTGCCGATAATGAACCAACAATGATAATGAGAATGAGATTTGGTTTTGTCCCGCCATTTATCAAGTAAAATTACGATCAATTACGACGCCATTTTTTCCGGACGGTGTTATAGCCTCTGATAGCATCTACGTCGTTGTTTAAAACATGTATTAATGAATTGTGGAGTGATCTGCATTCATTTTATATTGCAAAATGTCTCAAGTTATAATAGATAACCTCTCGAATTGCGAAATTTTCGAAATATTGAAAATATAGGCATCGAAAGGTAATTTGGGGGGGGGGGGAGCTGGAAAAGAAATTTAAAAACTAGTTACGGCTGATAGATAGCACTTGAAGAAAGTGGATTTTTTGATCGAAAGAAAACGAGGAGAGTATACTTATAACTATGCGTATAGTAGAGTATTAGAGTATTACTTAATATAATATATATATATATAGAGTACTACCCTACAATATATAGAGTATTACTTTATATAATAAAGTATATTGAGTATTACTTATAAGTAGAAAATTAATTTATGTAACCCTAGCGAAGGCGCGGAGATTCAAAAGAATATATGGGGCCTGCGCCCTGCAGGCTGCTTTTTTATTCCTACTTTTTTTTTAATTATTCCTTTGTGACAAGCGGGGTTTTTTCCCCTCGTCTAGGAATAGAAAATAAAATATAAATTCGAAATATTATTTCGACTTACAATTCTAAAGTTACATTTTTTCAGAGTTAACGATAATGCGCGGTGATATCAGAATCTTTACGATATCGCTGGCGCTGGGAAATAATATACCGTTAATAGCCAAATGGTAACGAGTTTCTTTTGATGAAGCTATTCTTCACATAATAATAGTATTACTATCTTTCTCACCATTTAGCTTTTCAATACGAGAAATAAAGTCATTTTTCGAAAGATAATTTCTCGATCATTTAGACCTTGACGAATCACCGTTTTACAATAGACTTATTAACTTGGTAATTAAGTTCGGTCATTCAGCTTCTTTTCAGAATATGAAAGATAAAGTTATTTTTTTGAACAACGATGACTCACACCTTTTTATCTAATGACAACCGGATGAAAATGGATCGAAAACGGTCTAATTGTTTCCGTTAGGAACCGTATATAAACCCGCAGTTTTTCTGGTAGAGCAGAAGTCGTTCTCGAGCTTCCTACCCGATAGCCTCTCTTTGGAGACGGTCCAAGAGGGTTCCATAAGCGAAAGACGATTTTTCTCTGAGGTCCAAGAGGGCTCGATCTGACGACAGCCCAATAGCCTCATTTGCCTAGTAATTGATCTGACGCAAAAGCCCAAGCTGTGCTTGAGGTCCATGATCAGCCAATTCAAGGATAGAAAAACAATAGTAAGCTTTTATTTTCCTTCATATTAGATAAAATCCATATTGGACACTTTTCCCAATCATCATTTGAGTGTCGAGACTTGTCTCAGGCAGGGTAAGTTTCCGAACCCAACTCAATTAATGATGGCAAAAGGACAAAGGATTACAAATATGACATATATTTTTGAATAAATTAACTTGAATGAATATTAAAGTATTCTTGAGGAAACTCTCTATGAGAACCTTTTTGGGTTCATTATTATCATCATTTGAGTGTCGAGACTTGTCTCACGCAGGGTAAGTTTCCGAACCCAACTCAATTAATGATGATAAAGAGCAAAAGGGTAATGAAAAGTATTCCACCGAAGTATAAAGGGTCGAATTTGCCAACTAAAGAGTTGTAATATAATATTTCCTCAGTGCCCACCGTAGAGAGTTTGACATGGTGTTTGAGGAGTATAGCCAGCCAGGTGTCACAAAATTAAACCTAGCGCGAAACAATCATTGTTTAGAAGAAAGGGACTCATCCAATTGTATCACCGTCTACAAATATTGAAAGGTCTGCCTTCGAATAAAAACCTTGCCTTGGAGGAAATAGATGCTCTCATCGCTAAGAAGGCCCCTTTAGACTACGGGATCCCTTTAGTCCCTCCCGAGGGGAAATTAGAATTTAAATGTATTGCGTGTGACGCTATTCAAAGCCTTTTATTGAACACCGCCCCGATAGACAAAGAAATTGCGACAACTGTTTCTCCAGTGGTCGAAACCGGGATAGCAGATCGGGATTTTTACGACTCTTTAAGTGAGGGATACTCTTATGCTCCAGCGTCCGATGATGATCTGCCAGAGTCATCCTTAGAAGAATTACGAATTATAAGGAACGAGATAAATGCACAGTAAGAGGTTAATAATAACGTCACACAGGTGACATTTGAAAGATTCTCGCGTTAGTTTTTCCATCCTTAAACCATTATTCCGACTCCCTTCAAAAGTCGGATAAAGGGTCACTGTAGGCCGTTGTCTACAGAGGGTCCTTTTTCTGTTCGACGAGACTCGGAATATTCAGATTCAGATATCATTATTATTATTTTCTCTTTTTTTTATATTGTTAGGCTATGCGCCTAGGAATAATCATATTCCTTAATCTCGTCGAACAGAAAAAGGACCCTCTGTAGACAACGGCCTACAGTGACCCTTTATCCGACTTTTGAAGGGAGTCGGAAGAATGGTTTAAGGATGGAAAAACTAACGCGAGAATCTTTCAAATGTCACCTGTGTGACGTTATTATTAACCTCTTACTGTGCATTTATCTCGTTCCTTATAATTCGTAATTCTTCTAAGGATGACTCTGGCAGATCATCATCGGACGCTGGAGCATAAGAGTATCCCTCACTTAAAGAGTCGTAAAAATCCCGATCTGCTATCCCGGTTTCGACCACTGGAGAAACATTGTCGCAATTTCTTTGTCTATCGGGGCGGTGTTCAATAAAAGGCTTTGAATAGCGTCACACGCAATACATTTAAATTCTAATTTCCCCTCGGGAGGGACTAAAGGGATCCCGTAGTCTAAAGGGGCCTTCTTAGCGATGAGAGCATCTATTTCCTCCAAGGCAAGGTTTTTATTCGAAGGCAGACCTTTCAATATTTGTAGACGGTGATACAATTGGATGAGTCCCTTTCTTCTAAACAATGATTGTTTCGCACTAGGTTTAATTTTGTGACACCTGGCTGGCTATACTCCTCAAACACCATGTCAAACTCTCTACGGTGGGCACTGAGGAAATATTATATTACAACTCTTTAGTTGGCAAATTCGACCCTTTATACTTCGGTGGAATACTTTTCATTACCCTTTTGCTCTTTATCATCATTAATTGAGTTGGGTTCGGAAACTTACCCTGCCTGAGACAAGTCTCGACACTCAAATGATGATTGGGAAAAGTGTCCAATATGGATTTTATCTAATATGAAGGAAAATAAAAGCTTACTATTGTTTTTCTATCCTTGAATTGGCTGATCATGGACCTCAAGCACAGCTTGGGCTTTTGCGTCAGATCAATTACTAGGCAAATGAGGCTATTGGGCTGTCGTCAGATCGAGCCCTCTTGGACCTCAGAGAAAAATCGTCTTTCGCTTATGGAACCCTCTTGGACCGTCTCCAAAGAGAGGCTATCGGGTAGGAAGCTCGAGAACGACTTCTGCTCTACCAGAAAAACTGCGGGTTTATATACGGTTCCTAACGGAAACAATTAGACCGTTTTCGATCCATTTTCATCCGGTTGTCATTAGATAAAAAGGTGTGAGTCATCGTTGTTCGAAAAAATAACTTTATCTTTCATATTCTGAAAAGAAGCTGAATGACCGAACTTAATTACCAAGTTAATAAGTCTATTGTAAAACGGTGATTCGTCAAGGTCTAAATGATCGAGAAATTATCTTTCGAAAAATGACTTTATTTCTCGTATTGAAAAGCTAAATGGTAAGAAAGATAGTAATACTATTATTATGTGAAGAATAGCTTCATCAAAAGAAACTCGTTACCATTTGGCTATTAACGGTATATTATTTCCCAGCGCCAGCGATATCGTAATGATTCTGATATCACCGCGCATTATCGTTAACTCTGAAAAAATGTAACTTTAGAATTGTAAGTCGAAATAATATTTCGAATTTATATTTTATTTTCTATTCCTAGACGAGGGGAAAAAACCCCGCTCGTCACACCTTTCTTATTTAATTATTCCTACCTCAATCTCGGCCACAAAATTTGAATGTGGATTTTTGTCTTTGATTCAACTACAATAAATTTGTAGAGTCTGATCAAATTTGATAAATATTTACAGTCGACCGATTCCATTTCGATTAGATAAAGCTATACGGGTCGACATTTTTGTTTTCGCTTGAAATTCATGTATTTTGTACTTTAAACAATTTTATTCGACACGTGTTTTTTGTTTTCCGGCATAAGATTTTTTTTCGTCGGTTATAAGGTATTTGTCTGAGGCTGGCGAAATTGACCTTTCGGGTTACCCAATGATAAATTTTTTCAAATCTTTACAGCTTCAACATATGTTGATCGATTTTGATGATTCTTATGTCAAAATGCGTAAAAAGTCGGAAATTTTAGATATTTCAAAAATATATGAGATATCTACATATTACCTCGTTTAAATCGTGGCAATCCAAAAACTTAAAAATTTCCTCAAAATTCATTTTCTCGGAATGCCTTTATTTCAATGATGTATTTTTTTTTCGTATGTTCGAACGATGTTTGAATTCCATTTTGGAAAATTTAGAGGAAGCAGAAACTTCATGTTTTAAAGATATGAATTTGGGAAGAAAATGTTCGATTTATTCGTGTAATATCATCTGAGTTTACCCATTTTTGTCTTTAATTCAATTTTCGCATTCTCGAAATGACTTTTTCATTTGGAAAGTTACAAAACACTATCTGTCAGACAGTTTTTATTTATTTTACCGTATTAAAATTAAAAAAAAAAACAATACAATCCGCTATAAGAAATCGAACTTATAATAACAAATAACAGCGTCACCCATATATCTGTAAAACTCGACCTATTCATATTCAGAAAGATCACTTATCATTGTTATAGTAACTTGATTTTATGTTACACCATTTTCAATTGGAAAATTCCACCTTATGCAGTTCTGGATATGTGTTTCATATGTGTATTTCTATTTTCTGTGAGGAAGAAAAAAGCCAAGGTAACAAACTATATGCCAAGAATACGTTCAAATATGGTTTTTAACCAAATTAAATATCAAAGCATAAGCATTTTCAATGACGCAGCTGAACATTTCGTGAATCGCTTCATATCAGCAAAATAATACTAGAAAAAAAAATGGAATTTTTATTTGCCAGCGGTCACGGAAAAACAGTATTGGATGGCATCGAAAGGTTTGTTAGTTATTACATATATATGACGCATTTATAATTTGACTGAAGAACCTTCAAAACATTACAGTGAATCCAACAAATTGATTCTTGAAAAATATCAATCTTGTATACAAAAAATCGAAACGATCTGTATCGATGTCAGATAATTGGAGATTTCAGAAAAAACTGGAAAAGCATTGTAAATAAACAAAAAGAGTATATAATAGATATTTGAGAAAAGTATGACTAGAAAAATTTAATTTTCAAAAAGATTCGTAATGATTATATTTATGGCTCGGGCGAGTCAACTTGAGTAAAAACTTGTTGAGTTTAAAGTTTTGTCATGCAAATTCTAATTTCTTTCGAGGAGATTATTAAATTGTCACAAAAAAATATTCTTTTCACATTGTTTGTGACCTAGGCTTTATTGTTCCTCATAGAAAATAGAATTACACATATTAATTGCACATCCAAAACTTTATGAGGTGGAATTTTTCAATTGACAATGGTGTAACATCAAATCCAGTTAATATATCAATGATAAGTTACACATCTAAATATGAATAGGTAGAATTTCATAGATTTCTGAGTGACACTGTTATTTGCGATTAAAAGTTTGATTTCTTACATCTGATTCGTTAGTTTTTATAAAATTACGTTACTTCTATATTTTTTTTGTATTCCGTTGATTCTTAGCAGCGCTCTTTTTATTTTAATACGGTAAAATTTTACCAAAACTGTCTAACAAATAGTATCTTACAATTTTTCCAATTATGAAACTCATTTCGGGACTGTGAAAATTGAGTTAGAGACAAAAATGGGTAAACTCTCAATTAGATGATGTTACACGAAGAAACAAAACACTTTCTTCTAAAATTAATATCTTTTTTAGGAACTGAAATCTTGCCAAATTTAATTTTTCTTTTATGTTTGGATGATGTTTTCTTTAAAAATTGTTCAGATTTTCTAATTGTATGCTGAAAAAATTAAAAAAACAATGCCCCCCCCCCCCCTCAAATTTACCCATGGATCCTCCACTGAGGGATAAATTTTTGACCTCGCGGTGTTTGGAATTCCCGAGAAGCTTAGTCTAAACGCGCCGCGCTATTTTTAGAATTCGTGAAAAACGTGTTTGCTCACATTTTTGTGTTTTGCTGGTTTTACCCAAGCCAGATAAAAAAACTTTTAATGTTGACGCCGGTTATTATATCCGGCGTACAATGTAACCATGCGTTATTTTGTGAATTACCATTATGTTGTATGAAATTTTCGAATTAACTAGTTGAGAAAACATGAAAACTCCACAGCTTATGTGAAAACGCTCACCTGACAAAGTAAGCAATAAAAAAATTATCATTCCGTCCCGGAAAAAAAAAAAAAAAATAGACAACATGCTCGTTTTGATGGAAATTTTTTTATTTGAATTGCAATTTTCCTTGAAGATATAATTTTTAAATCTTTTATTGACAAAACTACGTTAAACTCAAAAAATATGTAATTCAGGTGCATTATTTCACCTATAAAAAAAACTCTTAAAACTTCAGTTGTTTTTCGCAAGAAATAACCTTCTGTTGTTGCACCTGTTTTCAGTCTGATAAAAAGTATTGTATATTTCGTAACAGGCACGGATGTGCGAATTTCCCCGTTTCGCCAAATTCGCACATCCGTGCCTGTTCAGAACGATATTTTATGTACCGAGGGCATAGAAAACGCGTTTAGAGATCTCGAGCTGGCATAGAAACGCGTTTTTTATGCCAGAGGTACATAAAATTCATAATAAATCTCCATGCGAATAATGGAATGTTTTACAGTCATCCTGAAAACTTGCTGGGTTTAGAAATTTTGGAGGCTAACGACACGCAATTCACTAATTGTGACATCGAATATAAAGGTAAGTTTCAGAGTCAAAATTTCCAAAAAAAAATTCATTGCAGTTTTGTGTGTATTTTTATACAGTATTACATTTATTTACAATTTTTTCATTGGTTTTTGAGTTTTTACCATTTTCATTGTTTTTCTGTGCTTCACGTACAGCTTTTGCGATTTTTTGTATTGTTATGCAGTATTATGAATTTTGAATTAGTTTTTTTTATTTTGTGTTTTATATTGTAATTTTTTATGCATTTCTATAAGTTTCGTATTTTTGTCTTTTATTGTGTTTCAGTGGTTTACTTACGAATAAATGTAAATACGTGTATAAGAATATAATAGGATCCTAATTATTTTGGTTTTTTTGCAGATTACTCTGTCTCCTCATTTATAGGAATGCCTGGACAATTCAGCAAAACAGCTTTAACTTTACCTTGGGCAATCGAATATTTGGCGATGATGAATACCAGTACACTCTGTTTGCCTAACTACACAAAAATCCTCGTCCGATTTTCCCTCGGTTGGCTCTGTGAACTGCCATATTTTCCGAAACACCTTTATTTTGCCTAGCAGTCAAATTACAATTACCGAAAGGCGAAAATTTGAAATAATTTTCTTCTAAGTAGAAGAAAACTGAAAAAGTGGAAAAAAACTTAAAAAAATTGACATTTCTGAGATAAAAATAAGTTTTTCTTGGACAAATTGGATGTCATCGATAAAAAAGCGTTGTATTCGTGTAGCCCGTTTTTGTCGGAGTTGAAACTGCTTTTGCAGTTTGAGAATACGAATTTGAATAGCAAGAATACATATTGTCACATGAGGCCTGTTTCCACTGAATTGAAGCCGATGGGACCTTTTGACAAGGATATCGAGGTATTTTTTTTTCAATTTAGGAAGAGTTTGGATGTGTTTATGACTTTTACAAGTTTTCATACAGTTTTTTGTTATTTGAACAAATTTTTCATCACTCACAATAGTTTTTGTGTGTAATTATATACTGTATTGAAACATTTTCTGATTTTGTCACAAATAAGTGTTGCTAGTTAGAATTCCAATAATTTTTGACTATTTTCAGGTATTCTTACATGTGCACAAGTTTTTTATATTATAATGTTTTTTTTTTTTCAGCTCTAAATTGAAGAAGCATTTTTCTATGGACAATCAGCCTTGGTGAAAAAAACAGTCGATTTCATTTCAGAAAAAGTGTCTTCTGCTTGCATGAAACGCATCTGCAACACCATCATACCAAGTACCGTGTTTTAAGGACTTCTTAATCACATTATTTTAATTTTTTGATATAAAAATATACCATATATCAATTATAATATAAATTATAAGAATAAATATAATCGAGTTACATGTGAGTACTCGGCAGAGTTATCCGAGTACCACTGGCAACCACTGGGTACACTAAGTTGGAGTCTGAAGAACGTTTTGTGTTCTAGTCAGCGCACCAATCTGAGGCCCTCCACGTGTCGCGAGAATTTCCAAAACTGGGGGTAATCTTTTGACCTCGCGGTGTTTGGAATTTCCGAGAAGCGTGGGGGAGCACGGTAACAACGTGACGCACTATTCTTTTTCTCTGACGAGAGTGTTGAGAAAGAAAATATTTCACTTTTCTATACATGAAAAAATGGTTTCGTTGTCACAGTTGAAAGTAGTTATATAAGTGCTAACTTTTTCATGAAACTGTTGACAATTGATATTATAATAATACTATTATAAATTATACTTACACATAATAGATTTACATTTTGTGCCTGATAAAGTTGTGAACTTTTGAAAATTATTATACTTTTGTTGTACTTATGCAATACTATAGTGTTTTCATTGTCACAATATCAGAAACTATTACAACTATAATAATTTTTCTGTCATACACATATGTATAGATGTATATATTTATGGTTGATGAAATAAATCCAAAGTAAATTGAAAAACTGTTATTTTCATGAAGAATAGAATGCTATCTTTTTATTCTTGGATAGGTTTTTCAGCTACTACTTTTTGAAAAATGGTCAAAAACGCAATTTGAAATCTATCATTTACCAGAGTTTAAAGTTCCGAAAAAATTTACAATTGTGGTCCAATTTTTTAAGTGGCAGAAGTTACCGTGAAGATTGTTCAAGGTTACTTAAAAAGATTCATGATTTTTGATTATTTGCTAACTCATGTAGTTTATTTGAAGTAAAAGTTAGAAAACAAGGATATAAAAAATTTCAAAGTTGATGTGAGAAACAAACTTAAACAAATTTGTAATAAACTTCTTCAACATTTTTCACACTCAGTAGAAAGCAAACTATTCATAACAAGTAAATAGAATTGAGATAATAACGCAATGTATACGTATAAAAATTTTCATATAATTTTACAGTAGAAATAATTCATTACGTATAGCAAAAAAAAGAACTAAATCATCTATTTTAAAAATACAGAAAACACGATTAAACGTGGTGGCATGACTGACGATCATTTTACAGAACGTGCACTGTCATCAGCTCTTCAAATATTCAAAACGCTAACCGTAAACGAAAGTAAACTTTGAAATTCTGCATATACGTTCATTAACATAGTGACATTAAAAATATAAGAAGGTTTTATTACTCCAAGCTGGCCCTATTTTTTCCGGCTCTTTGGAATAAAGTGTAAAAAATCGTATAACTTTTAATCGCCAAACGAATGTTATATACAGTTTTAAAATTCAATTAGTACATTGATATTAACATCTTTTTCTAGGAATAACACTAACACTTCTAAAACAAATAAACGGAAAAAAAGGTTTATTACTCGATTTTCGTAATCTTTTCAATGAACGCCCAACCGTCTCTTTGATAATAATGCCAAGCGCTATTATGTTTCATACATTCTCATAACAACAGATTATATTATGAAAAGCAATAAGGGCTCAGAACTATTAAACAGGTTTCTGGGAATTCGTATAGGCGAAATCTATATGGATTCAGCATCTTCGACTTTTAGCTTTTCGTCCACCTAGATTCAGGATCTATCCCACACTGTAAAAAAAGTTTCTCAATTTCCCATAACGTAGTATAGTAAATTTCCTATACCTTGAAATTCACTATACAGCAATAGAATTTTTCCTTGACCATAGGACTTTTACTACTCTTTTCATGAATTCTTTCTATGTCTGCTATGTAAAAGATAAATATAGTAGATTTACTATAGAACAATATTATTTTTACCTTCTCGCTGTACTAAAAATATCTTACCCAAGCATAAAAAATTTTTCATTAATTTTTTTAGCTATATGGTAAAAAAGCTGGTAAATTTTTCCATGCCCGGTACAGTAAAGTGCCGAATATCTGCATTTTTCTATACTTCATTCAACACTTTTCTACGACAATTGCTTATTCACTATATTTTGCTTATGCGTTTTTTCAATGTCTCGTATAGTAAAAATAAATACATTGATTTTACTACATGGAAAAAATTTTTCGGGTCGAATTCCCATAAAAAACTGGAATGGCAGGACGATGGTCGAATTTCTATTTTTGTCCTCAGCTCACTGTATGTAATACGAAATTTTATTTTTTCGTGCTATAAGAATATGCTATAAGTCCAATATTAATGGGATAAAAGTGATTAAGCATCGTTTCATATTTCAATGCCTACTATTTACTGTAAGCCCACGATAAGCTCCCCGACGTTTGGTAAAAATTGACGAGCCGAAAGTCACTCGATACGTTGGTGTTTTAAGTGCCATCATAACTCTCGCGTATTATAAAGGATCTTGTGGAGTTGTTGCATCGCGACCGTCATTAAAGGCCCTCAAGTCAAGCTGAAGTAATTGAGGCGGCAACTGGGATGAGGTGACCGCTTGTCTCGGATTCAACGGAAAAAAATTACTACCAAAGAACGACGACCCTCAGGACAAAGATAGACGAAAATACCCAAAGTCACGAATGACGGAACAAGGGGGGTGGAGAGGGGGGGGGGAGGGGACAAAAATATTTTTACTTTTTTTTCAATTTCCCACATTTCAGAATCCTATACTCAAACGAGGTAAAAATACTATACTGAAGTATGGCGAGTACTATTTATATACAGCAAAGATACTATACACTGGTATAGGAAAATTACTAACCCTGAAATGGGTTCATTGCTTCTAATACTGGTATAGGAAAAATACCATAAATTTTTTCTACAGTGCACTGTGTGGCGTCACGATTAAAATTCCACCAAAGCCATATCAAGGACCATCCTGATATCTATAATTGTATACCAATTTACATATAACTAATAATTATGATTGTTTCCTAGTAAAAATTTATTGTATCAAGTTGTGTCAAAATATCTCATCGTGCTCCTACAGCAATTCCTTTTTTTCCTGTGAAGTCTTTTCCATCAATTAGTTTCTCATCCTTCATCCACTTCATGAAAGAAAAGAAAATTGTGTCAATTCTACTTCCTGACAATAGTGGAAAGAAAAACCGATCATTATTCCATGAACAAAATATAAAATTCACATTTTTTTGCAAAAATCAAGGTCGAAGCCCACAGTACTCAGACACCACCCCATTCATCTTCCGCAAAAACTAAATAAAGCCTCGAAACCCGATCTTAGTGATGATTTATTCATCCCCAGAGAGGATAATAGTTGAAGTGGGTCGCGAAACCCGTTCCTTCTTTTCGTCCGTTTCGCTCGCTGATTTCTATTTACCGTGGTAATCCTATCACAATCTAGAAGCCAGCAAGAACAATACCGGGAAAGATCTTATATATACAGTGTCTGGAGGAGGAACGTGAAACAGGGAGGAAATAATGGACGATAGTCGGGGAACAAAAAAGTCAGATATAGACATCGGTCGGCGAAGGGTAGGAAAAGCTGTGCGAAATAATGCTTAACAAGCTGACTTGAAAGGGCGGCCACCATTTTGAGTCAATACTTGAAGGCCTTCGCTCGTTAAGAATATTTTACTCCTCGAACCTGACTCGCCTTCCCCATCATCTTCCGCCTTTGGCGCGCACACGGGATGGAAATTTTCTTTTTTTCTTTCCCTTAGCCCTACGCCCTGCGAAACCTCATCTTATTCGTTTTATTTCTCCACCCCCTCGTCCGACCCAAGAGACGAGCTCTTACCCGAGACTTTCCAGGCAAGATTGACCGACGAAGAGAGATGGCAATTCGACGTTGCCAAGCCCACTTTCCACCCTATTCGGCCGAACCCTCGCTTCGTTCTTTCACCCTTGGACCCTCTTTTTTTCCACCGAAAACTGCTGCTGCCACCCTCCTCCCTATCTACCTACCTCCTGCCCCCCGTAATCACTGTCCCATTTCGTCTCGTTTTTTTCCTAATTCATACCCAATCCCGTCACTCTCGGCATTTCAATTTATGCCTGTTCAACGATCCATTAGAGAACCGTTTTCCTGAGCGGTCTTCGTTTTACTTCGCATTCGTTATTTTTTGAAATTTCGTATTTTCCCCGGGGACGAGGCGAGAATCCTGAAATATGTGGGTACTTTGATTGCGAATTTTCGTGGGATCTTTGAAGTCGTTTTCACATATTTTACAGAATAAAAGACGTTTCCGCAGGGAAAATTTTTTGGAGTTACTGAAATTTAGAAAAATTTTATTGGAATTCAATTTTTGGAACTTCTTTCTTCAGGAATCATTATTATAATGTTTCAGAAAAAATGAGTATTAGATTTTACGAAAAACTGTGTTGCAAATTTCCTGCAGCGTGCAGTCGTTATACGTGCATATGAGAGAGTAATAAATAAATGCTGTAAATGTTATAAACTTTTATAAGTAGTATTTCATTTTATTTCTTTATTTCAATTATTCCTTAGTGTAATTTGTAATCTAAACGGAGATAGTGTAATTTTTTTCATTCAGTTCCAAATTCCAAAAGTCTCTTTGTATTGTTTCTTTTTATTGCATAATTAAAATTTGCTTCTGTATTACTTTGTTACTTTCAAGTATTTATTATTCCATACATATATATATATGGCAACAGTATAACTACTAGTAACTTTCTCTATATTAAATATAATATAAACTCTATTGTATATGATTTGAAGGTAACTTTGTAGTTACTCTGGATAATTTCATATTTTTCTCCAATTCTGATAGTTTTTTTTTTCAATACTTTATTTTCATCTAATGGGAACAATTTTTATTCTTACATTCTAACGGTCTCTAAATAAAACTTAATTTCACTTTCCAATTTTATTTTTACCATCCTATGATTTTTTCCTTAGCAAAGTTTGTGCACATAAGTGAAACTATATATCATTGCACTAGCGTTGCACTCGTTATTTCTTTTTATTTAGGTATTCAATGTGCATTAATCATAAAAACTCATAGAAATTAGTAGTTGCTATTACTTCTAATCGAAATTCATCAACAATAGACTGTTATAATCATTCTTTTTTTAATAAAGCTCAAAAAAATAAATAAATAAATAAAATTTTCCCTTCCTCCCTGGCAAAGTTTATGCAACACTTTAGCGTTGCATTTCCATTGCACTTCTAAAATCACTATAAAAACTGTTCGACAAAATCCACATGTAAAATAATGCGATTGATCATGAATAAGTATTTCCACTATATAGAAGAATGAAAAACTTTGGAAATAAAATTGTATGTTAAGAAATAGTTAAATAAAAAAAAAAAAAAAAAAAACATTATTTTTTTCTCTTTCTCTTTGATTTTACTTGTATTTTTTATCGAATTTTAAAGTATCGTGTGTAAAATCAAATAAAATAAGATACATGATTGTGTGAAAAAAAAGGATAATGTATTAATTAATACTTCGTAATAAAATAGCACAATGTGATTTTAAGAAAAAAAAAAGAAAATAAAAACACGTATTCCTTTAAACCTTCATTTGTTGAAAGCAAAAGCCTGTCAATCGATTTTTTTTTTTTTTGTTTTGAATATGAAACGTCAGTTTTGGGTTATATCATAGGTACTCAATTCGATTAAAAAAAAAAATTACTCAATTTAACAGAGTTTTTAAATGATTTCCATCAAAAATATTATAAACTATTATTTCTTTAAACGTCAAGAAGGAATGGACAATAAATAAAATAAACGAACGAAATAACTTATTGCATCAGTTCTAGGAAATGCGATAGGTATTTTACTCTAGCTTTCCTTGAAATAAAATGGTTCTTAAAATTAGTTTTCGAATAATTACGAAAAAAAATAAAACTTAATTCTTATTTTCATGAGTTTTATAGACGAACACACATTTTACATTCTTTTTATTTGAAATAAGAAGTGCAACGCAAGTGAAACGCAACTGCAACGCTATACCGTTGCACTTATGTTGCACAAACTTCGCCAGGGCTATAACTAATGCACTGCGTTATTTCGTTCAATTTTACTATTAATTATGCGCCCCTTCTTGAAACGTATATAAATTATTTGCTTGTGGTATTTTTGATTTGAAGAATACCTAAAACTCTGTTAGAATCATCAATTTTTTCCTTTTTTGCAGCCTTAGTTTTTCAATGTCTTGTTATTTAGATTAAATTTATTCTAATAAGTAACATGAAAGTAACGGGACGTTACTTTTTTTAAGTGGTAACGACAACGAGTTACTATTTCTTTTCAAGTAAAGGTAACAACGAATTACTTTTTTCACCTTTGTAATGGTAACGTAACGCTATGGATTTTTTTGAGTAAGTAACTTTGCAAACCCTGTGTATACATAATAACTGATAAGAACTTTTCAATATTGCTTGTCACAATGAAAGATTCAATTACCAAACTACAACTTAACTCAGCATACCCAAAAATCTGTTCGTTCCATATTCAACCCAATATTTGCTCATTGCAACCAACTCTTTCTTTTCCTATACCGAACAAAAACCTCAAATAACAATCATAAACACGAATTCATCTTATTTTAGAAATCTAGATTTCCCCGTATTCCCACCCAAATCCTAATTACTCAATATCTAGTACATCCTGGCCACCCCTCCCCTTGGACAAAAATTGGCTACATGCCTGCTCCAGCTCACAAAATTTCTTTCATCTCCAATGAAAGCCCACTTTCGCATTACCCCCCCCCCCCCCCCACCCTTCCAGTAATTATCGCTCCGTACCCATCCCGCAAATCAACATCGCGCAACAGTCCCCAAAAGCCGTAAAAAAAAAGAAGACAATATTACCCGAAAAGCGCGAGCCTTGGGCAGTCCCGGCTGCGGAGCCCGGAAACAATGAGGCGCCCCGGGAGTGTGACTGTAAAAATAAATCAGGCGTGCTCCGCTTCCGTTTCGCAATTGTAACAACTTGAACCCCTGCTCATTGTTGCATTTTTTTCTCTCTTCTCTCTTCGCGCGCTTAACCGTTTGACCGGATTCAACCCCTTGGTTCGAGGTCCATTTCTGCCTCGTTCCCTCTTTGGTTTTTTCTTCTCTTTTATTTTACACGGCTTCCCCGTGGCTCTTCATTTTCGACAGACGACCTGACAACTTCTCCCTGGAATCGCGCGAACAATCGTAGGTAATAAGCCGGGAGAAACAAAAACTGGTCGCGCCAGGTAAAACAATGGGGTCGGGCACCCTCCACGGGGCGAGAACGCCCGAGACGTCACCAGGAGTAAGCGCGCGTGTGAAACTCAAGAACCTGCAGCAAAGACCTCGCGGAAAATAACAAAAACCCGCAGCTGCGCGAGCGGTGCATATGTTAAAGCCTCGCGACGTCCTCATTGTCTGATTTCATCCTCTTGTCAAAAAGCCATCATAATTTCCATGCACTTGTTTTTTGGCCTTTCCTCGCATTATTATTTCATCACCCTTGTGCTAGTTCTGTTTTTTTTTTATTTCTCCTTTTAGCTCGTTCATTTTCCCTATCGAGGGTGCTTTGTCTCAGTCCACAACTTGTCTTCGAACAGGTTTAGTTACTTTGATATGCTAGTTATTGTTTCTGGAACAGGGCTGGGAATAAGCTTCTGGAAGAATTTGGGTTTGTCGAGGATTTTGGCATGGGAATGTCTTGGGGAAGTGTGGAGACGAGGGATGTGAGTGAGGTTTGAGGAGATGTCAGTGGCGAGTAGTAAAGGCTTTTATTATCATACACTGAGAAAAATGTATAGTATGAATCGCTATATTCGTAAATTTATATGATGAAAATTACTAAAATATAGCATTGATTACTATATTTTAGTAAGTATTGCTCGAAAAATAACAATATATACTTGATAGTATAGCAATAAGTATTATATAGACAATGTTACTAGCCTAGTGTAGTAATGACTGCCGTTTGAGTCTAGCAAATGCAACTTTATAAAAATAAAAAAATTTGCTGAATGCTATATAGTAATAATCACTAGCCGTTAGTAACAAACATTACGCAGCTATTCATAGTGATATTTACTACAATTCATAATCGCTATTCTAAGATTCGTGGTTCTACCATTCCAGTATAGTAATAAGTGTTGCGAGAGATAAGTGCACACTGCTTTTTTCATATGATAAAATTTGCGAGAAACCGTATAGTAAAATTAGTTATCTGTATACAGTTGTTTTTTTATAATCTAGAAGAAAAGCGCAGAGAAATATAAAAAATCACTTAGATATATTTTTACGCTTGTATTAAGTATTGCATTTTCCGACTCGATCTGCAGTGCTACACGGAAAAAAATTCTCGGGTCAAATCCCTATAAAAAACTGGAATGGCAAGACGAGGGTCAAATTTCTTTTTTTGTACTCAGCTCAGTGTAGGTAATACGAAATTTTATTCCTTTGTGCTATTAGAAAATGCTACAAGTCCAATATGTATGGAAAAAAAGTAATTCAGCATCATCTCATATTTAAATGCCTACTATTTACTGTAAGCGCACGATATGTTCCTAGACGTTTAGTAAAAATTGACGAACCGAAAGTCACGTGATACGCGGGTGTTTTATGTGCCATCGTTACTCTGTCAATACTAAAGAACTTAGTGGTGTTGTTGCATCGAGGCCACCAATAAGTCGCCAAGTTCAAGCTGCAGTAACTGGGGCCACAACTTAGACGGATCGGTGGGATGCACTCTCTCGAATGCAACGGAAAAAAAAACATTTCTAGGACGACCCTCAGCACAGGACAAAGATGACGAATATATCCAAAAGTCACCATGTCACCAATGACGGTATAACAAGGGGAGGAAGAGGGAGGGGGGGGGGGGTTATACAAAAAGTTTTTTTCCGCGTAGACAAATATAGCGATTCGTGCCATACTTGTCTCTCAAAATTTACTATACTCGAATGCATTTACTATTATTTTGTCAAGTACGGAGTATAATACGAAAACGTTAAGAAGTATTACTTCAATATAGCATTAAGTATTATATATGCAGACTAAAGCTGTAGTGCTAGAAAAATATAGCAATAAGTGCTTATATTGTCAGGTACGGAGTACAATAAGAAAACGTTCAGAAGTACTACTTCAGTATGGCTTTAAGTATTATATTCGCAGACTAAAGCTGCAGTGCTAGACAAATATGGTAATACTTGCTATAAATTTCTCTCAGTGTAAATATTGGTGAACTCGATTCATATGAATACATTTAATAATTTTAAGAGCCTTATGAACTAAATAATCTAATAGAAATTCGTAAATCAATATCCCCCACTCGATTAGTTAATTAAGTAAGAATTCTTCATTAGCGTCAGCAGCTTGAAGCAATGAGGGGGGATGAGATTGGATATTATTGTGGACCGTCTAAGAATACCGAGTAGAAAAACTATGCCTTAAAAAAAAAATTTCTTAAAGTCCTCATCTTACGCTCAAAAAGTGCTAAATTCATATCATCAACACTTCAAACGAGTACTCCAATATTTCTCAAAATTTTTAAACGATTTCATGAATCAAAAATTAGGTTTCAGTGAGTCATCCAAATATCGTTGAAGTCGTCTTTTTATCGTACGGATGTTCTCGGAATACATAAATTTGCCTGGTATCAAACTTTATCAGATGGTATTTAAAAACTCTTATTTCTAGAATATATCTTTCTAGAATCTTGCTCTATAGGATATCAAGCACTAGAATTTTAAATGATGGAATCCAGAATCACAGAATTTGAAATTTTTGAAAAGACAATAAAAGATATATTTATTCTGGAACAAAGAATTTCAAAGCTTCGAATTCTACGGTATAAACTTCCAGAATAAAAGATAACACGTTTACAAATTATAAGATTCCATAAATTCGAATGTAAACTTCCAAAAATCTTAATAAAATCAAAAGTTGTGAAATATTTCATTCTATAATGTAAAATGCCAGGCTTATAATGAATGAAACAGAGAAATTCAAGATCGACCATTCCAGTATAGAACACTACGAAATTCCTAATTATGGAGTTTGCAATCCGAAAATTTTGAATTCTACTTCTTCACGTACAATTATTTATATTTCAAAAATACTGATATCTGAAATAGTATTGATTTATGATATAGGATGTTAAAATTTGTGATCCTACTGTATTAAATTCTAGAAATCCATGCTGGAGAGTTCAAGGATTTTTTTTTCTATGCCTAATAGATAATTCTCGATTGATTTTTTTTTGAATTAATTTCTATAACTCTCGTATCTCAAAAAATATAAGTTTCACATTTTATAAGATAGTCAGGAATTCAAAAGTTCAGAAGGAATGTTACTTTCGTTTCCATTTAGAATTGGAGAGATGGTCTTTGAGCAGATAACGCAGGTTGCTTGATAAATTGTCTATCAAAGGCATGTATAAAAAATTGATAACACATTTTAACATTTAAAAGTAATATACTGTCTGAAAAATCAATGTATAATTTAAAAATATGCCAGAAATTAAAATCAGTGTTACTTTAAATAATTTCTCAATGAAAATGCATTTCAAAACTCTTTCCAATCAAAGTGTCCTATATAAAACTGCCCTCCAAAATTTAATTGATAGATAATATAATTAAAGCAGTTTTATAATTTACGCCATACCAATTTTACATTAGATTCAGCTTTTCTTCAAATATTTACAGCCAATTTTTGATAGATTCGATATTTTTATTGCATTGCATTAGAAAATTTATATCACTTAAGATGTTCGAAGAGAATTTGCTTCTAAACTATTAAAAATATTTTTTCTGAAAATATGTCTGAATAAATGTTTCGCATTATCGTCACATAAGTTTTGTTCTGAACGTAAAAAATATTTCCTAACACATTTATTTTAACATCATATGGCACATGGAATGGTTCAACTTATTGTTTTTTTTTTTTCACTCCCAGGCATATTTTGCGCTACCGTTACCCAAATTCAAAACAAATGTATCACAGCCATTCCTAGTTTTTTTTTCCCGCTTGTTTTTTGGTACAATTTGTACTATCAGGTAAATGAATTGATATGCTTACATGTCAATAGTATAATTTGTTCAAGAATCATTTTTTTTTTATATAACATTAGATCTTTTCCTGAATTGTGTTTGAAATTTACAGATCACGTCCATTTTAAATGTTTCAAGATATTTTAGTTAGAAAATTATTTATGTTACCACGTATGTATTATTAATTAGACAAATTTCAAACTTAATCTATTACAATAAAATGATTTTAATAAAAATTTACATTAATATATCGATCTTGATCATAATAAATTTTATATAAATTTCTCTAAAATCCTTTTCATATACGTGTCCATGATATTTGAAACATGATTTTGAAGAATATCTGTGAAAGATGTACGAAATTTAAAATTTTTTTTGACAGTCTCAGTCGAGATCATTTTGAAGAATAGAGGGGTTGATGATTGCTATCTGATACATTCATTCTAAATTTTTTTGTATTTTTTGTAAAAATAGGATAACTCTGGAACACGTGCCTTACGTTTTTTCAAAATTGGGACTGTCCTTCTGTAAATATGTTTACTAGGGCCCTTATAGACGTTTTAGACCAGGCTGTACTTCCAGATGTAGGAACAACACTTTTTTTTCAATATATCAAATTACAAATGTACTGTAAAATTACATATTATTAAAAAGTAACAAATTGGTTGGTCGAGAAATCTTCAGAGACAAACGCACTACTTTGATGATCTGGATTGAATTTGCTTCAGAGGCATAATAACGTAAAGAAATAGTGATTTCATAGATTTTTCTGTATTTTATTATAAGAAATCGTGTTCAAAATAATTAATCTGGTATTTGAAGATAATTGAAAAAATAGGACTGAGTTCGTCGATCAAGGTGACAACTAAGCTAAGGTCGAAAATAAAATTTTTAAGCCAGAACAAAAAAAAAACGAAATAAAGGTGATTTTCATTGATGAATAAAGTCTTCAAATTGATTATAAACAATAAATATGTTGAAAATGAATAACTTATCTAGATTTGGGGGGGGGGGCATTTAACAAGTGGGGCGCTTGTCCTAATTATACGATATTTGTGAATCCTTTTGCTGAGAAAAAATGTCGACTTCCAAACATTTTCTAATGATTATTTACCAAATGGTCTTCTATTTAGAGAGGTGATGTTGCTTTATCTTACGTACATTGACATTTTAACGATCAAGTGGTAAGCATTTTTTAGTGGCTTAAAAAATTTTTTGTCTGTTTTTCGCATCACACATTCGGTAAATTATGAACAGAAAATGTATCTAAGTACGACATTTTCGATTGCGTTGTTTCTTTGATAGTAAAACACAACTTTTCTCAAAATGTAGTTGCAATCTCATCAGTGTATGCTATCAATCTATTAAGTTGGGCACATGTCCCGACGGGGCACTTGTCACGTAATTACCCTAAGAGAGATTGTACTCTGAAAATCTGAATTCTAGAATATAGGTTTCAGTGATATTGACTTATTTTATATACAAAAGTTAGGCATTTTATTACTACAGTCAGGGGAGGCTAGATTCCCCTGATCCCTCGTTCATCTACGCCACTAGGAGATATTACAGGGTTAGAAATTTTCCGATTGAATTTGAGAGATTGTCTTTGAAGCAGATTACGCAGGTTCCGTTATAAATTGTACATTCAAAATATGTATAAAAAATAGATCTTACCTTTGAAAATTATATAGTGTCTGAGAAATCAAAGTATAAATTTAAAATATGACAGGCATTATCATTTGAACTTAAAATGACGTCTCAATGAAAATGCATGTTGAAAATCTTTTATATTTTTTTTCTCTGAAACACTGCCTTTCAAAATTTAATTGATACATAGTAAAATTTTAACAGTTTCAAAATAAACGCAGTGCAAATATTATGTTGAGTTTCAGCTTTTCTTTAAATATTGTGCACTGATTTATGATAAATTTGATATGTTTTCGAAAGTGCACTTTCTAGAATATTTATATAACATAACATGTTTAAAGAGTTTTTGCTCTGAAACTTTTCATAAAAATGATTTCTAGAAATTAAGTTAAAAGAATGTTCTTCATGATCATTGAATAAATTTTATTCCGTCGACAAAAATATAAACCAACACATATATTTTGGCATAATATTGCACATTTGATAGTTTAATTACTTGTTTTTTTTTTATTCACATGCATACTTTGCAATATCCTTACCCAAATTGAAAACAGAAACTCATTTGTTATTACATATTTCTTTTTTTTGTCAATTCAAATGAAAAAATAACAATCAATTTGGTGTCCGAAATGATAAATATTTATGTAAATGAAACTTCTCTAGTTGAAACGATTTATTCATAAGGAAACAAACAAATTACTTCATAAAAATGTGCTGCTGTAAGTATTTTCCTTTGGTATCTTTATATTTTTGGAAAAATGTCTATATTATTGCATGTCAGTTTTCTACGCAAAGACAAAAGTACTGTCCTTTTCGTTATAAAATATTGTAATTGTGTATCAGTTTTAAGTATTGCACTTTTATTTATCAAAATTCCCTTTTTATTTTATCATATTTATGACAAATAGTCGCAAATTTTATCAGTATCCCTAGTAATTTTTATCCTCATGATATCGTTAGGAGAAAATGAAATTTCTCATAAGAATGTATTTGATGAAATCTTATAAGAAAAAAAACTTATAAAATTTTTTCGATCAATTTTTTTTAATAAATATCGGATTCTTATGGGATTTTTGTAAGGTGCACCTTTTAAGAAATTGAATATTCATGAGAAATTTTCCTTTCTTCAAGTTTTTTATAAGGATCAAAATTACTAAGGATTTGTCACAAATATAGTAGAGTAGGAAACGAATTCCATCAAAAAGTGTAATATTTAAGACTGAACTGCGATAACAATATTTTCTCATAAAAAGTACGATTTTTCTGCTCAGCGTATGTATATAATTTTGAAAGTAATTTATCTCTGGAAAAGTATTATATAGTGACTTAATAACATCCTGATGATGGTCAAACACAAGTGAACGAAACTTTGACGCAGAAAAATGAAATTGACTAGGAAAGCGACGAAAAAAGGGAATTCATTTTTATTCAAATGCCCAAACGTATAAAAACTTTAATGTTGAACATGGAGGATTTTTCATGATTTGGGGGAAATTTCCACTCGATGGAGTCAGATGTATAGCGTAAAGAAACGTTTGAAAAGAAAAAGAAAACAATACAAAACATTTACTTGCTTTAGGAAGAGGATAATCGTAAAATTAGGAAACGATTTCAAACTCTTCAAAAATGCATATAGACTATTTTGAAGAACAGAAAGGAAAAACTTAGAAAATCAAAACTGGAAAAGGTTATGAAACAAACACTTTTAATCTTGCAAAATTATATTTCAAACAAATGGTATCTATAATCAAGAATAAATAATTGTCATTTTTTATCGCCTTCGATAGTCCAAAGAAAATCAAATTGAATGGAATAAAAATGTTGAATCATTTTCAAGTATTCCATACTTTCAAACTTTTTACTGTACGCCATTCATATGTATATCTCAAACTGCCAAAAAAAAAGAAACCCTAGAAAATAGAGCACAATCAAAACTGCGGAGGAACGTTATTATCGTGAGATCGTTAGGTATGCATGAAAGAATTAGCAGATGCCGGTGGTTGGACAGTGGTCTAGAATGGACGGTTTTTTACCGAATCCGTTGTGTACGAGACCGTCCAGGTGTCCATTGTAGGTCCAGGCAATGGGCTCTTTTCTTACTTAATCCTTAACCCTTTTTCTCGTATCCGCCAGCGGGCGGCCATTTACCTATTCTGAAACAATGCGGGCTGGACCGCACCCCGGATGCGCACAATTATCAAGTAATGTCCCCCTTTCGTGCCAGCTGCCCTGGCAAAAAATTGTAGCTTTTGTCTCTACTGTCTTGTAATCCACTTCCCTCATTTCACTATCGGATTCGTTGTTTTTCCCGATCTCGTATATGATTTTGCAACCGATAATACATAACACGTTTCTTTTTATTCCTCATTTATATCTCGTCATTTGTCTGCATTTTATTTCTTCCTTTTTTAATTTTACGATTTTTTTTCTATTTTGTGATATACGGATCCTCAGAATTCAATCATGTTTTTTTTTTGGGGGGGGGGGGACATTTTACCATTGAGAAAAAGGAATTGTAAGTTTCGCCGCAGTGAAATAGTTGAAAAAAATAGCGAATTTGAAAACAAAAATTGATAGTCATTGAAATCCAAAGATTTAAAAATTTTTCTTATTGATGAATTCCAAGCAAGAAATTTGATTCAATTTTTAAGAATTTTTGACAATTAGTCTATATTAAATCGGGAAAACATGAAATGTATTTTTGGAAAAAAGCGCTTTTTTGATTTGCTATAACTGCTGAATTCAACATCTTTTATTGGAAAGCGAGAAATGTTGATATTGATCGTTTTTTTTTTTCAAATTCCTCCTATTTTTTACCATATACTTTATAACATTATTTGCGTTTAATTTTTTGTAATGAATATCTAGAACGCTAAATACCTTTATATTTAACGTAGGAAACTTGTGTCATGTACTAAATTTGGAAAATCATCAATTTTTGTCCTCTATCACATTTTTATAACAAGTATATTGCCTGAATGAAATTTTTTTTTCAAATTTCATCTAAAGCAACTTGAAAAAAAAAAAAAAGAAAAACATCTAGAATACCATTCTATCATATCATGAAAAATTATTTTTTTACGAAAAAACTTATCCGATAATCGAATATGATAGCAAGTATTGCGTTCCTGCCTTTCCCCAGTGTCTTTATAGACGTCAGTAAATATACGCCCCTTTACAGTTTGAACAGCCATATTCTCATGAAGATTGTACGCGTAGCTCAGAATTGAGCGATTTAAAACCTTATCTTTTATTTTCATTTATTAGTGACTGATTATCTTAAATTATGATTGCTAGGAAAGAAAAAAAATTACAATGCAAAAATATTAATTTTTATCGTTAATTTAGATTCATTTTTACCTGCAGTTTTTCAATTTTTTAGATTGGTATAAATTTCAAATATGAATATGTTCGCTCATTTAATAATAATATCTAATATGCATGTCCTAGTATTCCGTATGAATACTTTTTCATACATTTTATAAATTTTTAATTACTTCACCATAAAGTGGACAAAAAAACCAGAAATTATGAAAACGAAGTGTATAACTTTTTGAGAGAAATAATGGACCGTTGTAGAGTTGCCAGAACCTTTAACAAATTTAAATTGCTAAAGAATTTTTCAAAGATTTTGACATTTGTAAACTGATTTACGGAAGAACAGGCCATCAGGATTTACCTGAAATTCGAATAAATTTTTTTGAGTTTCTCTCATCTTAACTAGATTTTGAATAGTTTTAAAGAATTTTCTTTCATTTTGCCATGTTTCTGTTTTTATCAAAATACTAGCGAATTTCATTAAATTACATTGTTTTTGTGCATTATAAACAAGCAAAAATACATATGAAATTGTTAGGTGAGATTTCGCAGAAAATTCTAAAAAAAACCTTCAGATTTTGTATTCAAAAGACTGACGGAATTTTCACACGATTATAAATAATAACAGATGTGTATTTAAAAAGTTGTTTTACTGCAAAATGATTTGTAGAAAAACTCAAAATATCCTCTAAATTTCATTGTCAAAATATAAAGAGTTTATTTCAAATTTATGCAGCATGAAAATTATGAATCGAATATTTCAAAAATGGCCTGACTGTCCTGAGTAATTTCGAAAATTAAGGAAATTTGATACACATAGGAAAAAACATTTATTTTCAAATCTATAGGCTGATACGATTTTATCTCTGTCCCTAGATTTACATGTATACGAAAAAATGATATGTAAAAAGATGCAGGAGCACTTTATAATTTCGAGTAAAATTTAAATTTTCCTTTCTGATAAAAAATATTCATTATTTTTCATAATTTCTTATTATTTTGATAAATACGAAAAATTTTCGTCTCTATTCCACTTACATTTACAAATATATTTGTTCTGATTTTTTAGAAATCATGTAAAATCAGTCGCTGTTTGAAAGAACTTTCGATATCTTGAAATTAAGTTCACACATATTCTGAATAATTTCATCATATTTTCTCTTGCCACGAAAGTTTTGTTAGCTGTCATCACAATCATAAGAAATTTCTAAACACTACCTACTATAACAAGTAATTACTGAACAGTTTCTTTATACAACGATATTATTTGTTGAAATTCATGTCTCTTCTCTCATAATGTTTCAAAAATTTTTAAAACATGTTAATAATATTAGGCACTCTGACATGCCTTTGAGGCTGAAAGAATTTGTCGAATTTTGGATTACTTAAAAAATTTCTGAAATTTCTTGAATTTCCATATAGAAAATAAACATGTATTTCTAATGGTGACACAAATTATTGTTATTTCATATTTTTATAGTTGTGTTCTAAATAATAAACCAATTATTAAATCGTTGATAATCAACATATATATTTAAATATGTAACTCAAGACTTTTGAAAATCCCTACGGTGTTAATTATAAGTATTTAACTTAGTGTATTAGATCTTTGAATGCATGTAATCTAACAAGAAAATAAATTGTTTACATGTGTCGTTTGCTCCGTTGTCAAAACGTATAGGCATTATAGGTTGCTAGGAAAGTACAAGGTTGAAATCCTCCTTGAGTCGCAAAATATTTCTGGAGTCATTTCGCAATGATCGAAGAAGTACAGTGAGGTATACTGAAAAAAATCATCAAATTGTTTTTTTCCAAAATTTTAAATGAAACATGCATGGATGTTTATAAAATTTTACAAACAATTCTTTGGATTATAATATACTTGTATATAAATATTCTGCATACAAGTTTATTGAAATCAGCAAAATGGTTTATTTAAATTCAGAAATCTTTATGAAATTTAAAGAACAGTGTATATTTCTTTCAACATGCGTTTATGTAAATAACTTCCAAGACAAGTTTATTGAAATCAATCCTAAAATTTTTAACAGAGGATACCAAAATTGACCTCTGCAACAATAAATATTCATTATTACTTATTCTAGATGCAAAAAGATTGGAGAATGATAAAAAAAATATCTTATTGTTAGTAAGAAAGTACTAATGATCATGTTTTCCGAGCAAAAAAAATTTTAGTCATGTTTTAAAACAAAACGGTGCCACACTTTATTAAAATTTAAGATCGTCACCTATAACTAAATATTAATACAACTTTTACAATTTGACTTCTCTGTATAAAAATTTATACATGAGGAACATACAATGTGCATAAACCTCTATTTTTCAACTTTCGTTTCATAATTTTCTCAAGTTAAGTGTGAGTATAGTAGCATTGGGCTTGGAATTAATCTATTTTAATTTTCTTTCTTTCATTACGTTGTGTATATTTAATGTTCTTGATGACGCCTATTATAATTTTCCAATTATGTATAAAAATTATTTATATTTATATTTTTTTGATAATAAAATGAATATTATTATAAGAATCAATATTATTACACTATTATTATAACTATACATAGAATATTGATAGTTTATAAAAATTGTCATCAATAATAGAGATGATTATTGATTTTTTATGATTAGTGGAAAAAATAGCTGAAAACTTGGAAAATGTTTCGAAAAGAAAAATAAATGTTGATAATTTAAGAAACTCTACCTCACCAAGTTACTGTTAAACACAATTTGAATTCATAAATATCTCATGAAAGAAAGCCAATAATAAGTAAAAGAATATATTTCTATCAACTAACAGTCAATTAAAACTCATTAATAAATGTGTCCTACTAATTCAGACTTATAGTCCCATAATGGTGCAATGATGGTTCAAAACTTATAGCATTATATTAATTAATATCTCTCAAAATTAATGTTTTCATCTAAAATCATGCAACTCCACGAGCAAATTTACATGAATTTTTCAATATAAAATTCTCTGTTCCTAATTGAATATCTACGGTGCCATCCCGAGTCGAAATTAGAATCAAACTTTGAACCAAATAAATTGAGGATATTTTCGTTCTCATCGGTTCAAACTAAGCTCATTTTCAACCAACTTTACACCATAAACATGGCAGCTATTATCGATTTTACGGATTTTACGCCTAAACTAGGTTTTATTTTGAACCTCATTTAAACCATTCATAACCAACAGCAACGAAAAATCTGCCACATTGTGCATGTGCGATTTAGGCATGAAATACACGGCAATTTTCAACATTCTCAAAATGATACAAGCTCTAGTAACGCAAAATATAATGAAAATATGCCATTTTATTCTCAAAAATATTCGTTTTTCGAGTTTTTCTCATAGGGACATTAATCCAAAAAACTTACTAAAAGGAACATTTATAACGATTACTTGAAAATTGACAATAATTTAATTAACTCACCATTGATCGTTAGGATTTTTGCCTGGAAATACTCGGTTTTCCTAATTAACTACTAAATAAAAGCAATTTTTTTTCAGCCCATTTTTCAAACTTTCGATGAACTTTCAACACTCGAAAACAATTTTTAACGCGTATTGACATTTGACATAAAATGGAAATCGAAACAAAAAATAAAAGACGATCTGGGTCAGAAATGCGCGCCAAAATTCAAAAAGCCGTGAAAATATAAGTGCAGCAGATTGCAGTAGGCATTATATTGTATTATAAATATAAATTAAATTTCACTTTGAGTATAAATAATTTTTAATTTTTTTTATAGCATATTAGATAGAAATTTAGTTTGATCAGAATGAATTTTCTTCTCTTGTCAACATACAGTTTTCGTCATAGCGTCAGAAAAGAAAATTTCGAAGAGAAGTATGTTCGTTCAAGAAGAAATCTATATATCTCTATTGTTTTCAAATTTTTAGAAAAATAAATGATGCGTACTTTTCAGAACGTAGATTTTACATTCGAGGAGCCCCCAGTTGACATTAAATATTCCGAAATGTTCAAGAAATATTTCTGAAATATAACGTGCTGAATAGGCTGTTCATCAATAAAATAAACCAATTTTCATGATTTCTCAATACCTCCCTTCCCTATCTCTGTGTCACAAGCTGTCAAGTCAGTTAGACCCCCCCCCCCCCTTCCTCTCAAAATGGAGGGATCACATTATCCCTTATGTACTCGATGAAAATTGTCGATATTGTATACTTTAGAATATCCGCTAGTAAAACGTGATTGAATAAACTTTTTTACATTGTAAAATGTAATATTATTCGCGTATTTATTTAAAATATCAATAAAAATTAATATTCCTTAAATTCAGTGACAATTAGCAAATGCAAGTAATGTGATAAATTTTTTCGACTTGGAGGAAAAGAAAATTAGCATTCAATATAGTCTTTTCAATAATCGAATTTTTCGATATGTTCATTCAATACAAAAACAGAGAGTAATGAAAGTTTGCCTTCGTTTTTCTCAGGTTCAATTTGGTTGTACTCTCAATCTTGATTTCGAATGCGTAAGTTAAAATAGTTGAAAAACCACTCACGAGGATTATTGCGTGCAATTTCGGATTTCACAGGTCATAAAGGTTTTAAATCCGATCTAATATGTTCAAGTTGGTTATAATTCTGATTCTAATTTCGACTGGGGGTCACTGTTCACTCAGAGTCAATTTCCCGGGTCCCATCTTCCCGGGCCACCATGGTTTAGAGATGTTAAGAAGGGCAGTTTTTGCATTTGTAAATTTGATCAATATCAGCTATTTGTGAGAATAATCGCAGTCATCATTTTATTAGGTCATTGTTTTGAGCTTACATTGTTTAGAGATGATTTATTGATAACCTGATTGATGTATAACTTAATGATATTTAGATTCTTGATGAGGATCTTGAAATGGGATCGAAAGCTTGTTTACGATCATGTCTTGAATTTATTATGCAAATTGGATGCTGCAAAGATGGCTCGTTGATTCTCAACCCATCTCTGTACGAGTTGTTCTTCCGGTCTCTGGTATGCACACGCTTACGAAGAATGCCAGGCATTAGACAAGAGACATTGAAAAGGCTCTCGAAGGGTTATGCAGAAACCATGTCTGACCGGATTCGCGAAATTCACCCCCTCTACATGACCATTAAAAGGGTGGCCCACAGAAGAAGCATGTGCTCATTCGTTATTCACTTAAATTGCGAGAGGCCAGTATCAAATCAACCATTTCATTACCTCGACGCGTTTAATATTTTTCCTCAATTTCGTTTTTTTTTTACTTGGGTAATTTTTAAAATAAGAGCTCTTGATTTTCTTCAGAATTTTCATGTTCATTTAAAGCTTTGTCTATCGTAGTGTATGGTTGGATAGCGGTACATCGTTTTTTTATTACAATAGTGTTTATAGTGTTTCTGAGTGTTTTGAGTGTTTTCTGGTGTTATGAAGGAGTCAGTTCTATGTCGAAGGATATTTTAAATATAATTCGATTCATTGGGAACAAATATTTAATGTTGGAAATGATACTCAGTTCTACGATAATTTTTTTTAATGTGAAAACCAGGATTTGGGAAAGATATCAAAAACTTTTGTTTAGCCTTTGTCAGTGCATATATAAATATTATTGACGATACATTTACATAAATCAGTTTATTGTAATTTTTCCAGTATTAATATGTTATCATAGGCTCAATAAATGCAATTAACGTGAAGATTCAAAACATCTTACATCCAGTAAACAAAAGTATGTAGTTCACATGAACTGTTTACATAAAATGTCAAAACAGTTTTTGCAAATTGTATGTTTACGATACATGCGTATATTCTTTATTTTAAGAGGATTAATCTATTCATGGTGGTGTTAAAATATGTACAAAAATGTGTCACATGATTTGTGTTTCGAAAACTATATAAACTTTTGATAAAGAGAAAATAAGATTTCATATAAAATCAAGCAAGAAAGGTCGAGTTTAAATTTTTCTAAACTCTACTACATAAGTTTTAATTTTATTGAAGTACAATTAATATTTTTCGTCATAGTTTTCGGAGAATTACGTGTAAGGCTGTAACTCATGTATGTGAAGTAAATTTATAATAGAAAACGACCATATACATGAAATATTACTTACAATCCTGAAATATCTCTTAAAGTATAAATTCTTAAATTCGAATTGCGTCTAATTTGTTGAGTTTCTAATTTTTAAGGAGACGAAGGACTTTTGTGTGTAATTTTTAAGTAACATATATTCTTAGAGTTCTGAAAAACTACTACTACATTCGAAAAATTCCAGCTCATTTACTTAGTTTTAATAATATATTTAATTCTTATATTTTTGAGAACAATCGAACGTAGAAATTGGATGAAAAATTTCAAAATTTTGGTTTTGTTCAGAAAAAAGCAGTATATATAATGACATAATGAAAATAAAATGTAAACATTTAAAATACTAAAGCTCAATATCGTAAGCAAATATTAAGTAAATAATTTTATTATAATAATTATAAATGCAATGATTTTTCTATAGTACTGAAGTTATATAATAAAAAATCAGTACAGTTGTAAATAACACAAATGTTATAATTAACAAATTTTTGCAAGATATATATACTTTCGTTTAAATGCTATTAGATATTTCAAAAATTCTGTGATAGAAAGAAAGAGCATTCAATATTCTACATTTTATCCAAATTATCTCATCAATTCTCGTAAATTTGGAGAAAGTTAGAAACTCGTGGAAACTTTCAATAGTTACTTCAAAAATATATAACTCACATATTTTTAGGAATTTTTCATTCTTATAATGAGAAATTTCCTGAATTATTTCCCAAAAATGAATTTTCTGAAATCTTGGGACGTTTGTCAAAATTAAATCTGCCATTTTGAAATGCAGCTGAAAGATTGTAATTCTGAATGTTCCAGACAATCGTATAAAATATTAAAGAAAAAAAAATATATAATGTTAACAAATTACAAAAAAGTATGTAAAGGCAGGCGAGATTGTTTTTATATTTTGAAATATTCACCAAAATTACGTCAAATTTTAAATTTTGATAAATATTTTGTAGCGATTAAGGTTCTTATCTATAATTATGTCTGTATGATATTTTTACAGCCAATCATCCAAACATTTTCATATTATGCATGTAAATATTTTTTTATCTCCCTGCATTCCGCACAACTTAACGAATTTTTTCGGATTTCTGGGACTGAAAAATGTAAGGACCTTACAACACTACATGAAGATATTCCTGAAATTTTTCGGACATAATCGCTATTGTCATTAATTCTGTATAAGATACTGTTTTCCTACGGAAATCAAATGTTTTGCACAATTTCCAAAGAATATGAACGAATCGAAAATTCAACAATGAATCCAGAATCATATTTGAATTCCGTAACATTACAGTAGAGTTAAAAACTTTGAAGTCGATGTGATCGAATGGAATTAAGTCACAAGTTTTTACAAAGGTATTAATAAAGAATATTATGAGATTCACGTTATATGATAGGTCGTAAAATTCTAAAGGTATTAAATTGTGTAATTCTGAAAAATTTGGAAACCGTTGAAATTATAGGCGATGCAAATTTTGTATTAGTAGGAATACTAGAATTCTAGGTTTTTTTTTTTTTTTTTTTTTTTTTTTTTTTTCAAAATTTGGAGGACATTATACCTATTATATTTGTTATTAGTTTTCAAATTTTTTCATGTACTAGAAAACATTGTTGGCTTTAAAATTGTACATGCATAATCAAATCTTTTTGTTAAAATTAGCTTCAAATTTGTAAAAACTGATGACTTAAAAAACATTATGATTAAAGGTGTAATGGCAGGAATATTGAATTTGGGTAAATTGTTAAATTGGAAGAAAGTTGGGATTGTAAGAATGAATTATGGAAGAAAATTCGAAAAATAATGCGTTTCTTGAAAACTGCATATTTTAAATAACAAAAAAGGTTCATACAATAGAATTTTGAACTTGATGATAATCCAATTGCATGAAATATCCTACAGTTTGTAAAAGTTATTGATAACTCGTGGAGAGGTATATATTTTAAGAAATTTCATGAAACTCAAAAGTCGTAAGTGGAAAAGTAGGAAAATGCAAGATAACTAGATGCAGGAATTTTATTGGTTAACAAAGAAGACAATGTTTATTAATAGTATTGTTTCTTAAATGTTTTTTGTTCTCACATTAGGAAAATGTTATTGGATATTAAATTCTGTATTCAAAATTTATTTCGATTATCAAGAATTGCCTACTAAACTCAGAAAGTTATCCATGAAATGTGTAGCTTATAATTTTTGAAACTGTGAAGTTTGTGAAATTTCGCAGTAATAAAATTATCAAACCGAAACTACTGTAAATTGGGAAAAATCTAACAATTGAATGAACAATGAAAGTGTAGGAATAAAAGGTAAAGTATTTCTTGAACAATATATGATAGTAAAAAATGACATGGTCTTTCAAGGAACCAAAATGTCATCGATACTGCAATTTTATTATACACTCGGACATACTTGAACTCTATAGAATATTAGACAATCTGCATGAAGTTTTCAATTCATCTAGCTCAAATTTGCAGGAAACTCAAAATTGTTAAAAATTGTAAATACGCGTAACCGTGTCAGGAACTCGAAGAAATCAACTGTGAGAATGTCAGAATCACCGAAATCATTTAATAAGTAAAATATTGAGAAAATCTCAGATATTGCTAAAAATCTAACAAAAATTACGTTAGATTAATCGAAATTGAGAATTTTTTTTCTAAGTGCACTTTTATATTTCTTCACCATAAAAAAACTTTATTAATAAAGAAATCTCGAAAAATTTCTCACATAAGAATGTTCGAAAGCGAACATTTTAAAACAAAAAACTTAAAAATAAACGTACACACTACACGACAATGTGATTTCTACTCATTATAAGTGTATGTCAATCTTTGAAGCATTGTTGCCTTAGTATCATTTTTTATTTACCAGTATTATCTGCATGACCATCCCCAAGGAAAAAAACAGATAATTTGTAAATAGTAAGATTAGCGCTGAATATATCAAATTTATCGTTGTTGCAGCAATATTTATAAACTGTAATATGACAACAACAAACTTTTGCATCTCATAATCTTGTGTTTAGTATCCCCCAACCATAAATGAGTTCTACATGAATATGGTTCTAACAGCCATACTACCGCTGACTTGCATCCGTCGACATTCACAAGTTCAAAACATCGACACTGCTGAAGACACTGAATCCAGAAAAAAAAAAAAATACTACGGCACATAAAGTCTTCACATAACGTAGAATAACGTCGACAAATGACAAGTTTGATATTGAACTATCAACATTAAAATTATGTCGACTGCGGTTAGCTAAAAATTCTTTGTTTCTCTTTCTATGTATTTTTCTATAAAATACCTTTTTTTCTTTCTTTATATTACATAAATTTTGCACAAAAATGGAATAACATTCATGATTTTTCCGAATGATAGATTAAAATTAAAAACATTTATTCATTGGTAGAATCAACGAAGAATTTTATTTATTATACTAAGACTTACAATAAGCATTGTCAACGTGGGATTTAGTATAGCACTTTTCTTCGATAGAATTAAAGATTACCTTTGCGTCTCATTCACGAAAATAAATATTCAGTTCAAGCAACCAGATCATTTGATAAACAAAAACCAATCAAAGTTTTGGATACGACAACTAAAGTTTTGGTTATGTTAACTAAGGATTTCGTTGGAAAAATTTTATTTAGGTTGTCATAACCGAAACTTTAGATGGTTTTTATTTCACTTAATGAATAATAACTGAAACCAAACATTTCTTCCCATGTTGTCCTGAATTTGAATTACACCAACAATTAATAAATCCAGGGTTTAGGAGTAACGCATTACTCCAAACCGTTCAATTTTTTGTAACGCGTTACATTATTTAACAAGTTTGATCACAGGAACAAGTTACTTTTTTTCGGTACCAGGTAAAAAAAATCCCGTTATTTATTTCACGTGGCTTTTATCAGTCTCATAAAGTTTTAAGAACAGTCTGTAACTTTTTAAGAAAAGTGCTGGAACTGAGATTTACTTTATTAGTTTACTTTATTATAATTTTTTTAATAAAAAATTTTTCAAATTATAAAAGTTTGCAATAGTTTAAAAAATATTGAGGGCACTCTTAATCTATAAAAAAAGAACTGTTCTCTAAAATTAATTGAAATACTTCAAATATTTCGAACTTTCAATTCTAGGATATCTCATTCCAGGAATTCAAAGAGATATCTTTTTAAAAAGTCAGAAAATTTCACAATATTCTCTAAATACTAGGAAAAACAAAAAGAAAATATGTGACGAAAAACACAAGTAAATCTATGATACTTTAAAAGCAACGAATTTCAGAAATGTATATATGGTAAAATATGAAAACTGAACCATTCTTCACATCGTTGGAAAACTGAAGAAATACGAAAAATCCTGAAAGAAACTAAAATTCTTTGAGACACTGTATTTTGAAAAATCTCTTGTAACAGAAAAAAATTATAGAACTTTGAATTTGTGAGTTCGGAATTCTCGGGATCTAAATATAAATCTATGTGAAAATACTAGTAATATATGAAAATACTGCAAAATTTCATACATCCTGAAAAATACGAATGGTTTCAGAAATGTTTAACAATCTTTTAAATCAAAGAAAAATTAAAAAAGTACCAAAAAAGAAAAAGAAATAAATACCTATGTTGATACCATTTTCTAAAAAATCCTTTCCAAAACAAAAAATTAAAAGAACTATGAATTCAAGAGGATGGAATTCTCGAAATCTATATATCAATGTACTGGACAATAGTGAAAATTTGTAAAAATACTAGAAAATCCTGCAAAAATTTTATACATACTAAAAAATAAGCATAGTGTCAAAAATACTAAAAATCTTAGTAGATAAGATCCTCTCGAAAATCTATAAAATTTGCAAAATGTCCCTGTGGTAAACATTGAATAAAATATCATATTCAGAATATTTTTGAACTCGGAAAAAAATACGAAAATTCGAACAAACTGACCGATTTTTTCTCAGGGTTAAAAAGTTCAGATTTACAGATTCTCATTGATTTTCCTCACATAAAAAAATTACTCGTGTAGGGCTCATCCTAACAAACAATAGATTTCGAAAAAAGAATTTTTTTCTTCAAGCAAAACGTTTTTTCAAACTAAAAAAAAATTAAACACGTATAATATTTTTCCTTCTCGAACTATTTTATTATATCTGAAGTAAACAATTTCTCAAGCAGAACCTTAACAACATTGATACCTTTTTTTTCATCCTTAGTATTTCGATGTCTTCTTATGGGCATTCAATCTATTCCAAATAGTAATGTGAAAGTAACGGAACGTTACTCTTTTCAAAAGTAGTATCTATAACAACAAGTAACAATTTCCTTTCAAGTAACAGTAACGTAAGACTTAACAATTTTTTAAGTAACTTTCCAAACCCTGAATAAATCTGACATTTTCATCTGCACTAAGAAAAAAATCTTGTACTTTCTGCCATATATTGTACTTTTTACAATAATATTGCGATTTTTACAATATCATTGTATTTCTTACAATACTGTGCAGTAAAACCGCTATTAATGTACAAATTACAATATGTATGCCAGTTTTTCTTTATAATTTCGGAAAATTTTAAATCTTGAAATACAAGTTTTACTGTACAAACTGCAATTTTTACCATACATGGCGGAAAAAATGAACTGCATTACGTGTTCCAGCTTTTTCGAAAACTGTATCATATTACAATATGATGCACTAGTAACCTAGAAAGTATACAAAAATATTGCAAAAAGAACCTACACAGATCTGCATACTGAAAAAACTGTATTGAATTTTTAAAAATCTGAATTAATAGGAATTACAATATGACATTGCAAAGAGTACAAGAAGTATAGTACAAAACGAAATATGTTGAGGAGATTTTACGAGAAAAAAAAATTGGAGCGTGTTGAATCAACACACGTTAGAAGTAAAACTTCTCATGTTACTTTCTTTCAGGTTCCGATCTATGAATTTTTTGATACCTCTAACCTTTTTAAGTTTTAACAGACCCCTCAATTTTTCTGTGTAGTATTTTTTTTCGTTTCTTAACTGTAAATCGAGTAATGCTGCCTAAGAAGTTTTACTTCAAAAAGATTCCTATGTATAGACTTTATTCCTCTTAACTTATTTAGTTCTAACAAGTCCCTTAATTTTCCTGTGTGGTATTTTTTTCGTTTTTTAACTTAAATCAATAAAAAAATTAATATATTTTTAATTTTTAGTTAAATCCATTATTGACTTTCTTATTGCTTTTATGAAATAACCTTATATATTTTAGTGATTTTTTGACATTTCGTGATTTTGTGACAATTGTGATTTGTGACATTTTGTGATTTTATGACATTTGTGATTTGAAATTTTGTGATTCTGTGAAATTTGTGTGTTGTGACATTTTGTGATTTTGTGAAATTTTGTGCTTTTGTGACATTTTGTGAATTGGTGATATTTTTTGATCCGTCATGAGCCCATTCAATTATATGGTAGATTTTACTTACATCATAATCTTACAGTCTTACAGTTTACAGGCTTGCAGTTTACAGTGTTACATGTACAATGTAAAATTTCCAAGTTACTCCCTACATGAATTTTATTTTCTAGAATAAATTACACTCCTGAAAAGTGATAATGCCACCCAAGAAGTTTTACTTCAATATATCTATACCTACAATATCGTTCGACAATATTTACAACATGAATTACAAAATTTGCTACATTTTCTAGCAAAAAGTACAATATGTCAGAGTGATTCCCATTTACTATTCAATATTGTAATAATTCCTATATTTTTTTCTCAGTGTGTTTTCCACAACCAAACTACCCCTGACTAGCATCCATCGACCTTCGCAAGGTCAAAATATCGACACTGCCGAAGACACCGAATCCAGAAGAAAAAAAAAAAAAAAAATGTCGGACGAGACGGCCATAGACAGCCCCGTGCTGTATTGTGGCCTTTGTAATACGTCAGGGGTAGGAGGATTGGGGTCGGTAGGGGGTTAAGAGCCATTGATTTTGAATATGTAATCCCGGGCATTTTATTATTCCGGCATCGAATAGGCTCCCGGCCGCGAGGGGCTCGCAGGGGCCGCCTCCGGAGTTCGCCTCCGCCACCCCCTCGCGACTCCTCGTTTTCAACCCCTTTCGTCTACAAACCCCGAACCCACCCCCTCCCCCTGCCCTTATTTTCCACTCCTCTTCGGCGATCTTGACACGCGATTGAATATTTTTTCGCCGTGCGCGATTGGTTCCTTGTAGTGTTCGTGCTCAGGCTCGCCACCTGTCGAGCCGAAGAATATCGCCATGGTTACGAGGTCGCCATCGGAAAAGAGGGTGAAAATCCTGCGAGGGTGTATCCTTTCCGCGGCGCAAGGACAACGCTGGAACACTCGCACAGGCGAATCCGACCGAGCGCAACGTAAATATAAAGACGCGGAGGAAAATCTTCTTCTTTCCCTCCTCCACGGTTTTCACATTCCAGTATGTTCCCTCGTTATCGGTCCCCTCGCGAAAGTAACGAGGGCGGATTTCTATATTGAATTTTGAGCGGCTCCTTTTTAAGCCCGAGAAATGCTCGGAAATGGAGTTGGAACGACGGGGGAGTCTTCGGGGGTTCGCGTGGACTCGGGGCGAGATTGGATTACGATTTTTTACGTTCGACTGGGATGAAAGTTTGCTTTTCAGGAGGGTTATTGGTGAATGATAATTGGGGAGGAGAAATGTAGGGTTTTGCTTGAAAACTGCGTTTTTTGATATTATCGAGCTTATTTTGGAATACTGAGCCTAAAACTGCTTTTTGGAATTTGAGAATAAATTGGTGATAGATTATCATGTAGTGCGGATAGAAAAAATGCGCGATGAAGAGGTTATATTTAATGTTAACATGGAATTCTGAGGAAGGTGAAAAAGAAAATCTACAACATCATATGATTATTTGCATACTGCAATCGTTTAATTGGACACAAAGTATTTTTTGAAATATTTTCCCTTTCCACTGGCAATATTATATTGAATGAGTTATAGTACGAGCAGTTTCTACCAGTCTCTGAGAGTCTCTTCAAAGAGTCTGATTCAGGCCGTTATAGAGGACGGATGGTTTGTCGTTACATTCTATAGAAAAAATATGTTCTTCTTTTTAAAGTTGTGTTCATATCGATGACGAGAGAATTCAGTGTTTAGTTACGCGAATCGCATTGCTACGTAGTACTAGAGATAATCATATTGGAAGACAGGAAGGAGATTTTTATAAACGATGTAACGAAAAGACAAGCCAAGACGCTTTTATAAATAGTTGTTGTTTTTCATGTGTTGGCATTTTGACTAAAACGACCGAATGGAGATTTAAAGTGAAGGAGTTCAGTTAAATAGCTCCTGAAAAGGGACCCAAATAGGGGTCCGAAACGTTGGGAAAATAAAAAATCCAATTCTAAACATTGACTGGTAGAAACTGCTCATACTATAATTCATTCAAAGTATTTTTTTATGTGAAACGTCTTTGTCTGTTTTTGATGCAAATAAATATGAAAAGACGTAGAAAAAATAATTGTCAATAATTCCAAACTTGAACGAACTATTTCTTGGAGTAAATTAAACTTATTTAATAATATTTCACATTTTTTCATCATTTTTTTATCTAGCCGGATTTGAAGATTATTTTGTAAATAATCTTAAATAAGAAGAATAATTGTAAAACAATAATCAGCGAATTATGAAAAAGCTTTATTCTCCGATTTCTAAAAAAAAAAAACAGAGAGTATGGGCACTCGTCCTACGATGTGTAAACATCCTTGAAAATAACATTTCAATTTTACTCTTACATGACCAAATAATGACTTGGACACTAAAAATTTTCCTCGGACACTTCAAACTTGGATACTACATGATTTTCATTTCACTCGCACATGGAAATAATTTTACTAAGGACACTACAGACTTGGACACAACAGATTTTGATTTTACTCTGATGTGGAAATAATGACTTGGACACTACAGATTTTACCTTGGTCACTGCAATTTATGGTTGTAGTCTACCGCAGAAATTTCAACTTCTATTATGCTTCCTGCGAGTAAAGATGTTTACAAATAAAAAAAAAAATTCAGGAATAGAGTTAGCAAAATGGAGAAATGACATCTATATTTCGACTCCCGACTGTAGTTTTGTTCTTCACTTGAAACATCTTTCGAGTCAAACAAAATTAACAATATTCAGAACGTTGATCTACACAAATCGAAAAACCAAAATAGAAATTGAATTTTACCTGAAAAAAGTCGGTATCATAATCGAATCTTTAATATATAATCTTAACAGATTCTCAAAGCACTAATGTATGATAATAAAAAAATCCTTAAGAAAACATTACATTGAAAACCACATTTTGAAAATTAACATACACCTGATAAGAATTCAAAAATTGAAAAAAGAACGTTATTCCAGAAACGTATCTCTTCAAAAACCAAAAATTTGAAAATCTTCCCCCTCTTCTTTTTCACACAAATTTTCTTCAACGAAATAAATAATTTTTCATTATATCCATTCATATTTACAGTATAATTTATTACGTTTATACATGAATTTTTTTTAATATGTAACATCTAACTAATAACCGAATAATCTTTTCTAATGATAATATTTCTAATCAGGTTTTGTAATTACGTAAATCTTACTAATTATTCTATATCGAAAGTCATATTTTAAATCTGAAATCTTAATATTGATAAAATTCAATTCATGGCTTAGTAATATATCTTTACCAAGGTAAAGAATAACTCGCTTTATTTGGCTTATATATAGTGAATCACAGTTCAGACAATTATTTTCATAAACAACTTCTGTTTTACCATACATTTCAATTTTATCTTCACCTTTCGAAACAACCATGAAAATCATGTTTCTTTAATTAATAATTGTTCATAGTATTTATACATATTTGATAATTATTCATAATTGAAATTATTGCTTACTTCTTGACTTGTGTAAAAGAGTTCAATAAAGTTTCAAGAAAGTTGCTTTTTGTGCTCATTTGTAGCTATGCTTGTTTTCAGTTTAGATTGTTGGGAATTTCAGCTAAGATTATAAAATTTATAACTTCGACCCTTGTAAACTATTAATTTATGTTATAATTTAATTATTCACGATTGTTAGATTAAAAATATGTGAATGATAACTTTTGAACATCAGACCCTAACAAACTTCACGTCGCCATTCGTTCGTCATCGATTTTGATAGCAAACATAACTTTTTGTGCTTTAGGTGGAAAATTTTTCTTGACTATGATAAGATTTATTTATAAATAATTTATAAAAAAAGACCATTGAATCCCACAACCAATGACACGTTTTCTAAGGAAACAGCAGTTTGTGATTTTCAAAAATATTTTTTCATTCAAACAGCATATATCTTATCATACTTACAATCAGCATTCAAAGTCATTGCCTATAATAGCTACTAAAATTAGTTAAGCCCCAGTGGATTTACTAAACTAATATGACCAATTAGCAATTGCTATACTAATTGTAAGTTTTAGAAAGTTACTAAGAGAAACAGACGCAAAGTACAAAATTTTTTAATTTCTTTGTCATGCCAACTATGTAGAATACCTGATATTACTAACTAAACTGTCGGGCGATTCGCAAAGTCATTAGTAATTCTAGCTAATTAAATTAGTAACAGCAGTGAAGTCATTAAAATAGTGGTATATACTTCATAGCAATAGTTAGGTCATAGTATCATACAATCATGCTCATGTTATTTGACGCATACTACAGAGTTTATGAACAATTTTACGCCCAACTAACTTTTTTTTTTACTGATATTTAGTTGGTATTTTAAAGTATGAAATATTATTATGAATTTTTTTTTATGGAATATTAGATAAATGCGTGTTTTCTTGAATCTAAGTGTAAAAAAAATAAGTAATTTTTCATTGAATGTGAATAAAGCGATTTTTTCTCCAGGATGTCAAATTTTTTCGACTAGTTAAGTATTGAAAAACAGCTAGTATTTTAGATTTCAAATTTCCTTCTGAATGATAGTGTGGTAAGAACAATAAACGAATCAATAAAGAAATCGAAAACGAACATGAGGATGCATGAAAAAAATTACAACGCTGAAGCAACGAATTTAATTTAGGAAAACGATAGAAACAGATTTATATATTCTTATTTTGTCATAATGTAAGAATTATTTAAGTTGATTTTGAATTATATAAATAATTATTCAAGTGTATCATCTTATGTGCAGATTATTTTATTTTGTAGTTCAAACTTGGATCGATTTTTCGGAAAGAAATATTTATAAGTATAATCGTTCAATATGAAAATTGGAATATTTTACGAAATTTACAACACATAGAAAACGTATAAAATAATGTTCAGAAGGTAGTGAAGGTAAAAAAAAAAAAAAATAACAAAAAGATAAAACTAAATCTAAAAGGTATGATTTTTAGGAACAATATCTTTTTTTGTAGGTTCTGAATTTTTCCTAAGCTCAATATATAATAATATATAATAATATAATAAGCTATCTTTTTATTTTGATAGTATGAAATTATCATTGATAGATTTAAGAACCTAGAATTTTATTGAGATTTTGTTAGCTGTAAAATTTTTCGATTATTTGTATGAAGGTAATGCATTTCATGATGAATCAATTTATAATTCCAAATTTTTTGTAATTCCATGATAATGATTTCAGAGAGACGAAAATTCTTCCGATAGTGTTTTGAACGACATAAATCAAATCAAAAAAGTTACGCAATTTATTATTTTCTATCATTTTTATAATACTCCAAAATATTGGAACCCTAACTATAATAATGTAGGATTCTTATATAAATTATTCAAGTATAGTCATGAAAGTAAAAACAGTACAATTATCCAATTATCATTTAATCCAATACATTCAACGAATTTCAGATTCACAATAGTTTGTTTTTCTTTTATTTTGTTTCGAGTGCTTATAAAAGAAGTACTATTGATTTTATGTTAAAGAATAATTACTTCTCTAGAATGAACGATTGCCCAATTTCAAAATAGATTTATAAGAATATGAATAAAAACAAGAGAAAAAAATTATTAAAAAAAATTAGAGAGAGAGCAACAGGTATTTCAAAATTAAAAAAAAGAAAGTATTCATCAATAAATGGATTGAAAAAATGAAAGCACAAAGTTCAATATGTAGATTTGATTACTGTTTTTATCACACAATGAACAATAACATCTAAGTAACATAAAAATTGAAAATTTATTGTGTATTATGCACCGTTACATTATTACTACTAAAACTGTTCTTCTAAAGTTTCTTGTAATTAGGAATTTACTTATAGTGCTTCAGTACAACCAGTAAGAAATCAATTAAATAATTACAGAAACAACAGAAAATAACTAGAAAGAAAGCTTACGAATCAATTACACCAGTTTGTTTATCGTGCATTTTTCCTGCAAATAAAAAGGGATATAACAGAAACCTTGGTATTGGAAGGTTCATTAAAACAGGAAACGATTTTCGGTACATTTCTGCGGCAGTAATTATAAATTGTAAAGGAAAGGCCGTATAATGATCTTCTGACCGGAGCAACTTTTTTAATCAGCGCCCAGTCGAATTATATGCTCGATGGAGAAACTTCTTCAGCCTTCAGCGTTCGTGCAACCCTCGACTCGCGACCCTCCCTCTCGTTCCTCTCCTCCTCACTAACCTTATAGCTCACCCTAACCAAAGTACAAATAAGATTCGACTTTTTACGCTTCAAAGGTTTCTCGCATAATGATCCATCTGAAGAAATATTTTCCCTTGAATATGAAATCATAGTATTTTACAATCTGTTATGCAATATTAAATAAGTGAAAAGTAAAAGTAGATTTGAAGTAGATTATGTATAATATAAAGGATTCTATGATTATTTTGAAAAATTTTTTCATTTATTTGAAATCAAGATAGGTTTTTCATGTCACACTCAAATTCATCAAGTCTAAATTAGGATGATTATGATTTTTGGATATATTTAATAATTTGCGTTTATTTTATTCAAATAAAGTATACATCAGAGGCGTAGGCAGAAAAAATGTTCGGCAGAGGTTTTTCTGGAAAATATTATTCCTTCGGGATTTCATACTTCTTAATCTTTAATAATATGTTACAAGAGAGCGATTTTTGAATATTTCACATTTCGGAATTGAAAAGTTATACAACTTTTGGAATCCAGAGTTACACATTTTTCATGCTTGTAAATAATGGAATTTGATTTTTGTAATTTCAATTAGTAACTGAGGTTTTGATTTTCTTTACTAATACTTTTTGTGTTTACGCCACTTTAAGGATTATCTGATATCAAGTAATATGGGTTTCTAAGGAGCTTTCTGAAATTCAATGCTCTAGTAATCAAACTTCTGAAAAATTTATGCACTTAATTTGATTTTTTTGCAAATTTCAACCACACAGATAAAGTGTGGTCATGAATATATATTATTCTCGTATGGTATATTATTCATTAAATTTTGTAGTATTTTCTGTTTTTTTTTTTCATATATTTCCAATATTTCTATTGATCGCCCAATAGATTTTAAGAAATCGATAATAGAGTACTGAAACTTTCAGCGATTTTGAAAATTTAAATTAATTTCTCAGACGACAATTTTTTCTATTAAGATTTTCAATATTTTCATTCCATATTTTTTTATTATTTCTACAGTTAAAGGTGTGTTTAATTGTATAAATTTTATAAATTGAATTGGATGTATTTTTATTGATTTCTGTAGGTATGAATTTCTAAAATAATTTCTAAAATTATAGGTGTATAATTTTTGTATTCAATCAATAAATATGCTCCGGGACAGAAAGTTTTCTAAATTTCTAAGAAAATTATATCCACAAAACTTTGAGGTATTTTGAGATTTCTAGTAAACTTGGAAGCTGGTAAACTAGTAAAGAAGTAACCTAGTAAACTAGGAAACCACAAACATTGTAAAATAGTAAAAAAGTAACTTTTGAAAAAGTCAAATAGTAAGCTTGCAAACTCGTAAACAAGTATATTAGTTGATTAGGAAACTAGTGAACTTGTCAAGTTTGTAATAGTAAACTGGTAAACTAGTGAGCTAGTTAAATAAAAAACTAGTTAGCTAGTAAACAAGTAATCTAGTAATCCAGTAAACTAGTAAACTAGTGAACTAGTAAACTCGTTGACAAGTCAATTAGTAAACTGGTGAGCAAGTTAACTAGTAAATTACTAAGCTAGTTAACTATTCAACTAGTGAGCTAGTTTACTAGTTAAGCAAGTAAGCTAGTAAACTAGTTAATTTGTAAACTTATAGTAAACGAATAAATTATTTATCTGGTCAAGTAGTAAACTCATTTTTTACATGTTTTCAGTATTGTACATATGATATACGAAACCCTGAATGATTTCTAACTATTTTTGTAGATTACTTATATTTTTGTAGTTTTCTACTGAGACTTAAAAAACTCGATGCTTTAAAATGCGAATTTCGATCTTTTCTGAGTGATTTCAAGAATGAATGATAAAATCACATTCATATAGATTTTTCATGTTTTATGTCGTCATTCTTTTTTCGTATTTTTCAAATATTTGAAAGGTTTTGTTACGTTTTCCAGAATTTTAGTACATATTTAGAATTTGTTGCTCTAGAATCACAAAATTCATAGATCATAGACGCATTTCTCCATATTTTTAGAAAACACTTTTTTCATAAAATTCAATTGATTCCATAATTTTTTTAGAGTTTGTATGCATCGAAAGATTGTAAATACTTTTATAGGGATTTTATAGAGATTTCTAGAATTTGATGATCTAAGATTTAAAGTTTTGTGAATTCAGCATTTTCGTAGATTTTCGTTTTTCTCGGTTATTCACTGGGTTCCCTAACAATTTTTCTGATTCATATTTTCTACGTAATCCTACGTTTTGATGATTCTTATTTTTTTATTAAATATATACTGCTAACGTTTTCATGCATTTATTTGTAACTTGTATTTTTATTGTTTATTGATGTAACTTTCTTCAATTTTACATGAAATATTGATTGATTTTATCAGAACTTCGGAAGGTGTTTGAACCCCCAAAACCCCCCTCTGCCTACGCGCTTGGTATATATAATTGATACAAAACAGCCTAGGTCTTGCAACAAAAATAAATATGTAGAAAAAAATTATATAAACATTTTTTCTTTTTGAAGGAAATTCTAATTGTTTATTTTCAGGCGTAATGAAGATATTTAAATTGAAACGTTATTACGCTGAATTACAATAAAGTTTAAATTACAAACATAAGGGGCCAGTCTTCAATAACTCTTAAAAAAAAATTCAATGTAACCTGATTTCAGAGCAATGTAGATATATTTAAATGAAAATGTTTGAATTTTATCTTATTATTGAGTTAATAAAAAATTTTTTAAACCAACAACCTGCACATTCAACTTATAAAACATCGAAGTTTCTTTTTATTAAAAAATTTAAAAATGTTTTTTTTGCACATGTAAAAACGATAAAAAACCAAAAATAATAAATATTGAAGTATCTTCCATTTTAAATTATGTCTTTTTACTGATTTTAGTGTTATTTTTACGATGTGTGAATTAGAAATTATCTTGCTTCTTTGAGCCAAGTTACATCTTGACTAAAATATACATTACCTGTTTCACGAGGATAAAGCGAAGAATTTTTCGTGTTATCTCGACGGAACTAAAAAATTTTGACGGATATTGTCAAAACATTGTGGATATACGTAAAAAATTCTCAGGTGTGAAATAAAGATTCAATTAATGTTTTTTTAACTACCTATACAAAAAATCTTTGAGTATATATGAAGGATTTATACAAAACTTTAAGAGGTGAATTATATGTATGGAAATGTAACGTATTTGAAAAAAAAAATTTGATACACATCGTCAAATACATTTGTTTTAAAAAATTGGTATTTATGATATCATCAAAATCTCATAACAAATTACATACTTCAAATCGAACACAATTTTAAGTGACTTTTTGAACCCTATGACTGCTGTTGTTTTTTTTTTTTTTTTTTTTTCGTAAAATTCGATTGATTGATTTTGTCAATTGACAAAATCTATTGAACGAAATATTATACACTATTCAGCGTGTTTTTGTGCTGATAGCTAATAGGATTCCTATTTTTCTATGTGACTTCAATATACTTAATGCAAAATTATTTTACACTAGTCTATTACTTACATTCAGAAAAGATTTTTGAATCTGCAGTCTTTCCTCATAATGAAGATATCAATATGTATTTATTCCAAGATTCAGAACTTAGCCTGGGCAGACCGTTGTAAACTATAAAGACTATGGAAAAAGATGTATTTTTAGTTTCTGATTCAATTATATGCATTCTTATAGAAGGCTGAATCGTATTTATCAAAAAGAAATCAATATATTATCTACTATCCTATTATTATAAACAAAAATTTTAAAAATCAGTTCTTTGGATCCCATATTGAGACAATATCAGGTCTCTTGCATGGAGTTGATACGGTAATTTGCCATCATCTATGCAGTCATGCAAGCACCTGAATCGATAATAAATTTTACAATTTCAGCAAATCAAATATATAATTTATTGTTTCATTGTGAATTCATAATAATTAAAAAACTCATTAAACTTTTTTGAATAATTTTTTTTGATGATGCTTAAATAGACGAAGTCGTTATTGACAGTAACTGATGATATTTTGAAATCTGTGGTGAGTTCTAGAATATGGTGCATGTTGAATGGAAAGCTTGTTTTCTCAAAGATTCGGATAATATTTTGAAAAGTATTAAAAGTTGTACTTTTCAATCCAAACGATTGAATTTATCTCCAACTTTTGAAGCAAACTGCGAAAAATGGAAGCCAATGGTCCATTAGTTGTTCCGTAATTTTTTTTCTATTGTTCATGAAAAAGCTAAAATACCATTTACAGAAATTCTCAAATGTAATTTTCTTTGTTTACATAGGACCAGTTTGAATTTAGTCTCAACACTTTTGTAACACATGTTAATTTCAAGAAGGTTCGTTCATATTCTAAAACAAATGTTCTGTCATTGTTAAAATTGTAAAACTGGAAAGATTTTGAGGAATTTCATAAAAAATCATTTAAAAGTCATTTTATTTGTCTTAATATAATTAAGAGACCAATCATCGACACAATTTCTGAAAATTATGTACGTCTTTGAAATTATTGGACTACTGAGCAATTCTCGTAAATTGGAGGAAAAGTTTCATTGCTGCAAATTCTTGCGTATCCGGAAAAAGCATCGAAAAGTTTGAAATAAAAAGCAGAGAAGGCAAAAATTTATGAAATAATTTTGCAGGAAAACACAAAATATGATTAAGTTATTGTGATGTGTATCTTCATTGAATTTTGAAGAATTTGTTTCAAATTTTCCCAAATTTATAGTATTCCCTAAGTGTATTCCAATCTTCTAGAATTTCAGAAATAGAGGAAAATTTCTCATGATTTTATATAAACTGTAGGAAATATTTAAGATTCGACTTCATAATGAAAAAAATTTTACATTCAAAAATGGTTTTCATGCAAAGTTAGAATCGAAGCCTTCATCTCAGTGTATAATTTTTTGAAAACGCCTTTTCAAAGAAGAAAGCTTTTGAAATTTTATTGAAAATATCATGAAAAAAATAATAATAATAAAAATGTGTTCTCATATCTGTTTTTTTTATCTCTAAAGCTCAAGAAAAATATATATGCTGTAATATTTTTTTTATATTAAAGTTACTGAAAAAAAATTTATAAGACACAAAGAACTTTTTGACTTACCACCAGGCCGTACATTTACCTCTTGAATAATTTACCGAGATCAGTTTATTTTCACTGCTTATTTTCAGTTTATATGTTCCACTTATACACAAATAAAAAAATTATATACCTATACTCATGGTTCATATGCCTAAAATAAACTTTATAAGTTTTTTTTCAAAAATTTTAAACGATTATTGTTTATTTATCAAATATTATCGACGATTATGTTCGGCCAAAGTTTGCAGAGAACTTCATTCGATGGCGCTTCTTTGTAAAGCTCGAATAAAGCTCGATCGAAACTTGAGGTTGCAAGCAAGGGTTGCAAAACATATTTTCTACGTTACCCTTGGCGAAAAAAGCAAGGATAATCTGTTCTGGAGAATTCATATTCAGCTATGAATTTTATCTTTGCTGAAAAAAATTTCAATATCATGCCTATAGTATACTGAGTGATTTTTTTGTGTAAAATAAAAAGGATTGAAAATGAGTACTTATAGCAAGATAAATACAAAAAAAAAAAAAAAAAACAAACAAATCACAAGAATTGATGTACGTGGCATGAAAATCTGAGAATGAATTTTTTTATAGGAAAAATAAATCAAGACTTCCTCAACATAAACCTGTGTTTTCTTTCAGTCCAGTTTTTTGTGTATTCTTGAATTTCGTATTCAAAAAATAACTGAAAATTTTCGAGAAAATTTTTTTCTATCACTATGCAAGTTTGATTTAAACCAATGTTATCAATTCTTCGATCTTATAATTTTGAGTGCATATTCTAGATTTTTTTGAGATATCTTTGAAAATGCCATATTTTATATATAATGAAAAATAGAAATATTATAGAACTATCTTAAAAGATAGCGATGAATATGGAATTTCAAAGTACTTTCTACATGCGACTGTCACAATTTTTGGAAATTTGAACAGGTATGCAAATTTTTTTAAATCGATAAGTCGCATGTGTAACAACTATTGTTATATCTAGGTAAATTCTTGAAAATTTTTAGCTATGTCTTGAAAAACATGACGAAAAATTCATAACTGTTATAATTTGAAGCATATGATGATTAAAAAACATGAATCAGAAATTACGAGACTTCCAGAAAATTTGTTATTGTTTCGACAAGAATCTAATTTTTTTAGTATCATAAAACTAAAAAAGTCCTTATTTCATTGTTGAAAATTTTTTGTTACGAACTTTATTTTCTATTTATCCAGATAATTCTTTTACATTTAAAATAAATACTGCATTATTAGAATGAACAAACAGGGATGTATTGACATTTTTTTCCAGAAAAGTAATATAATATGACGTTATATGAATAGAATTCTCGTTTACTTAAAATTGATAGAAGTTAACGAGTATTCTTTATAAGTATATAAAAATTTGATATAATAGAAAAATGTGTTAAGAGTTTCTTTGATTAAGAAATTCTTTCAACTGACAAAGTTGAAGAAATCATTTCTAATTTTTATAAATAAGTAGAAAGAATTATTGTTCTCACTTTTTTTGTTCACTGGTTCAATCAATTAGTCGTTTATATACATTTTTTCGACATTTCGATTACTAGTTTCTGATCCTTTCCAAGAATATATTAACTTCAGTTGAAAATACTATCACTCATAATGTAGATCAGATGTCAAACTAATTCATTAATCAAAAACTAGAAGCTGTGACAATCATCATGAGTGTCAAAATCCGTCGATTTGAAATTATAATAATTTTCCATGAAAATATTCACAGTTCAGACATCATCGTCATTCCTCGGTTTACGCATTGATTATCATTTTCCAAAAAGGTTAATGACAAAAAAAATGTATCATCGAAATCGTGTTACGGACTTTTCGATTCTCATAGTTATGATATAAAAAATCGTAAGAAACATAATAAAATCAAAATAACATCCAAAAATTTGACAAAACTTTAAGGTGATGAAGAAAAAAAAAGCTGAACATACTCAAAATTTTGTGGTCACCAATTTCGTCACAATATTTATAACCCTCTTTACACTAATGTTATAAAAGTGATTTGCTTAAGGTAATTTTTGTTTTTGGTATGAAAATATTGTTGACGTACAATTTTGAATACCAACGATGTGTTTTTTGATCATTTTTATTACCAATTAATTTACATTTTCACAATCTGCAGAAAAGGTTTTCGACTATATTTCCTCCCAAATCTCATGAAAAATACACAAATGTTTTAGTAGCTAGGGGAGATATAAAAACACAGACATTGTAAACAAAATTATGACTGTGTCACTTACAAAATAAGCAGACCGATTGACTGAAAAATAAGTTGTAATTACAAATCATTGCACCCACACTTTATACTGTGTAAATTGTAAATAATGCCTTTGAAAGAATATTATTTTGTAAGTAAACAAACATACTACATATATTATTCTTTTGTTCCACTGAATTATCTATATTGAAGTTGATTTTCTTCTAAATTATTTAGTTTGATTCCTTGAGCTTGATTCTAAATATCTCCCGAAGCTCCAAATAAACAGTAATAATCGCAGTCAATTCGCATTAACTTTTAACTCATTAACGCAACCTTTATGAAAGACTACCTTCAATCATCGATTTTACCTATTTTCACAAAACACTACACTGAGAAAAAAATATAGTTATTATTACAATACTGTAAAGTAAACGGGAGTCCCTGAAATATTGTACTTTTTGCTAGATAATATATCAATTCTTGAAATAACATATTGTAAATATTGTCAAATGATATTCTAGTTATAGATGTATAATGTTGTAAAAACTTTTATACATCTTCCTTTTTCTACTATACTTCTTGTAGTTTTTGCAATATCATATTGTAATTCCTATTAATCCAGGTTATTGAAATTTCCATACAGCTTTTTCAGTATGCAGATCTGTATAGGTTCTTTTTACAATATTTTTGTATACTTTCTAGGTTTCTAGTGCACCATATTGCAATATGATACAGTTTTCGAAAAAGCTGGATAAAAGCAACGTAGTTAATTTTTTCGCCGTGTATGGTAAAAATTACAATTCGTGTAGTAAAATTTTCATTTTCAGATTTTAATTTTTCCGAAATTATACAGTAAAAACTGGCATACATATTGTAATTTGTACATTAATAGCGGTTTTACTGTAGAATATTGTCATAAGTAAAATAAATATTGCAGATTTTACAATAATATTGTAAAAACTACAATGGTATTGTAAAAATTGCAATATTATTGTAAAAAGTACAATAATATTGTACTTTTTACAATATATACGGCAGAACGTACAAGATTTTTTTCTTAGTGTAGTGTTCTATCTAATAAACCTCAAATAAAATATTGCTTGGACCAAGAAGAATCCCAATTGACGAATTTTTATTATTTTGTTCTTCTAGAATCCGATCAAAAAAGTCTCCATCACTTCCCCTATAGCAATAACAATTCACAAATCAAAAAAGCCGAATTTTCATTATCAAATCCTCGATTGTGCGACAGTTTTTTGCAGCTTCCCAAAGCTCGGGTTTCGCTGAGCGCCGTCAGTTATGGCCGCGTTAATGGATGCCTCTCCTGTAAAAACAGTTATTATTTTTACGTCGATTGTTCCATCGTCTCCGACCATATGGCCGCGCTCCTTCCTTGTCCTTCGACCCTTTTCTCGCTCGAACGTATTCTCTTTCGCGTCGCTAAATTTGCATATGGGAACGAATCGCTGCCACGCGGGATCCGCAGGTATTTTTCGCCGGTATACGCGCGTGTAAAATGCGCACGGTGTTAAAATGAAGTGGCCCCGCGCATTAATAAATGCACAAAAGACTCGTGACGGGTGTTTGTGGATGCCGAAGCGAATATAAATTCGATCAAACGAGTTTCCCCGGCCGTTTTGTTGATACTTATTGGAGAAACAAAAAGTTTGGGAATTTATTCATTGAAGGGGATGGGTTCAGGAGGGATGGAAATTATTTGAGTTTTTAGTACGTGTCGAAAGTTGGTGGAAATATTGTTAAATATTTCTCTGAGAGGAAAGTTGTGAGTTGTGGTAAAATAATATTAACATAATAGTGTGATGTCTTGATACGAATTTTGCTTATTTTTAGAACTTTGGAATCTGGGTTCGAACATTGAAGCAGAATGATTTCGATAAAACTATCTTCGAGAGGAAATTCACAATGGAACATTTGAACGAAATGGTTTCGATGTAACTATCTTTGGGAGGCAATTCACAATAGAACATTTAAGCAAAATGATTTCGATAAAACTGTCTTTGATTGAAAATTCACAATAGAACATTTGCGCAAAATGATTTCGATGTAACTATCTTTGGGGGGCAATTCACAATAGAACATTGAAGCAGAATGATTTAGATAAAATTAACTTCGAGTTGAGAGTCACAATAGAACATTGAAGCAGAAAGATTTCCATAAAACTATCTTCGAGTGAAAATTCACAATAGAACATCCAGGCAAAATGATTTCGATATAGGTAACTAACTTCGAGTAGAAAGTCACAATAGAGCATTTGAGAAAAATTATTTCGAATAAAACTATTTTATAGTAAACAATTTACAATAAAACATTGAAGCAAAATGGTTTCGATAAAAAATTATATCTAATATCTTTAAACTTTTTAAGTTATGAAAATTTTTTTTACAATGCACCCTTAAGAAAACGATAAGATCATCAATCATTAATTAAAAAGTTTTGAATGAAAGTAAAAATAGAGTATAAAATTTAGGTTACATTTATTATAAAATTGTTTTCGTTATATATTAAAGAAATTTACACAGTCTCATTAACAATACTTCAATTTAAAAAAGTTTAAATAAGCTTTTTCATTGATAAATCGTTTGAATATGAACTAATTTCAATGTCTCTCGTGTATTTAATGTACACTGTGATTGCATAGGCAGTGTATCATTTTTTTGATAGTTTCTATAGTGTAATAATTTCACTATCTATTTTATAAATTATAAAAATACACTCCATCAATTTTCATAGAGAGTGTCTATATTATTACCATTAGGTAATCTATTCTGCATAGATGCATTTATAACTTAAGGATATTATGAGCAGTGAAATACTCTGAATTGCGCTCCAAGTTCTGAAAGCCGCCTGTAATCCCATCAAAAATATCCAAATTACATATTTTTTTGATCTGGAAATTGCCTTGTTTTATACATACATATTCCATACACAACAGCAACTGCGTACGGCAGTATTCAACATTGCTGAATGTCAAATCAAGCAATAACAGTTATCTGAAAATGATGTTTGTAAAAACAAAAAACAAAAAACTAAACAGTAGAAATTCATTGAGTAAATTGCAATTTGATTGTAAATGTCTAATTTGAAGTCTAGAAAAGTTTTAGAAAAATTCCCTTATTCCTTCTTAAATTATGCACTAAAACACGACTCGGTCCATAAGAACAGGTGTAAATCGACGTATACTTTTGAATTTTGTTTCTCAAAATCTAAGTAAACAAAATACTTGTAATTTGCATACACATTTTTTTGGGTTCAATTAACAAATAGTAATTTTTTCAGAAACACTCCCTTATTTTTGTTTACGCGCTCATAATATCTTAATAGACAACCCAACAAGTAGCTTGTGTTATCTGTTTCGAAGGCAATCTCTTAAATAAAATAGAAAATGTTAAAAAAATCTCTGACAGTGCAGCCATCATCTTACAAACGTTCGTAAACCTCCCTTAAACGGTCTGTGGTTCAAAGGGTAGTAACCCTAAATCGCACTATCAGTGGAACGGGTATTTGCGACGTGATTGAGTTCGTTAAAAAGTGCTCAGACGTCAGAATTGACAATTACTGGAGATAATGCCGAAGGAATCGCGAGACGCTAATGAAGTCAAGACCTCGTTTGCCTACGGTGGCTTGGCCCCGGTGAAACAGGGGATGCTTTGTAACGTGCGTTTTGGTGGGACGAAGCTGTGGTGGTGCCAATGGTGACTGGTGCGTCTGAAAATTCGCAGAGGAACACATGCCCGAGAAGAGGCCAGGCGTCGCGACGCCTCGGATCGATGCGCGTCCACAGCTTCGGAGTGCGCGCTCAACTCACTTTTAACATGGATGCGGATTCACAGGTTTCAAGAAAAAAATAAGGCATTGAAAATACTAAGGGAAGTGTTTCTTACTTGAAATAAGAACTTCATCTTAGGTATCATAATGACATATTTTCTTCTATGTAATTTCAAAGCTTATTTTTACAGTCAGTTTTAATTATTAAAATAACATAGCAACATGTAATTGATTAGACCTTCTTCTGACTTTAGGAAATTATGAAGAACCTTGTTTTGTCTGAATGGGTTTACTGTATTGTGCATAACTGAGAAGTCTGGAAAAGGGCTGTAAACCAGAGCCGAAACGTCGACAATTTGGAAATTAAGTGGGAAATCGGATCATTATAATTAAAGAAGTGTTCCTCACTGGAAATAATAAGGTATCAAAAATTCTTCGCATATTTTTCCTATTTTATTTCAAACTGGTCATTTTTACTGTATGCTCCTTTAAAATTCTGTATTCTGAATTCATCAACTAATTCGTATAGAAAGACAGGAAAACTAGTGCGATTATTTTCAATAAGGACGATACAAAGTGTAATGAAGTTTTTAATGACAGCGCGAAAAATGACCTTAATTCAATAAAAATGATGAGGACTTTCCACAGCCATCAGTAAGGATTATCAGCAGCGTGTTTTAAGCATTTATCCTGGCTCGTTTGAGACATGGCGGAAAACGAGGCAGAAGAAAGGAGGGTCGATTTAATGTTCAAGTATTTATCAACGTCAACCAGCGCATATTTATAGAGATTATGGATTCCTGTATCAGACTGTCAACATTTATAGTCAAATTTTTTGTCGAAAATTCAGGCATTGGGAAATTACTCATTGTTGGGAAATGATGTAATGAGGTTTGTAGTAACTAATTTGTGTAAGAAGTGTTACTTTCGCGTTTTCGAATATTGAGAAAAACATTTACTAGCTGCTTTTTTTCAACATTTTTAATTTCTCATTACTTGTGTAAATAAAAGTTTTTATATTATTTGTTATATGTTAATACGTTACATTTCCAGGATAACCTTAATTTCATGACGAATATTCAACGAACAATTTCTAAAAAAATAAGAAAGAAGGAGTTTTCTATTGAATGACAAGATTCCTATTGAATGGATATGATACTGAATCTCATCTGATTTTTTGATTTTATTCTGACACATAAGTGAGAGTTGATGTGACCAGATTAAAAGCAGGAGGGATTTATATTCATGATATGATGAGGTAAATTGTTGATAAACTTAACTTAGAGGTGAATTTAGGAATAATTTTTTTTTTTTTTTTTTTTTTTTTTAATTATATGGTGGGTGTTTTAAAGATTTAGACACTCCAAATTCTTTCATTCATTGATAAGGATTCTTATATTGACAATGAGGAATGCGGTCGAATTGAATTACATAGGTTTTGATTAGGAAGAAAATAAGGTAAATAAGAATGCATGAAAAAAGGTAGCAAAAAATTTCTTTTCATTTATGATCATTTTGATGATGTGTAATTATTTGATTTAATTAGATACTCCTGATGAGGATCAAAATGTTGAGGTCGAAAGTTAATTAAATGTAAAAGTTTATAGAAAAACGCTTTTTATAATTTTCATATGTTTTGTCTGTGCACTGTATTAAATAAATGAAGAAATAGATAATTATTATTACACTGAGAAAAACAACAATATCAAATAAATATTTTACAGTAAACTTAAGCTGAAAAAAAGGTTTATCTATAATTATTCTGACTTTCGAAAAAATTGTATATCTCTACAAATTATGCTTGAACCAGTGATAAATGCCCATAAAAATTTTGACGAAATTGATAGTATTGGCATATTTTAAAAGTTCTACAATTTCGTTAGTTCGTAGCAGTCACGACAATTTAACTGTTTTTGACATTTTTGCAAGATTTTTGACAACTATCGTCAAATTTCTGAAAATCTCTACGGTGTAATTTAATTACATGATTATAATTCTGAAGATATTAATATGGTAACAGTGATTGTATTTGATTATTTCAATAATTTTTGAAATTTTTCTGCTGTTTTAAAATTTAATAGGTAACTCACCTAGTTTATTATGAGAAATGGGAAGAAAGTGCCAAAGAAGTATAGTTTTTTGAAACAAAGAAAACTTCTACACTTTACGAAACTGTATAACTTATTCATTAACTGTAAAATTTCTTGTATGTATGTTGTCATAACTATCAAAATATGCCAAATTGCATAGTTCTTTTACTGTAATAACTCCTTGACGATACTGTTACACATTTCAAAAAGTTGTTAAAAATTTAAACACATCAATTGTAAAACTGTAAAGTTTTTATAACTATCGTAACCGTTTTTTAATTATCACAACTGTTTAATCGGTTGAAAGGCTGCTGAAATCGCAAACAATCCAGAAATGTCTTGTAAAACTGTAAAAAAGTCTCTAAGCTGTTAAAAAATTCCCTTATTACCAAAACTCTTTAAAATAAGAAAAAAAAACTGTAAAAACTGTATTTTTAAATTTTTACACAGCCCAAACTGTAAAAAACTGTAGCAAATACTGGAAATGTTTTGAAACTGTGAAACCAGAAGAAGAAAATCCGAATTAACATCACTCTTAAATAATCAACCACGTAATTAACTGTTTCAATTGTCAGAACTGTAAAAAATGTTTAAACTGTAGGGAACAATACAAAGTTTCTAGAACTTGAAATATTTTTATTTTAAAAGTGGTCTAGTTACAGTTTGAAAAAACAAAAAATGCATGCCCTGCAATAGGTTAGACCTTCATGTAAAAAATGAAAATAATACGGTGAGTAAAAAAGTAAAGCAATTTCAAAAATAACTTGCAATTTTTACAGTAATGTTGTAATTCATTATACGCATAAGTTATAATTTAATCTTAGAATGTAAATTGTAACATTAATAAATCACTGAAATTTACTTATATTCGTAATATGTGAATAAACAAAATTAAAGAACTTGAAATTTATAACCTCAAAAAACGAAAGATTTCTCGTCATGTCGGAAATAATTATAAATTTTTCTTCAAAAATTGAAATGCATTTCCTTTTCTGTAAAATTTATTTAATTGATTTTAACGTTTGCCAAATTTTATCTGTCAAAAATCTCCGATCACAGCTGAGCGTCCTACTGAGAAATTCCTATTCACGACAAAAGTCGTTTAGCAAGTATTGAAAAAAATTGTTTTCGACCAAAACGAGAGAAAGTGAGGTGTACGAACTGTAAGTACCATAGAATTTAGAAACTACGAACATTTTAAGACAAATTTATCTTGTATTAAATATGAAAATGTAGAAGACAGAAAATTTTTTAGGTTATATGTATTTTTTTTTTTTTTTTGAACTCCCTTATAAAAGCGCATGTAATTGATATGGGTTTTTTTGTTGATCGCGATGATAAACGAAGCCCTTACCTCCAGTTTCTTCATTGGAAAATGTTTTTTCTGTGGGGTTTTCGTTATTTTTTATTATTTTTTGACCACGTAATAAATAATGAACAATCAGAATCGCCAGAGCCAAACTCACACAAAACACATCACAATAATAACAAACAGGTGCTTGCAGGTGCTAGAGCAATCAGCTGCCCTTATGAAAAAAAAACTATTAGCAACTGTTGGGAACTATTAGAAACTATTTGGAATTATTGGGAAACTATCAAGAAACTATTGAATGATTTCAATAGTTTTAATAGTTTCAATAATTTCCCTTCTTATAGTTTCCATAGTTTCAATAGTTCCTATAATATTCCTGCCAATGATTTCAATGATTGAAATAATTTCAGTGTTTTTAAATCATTGTAACTATTAACTTCAATGGTTTTAAATCAGTACCAAATCCGATTTGAAATCACAATTTAATGATCATTTGCATGAAAATTGTTAAATTACAATTTTTAATGCAATTTTCATTTTGAAAATGATTTTCAATCACTTTCAAGATTTTCAATGATTTTCGATCATTTCAATGATTTTCATTCATTAAAATAGTTTCAATGATTTGCAATCATTTTTGAATCCGATCTGAAATGACAATTTAATGGTTATTTGCATGAAAATTTTGGAAGCACAAGTTTTAGTGCAATTTTCAAATTGGAAACATCTTGCAGTCATTTTCAAGATTTTCAATGATTTCTAATCATTTTCAAGATTTTCAATGATTTTTAATCGTTTTCAAGATTTTCAATGATTTTCAAGATTTTCAATCATTGAAATAGTTTAAATGATTTCCATAGCATCAATGATTTATCTTCTAATAGTTTCCATGGTTTTCATAGTTTGAATAATTTACCTTTCAGTATATTTCATAGTTACTATGGTTTCAATAATTTCCCTTCTTATAGTTTCCATAGTTTCGATTGCTCCTATAATATTCCTGCCAATAGTTTCAATGATTAACAGTTTCAATGATTAAAATAGTTTCAATGATCAAAATAGTTTCAATGATTTTCAATCATTTTCAAATCCGATTTGGAATCACAATTTAATGATTATTTGCATGAAAATTGTTAAATCACAATTTATAATAAAATTTTCAAATTAAAAATTATTTATAATTACTTTCAAGATTTTCAATGATTTTCAGTCATGAAAATAGTTTCAATGATTTTTAATGATTTCCAAATCCGATTTGAAATCACAATTTAATGACTATTTGCATGAAAATTGTGAAAGCACAATTTTTAGTGCAATTTTCAAATTGGAAACAATTTTCCATCATTTTTAAGATTTTCGATGATTTTCAAGATTTTTAATGATTCCCAATCATTTTCAAGATTTTCAATGATTGTCAGTCATTAATAGTTTCAATGATTTCCATAGCTTCAATAATTAATCTTCTAATAGTTTCCATAGTTTTCATAGTTTCAATACTTTATCTTTCAGTAGATTTCATAATGTCTATAGTTTCAATAATTTTGGAAACTATTGAAATATTGGAAACTATTGGAAACTATAGGATTAAAAAACTATTGGAAACTATTGATCAATAGTTACTAATAGTTTTCAATAGTTTTTTTTTCACAAGGGTGTGTCACGATTTTGACGTTTGCCGAATTTTATCTGTCAAAAATCTCCGACCACAGCTAAGCGTCCTACTGAAAAATTCCTATTTACAACAAAAGTCGTTTAGGAAGTATTGAAAAAAATTGTTTTCGACCAAAACGAGAGAAAGTGGAGTGTACAAACTGTCAGTTTCTTAGAATTTAGAAACTACGAACATTGTAAGGCAAATTCATGGTGTCTTTAATATGTAAATGTAGAAGATAAAAATTTTTTAGGTTATGTGTATTTTTTTTATTGATAATAATGGTGGTGCTATCGCGGGCTCTCACCTCGGCCCACGACCGTGGGCCATTGATAATGAAAAATACTTACTTTCCATTCCGAAATCTTCATTATAAAAAAAACACTCTTCTCTTTAGTTTTGAAAAGACAACTTTCTTATTCAATCAAATTCAAAAAAAAAATTGCAAAAACGTCATTTCAAAAACCTCATGTCGGTGAAAATCATAATTTAAGTTTATTTTCCTTCAAAACAGTTGACTTTATTTATGTGCACGAATATGGTGCAGAAAGCGTCACGCAAATTATGTTAAGGCATGACATCAAGATTATATTCGAGCATCGATCAGTCACGAGCGCCAAAGTGTCGTCGGCAGATGTCTTATCGTTCCGCCTGTCGGCCTCAGACATCCTGGTCCACGTCGAAGTCTCTTTTTTGCGAGTGCACTTATATTCTTCGCCATTACGCGGCAGGACGAAGAAAAGCCGATTTTCCTTCACGAAAATATCTTGCAAATGATGCCTGCTGGCGTCGCCATTCAGGGCTAGACGTTAATTTATAGCCCGAATAATCCTCCATCGTAATTATCACCAGTCATTTTATTCAGTTTTTTCAACGATTATAATATGGAAAAGCACCCTTGCGACGCGAGCTTTTCCCACGCGAGATAAAATATCAAAGCTCGGTGGAAGTGCTTCCGAGAGTTCAAACATCCACACTTTTGTGCGAGGTCGTAGAGGGTGGTTGGATACAATATGTGTGAGTCTAGAATACACTCTATTGATCGCGAGGGGGTCGAAGAAAATCCCCGGGAAAAGAAAAATCTCGCGATTTCCGTTGTTACTTGGCTCGCCAGAAGTGAGATTTTATGCGAATCTGAAATTGTAATTTGATTCATGGTTTATGTACGAACAAGGTTTTGATGATTGTGATATTTTAGATGTCAACAAAGTTTTCTGGGAGAATGTCATCTTTTTTTTTATTGATGATTTTTCAATCGTGACTGATATGCTCACATTTAGTGCGATAAGATGGATACTTTGTCGTTTATTGTTGAATGAGTTACTTACGTTACGACTAATATTAGATTTTATAATGGTTAGATGAGAGTTTTTGCTGTTGTAAGTGTGTTTTTTATTTTCACTCTCATGAAGTACTCATTGTTTTACAGTGCCGATGTTTCATACCTTGATGATGTTATTGTTCTTCCGACTGAAAGTGAGCATAAATTGGATATGTTTTCTGTATTTTTTCTTATGTGATAATTGTACTGATTGCTGCGTTACATGTATTGATTGCTGATCTTGAAAAGGGTACATTTTTATTTACTCGCGTACCCAGTGATAAGACTAGTATATTGGAATTGATGATTATTCAATTTAACATTTTCAAAAGGTCGTTTGTTCTTATTTCATCTTTTTATATGAATTTCCATGAGAATATTGTTAATAATTCAGTTTTATTGTTTTCCATAGAGTTTTACTAGAGTTTTTGACAGTTGCCATGATTTTTGAAGTTTTTGTACAGATGCAACACTACAGTTTTAACAGTCCCAATAAATTTTACAGTAAAAAAGGTTTAAATCACTTAATCCATTGCAACTTTTTGAAAATTTTGTTAGTTTCAATTTTGTACAATTGGTAGATTTATTCTGAATTATTCGATGAAGCTGTAAAAAATGCTGAAATTTTCAAAATAATTCAAATCGATATTTATTGTTTGAGCTGTCGGAAATATATCAGTTTCTGTGGCCTCCAGATTTGAGACCGGATTTAGGGCAATCGCCCAAAAAAATCACTTTATAGAGAATAAAAAATTTCATTATCTGGCTTGGTTCACGAGCTATCTTAAGTTTTGTAACTATAGAAAGAAAAATTATGGAAAAGTTTAAAATTAAAAAATTTGTCAGATCTATGAAAACGATCGAGAAATTTTGGAATCTCAAGATCGTTAAAACTGTCTCATCTATTGAGAAAACTGTCAAAAATGTCAAGAATGTCAAAAATCTCGCACAATTATTAGAACTGTTAAAATTGTTGGAATCCCTAGAATTAAAAAAAATTGTTAGGAAATTTTATAACTGTAAAAAAAACATGTCAATTTAAAAACTTCAAAAATTTGTCATAAAATGTTAAAAACATTAAGAAAAGCTGGACAGTTAGGACTATAAAAATTATTTCTATTTATTGAAAAAACTGTCGAAACTGTTTTACAATTAGATATCCTGAACTGTCAGGCTATTAAAATTAAAAAAAATGAAAAACTGTCTAAATATTCAAAATTTGTGTTATTCTTAAACCTTTAGAAAATTTTGAAACCGTAAAAAATTCTCGAAAATAAAAAAAAATTGTAATTGTTAAGGACACTTACTTTTGGGAAAAATGGGTTAAGAATACCTTAAAGGGTATTTCAAAAAAAAACCTAGCCCAAGTAATTTCGCTTTGAAGGAAAAGTATTTTCTTCCTTTTTTTCTCCTTCTTTTTTTTCTTTTCTTTTATTTCTCTCTTTCTTTCTTTTTTTTTTTTTTCCTTCCCCCAAAGCAAAATTACAAGGGTTAGGTTTTTTTTCAGAAATACCTGCTCAAGTTATTTGAAACTCATTTTCCTTAAAAGTGAGTGTCCTTAACAATTACCAAAAAAATAGAAAAAAGTCAAACAGTTAGAAAATTTGTCTCGTTAAAACTGTCAAATCCGTCTAAAATGGATCAAACTATTTGTTGCTATTAAAAATTGCATAACATGTACATGTTTGTAATACACGATATCCGTCACGAGTAAACGCAAAAAAGAATCAAACAAAAAGGAAAAGTTATTCAAGGCTCATGAATAAAATGTTCATGTTGACATTCAATAAATCACTTTTATTTGAAGTGCATTGTCACATCAATGATACAACTACATATTGGGTGCTTGCCTGCGGTAACCGATGGCATCTGCTCAATGGAACCGATACAAACATAATTCAAACGTCGATTAATCAATTGTCACTTGGGTACTTGAGTTTTTGAATGTGCATTCAAAGCGATATAAAAGAAGAAGAAGGTATTTCTGAAGCACAAACGTCATTATATAAAGATTACAAATAGACTACATTTTTTTTCATGATTTTCACACGGAGAAAATAGATTTCATTGTTTTACCATTTTTATATCTACATCATTCTCGATTCTTCCCAGAGGAATCTGAATTTAATACAAAAATTCATAAAAATGTTGTTATAAAAAGTGTTTTGGTTAAAAATGAAGCTCGAGTTATCCAAATGATTACAATTTTGTCAAATTATGGTTTAGTAACGGTCTACATAATGTTTCAAGGCGCAATCGAACGTGGAGAAATTCGTCCATGCTCATTTAGAGACGTCGCGACACTTGTAGCGCCGTGTCGCGCTACGTAGCGCCGTGTCGCAGACCTTCCTAACACTCTCTACAATAGTTTACATTCCACATTCTTGCATTCGAACTGTTACCTCTTGGGTCTGGGAAGTAGCTAGATTTTCTTTTTCATCGATGACTCTGATTAATTCACGCAAATAATACCTAACACAATGATACCCATTTGATAAAATTTCATTCGCTCAGCACTGTTTAAATTGTTTGGTTTTTACACAAGTTCACATGTTAATGTCACTTACACAAGTCTCGGGATGACCACTACTTCCGTTGAACAATACGTGAAGAGAAAAGAAAATTGAGAGTGGGAGTACGTTCCATGGTAGAATTAACAAGGTATGTTGTTGCGCGGGTATGAGTAGAGGGGGGTTTTCTCTGTCCCTCTTGCACTCGGTTATTCTCTTTCGCTCTTTTCACCTGTCTCCGCCATATTGGTTGTTTATTTACATCCTTCACTGTGCATTTTATCAGTGATCCAGATGAAAAATTGTTAAAAATGTCGGTGTGCCAAAAAGAGGAAATCATCCGTGAAAAGTTAATAGAAGCAGCTGGATTGACTAATATAAATGTGAAAGATGGTAAGTATAATTTTTATTGTTGTAAGTATAATTTTTCGTTTATTTCAAAAAATTGAAAAAAATGACTGGTCTTACCAGGTAACTCAAATAATGTTGGCTTGTGTTTATAAAATGATGTATTTTAATTGCAACTCGGAGTTGCTTGATTCACTTTATAGTGATGATTGCTATGTGGATAATTGGATTTGCAAAAATTATCATTTGTAATCGTGCAACTGTGGTAATTTTTTCTATTTCTATAGACGAGAATGGTAAAAACATCGACATTATAACTTCTGAAACATTTGAATCCGGTGGCGGGAATGAGCCAATATGGCGCCGGCTGGTGGAATGCGCGAACTAAACGAAAACTCGTTCGTCTGTGGAACATACATACCTTGTTAATTCTACCGAGGTACGTTCGCTTACTCTTTATATAGCACAAAAGTAGACATCGCAAAAGAATTCAATAATCTTCCTCGATATTCCCAGTCAAATTAACGGCATTTATTTATTTAGTCGACGTTTCGACCCCATTTGACCTTGAAGACGAAATGGTACCAAAAACCAACGGCGTCTAACCGAAGTTTAAACTACTTTTCATCACATCCTATAACTCATAAGATAAGCACTATGATTGGTTCGATTGATAGAGCTATATTATTGACGGACAAGGAATTTCACGAAGAAAATATATGTAAAGTTAAAGACATTTGAAAGATGAATAATTATCCTCTTCCATTCATTGAGCAAATAATAAGTAGTAGAATTAAAACCTTGGAAGATAGAGAGAGGTTTGGAAGTGTGTCAAGAAAAGGAGAAGATAATATAATTAATTTACAGTTACCTTATATAAAAAACTTTTCGGAAAGAATAAAGAAGAAATTTCAGAGATTTGGAATAAAGATTATTCATAAAATTCACAAAAGTAGAGTTGATAAATTTGTTAAACTAGGTAAAGATATAATAAATAAAGATAGGCAATCAAATGTAGTATACAAAATTGAATGTGAAGAATGTGATAAATTATACGTTGGTCAAACTAAAAGATATATATGCAAAAGAATCAGGGAACATGGAGAAAAAATAAGTAAAATTAATATAGAACCTTCTGTTATAAGTGAACATAGAATACAGTTTGATCATGAAATGAAGTGGGATCGAGCAGAAATTTTTGATAAAGAATCTTCGTATTATAAACGTTTATTTACTGAGATGATATTTATTAAAAATTTTGGAAAAAAGGTTATGAATAAACAGAGGGAATCGGATAAATGGAATGACACGTATGATGTTTTGGTTAAATATTGTTGACGAATATGTATTATATGATAAGTGATGAAAAGTATATTTCTCGTGGATCATGAATGAATGAAGTAGTGTGTTTGACGAAATCAATTAGATAAGATAGATATTATAGAGACGACGCGTTACAACGATCAGTATTGCTTAGACCTTCAACGCGTTAAATTTATATAATACGAAGCAGGCTGAAAATGGAAAAAAGTTCATGTACATTTGACGGATGCTCAGGCATCATTACTTGACAAATGCTCAGGCATTATTATTCCAGCTCTGTGGTATATAAGAAATATTGAATGGATGTTAACAAGGCTAAACAATATTGAAATAATTTTTGCAAATTGCGACGTGAGTTTACTTTTTGGTTAATTATTCTTATAATGCGTATTATTTGTTATTTAAAGAAAATTACTAATGGATTGTGATGTAGGTCTTGAAAAGGACCCAAATGGGATCGAAACGTCGAATAAATAAATAAATGATGTTAATTTGACTGGGAATATCGAGGAAGGTTATTGAATTACAAAAAATTTCACACCCAGTGATAAATAAAATAGAAGAATCGCAAAAGAACATTAGAAGAGATGATTCTCGAATGATCTTGAGTGATTTGGTATTGAAAAATAAGGATCTTGGGAATTATTGAAGAATCTAAGATGGCCAAAACTGGAAATATGAGAACGAAATGAAATGGTAAAAGCAAAGTTGAAATTAACCTGTAAAAATCCAAAGAAAAAATAACCTCAAAACTCGTGACGTTACGCGGAGAGAAATTTGTTGATGTCGCATACACAAATATGGATACTGTGTCAATGAAAAAGTGATAATCCTGGCATATCAATAAAGATGGGTGTAACGTTCATATAGGTTTGATAGCCAATTGTTGTTAACATAACAATTGTTATATTTGTCATATCCATGTAATGGGCATGACATCAATTTATGCTGCGTCAATGTCATATTGTTAGAGGATCATCTCAATTTTGAAGACGTATAAATTACGTTTGTTTATGGATCAAATGTGAATGTATATTACTACAAATGTGGCGACATCAATTGAGACATTGATATGTCACCTATTGCATTTCACCCCGTGTACAAAACGATCAAAATTAGATTTCCTCTCCACTATTCCTTATTTTACCAAACTTAGCCCTGTCCAATTCAACACTATTACTCCTCTCGTCATTGTTTCCATAAAAAATTCAATTCAAGTTTATCCAGCAAACTTTATTTAAAGACGCTTCCGTCGTTTTTTCAAGCGCCCTTTTTCTTTCCTCCGGCCCATTCGTTCGTTCTTTTCTCTCAATTAAGGTACTGCGCGAGATCGGGCGTCGACGCGCTCGTTTAACCTTCCATTTTTTTCCCGGGACTCGCCCTCTATTTATTTTCTTAGTAAATTACTCGAGTCTGGAACACGAAGAAGCTCGGAGTGGCGAGCAAGGGGGAGGATAAACGGTCGAGTAAAGACGCTTCCACCCACCTGTTGAGACATAGGTACTTATAATTAATTCCATTCCGCGCCGCACCAGCACCACCCGTTCGTCTTACGACGAGGAAAACGTGATAGCCCTCGCTGCTGCGAGTACCTCGGGGTCACTGGGCCACACTTTTTCTTCCACGATGAAGAAAGAAGATTATACCAACCTCGAACTCGATTTAACTTTCAGCGTACTTTTATCGTTAATTGCGCGAAACGAGGTTTTACGGTTTTCATGTTTAAAGAGATACTTGGCTTGAATGAAGATGGTTTCTTGATAGTTTTAATAGTTTTTGTTTCTTTAGAGTGGATCATTTACCTGTCTATTTTTGGTATGGGATTTCTATCGAGATGGTGGTTTTTGGATTGGGTCCTTTTTGCCATCAAAGTTTGAATACGACAACCAAGCAAAATTAGGTTTCAGTGAGTCATTCAAGTATCGTCGAAGTCGTCTTTTTAAGGTTGTACTTACCTAAAACCGTTTACGACAGATTTCGATGAAAATTTGCAAGTGAAATCTTTGAAACATCCTTCGGCTTCATGCACAATCTCAGTAAAATCGACTTCTTACTTTTTAACAAAAAAAATTTCGAAAATACATTGTTTATTATGGTAGTTTAAAATTTTTGCTACATTTTTCTCTGTAAAATTTTAATGCGTTGACGAATTTTCACAAAAAACTACACAATCGACGGGTGCTACCCTTAGGACAATAAGAATTTAGAAAAATGGATTTTTACAACCGATTTTGTTGTAAAACACGAAAAATAATCACTAGGTGAAATGTCACATAAAAAAATCTGAAAACTTGGCTACGTCGCACTCGAATGTTACTAGGAACTGTTGGCCATTGGCATAATGTGTATGCATATTATGGGTGGGATCGGTCAAATTGAAAAAGGAAAGCGATATATACTGAAGGTACTGAACATCATAACTATACACAACATCGATAGTTCTGTGCGTTCTGTGTATGTCGATTGTCGTATTGCAACGTTGCCAAACAACAGAATGTATTCGGGCATTAGCGACAACTTCAGTTGATTTCTAACGACTAACTCCATTCCTTTCTGAGGTAAGTACAACCTTAACGTACGTATGTTCTCAGAATACATAAATTTGCATGGTACCGAACTTAACAAGATCGTACTTCAATACTATCAATTCTAGAATACACATATCTGGAATCTTGCACTCAGGGGTTTTAACCAGTAGAATTTAACATAATGGAATACAGAATCCCAGAATTCGACATTTTTGAAAAGAGAATAAAAGAATCGTTTATTCTGGAACAAAGAATTTCAAAGCTCAGGATTCTATGGTGTAACGTTCTAGAATTCAAGATAACACGTTTGCAAATAATAAGGTTCTATAAGTTCGAATAGAAACTTTCGAAAATCCAAATAAAATGAAAAGTTATGAAATATTCTACACTAAAATGTAGAATGTCCGGCTTACAATGAATGAAACAAAGAAATTCAAGTTTGAACATTATTCAGGTATAGAAAACTACAAAATTGCTCAGTATAGTTTTTTTTAATTCTAGAATGTTGAATTCTCCTTCTTCGCTTTCTATCATTTGGATTTGAACAATACTATCTTGAATTGTATTAATTTGTGATATAGGATGATAAAATTTTCGATCCGACTGTATTGAATTCTAGAAATCCATGCAGAAGAGTTCAAGGATTCTTCTTTATACCTATTAGATCATTCTCGATTGATTTTATTCTGAAAAAATTTCTGAAATTCTCATTTCTCAAAAAATAGGGGTTCCATATTTTAGAGGATAGTCTGGAATTCAAAATTTCAGAATGCATGTAAATTTCATTTTCAATTTCTTTTGCATGAATTTTAGGTAGGAAATCATAAGAAACAAAATTCCACAGTAAATAATTTCAAATATATATCTTTTAGAATAAAGACTTTGATTATTCCAAATTTAAAAGTATAGGTTCGCAAAATTTTATATCGTACCATGTAAAAGTCTGTGTTGCTGGTATTTAGAATATTTAATTTTGTAACATAGAATTGTTGTTTTCGAACTCTCGAACGTCGAATTTTAAGAGTTACGATTTCAAATTTATAGAATTCAAATGTGATAGGAACTGAAATTTATTTCTAGAATTTTTATCTGTATAAAATAGAAAATGAAAAATAAGGGAGACGACGTTCTGAAAATCTGAATTCTATAATAAAAGTTTCTGGGACATTCAATTATTATAGAAATAAAATTTTTGAATCTGACTACTACAGTCAGGGAGGGGATGGATCCCCTTCATCCCCTCTCTATCCACGTCACCGCAACCAAATTTTAAGTTACAGCCAAGTGAGTTACTATTTTATATCGGTTGTTGTATTGAAAATTTATGTCTTTGTTAAGAATTTCTTTGGGCATCATATCTAAAAAAACTTAACGAGTCTTAATGATTCGATTATTATACCAGATATTTTGTTGACAAAATAATTTTTTTTCCATTACAATAAATACTGTTTTTCACAGTATTTGAAAGTAATTTAATGAGGTAAATGTTTGTTAATAACGCAAAATAATGTTTTATTGCATGTAGAAATATGAAATTATGTGAATTCCTGTACGGAAGTAATCAAATATTCTAAAATTGAGGATGCAACTGCATTATTAAGATTTTGTTCCCGTGTAACAAGCGTGCAAAGGCTTGACGACCGCATTAAATTGTTAAAAAATTGTATTTTTCGTTCATTACAGGACAAAATAATAATTACACTATCTTTAAGTATAGAGCTGCATTTTACAAACATTATTACAATGAATAACATTTATTTTATCGATGGCAAAAATAAGAATGAAATTATTTACTTCCTCACAGGCGTTCTTTTAGGTCCAAAAGAACAATAGACGAATTGTTTTTTCAAAAATTTTATTAATGATGGTCTAAATAATCCATGTTCAAGCACTTGAAGTTTTTAGTAAAATAAATGTTACATTTATTTTAGCTATTTTTAATATTTATCTTCATATGGATATATAATTATTATATACTTTTCGATCATCGCATAAAAATTTATTTTCCACAGTTCAAATGCTGATGTGTTATTTTTAAATCTTATGTATATGCATTTACAGTATATATGTATTTGAATTATTTGCAGACATTATCTTCATCAGCTCTACCAATATACTTGTAAAATGATGGTTTTCTATAGATATAAATTTTTATTTTTTGCATTGTTTACAACATATTTTCAATCTCTGAGGGAACAATTTCTAATTAATTTCAAGAAAAAATGTTTTCGAGAAATGTCATGTTTCATACTTAACCATATTACCCGATTCATATCATAATCAAGGGAAAAAAATAATAAAATCATAAAAATTACATTTTGCAACTTCATATGCAAAGATCAACCCATATTTTGCGGAAAAAACACATTTTTTCTACAATTTCTGTAATCTATTGGATCGTAAAAAACTTCATTGCTCAGTAAGATAAACCAGAAAAAACAATTTATTTTTCAGAGCTTATAAATAAAATTTGTAAAACATGTTGTTTAAAAAATTATTTAGATTTTACAGAAAATGACGGTACTGCTTATGTAATTACATGAAAAAGTATAAGATATTTTGAATTCTTGGTGTACTTATAAAATATTGTATGTAATTTAGTAAGAGTATCATTATAATATAGGAAAAGTTTTTACAGTGCATAACCCAAATGTATCTGTATCAATTTGGCGATTAAAAATATCAAATATTTTTAGTCGCCATAAATGCAATATGTGCCTGCAAAATAATCCAGTAAAAAAAATATAACAACGGTTACAAAATGACACTGTAAAAAACTTCTCAATTAAAAATAATAATAAGATCAGTTGAAATTGTTGATAAGCTCCAATCCCAATATTTTTGAAAATATTTATCCCTTTAGTATCCATATTCCACAGAAAAACTGTATAAAATGAAACTCCAACATCTTAAATATCTTGAAATTCTCTTCTCAAACTGTAAAACAAAGAAACGTTGTACATTTTTACATTCAGAATCCAGTTTATATAATAAAAATGAGTAAACATTCACTGATGCAATTCTCGTTACAACACCAAAGTCGCAAAAGCAACGCCAACGGACCATTGGACACGATCTTGCCTTTTTTTCCAAAGTAGTTTTTCTTTGATTGGAAAATCCAGGAGCATAATAAGGATACCAGCTTCACGTGGAAACGCTCGAGGGCTCCGGGGATCGGTTCTGAATCAGTTTCAGAGAATTTGAGATTCGCCAACTTTCTTTCGGTTTTCTCGTTCGTTTTAATCTTTCTTCGGAAAACCCGTGGGGCTGTCTGCTCCGTCTGCGCTAGTTCCATTTCAATCTAGACCCTCAAACCTGGGCTCGAAAAAGACGATGAATACGTATCTACATTATGCTGATACGAACGAAACTACCCCTTACGCTTTCGTCCCTTCCCGAATCTGCACCCGGCCAGCCCTCACATTCGCATCTTATTCGTAACGTCTGCGCGAGTCGAGCGTCTTTCGCGCCGTACAATAAAACTCCTCGCTCGTATATACGTGAATTTTTTATTCCTTACTTTTACCAGCGTGTGAAAGAAATAAAGGAACAGCCTTTTGTGACTCATGTTGTACATAAGCAATGGACAGGGACGTAGAAAAGAAATTTTACAGGAAGGGGCAAACGCAATTTAGAAGTTGTATATGGAAAATAAAATCAAATTTGGCGACAAGTTTATCGATTATTTTTGAAAAAATATTGATACGGTTTTTTCTTGTTTCTTGAAAAAATGATTATTTTGGAAGATACGTGGATTGTTGATTTCGAATGTATAGATATACTAAGAATGTAAATGAAGTAATTTTTCACAGTTTTTTTCTTAACGATATATGAAAGGGAATTGAAGGAAGTACATGCAATTTTTCTCCCAATTAAAATATATATGATGAAGAATACATTTGTTTATCAATTTGTTATAAGGAAATGTAAGAATTTTTTCTGAAAATTCATGTTCTTCAATTGGAAAAAATCATACTTAAACTATGCTCAATGACGATTCGATTGCTACAAGAAATATGAAATATGAAAATTAGATCAGCCACAATCAGTTAAGAAAAAAATCAGAAAAATCTTTTATTGTTAACAGTATAAACAAAACAAATTTGTTAAACGAAATCATATTGGACACTATCGTAAAAAATCGTTTTCAAATAGAATTGGATTTTCATCCAATTCAGGCGATCCGTTTAGAAAATTTTGACCCTATTACATAATTTTCGAAGAGGCGTATTCTCGTCTCAGTGATAGATGAAAATGTATGCGATCTCTTAAGTAACAAAGTAAGTATCGTATATTTATATTTATCATGATTAATCAATCATTATTAATTCGAGCATCATTACGTTGTTGGAATCGATTTTTAGTTCAAGTTTCAACTTTTGAAAATATATCACTTGTCGTTTTAAATTACAATATCTCGTTTCTAATGTCTCTGTGTGCCTATTTTTTAAAGTATGTGTATATCACTTTGATTTTGAATTGATTTTTAGAATTCGATGGCCTAGAATTCAAGGATTCTGAAATTTCAAGCCTTTCCATAGGTTATTGAGAAAATTCTATCTGCATATAATAAAAATAATTTATAATCTCTTTATAATCTTTTAAAGTGATTTCATAAAGTGCAAGAATTTTTAGAATTTTCTTGAATCCGTGACAATTTATTAGTAAAATTTTGATTCATTTTTTTATTTTGATTTTTATATTTCAAAGATTTTTTAGAATAGTGGTGAATCTATTTTTTTTTTGAAATTCTTCAATTTTATTGAATTTTCTAGTATTTTGATGGATTTTACTGTTGTTTTTTAGAATAATGTGCTGAAGTATCAAAAGTTTTAATGATTTTGATAAAAGTACAATTAAAGCAACAAAGAGTTATCAACAATGTTTTAAATTCGTAAAGCTTTTTAAATATAAATGTAAATATAATGCTGCAAAGTTCAAGGTTTCATAGATATTAAGTAATTTTATAGTTTCTTGAAAGAAATATTCTTACTTTAATTTTGGGTACTTAATTACTTTATAGAATTTTTAAATATTTTTTATCAGTACATAAACTTATAATGATTTTCTAGATTTTTCTAAGTATTTTAAAAATCAAATAAAAGATCGCAAAATTTGTTCTATTGAATATGAACTTTAAGAGATTTTTATTATTTTACTTAATTTTAGAGAAAATTTTTTCTTCATTAACTTCAAATATTCTACGGATTTTTAAAACTGTCAGTAAATTTTCTATTTTTTGTATACTTTCACATTTTCGTAAATTTTCTAGGATTCTTATAAATTTTAATGTAGGATTTCAGAACCAGGTACATTATTAATATATATTTTGCACATTTCCAATAAATCTCTGATTAAGACAACAAATATTGATAACCATCATTCAAAACTTCAAAAATTACACTATGAAAATTTTTGAATCTGTCACATTCTAAAAATCGCATAGTCTACATTGCTTATGCTAGAAAAGATTTGATATATTTTTAGTTTTAATACTTTCCACTTAATAAAGACAAATTTAGATATATATCTAGGCTTAAAAACGACAGTCGTTCTGAGGATTAAAAAATAAATACGCCAAACTCTCAGTATTCGAGAACCGCCGAAACTGAGTTGTACAATTTTCCAGAATTGGAGTTTTTGAACTTACTAATTGAATGTTCAATTGATGAGATTGTAATCGAAATTTCTCCAAAAACTGAGTATCGTTAGAAGATGAGAACCTCGATTTTTTAAAGTTACGTTGTAGAGAAAATTAGATTATTAATAAATCCTTATAGTTGAAAATGTATCTGTGGTGTCTTTTCAAAATGTACAGTACTGATTCGAAAAGTCTGATTCGCCCTAATTAAATTACGTAAACAACTTTTGTAAATAGAAATGTTGATAACAATAATAAAAAAACTGTAAAACCGAGAAATGAGTCAGGAATGTTAATAAAAAAAGAGGATCTTGTAATATGAATATTACTGATGCATGGAATTTTCGAATTAAAAATCTACCATACTTTCAAAAATGTTTATTCGATGTATAGTAGATAATGTATTTATCTGTGTGATAGTTATGAAATTTGATTAATATTTGAATTACTATAAATTACATTGCGAACTAGATAATTTTAATGAACAAATGTGACCTCAAATTAACATATGAACAGGTTCATAGATACCTACATATTCCGAAAAATATTAATTTTCGGTTATGAAAGAATCATTTCCTGGCTACCCTAGTAATTTTGATCCTTATAAAAACCTTATAAAAAAATGATATTTCTTATAAGAATACAATTTCTTATAAAGTGACCTTACAGAAACCTTATAAGAAACTGAAATTTCTTGTAAAAAATTGATCGAAAAAATTTTACATGGTTTTTTTCCTGTAAGATTTTATCAAATACGTTCTTATTCAGTTTCTTATAAGGTTTTTAAAAGGCGCACCTTATAAGAAATTACATACTTATAAGAAATTTCGTTTTTTTACAAGGTTTTCATAAGTTCCAAAATTACTAAGGTACGATGTTTTATTATATTTCTAACCAAAAAAATATAAAAAACTATACAAAATCATACGTTCCAGTCTCCGGTAATAACCGTTAAACGTTGAATACATAATTTCCTCAAAAAAAAAAAAAAAAAAAAAAAAAAAACGTACAATAAATAAAATTCGAGATTCATCTCTCCTACTCCTTAATCCAAATTCCTGTTTCAAACCTCGTCATCTCCAAGATCCATTCTCCCAAAGTACAAAAATACAGGACGAAAAAAAAAAGAAACCGAATACCCCTGCATCGCAAAAGTCAGATTCATGAAAATACATGGCGCCTTCCCCCCGCGGGGAAACGCCGCATTCCGTCAGGTCATTAATCAACGTCGACAAAGCAAGCGAGAGGAAAAAGTCTCCTTTGACGGATATTTTTCCATGCCGGGAGTCGCGAATATCGATTCGCCATAGCGGCAAGCACCATAAATAAGAAGAGTTTTCCTGCGTGAGTCGCACACGCGTCACTGGCCACGCCAGCACGTTCCCGGCGACCCCCGCAGCGTTTACGCCGCGATGCCGTATATACTGTACGGGGGTGCTTTTCTGTGGAGCTTTTCAGAGAGGGAACTTGGCCCGCGAGGGGGTGGAGGCGAACGAACAGAGACGCGGAGGGATTATCGCGAGATTTAAGAGTGGGGAACAGCGCACTACGCGAACGAAACATCTCCCTCGAAAACCACCCTCCCACTCCCGGCAACCACCCTATCTGGCGCGTCTATCTCATATAGACTCCACATCACCCTCTGGCCACCTTTCATATCGATTCCTCCGCGATCTTCCCGCGGGGCGATGCGCGAGAAAAAAGGGTTTTCGCCATTGTGCAAATATCGAAACGTCGACCTGTGCGGAGAGAACTCGTTCGACGGGAGGGGAGTCGTCTGGAGTCGATTTTTTGGGGTCGTTTTCGAGGGGGTGTGGAAATTTTTTTGGGTAAACTTGTAGGTTGAGCTTTAGGTCAATCATATCCCTCGTAATTTTGAACCTTACAAAAACCTTGTAAGAAAATGAAATTTCTTATGAAGAATTGATCAAAAAAATTTTATAAGGGTTTTTTCTTAGGTTTTTATAAGACGCATCTTAAAAGAAATTAATTTCTCAATTCTTCTAAGAAATTTCATTTCCTTTTGAAGTTTTTGTAAGGTTTAAAAATACTAGGGCATTATAGTCAGACTAATAGGTAAGGCAAAGAAATTTTTCAGGTAACCTCGTAGGTTTAACTTTGGGAAAATCATGTTATAGTCAGACTGAGTAAAATTTATCACAGCTGTGAAGGAAGCGATATTCTATTTTGAAGGTATACATATTCTCAATTTGAATTGGTAAAAAACTACTATTAAATAGTAGAATCTTACTAATTAAAAAAGTGAAAAGGGGTAAACGAAAGTTTTATTTGAAATCTACTAATGGAATTAGTGATATAGCTTAACTTGTAGGTTAAAATTAGAAAAAATCTTATTATAGTCAGACGAGGTGACATTTACTACAGCTGTAAAGAAAGCGATATTCTATTTTAAGAGTATACATACTCTCAATTTGAATTGGAAAAAAACTACTAATTAGTAGAAGACTTTCACAGATTGAAAAGTTAAAAAGGGAACAACTACAGTTTTAGTAAAAATCTATTAATTAAATTAGTGATATAGCTTACTGATGAATTGAGTGATATTTGACTGAAGAAAAAGTGAATAACTATTTTAAAACTGTAGCAGAAATCCACTACTACAGTAAGTAGGTTTTGATTTTCTCATTCGTGCATTATGACTAAAAGATAAATATAGTTCAACTAATGGAAAAGTAAATTTTTACTAATATTTTAGTTAATAGTTACTGTTCATAATAATAAATATTTATCACTGCAATTATTGATTATCTAAATAGCATTCAAATGCTACTAATTATATATTGTTTAAAAAAAAATCAAACGATAATAAGAGACATATTGAGCTATTTGTTAAAATATTTATTTTTTGAAACATCAAGTCTTGAACAATGTTTTTTACAAGCACTTTTTGTACAACTAGGTACATATATATACTAATTTAGTAGAATACAACTATATTTTTTAGCCAACTTGTGGAATTCTTCTAATTTATCAGTAGATCTCTGACTATCTCTAACCTACTAATTGAATTAGTGAAAATTTTAACAATTCGAACTGAGAGAGATAGGTTTTTATTGTAGAAAAAATATGTATATCGCTGTTGTCGAAGGGTTTTAAAAAAAGGTCATTACGTTTTTATAACGAAAATCGATTGGTATAATGTAATCTAATGTTGGCGATGTTATTGAAATGAAAAATTTGGTTTTGGACGTATGAAAGGATTTTATCCTGCAAAATTGATTATAATTATTTAAAATGTAGAACATCACTAGCAAAAAAAATTTATTGTAAGAATTATTCAAATTTTTAAAAGTAAGAATGTAGAGTAAAACAGTTATCATGTAAATGCATAAAAAAATAATAGAAATGAGCTACATGGCATATTTCTATACCGTACAATTAAATGGAAATTTTTATATTGAACGTCTTTAGAATAACATACTTTACAAGAAACTTTCAGAATATTGTGGGTGAATTTTAGCAACAGTGAATTATTAGGGTTAATAAACTTTGTGTGACTTTCATGAATGTAAGTTTTTTTATGAGTAGTTATGAAGTGAAGACTTACAAAATTATTATTTTAAACTTTTTTGTAAGAGACATGTAGAATTATGAGTCATTTTTTCAAATATTTGACTGTTTCAAGTAGGTCGAACATACAATTTTAGTACTTTTGATGGAAGTTTATATAATTATGTTCTAAGTAAAACACAATGCAGAAATTTTTTGCACATGAGTTAAGAAATAAATTTGACTGTTGTCGAAAATAAAAGGTGTCAAAAAATAGCTTTTTTTCAAGATATTTCAGGAATTTCAGAAAAATTTTTCTATTTTTTTTGTTTTGTTTGTTTTTATTATATTTATTATTTTTGGAAAGAATTGAAGAGGTATTCATTATAAAATATTTGAATATTGTTTAAAAATTCACTTTGAATAAACAGTTAGACTGGACTTCGTACTTTTTGGAATATTTCAATCAATTTGATGATATTCAAAAATTCATCATTTAAAAATTGAATTATAACATTTTTATACTTAACTCTTTGTTATTATTTATTATGACTATCCATGATTTTTCACATTACTTAAGATAATCTATTTATTCATGATTATTTACCTCCTTTTACAATTTTTTGCAGTTTATCATGATCTTCTAAATTGTGAACAATTTCTTCATTATTTTTTACGATTTCAGATATGTAATTTAAAAAAAAATTGAATGCCTGACTTTTTTTCCGGGGAAAATCATTAATAATTATGCAACGTTGTTTTTTGTAATGCTTGAAATTTATTAATTTTTTTAATATAACAGCAACCAAGGATCCCAATCAAAATTCTGTAACAACATAATTGTAATGTAATAATTTGTGGTTTCTTACATTTTTCCTCCAGAATCTGTGATTTCAAATATTATCTGTCTTTTTTTAGTTTCCTAAAAACTTTTTTACTTTCAAGTTGATAACTAAAAAAAATGTTGTATGATGTAATATCATTATACATGTTTTTCCATGTTTTTATATTTGATCTTCAATTCAACAAATATTTTCCATTATATCCATGATGTACTATTATTTGAAATTTATTTATGTTCCAGACTATAATTCTTCTGACTTCTCCAAGATATTTTATTCGTCCAATCATCATCCATTGATTCCTCTGACGTCTTATTGTTTTTCTTATTTCATGGTAATAATTTAGAATTGGTACCTGTTTTAATGGCTTCTTATGAATCTCAATCACTTAGAATGACTTTTGTAAGTAAGTTTTTATTGTTAATTTAATTCGACAGCCTTTACAGATAACAATTTCTACAATTTCAAAAAACGTTCTCGTTCAAATTACACAAAAAGAGAAATTTCACAGAGTCACAACCACTACCCCCTATAAATATGAAATTTTTCCAATATGAATATATTTTAAATACCATGATGATGGCAATTATACATATTGCTACTTTTTTATCCACTATAATAAAAAACATCATGTGTATAATATGTATAACAAAAGTGTCTAATAATAAATTTCAACTGTACCAAAAATTAAGCAATGTACAAAAATTGTTAAGTTTCTATTCTTTACCTACATTTCTCTTTTTTCCCTCGAAGAAGAAAAAATTCGAAAAAAGAAAATCCCTGGAGCTACGTGAGAAATTCATCATAACTTTTTCTCAAAAAAAGACAAAGCCTACTAAAAATTGTTGACTTTTCAAGAAATAAAATCTACAATGCTCAAACATCGATAAACTCCCACTCTGATTTTACATCCATCTTCATCCCCCTCAAACAAAAACCAAGTATAAAAAAAAAAGGAGAAAATTCTCGGAGCCACGGTAAAACTTCATTTCAACTTCCAGCATTTTTTGCCCCAAATGAAATCTTCGGTTGCGTTTTACTTTTTATTCTCCTCCCTTTCGCCCAGCACAAAACATGTAAAGATCGCGAGTCGGGAAGATGCTCGCGTGGCTCCGAGTTTCGGCCCGAGTTTCCCTGGGTACATAATGTCTCTAATGAATCCTCAAACTCAAATTAAAACTTTAAAATCGTCGGCAGTCAGCGAACGCGACACTCAATTCTCGTATAACAATGCCAAGTTTACCGCCCTTAAGCGCGCTCGTTCGTCGTGGATGGGGTTGGAAAAGGCGAGTCCTCTGTCAGGGGCGTAGGGGGGGTTACAGGGGGCACAGGAACAAATTACGAGCCGCGATATTTCACGTTGCCGAGCGTTCGATGCAAAGTCGATCGGAATTTCGGACGAATTAATTCGCCGGACGAGTCCAGAAATTTATGTACCACTTGCGTGCTGTACCGATGTTATTTATTCCTTGAAAAACCTGGAAGCTCAAGTTTTTTTCGTAAATTTCATGCATTATTATGGGGGTACTATCAAAGTTTTAGGATGATAAGGAAGTTTAATGAAAAGAATGGCAGTGAAACTTTTTAGAACTTTTTTCGTGAAAATTAAAAGGAATTTTATGAGTGGAGGAGTGAAAATTTGTTGATTTTATGACCAATAATTGGAAGAATTTTTATTAGTGATGTGGATTTGCAGTGATGTAAAAATAATGAAGTGATTATTGTAATATTTCAAAGTTTTTCATAATAGATACTTAATTTTCTATATTTTTGAATTTTGCTGATTGCAATTTGCTCAACTTACAATTTTGTCGTAAGTCCATAAAATTCTCATTTGCTGTGAAGTCTACTATTTGGAACAGTGATTGCCTACTGATGAATCATTGTTTCATTTTTATTTTATTTTAAGTTGCTATCTTTTCTGTTTTAATATTTATAAGTCACCTATTTCAATTTGCTGTTTTGTATATTCAATATAAGTAACTTGAATTTCAAATGAAGATTCACTGATTCTGAAGATACACTGTGTAAATTGGTGCAGTCTATGCCAACCAGTGATAAAATTTTAAAAAATTGCTAGAAAAATACACCTTACTTATTATGTAGTAGAGCTGATTTCAAGTTGTTATATCTACTATTTCTTTATCAGTGAAAAAAGAATAGAAATAAATTGAATAATACTGTTTTATTCAGTAAAGTATGATTGTTCAAACAAAAAAATTATACTCATATAAAATGATATAATAAATTTTTGCCTAGTAGCTTGATCCTTAGTTTCCCAATCAGTAAATAGTCACTAAATGCATTTCACTGATTCAGACACTGAAAATCTACTGACAGTAAAAAGTGTTTACCAGATACTCAAACTCTTAAGAAACCTGGATTTATTCTAAGAACCTAAATCTACTGATCACGAGTACTATTTCACTGTTTCAATCAGTAAAATTTAGAATGTCATTCATTCAAAAATCAAAACAAAATTTACATCCTCAATGGACCTTATTTATTTTCACTAATTTCGAGTGATTGAATCTATGATCTCGTTCTCAAAGAATATTTCTTGAAAAAGAAAGTTTTTCTGTTTTGATCAGTGGAATCGATTACTAAAATCAGAGAAAAAATACTGATATAAAATAGTTATTTATTATGTCATTTCAGATAAAAAGATCATCCATTTCTTTTGGTCGAAAGGAACTGAATGTTGTTCATTGTTTAAGACACTGAATATTCGCTGATAATAATCAAACATTCTATAAAATTACCATTGATATTTGATTGACTCTGTGAATTTGAGAACGATGAAAATTTTAGTGAATCAGTCAATAAAGTCTTTCACGAAAACTAGAAAAACCCCCCAAAAACCTTCACTCATTTGATAAAATGACAATGAAAATTCACTGATCGTAAGAGGTACCTCACAGTTATTGAAATTCCAAAGAGTGTGTCAATGATTCTGAGTACTTTCCCACTGTTTCAATCAGTGAAATCTTCTTTTCCAAGTGGCAAATCCTCATTTCTTAAAAAAAGCTTTACATATGTACGATTGTAGTAGGTGGAAAATACACTGTTTAAATCAGTGGAATCTCTTCCAAGCACCAGAAGATACATAATAATGAACAACAGTTAACATTTATCTAACTATAAGTATTTAAAGTTTTTAGAAAATAGTTACTGTTTACAGTTTCCTGTTCCAGATTTTGGATATTCACTAACTGTAAAAAGTTTTCTGAAGGTAGTAAAATTCTTAAAAAAAGTTTGACTGATTTTGAGAATCTTCTGATTTGAAGAAATATTACACTGTTTCAATCAGTGAACTATACTATTCAAACCACTCAAAACTTTATATAAAATTTACATCTAGATCATATCTATTCTTTGAAATTTACTGATTTAAGGAAAATAAATCCTCTATCTTGCTATCAGTAAATAATGATTATTATCAAACATGATTGTGCTATATTATCAGTAGATTTTTTCTATTCAAATCAGTAATTACTGACTGATAAATTACAATTGAACATATTCATCTCTATTCACGTGACTAGATTATCAGACTGTTTCAGTAAATGAAAATTCACTGATCGTAAGCGTGACCTAACATTTCTAAATATTAGAATACATCAAGTATCTTAAGTTTGAAGACAGTAGTTTCTGTTCACAGTTTAGTGTTTCAGATTTTAAATATTCACTGATTGTAAAAAGTTCTCTAAAGGTACTAAAATTCCAAAACAAAGTTTGATTAATTCTGAGGATGTTGAACTTTCCCAATTCCCTAGAGTAATTCACTCTACTTCGAGTAAAATTACTGCCACTCAAACATGGAGTGAAAATTCACTGTAAAAAAGTGTATCTTCACTCTAAGAAAAGTTGAATTTTACTATTAAAATTTAGTTAGATTTCACTCTAAAAAGTGAGTTAAATTTAACTCCAAGAGTCGTGAAATTTTCCTACCAACAAGTGACTTTTCACTCTAAGAAAGTGAAAAATTACACCAAGTTTGAGTGGCAGTATTTTGACTCGATGTAGAGTGAAAATTTACTGTGAAAGAGTGGATCTTCACTCTAAGAGAAGTTGATTTTTACTATGAAATAGTCAGATTTCACTCTATAAAATGAGTTGAATTTAACTCTCAGGGTAGTGAAATTTCATTACTTACGAGTGATCTTTCACTCTAGAAATGTAAAAAATCACTCAAAATTTGAAAATTCACTATGAAAGAGTGGATCTTCACTTTAAGAGAAGTTGAATTGAACTTTGAATTTCTAGTGAGATTTTACTCTAAAAAATGTATTAAATTTAACTATAAAAGGAGTTAAATTTCACTACTTGCGAGTGACTTTTCACTCTTAAAAAAATTAAAAAAACAATCCGTTATCAGTAGCGGAGTGATCTAAAGAATTATTATGGAATTAAAAAACACTCGCAGTTTGAGTGGCAGTATTTTGACTCGATGTAGAGTGAAAATTAACTCTAAGGCATCGAGATAGAATCTTTTGATATCAAGAAATATTACACTCTTTCAATCAGTAAACTATACTAAGCAAATCACTCAAAACGTTATATGTATAAACTTTACATCTAGATCAGATCTCTTCTCCAATAAATAATAATAAATTCTCCAGTAAATAATTATTAGTATCAAACATAATCGTGCTATACTATCAGTAGATTTTTGCTATTAAAATCAGTAAATACTTCCTGGTCAAGAACAATTGAACATTCATCTACATTTACGTCATAAAATCATCTGACTATAAAATTCACTAATCCTAAGAAGTGCCCTACAGTGACTAAAATTCCAAAGATTGTTTCAATAATTCTGACTACTTTCCCTCTGATTCAATCAGTAAAATCAACCATACCAATCTCAATCTTCATTTCTTAGAAAAAACCCCCAACATATGTACGAAGTGAGCACTCTTTTCATGGATCCTAAGTTCACCCATCAGCTAATGGTCACCATAAATCAGCCGAGTTTCCCTGCTGCAGACTTTGATGGCAAATTTTTCGCGTTTTCCCGATATGCTCTTCCCGAAATACGAAAGAACGTCGTTAGCGTACGTAGCGGGGTTGCTTTTTCCCCTTCGCAGACGTTGCGAAAGCCACGGGTGGTGTGTCGGTGGGCGTTGGTTAGCGTGCAGGGGTGAGTTCCCGTCGGGGGTGGAATCGTGTATTCAAGATAAACCATTTCCCCCTCTACACCCCGCGATGTCACGTGTGCACCGACCATTTTGCTAAAACATAATGTGACTCGGAACGATGTTAAAATATGGCGTGGGACGCAACCGGCGCGGGCATTGCTCGCGTATATTTCACGTCGCTTTTCCTTTACTTATGTATGCGCCGCTCCCGAAATTTTCTTCCTTTCGCGAATTCAGCGCGCGAAATTTATTTACCCTCTTGACATTTTTCCCCGGCTCTCCCGAGTACGAGCGTATATTTTCCCATCCGAGGAAGAGGCGAGAGCTTTATTTTTCCTCGCGGTTCTCAGCGTTTACAAACAATGCACTTCTCGTGATTATGCAGTCCCCGGAAGTTATTGGGATAATGGAAGAGTTTAGAACGGGGCTAGATTCGATTTGTCGGGTGTTTTTTTTAGGGTTGATGCACTTTTTTTATGAGTAGTGGTTTTTTTTTATTATTACTTGTATTCATTTGGTCGAATTTTAAAATTGAGATGGAATACTGTTTGCATGGGATATTATTTGTTGATATAAAAGTATGAGAAAATAGAAAAATCATTTAGAGTCGTGATTTCAATTACTATAACGAAATAAACAGTTGAAGGGTGGATATTCAAAGTCGTATAACATCCAGTGGAAACTTATGTAAGCTAATTAAAAATAGTAATTCAATGTTGAAAATTGTCAAACTGTGCGTTCGATAATATTTTCACATACATTTACAAACATTTTGATACAAGAAGCAATGTTATTATCGATGTTGTTAACAATAAAAACTACGAATAAAAATAGTGAACGAATTCGATTATGAAATTTCTATTTACAATCACAAATAATGACATAACAAACAGAAAATGGAAATTTATTGAAGTATTTCGGTTACAGAGTTGCCGAAAGCGTAATAAAATCTTTACGAAAATTCTTTCTCTGATTTTCATTTAGTAAGGCTAATGGTTGATATGCGACTTTGAACTACCAGAACCCCTCGACTTATACGTGGTGAAATTTTAAGTGGTCGAGTTTTCCTCAATTTTAATTGAAATCGTTTCAAACTTATATAAGTGACGTAACACCTTTTAATGAACGAACAATCGTGAGTTTCTCGAAAAATTTTAAAAATTAAAAAAATACGAGCGTTTTTCTGCTCTCCTGTAAAAATTGGAAATCGCGGTTTAAGGACTTTGAATATCCACCCTTCAGTTGTGGCACGAGATGAAGCCGAGGACTATTATTATTTTGTACATTTTTATCAGGAGGTATTCCCTAAAAGTATGGATTCTCGGTCCAAACAATGTTTTCATGATATTGTTTATTGCTTAAAGTTACTGAAATTTTAAATAAATTTCCCAATAAAGCGTGACTCCCATTTTTTTTAATATAGAAAACGTTCGGAGGAAAGACTAACATAATGTATCGTATTTTACGGTAAAGAATATGGTAACATAATACACGTTGATTTAAATTGAATGCATAAAATAATTATTATATTTTATTGATTCAATCCAAATAATTAACATACATTAGAATAAAATATATGTTCATAAAATTAATGAAACAATCGGTTGAAGTTGAATCTGGAAGGTGTCATTTGCCAAAATAGGAATAAAAAATTACTTTTATGTTGCTGAAGATATTATTTTACACATAATAATTATTATTCATAAAATACCAAAGACGTAAGTCATAATTGATATTGAGTTTAGATTTGTAAATTTAATTATTTTTGTAATGCTCATGTTATTGTACACAGGTCTTGATAAGGGATCAAACCAAGAACCGAAACGTCAACAAATCGTAAAATATAAGTAATCATCTTCGACTGGGAAATCGAAAATTGGAATTATATTATTGAAGATATTACCATTGTGACACATTTCTTCAAAGAATTATAAACTAATTTGAAATTCAATGACAAGAAAAAATGTCACCTTTCGAATCAATATTCAATATTCAGGTTATTGTTTTAAAAAATTGCAGTTCGAGTTTTTTATGATTTGCGTTTCAAGAGTAGAGAATTCGATAATTTCAGTATAGAGGTCTACTAATTAAAAAAAATTGATATTTGATTATTTCGAGTATGAAAAATGAATGAAGATCAAGTATATTTTCAAAATATTTTTGAAAACTGCAAACTTATACTTCTGACGAAGAGAAAATCGAAACATTTTAAGAAAATGCAGATCACGAAAAACGTCATTTTACGTTATAAATAAATTATTTATTTAATTTTGATAATTTTGATAAAAAAGTTTGTAGATCGAGAAAATAAATAAAAAGTTTTAAAAATTCAAACTTTTAACTGTAGGTACCGAAAAACTTATGTCGAGATACTATAAAGTAATTTATTTGTAAATTAATAAACTCATATTTTACGTTTGTAAGACATATCAAATTTTTGAAATATCAGAAAATCATCATTTTTACATCGAAAAAAATGTTCAAATACAGGGTCTTGGTATGCTGGAATGAAAAAAATTATAAGTTGAATGCAGGATGAGGAAATACAAATTATTTAAAACCGAGTGCAAATAAAATCATGACAACTAACAAATAAGATAAATTAAATATTGAATTTAAGAGAAAAAAGCTTAGATCCAGAAAAAATTCGAAATTTTGTCTATTATAAAATGTGAAAAAGAAATATATGCTATATTTTTAAAATAATATATATAGCTTATAATTATGTATTATCGTACATACACAAAATTATACGTATACGTATATAGGATCTAGAAAAATATTAAGCTGTCACTGATTTTTCTAGATTTTTCTATTGCTGTTTTGAATATTTTACAAACACCGAAAAAAAGCAAACATGTACTTTTTCGGTGCTTCAAAAATCACTTCAAACATTTATCATAAGTTTTGCACAAGTTATGAATTTTCGAACAAAATGTATAAAAAACTACATGTAAATCCCACTCAAAACTCTAGTCGTTTTGTGACACGTGTTAATCTTGCCCGATTTAGAAAAAAAATTTTTTTTATCTTGATTGATTCAAAGCCCTGGAATGGAAAAAATTCTGACATCGCTAAAATAAGTAACACACTAATAAATATATATATATAGTAACTATTTATATATATATTTATGTTCATTTTAATTATCTTTCAAATATCATAATTGTAAAAAAACTATATCTAACTATGCATAATCATTGCATCGTTCTTATTATATTGTCAATTTCTGTAAAGATAGAACGAAAAAAATTTTTTTTTATGATGTTTACCCAAAAAAAATCGTCAAGCTATAAACAGCATATATTTATAATTATATTTGAAATCTATCATTGACCCATATATGACATACATTGGGCATATCAATGACATGACATCAAAATATATGAGATATAAAATTTATGCTGTGTCGTGCATACACATCAGGCATACATGTATATATAAATAAATTTTTACGTACACACAACTGACAGCTATACAAAATATATATGTTGTATAATAAATATGACTTATGTCATTCATATGCATTTTTTATTAATTTCATAAGTAAATATATGTATGCATTTTACAAGTATAAATGCATGCTTCATATTACAATTTTTTGAAAGATGTACAATTACAATGATAAAGAACTCGGACTCAAATAATACAGTAAAATTAACCACGTACAAACCAAGATTCAACATCACACAAAATTATTTTAAAAAAATTCGACATGCAGGTTTTGTTTTCTGTGGATTGTTCTATTTATGATTTTTAATTATGTAACCTGGTTTTGATTTCGATAAATTATTGGTAAGATTATTCCTGAAGAGGACTACGAATTTTGGTCAAAAGCTTGAATGAAAAAAGGATCTTAAAAATAGTTTCCTTTTGTCTACTAATTGAAGAGTCACTCTGAGAGAACTTTTTTGAAAAAAAAAAAAAAAAAAAAAAAATATTGCAATAAAAAATCAAAACCATTATACGATGAAATTTAAAATGCCATTTCTTGTGAATTCAAGCAAATTTCTCGAAATTACATATTAAAGAACACTATTAATCAAAAAACTTCATCGTTTTTCAAGCTGACTATCATCAAAATCAAAATTTTATTTCCTCCAAATTCAACTCAATCCCAAGAAATCATATAAATATTATAAGACACTTGCAATAAAAAACTATCACTTCTTTTCAAACTTGTTTAGTGAAATGAGTCAATTTGGATCTCACTTTACTGATCCTAAATCTCGATAAAAACCCACGTAGTCCTTAAAATTCCTTATGCAACTAAGGATAACTGACAAGTTATAATTTATTCAACGAAATAATTTGGAATAACGGATCGTGGACCACTTTTCTCGTAATGACACAGTTTCGTGACCAATTTTCTGTCCGAGTTCACTGCGTTTTCGGGACAACCCGGTCAGTTGCGTGCCGCGGAACTGACCACTTGGAGCTGCATTCGATGCACGAGATGCATTCACTAACACAGTCCCCACGTCGCGTGGAACGAAATGTGCACCAACGAGGAACGAGAGCAGGTCGTAGGTGGGGAAAACACACACGTGAAATCACGAGCGAGAGCGAAAAAATCCTCTCAGCCTATATCCCATCTGCCCCATGTGTACCACCCTCCACAAAATATTCAGAAATTTTTTTAATCGAATTCACGAGTCCACCACCAAAGGAATATCTCTAGAAAATCGCATTGTCAAAAAAAAATTGAAAATTCATACATCTTTTAGAGACTTAATATTAGAAATATGTCTGACCAAGTGTTTTAAACTTTTGAAAGGCACCAAGCACCCAAGAAACAACACAATAAATACTTTATACTAATGAAATTGATTATTTCTGACTTATTCAACAAATATAGCAGATATAACGAGTTTTCGTATTCGAGACGAAGTGCTTCACGTATGGTTTTCGTCGGATGACTACTGACCCGAATCTCTTGAGCGAAATTTGAAATGCATTTTTTTATGCCTCTCATCTCCCTCTTCAACCGCCACATATGCCCCACCTCCGAGGAATAAATACAATGGGCCCGAATAAATACAAATAGCGCGTTTGAACAATGCCTATCTCTGTCTCTTTTGCATTCTCGCAGAGAAAAACGGGCATAGGTAGGCTTCGCGCTATAATTGGCTTTGCCGTGGAGTCGCATCGCATTAGGGACCCGCGATTAGCATACTCACCTCGAGAGATCGTTTCCGTCACGCGCATAATCGATTCCGCTACAACACCTATATCTGAGGAAGCGCACGTGTGATATGGCCCAAAGATTCCCATGAGCTGTGAGAACGAAAGTTGCCGAGATTCTAACTCCGTACCTGTTTCATTTCAAAAAAAGACAATTATTCTGACCCCCCTCCCCGAACATCTTCAATTTATAAACGCTGGAGTTGATAATAGTCATCAGAGACCAATGATTACAAAATCGACATTCATCATCCATTATTCTGAAGTTGCATTAAGTTAGTGGGTTGTTTTCAAGTACGAGCAGTCACTGATTTTGATTATTGGGAATGCTTTGGGCAAGTGAATAAATGAATAAAGAAAGAAATGAATAAGTAACAATAAATAAATAAATGAATAATTAAAAACAATACATACATACATACATAGATGACTGAATAAAGACATAAATAAATAAAGCAATCAAAAAATAATACATACATGGACAAATAAGTTACTGAATATTTATAACTCTTCAAACGATCTTTTTGGAGCAGAAAAATTAAAAACTCTCGTATCATTTATCAAGCTTTCGGGCTTCCTTTATTGTCCTCTTCAGGAAATATTTTTCAAAGACGCAATCCCATTTTTCACGATACTTTATGAGGTTGGTTGTTTTTCATAATAGCAAAAACTATATAATGATATAAATAATTTTGTTCTTATTCAAAACAACCGACCTCATAAGTATTGTAAAAAATGTAATTGCGTCATTGAAAAAATAAATAAATTTCATATTTTTATAGGTTTTTTATAAGGAATAAAATTACTAAGGAAATGAAATTATAATACAAAAATAAATGAATAAACGAATAAGAGATCTGACTAAATATATAAATAAAAATAAACAACTAAATATATGAATAGAAAATAATGAATTGGTTGAATAATTATTAAATAGATAAAATGTAATTGATAGAGTTATAATTAGGAAAGGATCCTTTGAACCAAGGACGAAGTTATGTTGAACAATTAAAATAATAAAGTACATGATAGAAAAGTGTTAAAACATCTAGATGAATCATGTAGAAAAATTTACAAATTTTTAGAAAAACCATCTTTTAGGTCGATACTTGAAAAATTTCCTACGATAAAATAACTGAAATGCCATGTAAAAGTAAAAATAAACAAAAATATCGACTTTACTTCGAAACAATTTGTTATGAACTTAGCATTAATTACTTCTTCACGAAATCGTTAGACGAAATTTCTTCAATCAATAAATTTACTTTCCGCAGAATATTTCCATACATTTACCTATGACCATCTACATAATTGGATTTACAGGATATCTGAAAAACAATTTGTAAAAGTGAGAGACAGATAGACGATCAAAATTTTAGCTATCTCAAAAATTCTTCAAAACTTTCTGTTTTTGAAAAAATGTATCCACCTTACATTGAAGTTTTTGGAAATTTTTCAACACTTCTTCAATTTCCTAAGGTTTCTTAGAAAATCTTCTTCTATTTCCTAAGGTTCATGCAAATTCCTCTACTGATAAAATTTCCATAATATAAAAAAATTATTCAATTTTTTGAGATTAGATATATGTATATCAAAAAATGACAAAGTATTTTTATGCACATCTTTCACATGTATAGAATAATGAGAACAATAAAAAAATTTATGAACGTTTTTTTTCTCATTGTTATTCTGAACATGTATTTAGGTATATGTACATGTTCAGAATCTGGAAACCTCAATAATAAGTTAAGGTCAAAGCATATAATTTTGTGAATTTAAAATCATGACAAACTCCAAGTCGCCATAGTAAAAAAAAAGAAAAAAAAAAACAATAGGAAAAATCAATTTTTCTACAATTTTTCAAAGGGAAATGTTTTGAAATGATATATTTGGTTACATATAACAAAAAATTTCAACTTTCATGCTCAAGATGCTTTTATCATCAAAACGTCTACATTTTTCAGTTCCTATCAATTACCATTCTTTCAATCGTTTGTCATTGATATTCATTTTTTTTTTTTTCATAAATTTCATGTTTCATAATTTTTTTTCAATCTATTTTAATATTGTGATGAATATTAAAAGAGTAAAACTATTCATATTCGATGGTCCATAATTTTTTATGGTATGAAAATAAATGCTTGAATGATAAATTTTTATTCTGTCATGTCTCGGGAATTCATTATGTTTTTCTATATTTAATATCCATTTTAATTATTTCTCTAGTTTATCCGAATTTAAACATGGCTTTAAAATGTTCGTGATTATTTTCTACAGTTATCTAGAGTCCCACAAAATTTTCTCCAATTTTTCATTATCTAGTATTGTTTATTATGATTTCCTAGAAAATTTTTTGAATTTACATGATTTTATAGATCGATTTTGAATTTTCACAATAAAATTTCTAAAAATATATAATTTTTTTCTTTATTTTTAATCATTTTTGTTGCTTTTATTGAAAATAATTTCCTTTCTTTTTTGATCGAATCACTATCTTCTACTGTTTACAATGCTCTGTCTCAATTTTCTATGGTAAATTTTGAGTCAATATAATTTTTTAATGCTCCATTATATTCTCTAAGATTTGTAAGAATATCACATTCCGTTCAATATATTTTTTTACATCTATGAAATTCGTCATTTCACTCAACTTTCCATTTCATTTTGTGATTCATTCAGCAGTCTTACCAATTTCTTAGATTTCTACTACTTCTACACTAAATTGTCATGTATTTCGCTATTTTCCATACTTCATATCCAATTATTAAGATTTTACATCGTTTTTCAAAAAATTATTACGATTCTACACAGTTTAACATGATTTTTCATATTGTTTGTTATTGAATTTCATTATTTTCAACGTGTTACATAAATTTTCCATGTTTAACAGTAACTGTTCATAAGTGTCAATAATTCTCAATAATGTTCACTGATTTCCCTTGCCCCGCCATAAACTCCCACAATTATAAAAATGATCAATTTTTCACCGTAAATCTTGTTTCTTTTCTCAAGTACTCCACCGATATCCCTTACAATTTTTTACATCCAAAATTAGAGAGTCAGTTTCATGCCCAATTTTTTGCAACCTTTTTGCAAATGAACAGCCGAGTTAACCTCGCATCCAGGTGACGGGAAGAAATGAAAGTATCATAGAAAAACTCTGGGTGCGACTGGCAAAAGTGCAGCCGCCTCTGGCGCCGTAATCCCGGGCCCGTGTCTAATCCACGCATAAGGGAGCCTGTAAAAAATGCTCGAAAGAAAAAAAAAAACGTTTTCCACGTCTCCTACTATTTTAGCGACAAGCATTATGCAGTGCTCGCCGGCCTCGAATTTATTAGAACGTCAGTGCAAAAATAATACCCAGTCGTAAAAAAAATCATGCAAAAAAACGCAAGGGTTGAGTTCATCGTACCCCAAAATTTTTTTTTGTTGGTGACGAAAAAACTGAGATCAATTGCAGGATTTGATCGTCATTGGATAGTGAGTGATTTGGGGTGGATTGTGAGTGAGAGTGAGAGCATGAATGACATGTGAAGTTCATCATTTATTTTCGTAGTTTTTTTTTTTTTTTATTAAAAAGAGTTTCATGTACACGATTTCAAAATTTTAATAATGTTTCAGTTATTTTGAATACTCGAATATTTTATTTACTGATATCTGGATGTAGAACATATGAATTCTTTCTATTATTCTCATCTTTTTTTCTATTCAATTTTTTTATAATCTTCATAATTCGAAAATATTGATACAGGAATAAAATATGATGTAGAAATATAATATCTACTTGTTGTCCCACTTGGTCGAAAATTCCTGAAGGGTTATGTGAACGACGCGGAAGAAAAGAAAGGAAGGTCTGTTGAGATGTGTGAGAAATGTGGACCTTATGCAAATGAAGAAACGTGCATAAAGGGTTGTGTAAAGTAGCAATATCCATTGTAAATGCGCGTGAAAATGTGACAAAAGAATCGTTTACTCAAAGAAACGTTTTTAAATCTTTGATCGATATGAGGAAAAGTAAAATTTTATTCCAGCTGAAATAGAAATGATACATTTTTACGTTGGGAAGTCTTTGACACATTTTTGTTCACCAAAAAATGAAGAAGTTTCATGTTACAAAATAATTTAGCACCAATTCATCATTTTTTTCTCAATAAACTACAGTGTTTTTATTCGTTTGAACAAAATGCTTTTGATTATCAATGGTCTTTTTAAATCAAAGTTTCGAATGTAAAATAAACATTAGTAGTTTAAAATTTGTTTTCAATAGTAATACTAGCGATTTTGGAATGCATATTCTGGGATTTCAAAAATTTTTGTACTATCCCTGAGCAATGGTCGTGAAAATTTTCAACGCTTTTAATTCTTGAAATTTTCGGTATTGTTATTAAATTTTACTTTATGCGGTCCATTTTTAGAAAATCTTTTATTCAGTTTTCCAATACATCGTACATACTAGAATATTGAAAAAACACACAAATACCAGATACCAAATACCAAATACCAAATTCTGTAAATTTTCAGTATTATCGAACATTATGCGTTCTTACAGTATGAATATGTAAAAAAACTTGTATAAAAATTTCGAGTACATTATACAAAACTCGATTGTTCAAAAATCACCCTTATAAATAAGATTAAACAATTTCTTCTTCTTGGTACAACAAACGGATATCGACTTCGGCGCCCAAATTTTGACGCAATTCGTCGAGAACATTGGCTTGAATGTGATCCACGTCTTCTGGTGGACAATATTCGTCTTCGCTGGATCTGAAATAAAAATAATGAAGGAAGATGAAAGTCTTGATTATTTAATAAATATCAAAATATTGTAATAATTGTAAGATCTATGAGAGTAGAAAAAATTTTAAATATGTAAATGAATCTTGCTAAAAAAATCGAATTTGATTTGTCCGATTGGAAAACCAATTGAATTCCCACTTGATTTTGAAGTTAGGTTGCCCAATGGGAAAATCAATTGGATATCGACCGAGATAGTCAATTAGTTTATTTTATTCAAAAATTTTTTACACAAATATATATTTAATAAATACACTAAGTTTTTTATTTAGAAATCTAATTTGATTGACATATCGAAAACTTATTGTGTTTGTTTTTTTCGTAGATAATTTGTAACATGACGATCCCAACTGTGAAACAAATTAAAATCCAATTGTTTTTCCAACAGAATAAACTAATCTGTAAACCAATTTAAAAAACAGCTATTGTTCAGGTTGTTTTTTAATTTACAAAATTCATTTGAAATAAAAGTTATAACATAATCTAACATTTATACAGAATGAAGAAAAAATAACTAAAAATACCAATCAAAATAAAGGATTCTAAAATTTTACTTGAAAATCGTTTTTTTTTTTTTTTTTTTTTTTTTGAAACTCCTCATTTTTCTGAAGAATCAGAATGAGTTATTTTATTTTATTTTTTTTTTAATTTGAACACCGGTTTTTGATCATGGGATTTTGAAGCTTGAAGTCTGGCAGTCGCAAAATTTGTTCAATAAAGTTAAAATCGAATACATTTTCTGAATTCTAAGAAGTCGTATGATAATGTTATATGAAAAAATTTTTTTGAAAGTTCAACTAACTTGTGAAACTTAAAATTGAGGATTTCAGATAATCTATTTCAAAACTGTTTGAATATCAAATTTCTTTAACATAATATCGTATGAAATATAACTAGTTGTAAGAATGTAATTGAATCTCGAGTTTGAAAATTTAATTTTTTAAATGCCTCAGCTTCACAGCAGAACTTTTGAAAGTAACTAGTCATTAACTTTAGTTTCAAATGCGAAAAATTCAGTATAACAGAATTTTTCCATAAAAATTTTCAATCATTATATGTAAATAAAATGTAATACAGTGAAAATAAGTGTTTTTTTATCAACTTCTTATTAACATAAAAAACTTAAATTTTATTAATTCTAATCATTTCTCGAAGTCGGGTTACATTGTTTTAAAATTTTGTAAGATGTGCCATTAATTTTCTTGAAATTAGAAATTCGTTAATTATATTTTTGTACGTCTTACAATTAGCCATCCTGAAATTACAAGATTGATGTTTTTCTAAATTTGCTGCTTTAAATCATCTCGTTCCGAAAAATTTCAGTTAGAAATATGTGAAATCGTCAGTTTTGCGACTATTCGAAATACCTCAATTTAAGATCGTTCTATAGCATAGATAGCTGAGCCTAAAAGCATAAAAGTTATCCAAATTTTTTTGTATTCCTTGATATCAGTCAGTTTTTTTCAAAATACTTCATTTTTAATTTGCCATTTTTAAAAATGCAACATCATGAATCTCCGACGTTTTAGTTTTTTTCAAATTCAAGCTTGAAATGTAAATCGGAAACTATATGAAAAAAATTCATCAAATCTTGATATTCAGATATCTTTATCATTTTAACATTTTCAAAACAAGGATAAATTTTGCAAATCGAAGAAAGAACCTAAAATTTCATCAAAAGTTACGTACATTTTAAAGAAACTATATTGAGTAATTCGTCATTTTCATGATATTTCATCACAAAATCTTTCCTTTATTGTAAATAAATAATAAATTCAAATAATCTAACATCAAACCGTCTCCTTTCAAAGATCAATTGAAAAACGAACAAAAATCTTCGAAAATCATTTGAAATTAGCTGCTCGTCTTTATCCATACGAAAATTTTCCAAAATTTTTACATAGCTTTGAAGTTTTTTGAAAAAATTTTACACGAAAAATTCCAGGAATTCAGCATTATACAACAAGGACATCTAGCAGAGAAACATCCAAGTGTTTAATGAAATTGTTCCACACCCTTGAAAAGGCTTCCTCCTATTCTAACAGAAGGTGGAGCTTCATGGTACCCTAACCTCTTGGTACCCACCCTCCGACCTTTACGAACCACCCTTTATCCCTACTTTTTCACTTCAAAATACCCTTCAGGATCTGCCATGTGTGTATGCATATTCCAAGCAAGGACATTCAATTTTTATGACTCGCAATTCTTCAGTGTCATGAAAGAGTGACAATGATATTCACTGACTTATGGAAAATATGAATATTTCTTTGAAATTTTTCAAAAAAAAGTCACAATTTTCTTCTTAAATCTATTGCAATTAAAATAAAAGTTGTTGATGTTACTCTGATGAAGTTACAGTAAAGTTTTTAATAATTTTCGTGCAAGTATTTGAAAGAATGAAATAGAAGAAATTCTTGGCATTTGATTAATTATTTTTTCATCATTTATATAAGAAACATGCTTCATTTATTTCTAGATTGAAGAAAACCTATTTCTTCATCTTGAAGTAAATTCAAGAGACGAAGACTCTTGAAAGTCAACGTGAAGATTTATTCAAGACAGTTTGACAGTTCGTTTTACAATTAATAAAAACACGTTGTCGAGCAAAAATCAAAACAAGAGATAAACGTGCAGTTTGAACTGAAGTCGATTCTAATTAACGAATGAAATTTAAATACTTGACTTCAACACTTCAACATGTCTCGATTGGATAAATTCTTCACATTTATTTTTCCACTTCCATCATACCAACTTAACGTTCTCACTAATTACCATACCTTCACGTAATTTTTCTTTTTTTACTGATAAAATTGTGTCAATACATTCAACACAAAATATCATAATTTTCCTGAATACGAGATACCATGCAAATGCGAAACGTTTTCTTTTCCCAACATTATCATTCATGCCCACATTACCGTATTTTTCACTATCAGTAGCCCGCTTTTGCGCTTTTCTAGAATATCGTTATCGATGAAGAAAACGGAAACAAAGAATTTATTCTTCCGCAAAGCAACTATTTGAATTTCTACGAGTTCATAACTTGTGTAAATAATGACATATTTTAGAATGGTAAAAAGTTTGCCATAAACGTAACGCGATAAAATTTTACCGGCGCATCTGCCCGGTTCATTCATTTTCGTTTAATTGGATATCGTTATTGTCAAGCTATCTTAATGATAAGTTTATTTTATGATTGTATTATCGGGGTACCAACAGCGTAATTGGTATTGAGTGACATTTATAAATATAACTCTGTGATTGTTAGCGAATTATTGTTTGGTTTTCTAAGGTTATCAACAAATCAGAATGGTATATGAATTAACAAAATAGAAAATTATTTGAGTAGCAAGTCGCAGATTTTATCGAAAAATAAGATTCAACAAATTGGTAAAATAGTAAATGTTTGTAGTGAATTTTCTCGTACATTTTGGGTAACTTCGTGTTTCTATTCTTTTGTTTAAAATGTTTCTGAGCTTAAGGAACTTTTTAATATGAATAATAATGATTGAAACTAAACAATTTAATCACAATACCGGAAATCTTTTTACATGTTACTTTACAAATGATTTACCTAATGAGATGTTTTTAAATTTGTATGATATTAAAATGTGACACAGAAGGTTTTGAATTACATACATGAATAATTTTTTTCCTGGAACAATTTATGATGAAAAAAAAAGAAAAATGCCCATAATACTGGAAAATATTGAACTTTTATATCAACTCAGAAACTTTGAGTTTGAAGAAATTCGAGAAATGTTTTATAATTTTTTGATACAACCGAAAAGAATTTTTCGAAAAATTTTTACGAATTGCAATTATTATTCAGGAATTTCAAATTAATCAATAAGTTTCCGAAACGTTTTTTGTTAAAGTTCAAAAAAATAGATGATTCCCTAAAAAGATGTTCTCAAAGTCAATCAAATTCTAAATCATCTATTAAAAATTCTTTTACGTAAAAATAATAAGAGAATATATATGTTTTTAATACTGAATACAGTTATTATTACAAATGCACTGTTTAAAAACAGGATTATGCTTATTTTTTCTTGAAAAATTCAATTCTAACCTTGCAATGGTGACTATGGTCGGCTTTGCTGGCAAAATGGCGAGCAGTGAACGGAAGCAACCTCCGATCAGTCGATCAAGATCATTGGAATTAGTGACATGATGAGGCAGCTCAGTATCGTCGATCGTAGATCCAGCATCATGAATAAGTAGCCAGTCTATTTCCCCATCCTTGTAGAACTTGAGGAGTTTTCGGTAAATCAAATTCACAGCTTCAAATCTGCAGTTATTAAATATACACAAATTTATTAAGAATATTGAATGTGCACTAATCATTACTTTTTTTCTATATCCTTTCGTATTTTTTTATTTATCAAATTACGACATACAGGGTGCCGAATAGGAATCTTAGACACGTACAACGGAGATTGTTTGATGTTGCATTGAGCCGGACAAGGTACGTGGGAAATGAGACGATGTCAAGGTTTATGAGGGAAGGTAATGAGTTTGCACCGTTTCTCGATTTTTTTGGGCCGTTACTTTCGCAATTTCAGGACAGACTGAGACTAGTCTCCTCAAATGGACTTTAGGGATTACGGTTTTCGGATGTACTGATTATTGCTTTTTCTTCGTGTATTTTTTGATTATATTCATACAGGGTGTTTTTATTATTTCTTGCGTGTTGTGAATTTTCGTCTTGCGGTCAACTATACATTATGTATTCATTTTTAAAGAAAGGGTACATACCCGTAGAATTAAATAATAATAATAATAATAATAAATACTATTATTTCATAAAGAGTAAATTTTTACCATAATAAAATAATGTAAAATATAATATACGATCTATTCACATAGTGTTTGATATATTTAAAATATACAACAACCTCAATATTAATGTTAAAACTCATTATAATGATTTGAGGATTATAAGAAAATAAGTAGTATTAGTAAGATTTCAAGATTTCATCCTTAGAATTAGAGAAAGGGAGCGACTCTAATTTGCATACTTAGTTTTATTTTAAAACTCGTTCAGAATATATTAACTGAATGCTTTGGCTTTTTGTCTAATATCTGAAAAAATTTGAAAATAAAGAGAAATGATTGAATAATTTAACAGAAAAATAGGAAATTGATAAAAAAAACATTTATCCACTTTATTGGGTGGAATTATTAGAATGAAAAGGAAAAAAAGCAAGTTTTTTGTCACTAATCATTTCGAATGGACTCATGTAAGATTTAAATTTTTTTTTACTAATTATGGAATTTTCAGAAGATGATTCAAAAAATACAAAAAAAACGTTGATTTTTTCAAATTTAGATGTCAATGGAGCTTTACAAATATGTAACGTCAAAGTTTTTATATCGATATCAAGAAAAAATAATGAAATTCACAGCCAGTTCGCCCTCATTTTTGAAGCACATTGCAAACTCTTAAAGACTATTTAGAATTTTGAAATCATGTAGATAGTCAAGAAAAGTGCAAATCACAATGGCATGTCACCGATGGCGAATAAAATTCAAAATGATAAGTCTTCATTCTTCAAATTTCCCCTTAAATTCGAATTTCCTTGATGAATGCAGAGATATAATAAAATTATAATTTTGAATCGACTTTTATTTAAAAAAAAATATTATCTGAAAAAATAATCAGACAGAAATTGAACATAGTTACAAAAAGGATTACTAAGTAATTTTATTGAGTTTGTGATCTTGAAAAAAAAAAAAAAAGAAATCTGCTATTTTCAACATTATAGACGATATCAAAGGTGTTTGAAAAATAAATGGAAGATTTCGACAATTTGGCATTAAAATTTTTTGTTTATCGTAGAGTATTATCATAAAATTTCGACAACAGGGAAAAATAAATTATCAACAGGAATTTCACAGAGAAATCGTATGTTTTGAAAATTTCTACAGTGTTTTTTAATATTGTCAATGATGACACAAAATAAAGAATTTGAAGAAAACTGCTAGGAAACCGATAACGATTTTATTGACGAACATTTTTTTATGAATTGATGATGACCCTATGATCTTCAAAGAACATTCAAGAAAATTTTCAAAAATACGCAATATTTTTTGTATAAATGTCTTTTTTTAAATTTTCTGAAAACGTGTGTTAAGAATATTCTATTTTACTCATAAAAAATCAGTTAGGTACTTATATATTCAAAAAATGTTTCTAGAGACCTCAAGAATCTCAGAAATCGACTTGACAATATCTAAATTCAGTAAAATTCTTGCAAACAAATAAAATGACTACAAAAATTAAATAACCTAACTGCATAAATTATTGCACGTTCTGAACTGAAACGAACAGTAGAAAAACTACTAAGGTAAATACAGGTATGAGAACTCCATTTCTGAAAATTGCAGAATTTCTCCAAAAACCAAAAAAATGTATCCATTTTTTAAATGGTTATCGAAGTCGAAAATGATGCTCACAAAAGCTCCGAATTACTGTTGATTTTTGAGTACCGAAGCTCGAAATTCTTAAAAAATTGTGAAATCCTGTTTTCTGAACGCACATCACATAGTGAAGTTTTATAAAACATTAATTAAAATTATTCTAACATCATTATAAATAAACTTGTCCCATTATGAAATTTTTCTGAAATTTCTCACTATTAAAAGAGTTTCTCACACTGCATCTCACAGCTCATAGATCAATCACACTACCGAAATAATTTTCCAACACTTTAATAAATGTGTCTAAAAAACAACCCTAGCTTTAATCCACTGTCAAAGTCTGCAACTCATATGTAAGTCAGATTATCTACAAAACGAAACCTCAAAAACTCAACTCCAAAATTCAATAAAAACCAATCCACCCGAGTGACACATTTTCCTTGTCCACTACAAAAGACCAGCTGCTCCAAAATACTCCCAAAGCCTCATCAACTCGCAGGTGTTATCAATAATAATTCATCTTCCCTAAAAAACACATCGACTGCACTTGCAGTGTCAGCGTTGTCAACAGGCAACGTATAATTTTAAGCCCAAGTTTAACGAACAGCTTTATGGAATATAAAAATGCAGTCCAACGTAATCAACACCTAGGTGCAATCGCATATCGAGAAATAGCCAAGCAATTCCTCTGAAATGCCAGGTGCAAAATTTGAACCGTTACGTGTTCGCGCTAACGCGTTAAACGCTATAAGAGCAGGCTATCATGCCGCAGCCTCTTTTTTTCCTTCTCTGAATATTAATTATTCCATCACGATCGTCCACACCTGCTCAACTCGCCCTTGGCCGGACACATCGCCGTGTTTAGTCGATCTTGTTTACGATTGCGTCTAGCAGTTGCCAGAATCATAATTGCAGACCTCGGTATATGAACGAAAAAGGAGTTAACTGAGAGGATTTCCTCTTGATTAGAGACTGGATTCATCAACTGCGAATTTCGCTTAGTTAATGAGAAGGTGTAGAGAGTACTGAAATCTGATTTCAGTTTTGGAAGAGAATTCATTCTTTCCATATGCTATTATCATTTATTGACGTTTGCATTTTGCAATATTTGCATAATAAGCATGCAACAAATCCCGTTAAGAAACGAAGTTTCTGTGTATGGACGTCATTGAAATCTCATCTTATACAATTTTCAGTACTTTATAAACAGAAACGAAAAGGACAATACATTCAGAAGAAACAATATTCCTCACAGTTACAATCACTATAACCATATACGATCCTCAATGAATTCTATGTACACTCAGAAAGAGAAAAAAAAACAACAATCATAATAAATCATCCGAAAAAGACAATTCATTTTGGTCTTAAGGTAGGTCTCTTCCAACAGCTTTAGTTCATCTGGTAGCCTATTGAATATCTCATATCTAAGGTAACTAAATGATCTCCTATATATAGTCTTTCTGAAAGAAGGTAGCATGATTGTCTTCCTTCTACCGAATACATCAATCTTATTCCTCAATTCGTCCCTTACATGATTATAAAAGTGATTCATGATTCCCATGATAAACCCCTTCTTCAAGCTGAAAATTCTCTGTTCCCGAAATAATAGAGCCGAAGGATGTCCTCTATGCTCCCTAAATATCAATTTAATTATATTCTTTTGAACTGATTCCTAATGTCTCATGACAGATTGATCTGCATTCCCCCAAACCGTCGAACCATATGAAGCCTTAGACCAAAATAATGAAGCGATTGTTTAACATTCAACACTAGTCTGAGTCTATAAAATATATAAATAAAATATCTATTCCTATTGGTGATTTCCAACACATGCTCATCCCATTTCAAATTCTCATCAACAATTATACCCAGATATTTAGCCCTACGCACTCTCTGTATGATCGGACATTTGCAGCCTAAGATTCAAGTCACTCGATGTACTATCCCTGTAAAAACCGAATGCAATGAAGACCGTCTTATCCATGTTCATTAATAAGTGATTACTGTCTAACCAATTCCTCAGCCTCTGTAGCACCATATTTGCCTTTTCTTCAATTCTCATCCAAGAATCTTCTTTAATGACCATGACTGCATCATCCGCGAAAAGTGCCAAATTTTCATTTGAGAATCGTCATTTTAAAATGAAAAAAGTACTTAATAAATATGATGGTAAGTGGTTAACAGAGTAGATTGCAAACTGAATAATGACATTATTGTGAAAGGAAAAGACAGACTGAAAATAGGTGACGAACAAGGTGTAGCTTATAAAATAAGTTAAGTTAAGAATGTAATTGTAGTAACATTTGACAGACAAAAAGAAATTTAAGGATGAGGGTGAAAGAACATGATTATAACATGGGGATGATGGTAGATAAACATACAGTTTTGACAAACAAAAGAGTTGACACTGGCCATGAATTTGATTGGGAAAAAGTTAAGATTTTAGATAGGAAGAAGAATTTCTCAAAGAGATCTATTTCACAGATGTCACACATAAAGAAAACAGAGAATAATTTAAATAAAAAAGAAGATACCAAGGATTTAAATATTGTTAATGATGGATTAGTGCAAAGTTTAGAAGTAACCCTAAAACTGCTACTCTAAAACGTTACATTTTTTTCAGTAACGAGTAACGAAAATCCTGTTATTTTACGTTACTTTTATCTGTCTCATTAAGTTTTAAGCACAATTTGTAACTTTTTAAGGAATGTTCTAAAACTGATGTATCAGTAGTTTTTAACTTCCTCATTTTTTATTAAAAACTTCTATAGTAATAATTTCAGTTGCAACAATGTTGGGCACTAGTAATTTATATAAAAATATTGACAGAGAATATGCTTTTCATGTTTTTTTAGAAACTTTCACAATTCAAAGCGTTGAATTCTAGAAATTCGCATGAAAATATATTAAAATACTTAAAACCTATAGATCTCAAAATCTATGGCAGGATCTGTAAGATCTAGAATTCTTGCTAGAAAATATTATGGAATGTAATGAATATATAAAAAAAAAAAAAAAAAAAAAAAAATACGAAAACTGCAAAAAATGCTAGATTTTAATAAGTTTCATGTTATTTAACTCTTTCGAAATTTATGTAATTCGAGAAATCGAAAAACTGTAATTACTCGAGTTTTGAACTCCGAAAATATATTTTTATAGAAGTCTAGAAAAGTATAAAAAATTTTTCAAATCGTACAGAACTATGAAAAATGCAAAAAATATTGAGGGCACTCTGAATCCTAGAGAAAACTGATTTCTGCAAAACCGACCGAATCACTTCTGAAATTTCGGACTTTTCTGTTTATCTCATTCTGAAAATTCAAAGAGATACATTTAAAATCTCGAAAATTTCGCAACATTCTATGAATACTCAGAAATACAGAAAGAAAAGACGTAAAGAAATATACGTATAAATATGTAAAACATAGAAAATCTTTTAAATTTCAGAAATTCATACAGCAATATATAAAAATCAAATGAACGATCCTTGGAATCATAGAAAAACTGAAGAAATACGAAAAGTACTAGAAAAAGTAAAAATCTATCGAGAAACTGTTTTCTGAAAAATCCTGTAAAACATGGAAAATTTTATTATGTTCCAATATTTCAAAGTTCCAAATTCTTGAATAATTTATATTATGAAAATACTAAAACTATGTAAAATTACTAGGAAATTCTGCAATCTATCATCCTGAAAAATTCGAATAGTTTCAGAAATACTAAACAATCCTTCAAATCGTAGAAAAACTGAAAAAGTATCAAACAAATCAAGGAAAATGAAAATCTTTATAGGCACTATTTGCTGAAAAATCCTCTCAAATATAAATTAATTATTGAACTTTGAATTCTAGAGCATGAAATTCTTGAAATCTGAATAATAATGTACAGAAAAATAGTACAAATTCATAAAAATACCAGAAAAACCTGAAACATGTTATACATACTTATTTATACAAAAAAATTCAAAAATTTCGAAAATCTGGGTAGGTTTTCTCAAAAATCTATTAAATTTGCGAATGCTTCCTTGTGGCTTACATTGAATCATATATCATATTCAGAAATTTAGTGGACTTGGAAAAAATATGAAAATTCGAACAAGCTGATTGATTTTTTTTCAGGGTAAAAAAGCAATAAAAAACATTTTTTATTATACGTGAAATAAACAGTTTCTATAGAACAAAACCACGAGTACGTAGATATTGTTTTTTTTCAGCCTTAGTTTTTCGATATCCTGTTATAAATTGTTTAATTTTTTTTCATCAACTACATTCTATCAGGTAAATAATTACATTCTACATTCTACATTAAAAACATCAACTAATTATTTACATTAAATTTATTTCAAAAAGTAACGTTATATTTAACAAGACGTTACTTTTTGAAGTGGTAACGGCAACGAGTTACTATTTCTTTTCAAGTAACGGCAACGTAACGACTTACTGTTTTCACCTTTGTAACGGTAACGTAACGCGTTACTTTTTTCAGTAACTTTCCAAATCCTGAGTTTTTGAGTACAATTTGATGATGAAGGGAAAAAAACTTACAGTTTGTTTTGAGAGATAGTTACTTTTCATGATCAGTTTTTTGACAAGAGGTTTAGTTTGTAGCAGCACATTCATTCATTCATCAAGTCGCAGGACATCAGTACAAACACCTCAAAATCAGAACATCTCCTAAATCAAGACCTACTGTAGCCCTTTGTAACCAAAATCTGCAACTTTGACCTCGCATTCCCATACACCCCATGGAAAATCAAAACCAAAAATAAATCTCTTCGCATCCCACCACCTTGACTGCACGCAAAAAATCACCCCGCGTCACGTGACTCATCCGGTTCTTTCATGTTGCATTTTTTTCACGAGCGCGAAAACAATCGACGGCCGTAAAAGGAGCGGAAAAAGTACCGAGAGGAATGGTTGAGTGCCCGAAGAACGGGGCAGGAAACTAGCCATGCAGCTTTGGCAAATGAGCGAATGCGAAAGCATAGAGTTTCGCGTACAATGCCGGGGCCGAATGAAAAAAAATATAGAGAAAAGGGAAAAAAAATGAAAGAAAGAAAGGGCGCGTAGGGGCGACAGGAAGAGAGGGTTCCCTCATTACCAGGGGCGCCCCTGGTGTATTTGTCGATAAGGGGTTTATATGCAAATGGCGTAACTCGCGAAAGGAAAGAGAAGAAAAAATGGCTCGGCGTATATAGGTGCAAGGATAATGCTCCATGACTGGTTGGGAGGAGGTAGGGGTGAAGGGGAGGGGGGAGATGTAACGTAATCAGATGATCAATTATGAAAACCGGGGCAAAAAAACAACGAGGGTTGACATCCGACTGACAGTCCGCGATGGGATCCTATGCCGGAGCCGTGGTTCTCGATTGTGATCGAGGGTTATATTTACTCGTCGCTCCTGGGCTTGCAATCTTTCGCTATCTTGCCATTCACATCGGATCTAATCGACTTGAAGCAGTCTACGGGTTGTCACGTTTGTTTTTTCATTCTTATGAGTTTTGTCGAGGCATGATTATGAGTACACGCGAAACAATGCGAAACATGACAAGACCGCGTGTTATACATTGTCAGAAATCACAGTATTGAATGCAGGGTTTGTATTTCACTGAAAAAATGGATTGGTTCAGGTAATTAATATCACTTTGTTTGTCCTTGTTTAGTTGAGAAAACCACTCGATTGGTTAAATTAACAAAAACTTCATGATTCTTCGTAACAGAGAAGTTTTATTATCTCACAACATACTATTTAGTTCTATCAACTTTAATTATTGTTACTTGAACAAATTGACCGAGACATCGAACTTTGTCGTTGCAGCCAAGTAACAAGTTTCTGAGAACAGTGTGTGTTGGTGCTCTCAACCATGCTCATAATTGACTGAACAATTTTTTGACTCATGCCTCCAGAAGTGTGTGGGGGAGGAACGGTCCTCATGATGCGTCAACAACCTCTGTGAACTGTGAACCTCTTGTTTTTTCACGTTGTGCTTTGCCGGAAATTTTTTTCCGGTAAAAGTTGGTGAACGTGTGCATATTACTGAAGTGAGTAAGTGATGAATCGCACTCTGCATTCGTAGTCGACAAAATTCTTCGGAAATTGGGATTGTCGTCCATGATAAATATTGATATTATTCAAAGTTATTATAATGAATTCTTCATTCAACCGAGTATTTAGTAAACGATACAAAGTGACATGATACGGTTAACCAAAGAATACGAATATTATAGTCAAGAAAATTCTTTTGAAAGCTAAATATAACCAAATAAGTTTTTTCTTTGAAAGGAAAATATGGTTGTGTTTAATACCGTGCATGATGCGTTACACTCTATTCTTTGCTGTAGCAAAAAAGTAACATGTTTTTGACAATCAAGTAAAATTGTCGACTGAACCAAGTAGCGAAATATTAGCTTTGCTATTTTGATCATTCGTAACCAAGTCATTCTGGTGCTACTAACCATACTGAAGGACCATGTCAAAATGGTACGGGCAACAAAAAATATGGTTGGGCCTATATCAACCATGTGATTTTGTTGAATCAACTAAGAATCTGATTACCTCAACCAACTAATTTTTTCAGTGAAGGAACGCGTTACTCTAGAACGTTACGATAACGTAACGCAATATATTAATTAAGAGTGACTATAATGGAAATGAATTACTTTTCTTCGGTAACAAGTAACAAATATCCTATTATTTATTTCACGTTAAATTAATTAGTCTTATCAAGTTTTTGGAACGAAAATCTGTAACTCTTTCAGAAACGTTCTGAAACCAACATAGAAGTAATTTGAACTTTTTTATTTTTGAATGAAAAATTCTGTACTTGTGATTTTCAAAATGGAACAGCGTGAAATATAAGTTCAAATAAATAATAGGTCGAAAATGATCTTTCAGAGCTACATTCAATTTCTGTTTTCAATATATTTATATTTTATTCCATCAATATTTTGACCTCCTATTGGGTCCTTATCAGAATGATTACAAAGATTCTTTTCTTCAAAAAATTGTGATCGGCAATAATCAGGTTGGAACCAATCATCATTAAAACTTTCTATAACTGAGACACGATCACAATTAAGTCGTCATTTTTTTAAAAAATAATAAATATATATACAAAAAAGTGCGTCCATATTCTTTACAATAACTTGCACTAGTAGTCAACGACGAATAAATGACTGTGAGTTATACAGTGTCAGAAATTTCAGTTTTGAACGCTTTAATATAAAATGTTATATTTTTACTGTAACGATAATGTAACACGTTACATTAATTAACAAGTAACGGTAATAAGGACGAGTTACTTTTGTTCAGTTACGAGTAAGAAAAATCTCGTTATTTACTTCACGTTACTTTTAGCAGATTTTTCGAGTTTTTGGAACGGTTTGTACCTTTTTAAGAAATATCCTGGAACTCACATATAAGTAATTTTAATTATCTTCTTTTTGAATGTAAAATTCTATAATTATTTATGATTTTCAATGGAACAGAGATACAAATTAGTAATTTGTGTACAAATATCGATGAAAAAAATGTCATTTCGGATATTTGTCAGAGACTTTCACAATCCAAAGCACATTAAGTTTTTTAGAAATCTGCATAAAATGAAAATACATAAAACTTGTCAAAATCCATAGCAGGATCACCAAAACCTTTAGATCCTGCTGGAAAACCTTGCGTTATTTATTGAATACCAAAAAAAAAACGGTAAAATACTAAAAATCCAAGAAGTAGAATACTAAAAATACAAGATTCTAATTAGTTTACTATAAATGCTAGTAGATTCTTCAAAAATGCATGTTATTCCAGAAATCAAGAAGCTTAATTTCTTGAACATTAAATTGAAATTACGTATGTATTTATAAAATTCCATAGAAATACTAGAAAATTTTTTAAATCCTAAATGTCTGCAACAGAGTCGATAAATGCCGAGGGCACTGTAAATCAATAAGAAAACTGTTTTCGGCAAAATCGATCGAAATACTCCACATATTTCAAACTTTTAATTCTAGGAAATCTCATTCTGAAGATTCAAAAAGATGTTAAAAAAACAAAAAAATCTACAACATTCTATGAGTACCAGGAAATGAATTTAAAAAATACACATACATGTATAGAAAAATACAAGTTAACCTATGAAACATTGAAAATCTATACAACTTTAATAACTGAAGCATCAAATTCAAGAAATTTATACAGCAATGTATGAAATACTGAACAATTCTTGAAAAACTGAAGGAATACGATAAATACTGCAAGAAATAAAAATCCTGAGACACTGTTTTCTAATAAATCCTTTGAAACACAGAAAATTTAATGAAACTAAAAATTTAGATTTTCGATATTTTTGAAACCTCCATTACTATCTATATAAAAATTTATAGAAAATGTCTTACATAAAAATATAAAAATGGTAGAAATATATAAAAATACTAGTAAATCTTCAAACACTTTTGTACATCCCGGAAAATACGCATAGTTTTAAAAATGTTAAACAATTCTTCGAATCGCAGAAAAACTGAAAAAGTACTAAAAAAGTGAAAGAAATAAAAATCCACATTGATACTACACATTTCCTAATAAATCCTCGTAATAATAAAAAATTCAATGAACTCCGAATTCTAGAGCATGAAATTCATGATATCTATACAGCAATGTACAGAAAAATAGTGTAATTTATAAAAATACTACAAAATCCTGCAACATTTTTTACATACTGAAAAATACAAATAGTATCAAAAATACCAAAATCTAGGTAGATAAGATTTAACAAAAACTTATTCAATTTGCAAATATTTCCCCGCGGCTAACATTGATTTAAAAATCATTTTGAGAATTTTTTTTAAGTTTGAAAAAATATGAAAATTCGAATAAGCTGACTGATTTTTTTCTCCGTGTCAAAAAGTACAAATCAATAAATGCTTAATAATTTTTCTTACAAAAAAAAATTAGTCATGGAAGGTTTATCCTAATGAATAACAGATTTTAAAAATATGATGTTTTATTCTAGCAGAAAGTTACATTAAAACCGAACAAAAATTACATGTAAAACATTTTTTCGTCCCAAACCATTTTATTATACCTGAAGTGAGCAATTTCTAAAACAAAACCACAAAAACTTTAATATTTTTTTTATCGATTGTTTTTTTATGTCATGTCATTCATCCCAAAAAGTACCAAGAAAGTAACTGAACGTTACTTTTTTACGTGGGAACGGTTACAAAGTACTTTTTCCACCTAATGAACGGTAACGTTATGCATTGAAATATTTCATGTAACTTTCCGATCCTTGATTAAATGAAAGAGATTGTTTTGAAGCGAATGACACAGGCTGACAACTAAATTGTTTATTGAATTCATAGATGAATCTATAAAAAAAAATAGACATAGTCTGAGAAATTGAGGTGAACTCTACAATGACATCAGACATCTCAATACCCAAACTTTTTAAATTCAAGTGTCAAGTATGGAACTGCCTTCAAGAATTTTATTGATAAATACATAATGAAATTTTAAACAATCTTCAAATACACGCAATACACATTTCATATTCCTTTTTACCTTTCCTTCAAATGTTTCTAATTGATTTTCGACAAATTAAACATTTTTTTATACGCACTCATGTTCCTCATCCAAAATCCATGTAATGTACGTTTCAATAATTTAGAGTAACCCTCTTCCACTGTTTCAAAAATAACATTACCGGTTCAAAACACCTGCCTTCAAATTACGAATTCACGTGTCTGCGTGACAGAAAGCAGCCTATGACCATTCAAAGGGAATTTCACGCTCTGAAAGTTGAAGCATCCCAACGTTATTACGGCAAATCGCTGAAGAATCGATCATTAGACTACATACGTGACATAATATTGAGTACAGGACAGTTATAATAATTTCCCATGAAGACAGGTTGAAGTACCTGTTGGAAGGCGCGTGCCCCGAGGATGTGAAGTTAGTGTCGTGTTTACGGGCATGCGAGGTAAATGCTGCATGTATACAGAAATGATTCCGAGGGGTTTCGGGCCAATCAATAGATATTCATCCCTATCGAACCGCCGGTCTATTGACGATTCAATGCATTCAGCTTCACCTTCGAATGCAGGTTCTACTGTAATCGTTTCACATGACATTCTACACGGTACTTAGGTACGATATAGTTTATTTTCCATTTAATGATGTCTTTTTTTTCGACTTCATTTATTTATCGATACTTGATTGATACTGATTTTGTAACCTGATAAATTCTGTGTGTGATACCTTGTGAATATAATTATTTTTATGTGTTTTGGAAGGTAACTATGCAATTTTTTTGATACTTGATAATGACAGTTGGTGATTCATGAAATTGTTATGTTAATTTTTTCCACTCATTGCATAAAGTATTCATGTTACAGTTATGTGTTCATTGAGAATAAAAATATTTATATTTCCCTGATGAATACTTTCTTGACCATGCAAAAATAAACAAATGAAATGAGCAGTTAGCAGGGTAAATTGACTTCTCTAAGAATAAGGAGGGATGAGGTTTAATTAGAGAATTTTTTTTCAAATGAAGAACTTCTTTTAGTTTCAGATACTTACATTTAAAAATGAACAGTTAAACTTAGTGAAATATGATCAAATTAATTAAAGTTACTAAAATAAATGAATTCAAGCTCAGAAATTCTCGTGACGAGAATGCTCTCATCCAAACTTAAATACCTTTGTATCATTTAACTTTAATAACAAGAATCGTCTCGACAGTATTTTATTTATTATTTTACCTAGTATTTTACTTAGTTACTTCTGAAACTAGTTTATATTGTTTAATCAAGCTTTCATCAAAAAAAGATATACAGACCTGATAGATATTGGAAAAAAAAAATTTTAATAAGTGATCAACTTTGTAACAATTATGTTAGACATTCTAGCGTACAAGAATTTTCAAAAAATGAAACGAAATTTGAAAATTCGAAAATTTATAGTCTTTACAAAATCGTCGCTTAAATACCTACTATATATTTGTTGAAATTTACAACAATTTTGAAATATTCCAGAGCTATGTTTTTAAATGAAAAATCTTCGCAATATTTTGCAGGTATGTGACATTAAGTTGCTTTATTAATATATTAAGAGACAGATTTTTGAAAGACTTTATGATAGGGATAGACTTTATTTCCAGGAATTTTCAAACATTTTTTAAAAATTTGGGGTAGTAAAAAAAAAATTCGGTATTTTGTAATGTACAAGTGTATTTAAGTATTATGAGGACCTATGTGGTTTTCGAAAAAAAATATTTTTTTATCACATTAGTACATCTTCCATGTAAATGAAGTATCAGTGTTATTTGGATTTCCAAGATTTTTTCTACTATGTGAGGAATTGTACTTATCATACAAATATTTTTTTTTTTCTCAAAAACTGTTATATCACAGTCTAAGTTACATAAAAACACGATTTTTTATTTTTTTACTAAAGTTAGGAAAACAAACAAAACCTTTTTTGGTTTCTTTCATATTCAGCTCAGCAAAATGCATTATTTATTGATAAACTATGTTGAAATTCGTTTGAAATCTTAAAGAACAAATGGAAAGTATCATGATCTGAAAAATATTTTCTGCAAAAAAATTTGTTGTAAAATTTATAACAGATAATCATGCATTACGAAGCTTAATTTCAAAATTATAGAAAAATTTTGTGAACCTTGTACAAATTTTTGGATACCTTTAATATATAAAAAAACAAGAAAAATGAATAATTATTCGAAAAAATTGTTTATGTGTTCGGAAATGTTTTTACTGTAGACGTTCTCTCGTGTAAATTATGAGAATTTTTGAATAAAGGAGTTTTTTATATCAAAAAGAAGAAAAATAACAGTATCAAAATTCTAAAAAAAATTCTGAAATTCAATAGTTAATCCAAAAACTTTCGATATATTCGATAATAATAAAAGTAAAATTTCCAAGGGCTTACTTTACAAAGTTTTAGGAAAAAATCGCAAATTAAAGAATCTTATTTCTTTTCAACAATATTTGTTTATCGAAAAGAACTTTTGATAACTCGAAATTATTATCTGATATCATGTGAATAAAATAAGTAAAGAATTGCATTTTTTTTAAATTTAATGTTTGTTAAAAAAAGTTCTAAATGGTACCAAAACAAGGTTTATAACAATGTATTTCAATATTTTTGTGAGACGTACTTTAGAGTATCAATATTAAGAGAAATTCATGAAATTTATATTTTTATTAAGCAGTTCATAATCACATACTTTCATGCAATTCAAAGCAAATATAAATAAGTTTATGATGTGTAATACATTTTTTTCGCTTTAACATTAACAAAATTTATGTTTTATTTTTTTTTTCTAAAACCATACACAACTTCTCGTACCTTAAGCAGACTTGAAGAATAAATTATATTTCTAGATATTTTACACGAATTACCATTACTATAATATATATTAATATTGATATGGTACAAAGTATAAAAATTCTATTATATATGATATATCATGATGAATGTTATAGTATAGTATTTATATATATTCACATTGTATGTGTTGTAATATTTAATGTATGGTATATTCTATACATGAATATAGATATAGAATATAATACGAAAATTCTAATGTATTAGGATATCATTATAAACTTAATAGTATAGTGTTTATACAGTATTTATATTGTGTATGTTGTAATATTTAATATAAATGATATATTCCATATAGGTATGAATACCGATGTAGTATATAATACGAAAATTCCAATCTATTATATTCATAAATTTAATAGTACAGTATTTATATAGTATTTATATTGTATGTATTGTAATATTCAATATATGGTATATTCTTTGTATGAATATTGATGTAGTATATACTATGAAAAATTCTAATATATCATATACTATTATGAATTTAATACCATCGTATTTTTATAGAATTTACATTCCATACGTTACCATATTTAATGTGTGGTAAATTCGACGTATAAAATTGTTTCTCCCAAAACATAGAAAATAATAATAGGCATAAATCTCTCCCATTCAATTTTTTCATCGTTCGCAATTTTTCCGAACAAATATCCCTGTACATCACACATGCAAATGCAACTAATTCGATCTCCCTTCGTGTTTTTGTTGCGAAACAAGTTCGAGCGAGGCGTGCACAAACGATAGAAAAAGACGGGGAGACGCATCGAAAAAAGGAAGAAAAGCATCGTTGGAATTTCTAATGAAGTGTGTGAACTCTAACCCGTTCGCCGCGTAACCTAATTAAGTGCGGAGCTCGCATGCAAATTTTTCCCCGTGGGGCACCCTGGTACCCTTCATCACCGGCTGGAGTTGCGTGTTTTTTGTGCGGCCCGCGACAATGTAGAGGAAAAATCTTTTACTCACGCTCATCAGGCCCTGTCAAAAAGTAACCTCGTCTGTTAATTGCGCCTGCGATGAAACTCACCTGGATCGTGTTTCTAGAGGGGCCTGCAAACGGGTCCATCTACGAGAAACTCTAGAAGAATAGATGCGCGCAGTCTACGTTACTACGGTTTCTAATTCTTTGCCCCGCGAAATTCTAGATCGGCCTGCACCTTGATCCACGGCATTTTTGTCTAACATCGACCCGAGCTTTTTTTACCAGCGACGTAACTCGAGTTTAGGAATAACCGTTTAGAGGTGCTTCTTTTGAAAGGGCTTTTGGGTGCAAGAACGTCGAGTTGATACAAAGTGGAATGCGAAATTAGCAAGAGTATTTTTTATTACGATGAAAATTTGAACGTTTGTCAAAGTACAAGGTGTGTTTGATAAATTGATCAATACACGAGATTCTAATGGCAATTATTTACGAAAACCTCCGAATACTAGCGAAAAAGCATTAGTGAAATTTCAGTAACATAAAAAGCAAATTCCTAAACTTTATATTTCAGTTCATAATATAAATCATATTAGCTATAGAAAAAAGGAAAGATGACTGTGAGAACTACAAAAAGATAGAGAGAAGTTCAAGGAATTAATTCATAGAGAAATTATCAATAAATTATAAAAAACATTCATGAATAAACGTTTTTGGCAATTCCATAACCAAAATACTTCAATAGATTTTTACTTTTTGTTTATTATTGTCATTATTTATGGTTGTAAATAGAAATATAATGAAGAAATTCATTTTCTATTTTTATTCTTAGTTTTTAATGCTAACAACATTGTTAATAATAACATTGCTTCTTGTATCAAAACGTTTGTAAATGTATGTAACAATATTATCAAACGCACGTTTTGACGATTTTCAACATTAAATTACTTTTTTTATTGAATTACATAAGTTTCCATTGGTTGTTATACGATTTTGAATTGCCAATAGGTCGCCAGTTACCAATACGCAATTTTGGAAAAATTCTCACAACAAAATTGTTCCTTAATTAGACTTGCTTTTGTCGCAGAAATGACAGCATCAGCTTAGGGTTTCGAGAAAAAACTAAAACAAATTTTTAAAAATTGGCGGTTATACGACTTTGAATATCTACCTTTCAATATCTGTCTATGAAAAGTGTTTTTTGAAAATTGATTTCTTCTTCTTTAATAAAAAAAATTGAAGATAAAAATCACCACTTGTGTGAATAATTCTTTATAATAAAGAACGTTAAGTTAATGAATTTTAAGATAATCTAAAATTAGATTACAGAAAATATCAATTTCAGGCATAACAATTTCCTTCAAATCTAGTAGCGAATAGAGCTACTAAAATAATATAATAGTTCTAATATTTACAGTTTAGAAAATTGAATTTGTAGATGTTTGCATAATATAATATTATATTTTGGACAATAGAAGCCTGAAACTTTCCCATATAGCAATTAAAGATTTCATGATTTATAATTTCAGGAATAACGAAACCGAAATTAATTGAGAATTTTATATGTATATTGCATTTCAATTTTACAAATTACCGTAATTGACCAAGCAATTATTTCAGACCAAAATTCTAGAACTCAGAGTTCCAAAATACTATTTTGTAACATTTGTAATTGGGTTTCTGGAACTAAGAATTTTAGAAATGTGTTTTATTTTCATTAGCTTTTGAGCTTTTTGCCGTTAAAATTAAAAAATTCTCTTTTTCTACACCTAACAATGTAGATTTTTATAACTAGATGCTCTATAGTTAAACACTTGATGATTTTCTCTTACGAAATTCATGATTTTAATTTATGATTTTACGAATTAGAATCGTTGAGTTGAGCATTGCAAAATTTTGAACTTCAGAATATTCTACTAAAAAATAAAAATCTTTGAAAGTTACTATTATGTCATCAACATATAAGATGTTTTTTGAATGAATATATTCTTTGACTCTGAAATTTTGCTTTCTTTGACTAATATTCTATCTATTTATAGCCCCAAACTTAAAGTTCTATAATTGTATGCTTTAAATTCTGCATTAACTTTTGCATTCTAAAATTAAGGAGAATAGAAAATTATTTTAACTTTTTCTACTCTTAAAAAATTACTCGAAAAAAGAAAAAAAAATTCTCTTTATATTTTGTTAAAATCATTTTTAGAATTCAGTTATCTTAAGTTAAAAGTTTAATGATTCAATGAAATCAAATTTATCATCATAAATTCTGAGTATCATAACCATAAGACTATGCATTGTAAGATTTAAAATTCCAGAATATTTTATAAGATAATTGGTACACATAAATTTTTTATTTTAGTACTTTCATTTCTGAATCTTCTATCCTTGAATTTTTATCATGAAGTTTTATACTTACAAAAATGGAAGATAACGTATTTTAATAAATTCAAACTTGAAGTAAATGAATAATTTTAGTTGATTCTAAAATTCCTACTTGTTAAATTTGGGAATTCAAAAAATATAGATATTTTACGTAATTTGCATAGAATGATCTATATATACTATAAAAATAAGAATCTTAATACTTCATACTTTACAGTAGAGATTTGTAGCACTCGATACTTTAGGATTTCAAATGTGTGATCTTATATTATCATTCTCAAAATTCTTGGTTTCAGCTTCGTAGACTGCTGTATTGTAAAACTTGACATTTCAGAAAACTTTACATGTAACTTGAAAAACCTAAAACTTCCTTTTTTAGGAGTAACAAGTTTGAATAATAAATTCTCTTATATTTACAAATTCTAGATTTCCATATTCATTAATTATGATCCCATAGTTAAATTGCCTTGAAATAACGTGTAGATATTAGTTATTCCCTCGTAGAATTTGGCACTTGAATTTACTGAATCGGAGTGTTCAAGAAAAGTATTTTAAACTTTCTGGCTCTAAAGTGAATTGGTTTTCATTTTGTAGTATTTTGCAATAAAATAAAATTTTATAACTGGAAGCTCTGGTGTTGAAAATGTGATGGTTTTATTTTTGTACATATATTAAAAAATAAATTAATTAAAATTCTAGGTATGATATAAATAACAATTTTACTATTTAAATTGGAATTCAACAATTTTTTACTCTAAAATTGATATCGTTAGAACTCTCTATTCCCATATCCTTTATTGTGCATTTGTCTACTTCAAATACTTTACTCTTCATGTAAAGAGTCTAGGATTCTACATTTTAGAACAAACTATTTCAGGATACCTGCTTTATTACTAATTACAAATTTTGGGATTAAGTATTATGAGAACAAGATTTTCTGAAATATTAATTCTGGAACACAAGATGTTATGTGAAATAAAAAATTTACAAATTACAAAGCTCAAAATTTCGCGATTTAATATCTACAAATATGAAATTTTAGAATTATCACTTTTCAAGTTTGAATAAGCCTAATTTTTCACGATGCGATTCATTATTCGGTAATCAAGATTAATTTTCAATAATAAATTCATAGTATATAGTGGATATATTCGAAAATTTGTATATAATCATAAATTTTGTCCAAATTTTCCAAATTCAATACCATTCATAAAATATACACCACATTTTTGAGAAATTCCAACCCTCAAATCCAAAGACACTCCAAATCAGTAAACAACTTCCCACGATGCCAAACACGACGTTTCACCACGAACAAATTGTAACGACACGGAAAAAATCTTGTCCCCTTTTCAACTGCATTTCCCGAGAGAAAGAGAGAAAAAGGGAGAGCAAGTGAGAGGCCAAGGTAACGATTGGTTTGAATTGAGGGAATTAAGAACGGGACCACTCGAGCGAACCTCCTAAAGGACGTAATTAGCCAAGGTTTTCCGGATCTGAAATTGCTCGTGAAAGATCGGAAATGAATTAATGCAATTATCCGAAAAGAAAAAAAGCTCGGAAAAAAGCTCGACGGGTATCCGAGACGGCGGTTACAGTAATATAGTATCGTTGCTGGTCGTTTTCCGCTGCCTCCTTGATCAACATTCAACCGGCCCCAGCAACTATCATTGTCACGCGGCGCTCATTAGCGTCGACTGGTACACAGTTAAATTCACGTATTACGATTGCCACGACGCTTTTTGAAATTTACTGTAGTCACTTATCAAGGGATCCGAATCCGCGGGAGGGCCTAAATATGCTAAGTATTTCAGAACCCCGCGGAGAGCGAATTTACACCTGTAATTTGCCTTCGATCCATGCGGGGTTTGGGGTAACTTAATTTTTTCAATCTGTGATTAGTGTTTTTTTGTAAATTTTTGTGATTAACTTGGGTTATTTAGGGTAAAATGAATGACGGGATATTTCTTGAACGTGAGATTAGTGAGAGGTTTGAATATTTTTTAATCGAGAAAGATTTCATAAAAATTCTTCATATTGCAAACAACAAGTTAATAATTTTATAAGAAAAAGATTTGATAGTTACTTTGTTTTAATAAGCTTATATTGATGAAAGGGGCGTATGCAGTAAAAATTTTCAAGGGTTAAAGAAAACATAACATTTTTGTGGATTTTTTAATTTTTAATCTTTGATGATTGGTTGACGAGTTTGAGATTTTTCAGTTTCTTCAATTTTAGAGTTTCAAATTCATGTAATTTTTGAAATCCCTAGTTTTTCATTCAAATTAAATTCGATTTTTGTGATTATCATACGAGCTACTGAAGTAAAGATTTTTTTTCTGATACTTTTGTTATTTGTAATAATTCTTGAGTATTCATACAATTTCAAGGAGTTTCTGATATAATTATTAATTTTCTGTAAATCACTCTGAACTTGGAATAAAATAGGTATAATTTTTTTGAAATTTTTTAAATCGACAAGGAATTTATGCCTGCAAAAGATTTTAAAGGTTCCATAGATACCCAGAGTTTTAACAGTGTGTTATTAAATAATTTTGTAATATTTCTTTGTATTATTAAAAAGTCGAGGTAATTTTGAGGATCATTTTAATTGATTAATGATTTTTAGAACTTTTGCAAAGTATCAAAAGTTTTATCGATTTTAAGTTTATTAATTGATTAATCAGGAAACGTAAAATGTTATACTCGTTTTATGTCTTTTTTTTGTGATTTTTGTTTTTAGATTATTCATAATATAAGCACTTTTTCTATATGTTTATGAATTTGCTTATAGATCTCGAATATTACAAGCTCTGTGATACAAAGTTTCATAAATTTCCGATAAAATTACATCTATATAGTTTTCAAGCATTTCTTGCTTTTTTTACTAATTATGAAACTTTTCGAGGTTTTCATAGTTTTCTTAATGCCTTCTTAGTATTTTTGTAGTTTATCATATGAAATTTAATGCTCTGGAATTCAAATTTCAATTGGTTTTCTGTAATTTTATGGATTTCTGGGGAAACAGCATCTTCCATCATTTTCATAAATTTCTCCTATTTTCTTTGTAATTCGTATGGTTGTATACATGTATTCAATTTGTATTTTTAAGTATTTATAATATTTAGCCTTTTTTCAGATATTTTTATATTTTCTCATACCTCTATTGATCACTATATATGCCTTTCATGAAATATTATGCTTTGGGACTAGAAGTTTTATAGATCGCAGTTATTTAATAAGATTTCACAAAAATAGCTGTCCCATCAAAATTCTATTACATTAAAAAATTCACTATATTTTGAATGATTCAAAAGGTTTATTGGTATTTTTATAGATTTTTATGTACGTACCAATAATTCTAGAATTCGATGTTCTAGAATTCAAATATCAATTGATTTTCAGTAATTTTACAGATTTCTAGAAAAACTGCATCGGTATGAATTTTTCATGTTTTATAAATTTCTTGTATTTTCTTTTTAATTCCTATGGTTTTATGAATGTATTCTATTTTTGATTAAGAAAAGTTTCGTGCAATTTTTAATTCTACTGTATTTTCTTCATTTTGTAATTTTAAGTAATTCATTATATTTCTTAGAATTAATTATGTTTGGTCGTGTTTACCACTATTTTTATTTTTTATTATATCACTATATCACCACATTTATTATACCACCATATATACCATTTTAAAAATAGAATGCTTTGGGATAAGGAGTTTTACAGATAGTAGTAAATTGATAAGATTTCACAGAAACCAGCTGTCTCATAAAATTCTATTACATCAAAAAATTCTCTATATTTTGAATGATTTAAGCGGTTTCTTGGCATTGTAATAAATTATCATGCATCAACATTTCTAGGATTGAATGCATAATGATTTCATGTTATTTTGATTTTCGAAATTCTCGTTTGTTGAAATTTTTCTTTATCATTCACAAGTTGAGAAAATTGAAAAAAAGTTTTTCCTACGTTCTCAAACATTGATGATTAGAATTTTGAAAAGACGGGAAATTTTCCAAAATCTTATCCATTCACTACATTCATATTCGTTATATTCATTACTCATAATTGAAAAATCGACCTTGGAAATGTTCTCGATAGAAGAATATAAAAAAATATCGGTGAATAAATAGGATTCTGAGAGATCGTACGTCTTTGGCTGTTATTAAATTATCTAAGCCGTTGAAAATTCAAAAAAGAAAGGAGGACGAAATTACATTGTGTATAACATAATTAATGATTAGACTTCCACTCGAAAAAAAAATTTACTACCGCAACAATAATTGTGATTTTCAAGTAAGTAAAATGACGAATCCTGAATATTGTTCAACTTTTAGAAGTTACATCTAACAATTTGTTATGTCCTCTAAATTCATAGGCAGTATATATATTTTTAATTATTTTAATTGATTTTACCATCAATGATTACAATTTCTTCGAATTTTTTCCATAATTAGTAGTTTTTATCATCTGTAGTTTAACTTAATTTATTTTACCATAAATAATTTTGAACTTTAGCCTATTCAGAAAGTGTTTTTTAAACAACAAAATTTTACCATTATTTATGTCAATTCAAAAAATGCATGCAACGCAAACTTTAGACACTTTTTTGCGGTAAATTTAACGAATGTTGACAATTTCTCAGCGCATCGAGTTTCATCGTGTTTCGCGAGCCACGAACTGGTCCCCTAAGCACGTTGGTGATCTATTTTATTAGGCCGTGCGACTGCGTGATCTCGCATGCTCTCGGGAATTAATGAATTCGCATACAAAAAAGCTCTTTCTTCAAACGAGCCCGTTGCACGTCTCTCATAAAGAATTCGTCTCGCGGTGTCCTTTTCATATGCGTAGGACATTTCAAGTTTCTTAGGGCGTGGTATGCAAATCACAATGAACGAAGGGACATTCTTTCATCTAAATTATGGACAGAGAAAAAGCTGGAGAGATAGGATAATAATGTGTCGAAAAATCCTGTCTTCGTTCTGACGGGGAATAGTATTTTCATGCTTCAAGGGATGTGTTATAACATTCGTTATTATTCTTATTTGACTTGAAATAAAAAAGGACAATTGCAAAAGAAATGGTAAGCATTGTCTAGACTTGCAAGACTTTTCACAACATTCATTAAAAATAAGAACAATTTTAAATGAGACCGTTTTAAAACGTTCAAAATTTATTCCTGCGTATTTTCAACTTCTGAAAGGTTGTTAAAAAAAAAGTAAATTCTTTGCCATTTGCATATAATGCGATAGAACAGTCTGAGAAAATCTGTTTGATAATCAAATAAAAGCGTCGAAAGAACCAGCCCCGGAACTAGAAAAAACGACACATTGTTATGCGTTATATACGCGAAGGGTCGCGCCATGTGACTAGAACAAAGCATCTCGATAAAAACTGGGAATAAACGGGGCCCTTTGGGGTCTTAGGACCAGGGGTAGGGGAACTTAGAACGACGGGCATCTTTCGAATTTGCCTGCACGACCGGTCTCTCTTTCAGTCATCTTTTCGTGAGCGAAACTCATTTTCTCTTGAGCTCAGGGTGTGATACTTCTCAAGTACTTGAAGAATTAGAAGATGTCAATTTCGTGTTCTTCTTTCGCGGGTGTATGAGTGTCTCTGCATATTTTTTTATGAAAAAGTTGAAGTGGAATCAACGAAATTCGAAGTAAACCAAAGTGCGTTTCGTGGAGTTTGTGCAATTTTTGGATTTTATGTTTAGTCATCTGAATATTTGTTTTTTGAGGTTTGGTACCAAAAGTTTTTTTTCTAACAGAGACAAAAATGTTTAAAAAAGTGGGATAATAAAAAATACATTTTGATCTATGATTTCGGCATCGTTAAATTTTGAATAATTTTGGTAGGTTAAAAACCTATCGATTTGAATTAACTTATAATTTTCTGTAAAATAATCCTTTAAGAAAGTTGTAACAATATGTATTTTTAAATGAGACAATTTCAGTTCATTCGTAAAAAATATAGCTATTAATTAATCTAAGGTTTTTCTACCTTTTTCACTGTATTTTTGTGTCGCTTTTACTTCATCCCAATCGCTCTCAGTTTCGTGTTATTATTTCATTTAGTTAGTTGGTTTTCCACGATCGCTCGAACTTTTTCTCGTGATGGTAGATTCCATCTCTTTTTTTCCCCTCCAATGTCAACATAAAATTTTTCCCGACGTTCCATCATTCAGGAATCAATAGGTTGGGGAGAAAATGAATCTGCTTGAGTTGTCAAAGGAACACTACGATAAATGAACGGATATATTGTACTTGAAAACTTTGAATATTTTTTGTTTACATAATCAGACATTTTTTTTCTTTTTGAGTAAGCGGTATGTATTAAAAATATACAAGTTCTTCATACTTACAATTTTAAAAATTCGGAGGGTATCTCGCTATGAAAAAAAATATTGTTATAACAAATTACATCATTTTATTGTTGAAATTTTTTCTTACCATCTGTTCCAAATTACATATTATATTCATAAAAAAGAATGAAGTTGAGTATAAAGACAAAAAATCAGCCTACTTCATATTCTTTTCCAAAAAAAAAAAATCCACCTAGTTTACAAACAAAATTACTTCATTTTACTTTGTACTTTGCAGCATTTTTTCTGAATTTCGAAACATCATTGGAGCTTTCGAAATATCGAGGATTATAACCATAATGAGCAATCATAGTGAAATCATCTATTACAGCAAGTGAAAAAATCAAATTACTATATCAAATACTACAATGATTCGCAAGTAATAAGAATTGGTAGAAAAATAAAATTGTGAAAATGAAATAACAACTATCAAAGATATAAATAATTTTTTATAATGTAGGTGGGGAATTCACTATCATATACTAATAACTTCAATAATGGAAATTGAAATTTCCACTTTTGCCTTATGATCAATTCTCATACTGATATAGTATAATTTTAATCAGTAGAAAGTTGAACAAAGTTGAAAAATTTGAAATAAATTCTTGTTTTTCAAATAAAATCCAACCTTCATATGCATATTATATTTTATGAATAATATCATGGGGATCAGATTAAAATATATTTCCTGGTTTTTCAACTATTTTATAAACTTCTATTCATTTTTCTAGGCCTTATTTTTGAAGTACATAGATTTCAATTGAAAATATGTAAAAATTTTGAAGTCAGGATAATGTATAGTGAATAATATTACGTGTACAAGCAAAACTTATACATAAAAAAACTGTGAATTACATTCAGTTTGTTATGTATATTTAAAGTATAATTTATATCTATTACTCGAAAAAATAATTGAAATTTGATTATAATTTTATATTGTTTGTACTTCATTGTTCGATATTAAAAGGACTTAACAAACATATTTATTATAACATTTATTTATTCAATATATTATATTTAAAAATATATTAGATAATATTAGGGTTTCATGTTGTTTGTATAAAATTAGTTATCATTGAAAATTGTAAATATGAAATTGTTAAATATTTCATTTGTTTATTATTAAATTTTAATCAAACTATTATATAAGTTACAAACAATTGTAATTTTTCGCCCGTTCATTTTTGACACTCATTTTTAAATTTTCATTTATTATCAAGGTTTTAATTTATTAAATTAACTTTTCAAATTGGAAAATATTTTGGTTTATTCGATTGTAAAATATTTTGTTTTCACAGAACTATAATGTAAGTTACAAACAATTGTAATTTTCGCTCGTTCATTTAAAAATTTTTTTTGAAATCTTCATATATTATCAAGGTTTCGATTTATTCAATCAATTTTTTTCATTGTTAAATATCTTGATTCATTTATTCGCTCAATATTTTACTTTCATAAAACTATTATGTAGTCACAAACAATTGTAACTTTTCAGTCGTTCATTTTTGACATTTTTTTGAAATTTTCATTTATTAACAAGGTATTGATGTTTTGAGTTGACTTTTCGAATTGTGTTACATTTTGATTTATGCCATTGTTATATATTTTGATTGTTTAATATTTTATTTTCATAAAACTATTATGTAAGGTACGAACAATCACAATTTTTCGCTCGTTGGTTTTTGACATTTTTTCGAAAATTTTGTTTACTATCAAGGTTTTGATTTTGAAGGCACGTTGATCAATCAAAATTAAATCTTTGACCAGTGTAGCAATCATCATCAAATAACATAAATTGACAAATTTCCTATTATAATTCATATTTATCTCGAAATTGATTATTTCAATTAATTTTACAGCATGACTGCTTTTTAAAATTTTTTTACTTCCAGACAATTTATTATGGAGCAACAGAAAGTTCGTCAAACTTTACAAGTTTCGAAATATTTAGGGTTTTTGTGATGAAACTGATATTTGTTTTTTTAACTTTATGTGGATTACATTCGATCGCATCTTTTCTGTCCTTATTGTTCAACAATTTTTGACATTTCAAGGCATTTTTTAAATCTTAAATCGTCGATACATTTAAAGTTTTCGAAAATAAAACAAAAAGTAAAACAAAATTGAAATGTTTAAATAAAAATATACCATACTGAAAAGAAAAATCTGCAGAAAATAAAAAAATCCGACAGTAATTCAAAAAATGTAGATAAAAATTTGAGTAAAATAATTTTTAAAATATCCTTCTTCAAATAAGATTGAATAATTTTGGACTGTTTTAAATTTTTCTACTGTAAAAAATCGTATAATGTTTTCCCGACAGATAACGTCTCCTCAGAAAAATATCGACGTTTCCAAGAAATATCTACGTTACTATTTACGAATGTTTTTACAGCTTCCACGAACAAAGCGCACCCACACTTAAGACTCGAGATTCCGTAGAAAAAAATGGCTCCCCCACATTACGCTCGGCAGCCCCTGGATTTTTTTCTCGATATGAGGGTGAGGTGTGGCAACTTCCTACCCTTATTTTTTCTAATCCGCCCACCCGACATTAAAGCCATCCCTTGTATGAACGCAGCCAAACAATATTCTGAAATGGCTGTACGGCAATGATCGTTCCGTATTCAAATTATCTACAAATCTCTAATAAATGAATATTAATTGAGGAATGAGAATAATTTATTGTGTCATAAAATAAAGGCTGTGCGTGAGTGCAATTTCTTTTCAACATCAATCATTGAAATGACATTAACAATGAGTATTATTACAATATTAGTGAAGGAAAATATTCTGCTCAATTCAATTTTTTTTTATTTTAACTTAATTTTGACGTAACCATGCTATGTAATTTTATATATAGTGTAAAGAGTCGATCTTCGGAGCCAGCAATGATGAACACGTAAATAGGGAAATCGTGTTTATTAATTCAAGCTTTCGACAGCCTACCGCTATCATCATCAGGAATACAAATCATCATATCTACAAAACAATCACAATTCTATATATAAAATCAGATTTTCATCAAATCAATATCAAAGAAAGTTTTTCAAAACATCTCACATCAATATATGAATTCCAATGAACATCTATGATCGCCCTAATTTCCATCAATAGCCAAAATAAGATCAAATCAGATATAACCAATCATTGTCCCGAATCAATTTATACCAAGTAAATAATCACCAATAAATGGTCCATTAATATATCCGAATAGGCCTTAAAAAACAAAAACCGAACAAAATTCAAAAACGTCATGGTAAACATTAGAAACATAAGTATTCCAAACGTCAACAATATACCTTTTATCTAAACAGCAATTACGAGAAAAAACCAACCATGAATCAAAAACGTATGTAATTCATTAAGGAGTCAGAGTCAAGAAATAGTCAAAATATTGATTCAAATTAATTGTTCAGTCGACGACCTCAGAAAAAAACTGAAAAACAAGTTAAAAACACCCCTCAATTATTATTGATGATTTTATACAGTTCACATTTCATTCAAATTTTCATCGCACCTATCGTTAATCTCGCCATAATCATCACTCCACTTTTCGTGGATTGAGAAAAATCGCGTCTGCGGAAGGTAATCTTTTTTCCTTGAGCTTGAAAGGCATGAAAAGCTCGGGGGCCTTCCAGATGAAGGAAATCGTTAGTCGTGACATGCAAATTCGTTTGAAAGTTCTCCCCAAAAGAAGAAAACAGGGGCCAACACGCGGCGCAAGGAGGGTTACCACTCCACGACGTTTTCCACTTTAGCTCGCGATTTATGCGGCCAAAATCGCGCCGCCTCTGCGTGCGACGTCTCAAGATGGAGCGTCTGGAATAGCAAGGATGAGCAATAAAAAAAAAAAAAAAAAAAAAAAAAAAAACGAGGCGAAGAAATAACAAGCGAAGGAAAAAAACAGCACGCTAATCCTATTCATGAAAATACGTTATCGAACGTACAAAAAATGCATACGATGTAATAGGATAATACATGTAAGGATAATAATTTCATGAACTAACGAAAAAATTGGAATTTATTTTGCAGCAAAAGATAACGTGAGTTGACTCAATTATTTGTATACTTTATAGTTTTCTTTTTTTATTTTAAACGTAATACGTAGAAAAACATGAAATTTTTATGAATAGGAACATTATTTTGATGGGTATAAGGAGGAAGAATATTGAGATGTCGAACATTCATTAAATACACTTCTTTCTCTAATTACATTTCCAAAGAGGATTCCACGTCTGCTTACGCATCAGCGAAGTGATCTTGTCCTCGCTTCGCTCTTCTTCCTCTAGTTCCTTGTACTTTTTAATAAAAACTCCCCCGCTTTCGAAGCAACGTACAGCATTATTAATATCCTTTTTATCTCTTGAACCAATGAAGAATTACTTTGTTATTAATTCCGATGTTCCCTCGTAAGCATTGTAATGAGGCATTCTTTGGTGGGAGGGGACATTTCGATGAAAAAAAGGTTTTGCTTGTTATTTTTTTTTTTTATTACTGAGTTATCATTGGAATGTAATTTACTGGTATGAAAATTGATTTTATTATAAACTTTAATTGAAGGCGTTCATTAGAGTGATTTTACACTTTTTGATAACCACATTACATTTCCACCGTGTGAATTCAGATTTTTTTGATGTTTATGAATTGAATTTTTAATATGATCTACGTGGAACGTTTGAGTTGCTAGTTTTGTACGAAGACGATACATGTTTTTGGAACTTTATGTCGTTCATTTAACGATTTAGCATTTTTTCTAGACTTTTTTTTATAATTGTCACATTGAAAGTGTATATATTTGTGTATCAAGTGATAAATAAATGAATAATAAAAATGAAAAAATAAGAAAAAAAGCTATAAAATAGCGAAAATATTCTACGAATTTTCGACTGAAAGAAATATTTCGAAAAAAAATGAAGATGAAAATGAAGATTCCAATATTTTCAGAATTCATGAAACCCTGTGAATTTTACAATGGAAGATAAATTAATAATTCTAAAAATCATTAGATTCACAACAAAGTTCAGAGCAAGGAAAAAAAATTTACAGTTAAAAAAAGTTGCAACTGTTTTATGTTTGAAATTTTTTGCTAATTTAAAACAACTTTGTTTATGTGTAAGGAATTTTTACACGAAATTCGCAGTTTTTGAACTTTTTGATAAATTAGAAAATTCTTACATTCATATTCTTTTATATTTATAACTAATCTTTACATTCAAATCAAATGTCCTAATTATAAATTTTTTCAAAGTTGTTAGAAATTGCTGGAAAGTGTTTGATTATCAAAACTGTTACCACAAATTACCACTTTTGAGTTTTTAAAATCTGTATTAAGCTGCTAAGTGTTTAAAACTTTAAAAACTTCAAGAGTTGGAATTGCTGTTGAAAATCGTGAAAACAGTCAAAACTGTTATAAAACTTTAACATATCAAAACGGTTGTTATACTTAAACACTAATAATAAAAATATATCAAAAACGTCATAAAGGTCAAAACTGTGATTAAATACTGAGAAATTACACCTTTCGAAATTTTCAAAGTCGGTAAAACTGTCTAGCATATGGAAAATTTTCAAACTTTCAGAACTGTTTGCAACTGTCATATTTAAAAACACAAAACTGCTCGAAACAGTATATACAGTCAAAAATGCCAGAAACTCAAACTGTAACATTTGGTTCATACTCTCAAAACTGCGAACAGCTGTCAAAATTCTCAAAAAATTTTCTCTGCTTTGTAACGGTCAAAAATTTTTAGTTACAATTTTCGCCAAATAAACAAGACTGTCAAAACTGCTTAGTATTAGATATATCAAAATCATGGTAAAATAGTTGAATACGTGAAAATTATCGAAATTTTAAAAAAATGCTAGACCTGTCATAATGATTGAACTTTCATAATACCAAAATAATTAAAATACATCAACATATTGAAAGATTTGAAATTACAATGTTTAAACTGTCTTATTGTCAAAACTGCATACTCTGTTAAGAATTGCTTAATCGTTGAAAGTATTATGAATCCAAGAAAAAAAATTTTCGAATCTTATCTATATCTTCACAATGGTCGAAACTGCCATCCCTGCAGAACATTTTTAATTCGTTTTGCAATAGGAAAATTATCTGATAAGTAGGCCGTGTTTTAATTTGATTTTACATTCTCGAACCAATAGGATTTTTAATTAGATTTGCAATTGGCTCTCTATCTGGGTTTGTCGAATTCGCAATTTTTTACAAAAATCTTACGTCATAAATATATATGATTTTTCTAACGCTAATCACATAAGAGTTCCGAATAAAAAATTAACTGTATTTGTGACATAAGTTTTTTTTGTAAAACATTTTATAATATAAGACAACAAAACTATAGAACCATTTAGAATTTCAATCGGATTTATAAAATTGGAAAACCAATTGGGAAAACAGCCATTTTGTTGGTTTGTTTTTCAATTGAAGAACCAATCCAAAATTTTCACTATATTTGAAGTGTTCAGTTATCAAAATCTTCAAAATTGATACCAAAACTCAGATATTCAAGTCTGTCAAAACTACTAGAAATTAAAAGTACATAGGCACTGCCATTATTCTTGAAAATATTTCAACTGTATATACTGTTTCAGACTGTCAGATTAATTATTCACAACCAGTGGCGTAGATAGAGAGGAGATCAGGGGAATACCTCCCCCCCCCCCCGCCCCTGACTGTAGTAGTCAAATTCCAAAATAATTTAACATCAGAAACCTAAATTCTAAAATTCAGAATTTCAGAATACCATCTCCCTAGTTTTAAGTCTCCTATCTTCTATATTTCAAAATTCTAGAAATGTGTTTTAGTTACTGACAGATTTAAATTCTTGAAAATGAAAATCATAACTTTCAAAATTTCACCGGCTAGAGTTTCAAAATAACAATTCCATGTTACAAAATTGATGATTCTCAATACCAGCATCGCAGATTTCTACATAGTACGATCTAAAATTCCATGATCTATACTATAAAATTTGAAACCATTAGTCTCAACTCAAACAGTTGAACATTTGAAATCAGTTACTGTAAAATTTCATTTCTCATGATTTCTTAATGAAAATTTATGCAACAGGAATTGAAAATGAAAGTTACATGTATTCTGACATTTTGAATTCTAGACCATCTTCTAAAATGTGGAACTCGTATTTTTTGACAGTTGGGAATTTCAGAAATTTTTTAAAATGAAATCAATCAAGAATTATCTATTAGGTATGATGAAGAAACCTTGAACTATACAGAATGTATTTCTAGAATTCAATAAAGTAGGATCGTAAATTTCATTATCGTGTATCATAAATTGATACAATTCAAGATATCAGTATTGTTCAAATCTAAATGATAGAATGTGAAGGAGAAGAATTCGAAGTTCAAGAATTGCAGAAATTACAGTCAGGAATTTTGTATTTTTCTATGCTTGAATGGTCAATCATGAATTTCTCTGTTTCTTTCATGATAAGCCTGACATTCTACGTTCTAGAATAAAATATTTTAGCACTTTTTATTTATTTTAGGATTTTCGGAAGTTTGTATTCGAGTTTTGAGAATCTTACAATTTGTTAATGTATTATCTTGAATTCTCGAACTTTCTTCCATAGAATTCGGGGCTCTAAAATTCTTTGTTTCAGAATGAAAGATTTTTTTATTATCTTCTCAAAAATTTCAAATTCTGGTATTTTGTATTTCATTTTTTTAAATTCAAGTGGTTAATATCCTATGGTGCAAGGATTCCAGAAATATGTATTCTAGAATTAAGAGTTTTGAAATCCGATCTTGTATTCCGAGAACATCCATACGACAAAAAGAGGACTTTGACGATATTTGGATGATTAACCGAAACCTAATTTTTCATGCATGAAATTGTTTGAAAATTTACGATTTGAGATAGCAGTATTGTTCAAATCTAAATGATAGAAAGTGAAGAAGTAGAATTTAAAATTCTAGAATTGGAGAATCTATAATTAAAAATTTTGTAGTTTTCCCTACTTGAATGGTCAATCTCGAATTTATCTGTTTCATTCATTATAAGTTTGACATTCTAAATTCTACAATGTAATATTTCAAAGCTTTTTTTTTCGTTAAGATTTTCGGAAGGTGAGATTCGAATTTACAAAATCTTATATTTTGTAAACGTGTATTCTTGAATTCTCGAACTGTATACCATAGAATTCGAAGCTTTGAAATTCTTTCTTCTAGAATAAACGTTTGTTTCCTTCTATTTTCAAAAATTGCAAATTCTGGGACTCTGGATTCCATCATTTCAAATTCTAGTGCCTGATATCCTACAATGCAAGATTCCAAAAATATGTATTCCTGAATTTAGAGTTTCCAAGTACGATTTGTTAAATTTGGTACCATGCAATTTTTTGTATTCCGAGAACACCCATACGGCTAAAAGACGACTTTGACCATATTTCGATGACTCACTGAAACACGATATTTGATTAATGAAATTTTGTAAAAATGTTGAGAAATATTGGCTCGTTTCAACCGTTGATAATATAAATACATAAGAAATAAGTTCTTCAAGCACTTTTTGAGCCCAAGAAAAGGACTCTGATAAAATTTCATTCAAAACATACTTCTTCTACTCGGTATTCCTAAGCTATCCACAATAATATCCCACCTCATCCCTCCTCAGCCCTCAAATCTACCTACGCCACTTTTCAGAACTTTTTAAGAACTAAAAATCTAATTCAATTCAACCACCCTACTGCTACCTTCCATCTGGATGCGATTGATAAAGTGAATCCCCGACGCGGAATCGAGTGTAATTACATCGTTCCAGCATTGACGAAAAGATGGAAAAATGAAGGATTGCCGTTCAGAAAGGTCGAAAAGCCAGGTCACATGTGTGGAGTCGCGGGCGTCGGAGGGTGGCCGGCGTCTGCGCACCACTTTCCTGAGATACTCGCGGGGGATGAAAGCGAGGGTGCTTCGGGGGTGGGCTGCCGAGTCCGGGTGCCGTGGCAAGGAGAAGGCGCACGTCGTCGAGGTGAGGGAGTTGCCACGGGCAACCCTAACGAGCTCCACGAGCGACGTCAGATAGGGCACCCCATTTCTCTACACGCATTCGCGGAAAGCTGGTTAGCTTTACGTACAAACGCCGACGCCATAAGGGACACGCGGTCCAGCACGACTTTCATTTCCAAATGTTTTAGCGCGCGAGTGGAATTCCCACGGGATCTTTGCATCCGTCATTGCAATTTACGGTATTTTCTGCTAATTTACACGCAGGGGCGGCAAAACGCAATTTTTTCGGGTGGCTAGTGAATGAATCAAGTACTGAGGGGGGGGAGGGGGTTGTGCTCATGACAATGGTTTCAAATTTTTCTGTAAAAAAATTAGAAACTTAAAATATATTACTAAATTACGAAAATTCCTAGGAAATAAGATATATTTTCATAACTTCCGGAAACTTTTTGGTTGTTTTTAATGTTTCACATTCTTGAAAAACGGGAAACGGAGCAATTTTGTAATTGTGAATATTTCTAAAAAATTCGCAATATTGGTGAAATTTCAGGGAATGTTTCGTACATTGTTCTCTAAAACGTGTTTTTTATAAATATGTACGAAAATTAATTTTGTTCAAATAAAAAAACTATTAAGAATACTTGAGAAGTATTATTAAATCGAAAGAAATAATCTTAATGAGCTGGACCAATATTTATCTGATTTTGAAAATTCGAGTAGTTAATATAAAGTTGAAAATTTGACCAACTTTGGAAAATCGGAACACACTGGAAAAAATGCCATTAAGTATGAGAAAAATTAAAATTTATTTTGAATTTCTAAATTGATCATAATTTTATAAATTGTGTTTATTATGATACTTCTTCAAAATTTGAAATTCTTTAAAAGAAGTGTTTAAAAATAACAAGTCATCTTTATAAGTTGTACAAATTTTTTTTTAATTTTAAACGTTCAGAGTAACTGGTTTAACATCGGAAATTTTAAGCTTGAAGCATTACGAAAATTCCTAGTAAATAAGACAAATTTTTATAATTATCGGAAACTTTTAGTTGTTTTTTATATGCTTAACATTTTTGGAAATCGAAAACCATGAAAAGTTTTTTATTTCCTGAAAAATTCGCAATATTGGTGAAATTTCAGAAAATGTTTCGTATATTTTTTTCTGAAACATGTTCTTTATAAATATGTACGTTTTTTTTTTTCAAATAAATAAAAACGAATTAGAATATTAAAAAGGTAGTATAAAGTCAAAAGAAATAATCTTAATGAGCTAGACCAATTTTAATCAAATTTGGAAGATTCAAGCAGTTAACATAATGTTAAAAATTTTGCCACTTTTGAGAAATCGGAACACTTTGGAAATGGAAAAAATGACAATAATTTAAAAAAAAAATCAAAATTTGCTTAGAATCCCAAAAAATGTTTATAATTTTATAAATTGTGTTCATTATTATGTTTTGTTCAAAATTTTAAATGCTTAAAAAGAAGTATTTAGAAATCACAAGGAATCTTCATAAATTGGACAAATTTTGATAAAATTTCAAACGTTCAGAGTAGCTGGTTTGAGATCATAAATTTCACAAATTTTGAAAAATCATGAAACATTGAAAAAGTCAAAAACTGTCCATTATTATCAGAAAATCGAAATATTTGTAGAATTTCAGAAAATGTTAACTAGTTTGGTAAATTGTGTTTATTATTGTATTTTTCTAAAATTTGCATACAAGTATGTTTTTTAAATTTTCGTATTAAAATTTCCAATTCTTGGAAAGTTTTGAAAAATTTTGACAAAATAAAGAAAATTTCGAATAGTCTGCATTACCTTTCAATTTCCGAAATTTTTTGGAAATCAAAAAACAGTTAAAAGTTTAAAGATTGCTTATAACATTATTATTATTAATCGCTTATAATAATTCTTAAAAGTTCGCGAAATCGGTAGAATTTCAGAAAATGTAATTGCATTTTGTTTATTGTGTTTTTTTATCACATTTATTTTTTCTTGAAAATATGCATGATAATGTTTTTTAAATTGTATAAGGAAAATCTGAAAAACTGTAATGTGAAACAAATTTTGAGAAAAGATCTACATTCTTTGATAATTGGGTTCAACATAATTCTTCGGAGTATGAATTTTATTTTATTTTATTTTTTTTTGTGTGATGAAAATTTTGAAGACTTGAAAAGTATTAGGGATTTAGAAAAATGTTGCATTTGCTAGATACATTTTCATACATTTCGAAAATGTAATAGTCTATTACGTTTGAAAGTTTTAGGATTTAATAAAATCAGAAAACTCTTGAAATTTGTAGAGTTTTAGAAAATGTACGAAAATTTTGTAGATTGCAGAAAATCCTCAAAATGGTGTGGAATCACAGAACCTGTATGTAATCTGTAAAACTTTTAACAGTTGAAAAGTTGTCAATAATAATCTAGAATTTCGGTAAATCTTGATACATTCTGTAAATTGTAAAAAGTTTAACAAGTCGATAATCTGCGTATTTTCGCGTGGGTGTTTTTAGATATTTTACCTATGCTAAATTTTTCAGGTGGGTAGTACTACAACGAGTTTTTACTTTACATGCATAAATTTTAGGCAACATTCCGATAAATCACTGATGATAAAATAAAATCGATGAATAAAATAGTTAAAAAAACTTTCGAAACAAAAATATTCATTTACATATATAATTTTGCTAAACACCAATGTACTCTGAATAAACACGAAACTACGATCAAGGTTTCTCGAGCAGCCAATTTAACCGAGAGCAAGTAAATCAGCAGGGGTGTTGCGAACATGGCAAGAAGTAAGACGGGCAGCTGTTGTCGGGGAAGCAATTACGTAATCGGGTAATTAGCCTCAGACCGGAGAAAGTGGTTCAAGTTTATCCTAGGTCAGTTACCGCAGAACAGGGTTGTATTTTTTTTTAGTTGCGCTCTATCTGTCATAGAATTTTTAACAGTGACTTGATTTTAATAGAAGATTTTGTCCAAATGACTTAAAAATGAAGAAAAAAAAACTTGTCAGTCTGAAAAAAAAATGTTAGCAAACTCTATAATCTGCGTTAATTTCTGCCTGACTATTTCAACTTTGTATCACTTTGTTACTTCATATTCGTCTAATCTCCAACTTTTCACTCTTCCTATCCTGATAATCACGATGTCAATCGTTTGAAGAGTGAAACTCATGATAGGATTATCCGCAACATCAAACGACACGTTCGCGGGATAATTAAAATATTACAGGGCCTGTGTCTCGAGGTACGCGAGGCATAGCTGAGGGGGCCCTCCAATTTGTCTGCCGCTCATTTCTCCCTCGCACTCTTAGCTTCGGATCTCTCTTATTTCCTTTGCACTTGAAAAATTCGCATGAAATTTCCACCCTGACAGAAGCACTCCTGACAGCGCCACTCCAGCGCCTCTTGCCGCTCCGCTGCACAGCGACGAATGCGCTCCGGACGTACAACCGCCAATCTCGATGGGCGTCAATTAAGTCATGTGCCTTGCCGCAAGAAACAAATGCGGCCAGAAAAATGGAGGCGAATAACTCCATGCTTTGCATTGTTCTGAAATTATTTCACACTTCTACGAATTTTGGGTATAAAATTATTATAGACGAGTAGATTTTGTAATTATGTATATAAGAAGATAGTATTTTCACAGATTTCTGAGAAAACTATATCTGCCTGGATTTTTTATATTTCAGACATTTTTCGAGTACTGTAGTGTTTATGAAATTTTGTTGGGTTTTACAGTATTTATACAGATAACTAGTATTTTTTTCAAATGCTTTACATATTTCTAGAATTTCGTGCTCTAAAATTCCAGGTTTCACGAACTTTACATTGAATGATTTTTTCAAGAAACAGTGTCTTTGTTGATCCAAATTCACAAGGGATTTTTCCCATTTCTTCAATACTTTCACGATTTGCAAGATTTTTCAATATTCTTATGAATTGTTATTAAGATTCCTAGAATTCAATGATAGAATTTATGAAGTTTTTCAGATTTCTTAATTTTTTTTTGAGTTTCATTTTTTTTCTTTTATTTTTATTGAGAATTTCGAGTATAAAATTCCAATAAAAAATTATTAAAATTATGGAATAATTTTAGGGTGACCATTTTGCAGAAAGGTAATATTAGGGCATGAAATTGGGAATATGAGAGAGACTTCCAGTTGCTATCTAAGAAATACTTTTTTATTTATCATGAACATCTGTAAATTGCAACTAGCAAATTATATATAACTTTAAATTGATTTGCATTGATTTTGGTCACATTGCTTTTATATATTTTTGTTTTTTGTAAAACATGAAAGAATGTTTTATTGCAGCACTCTCTATTTTTAAATGAAAAAAGCAGGATCTGTTGATAAAAACGTTGAATAATAGTGATGAATAATATACATTTATTGAACTAATCTCATACTTTTATATAAATAAATGAATGGGAAAGTCGCTTGAAATAAAAATATCAATAGAATTGTAATAATATTCCAATGACAACAGCCATAGAATTTTTCAATCTCGCAAAAAACACAAAGAGAGCGAATCTCTTTTGAATTAAAAGTTTTTTCTAGAAGAAAGGACGGACTCGCCTGCGGGTCAGCGGGTCTGAACTCCCTTTAACTTTTTTTTTCTTTTTTCTCTCCCTCATTAATATGAGTCGTTTTACAACACCCCAATGATACGCCGTTTTCCGCTTTCAAGTGTTGGATTGAAACTTTTATTTTTCATTATAGATGGTTCAGAAACATTCATGAGATTAAGAAAAACAAAATTTATTGTAAGCGTTACTTTTTAATGTCTGGAAATTTATTTTGAAATTCTAGAATTTTCGAATACTTCTATGACTTTTTATCAATTCCTACTTAGAAAATAATCTGATATTTATGAAAATGAAACGTGTACTCAAAGCTAATAAATTTGAATTACATTATGATAAAATTCTTAGCTTTTACAGAAAAAATAAAAATTTAGTGGAAAAATTTAAATTTCATAAGACTCGAGAAAAATGTTTTTACATAGAAATTTCCATTTCCGGAAAAAAGAGTGAAAAAACCTTTTCATAAATATTTTTCTAATATTATACAATTTATAAATGAAAATTCAATAATGAGTTAAAAACTTAAATTTTTATGACTGCGAAATATTTATTTAAGGATTATTGTGTATGTCTGTAAAAGCAACACATTTTCAAATAACAGCTACGAATTATTTTCGTGAGTAAGAAAAGTTATAAGAATTCTTGGAAACCAATTTGCAGCTGGAATTCATTAATTTTAACTAGCTTAAAATTTTAAGGTAGATGAAAACCAGAGATACAATTTTTTTTCTAATCTGAAAAATTCATTAGCAAAACATTCTACATACAAAATAATTGTCAGTTAGTTCAAATGCGGAAATCATGGTTTTTTAAGCTTGAATGAACTTCGATTTTCCACAAAATCAAATAGTCAATAACCTTGCTTCCAATAATTAAACATTAGATTTTAAAATAAATGTTTGCATTAAAAGAAAATTGATATAAAAAAGTTTTAATAAGTAAGCATCATTTTCCCTTTGATTTCATTTTTGAATTTCAATCACTAATTAATTATGTTACTTTTGTCGTTGAATTATATTTATTTTCCAGAATTGATGATACGTTTATTAGAAATATTTTCGATTTCCAACATTTTTGAAAAAAATAAGTATTTGGTAGACTAATAGTAGAATAAATGGAATATTTTTCATAAAATTTATAATAAGTTTTATTTCAATTCGAAATACATTTGAAATATGATTTTAATTAACTTAATCTGCAAAATTTTAAAAAATACAGTTTTTTAATTTTTTTTCAACGTATGCACTATTGAGATAACTATAAAAAAAATTATTAACTATAACTTTGGTGAAATGTTATAATCTCTTAGTTTAATCGAGTGAAAAATTAGTGATTTTTAGTAAGGCAATTTTCAATTTTTTTAATGATTTTTACTCAACGAGTTACTTATTAGCAATTTTGAACTTATTCACAGTCATATTTGGATATAAATAATCAGTGGACTTATACTAATCGTATAAAATATAAAAATTACTATCAATTTGTGTAACATTACTAATGACCATTGAAAAAAAACTCATTGAAAAAGAGAAAAGAGCGCCACTAATAAGTAGGTGACTTTTCATTAGTTTATCTTGGAAGAGTACAATCTCAGAAATTTCTTTATTCAATTTAAGAGACTGTCTTTGAAGCAGATTTCTTATATTGCCTTCTAAATTGTCTATCAAAGGTATGGACGCATCAAAAAAAAAAAATCATCACTGTCTATAAAAATAATAAAACTCGTATGAAATCAAAGTGTTCATTTAGTATACGTATAGCAGAAATTAAAATTATTTTAACCCTTAATGATTACTCAATAGAAATGTATATTTAAGCTTTTTTTAATTCAAGTGGATTTTGACATAATAAATTTTATTTTGAGCAGATTTTTCCTAATTGTTGAACAGCTGTTTCATTAAAAAAAAAAAAAAAAAAAAACTTATATTGTATGTAATATGAATAGTATAACAAGAATTATTTTGTATTTTTTTTAAGCAATATATATTTTCAAATATACGAATATGTTGAAAGAATTTATATGAAAAATATTTAAATTCATATATCCAATATGCAAACAATATATTTTATTTGGATTTTTTTAAAATCCTTTTCATATACGTGTCCATTGAATTTCAAACATGAATATAAAAGAAATTCCATAAAAGATCTTTGAAATATCAAATTATTTTTGACAATATATAAAAAAAACATTACAGTACAATACATTAAATGAATAAATGTAAAAAATCAAAATATTACAGAATATTATAGGTATATTATATAGCATTCGTATATTGGTAGAATCATCTCTATTCCTGCTTTTATTCAATTTTCCATTCAATATATATTCAAAAAATGTTTGACACTGTATAAGCATGTTATAATTGTAAAGTTATACCTTGACATCCAACAATTTTTTTTAATCATCTGCTAATTTTCACTCATCATTTATTGAAAATTATAATATACAGAATTTTACGATAAAAAGAAAGTTCTACAGTACAATACCAAAAAATAAATAATATAGGTATTCATTACCAAAATGATCAATAAGTTCAATTCAATGTCATCGTCATTTCATCATAGTTAACTTCTGCATTGTAATGCTTTTATTTCAAGCCACCTCCAAATCTATAATTTTTCTTCATCCCACCATCCATTCCTCTACAATCATCCTACCCACCTCCCTCCAACCCAATCATTTCCTTCAAACCCACCACAGGATAAGGGCCCCCCCTTTTTTCCAAATCCTGCAAAACCAACGAAGTACGCAAAGTATAAAGCTCCTTCGCCAAAAGCCTTTGAAAAGTCTTAGCCACAATCTATCGGACCTTCCCCCAGCCCCACCAAGCAATCTTCTATCAAGCCCTAATTCCATGGGAAATACGCGTAACGGAACTGCAGAACGGGACAAAAAGGGAATTTCTTTGTCGAGACATCGAGACCCCCTGTATATCGGAGCTTGCAAATGCCGCAAAGATATATAACAAGAGGAAAAAGCTCTGAGGCAAGGTACAGAATGTTCATCGCGAAATAATCCTGTATGCCGGCTTATTGATCAGATCACGAGTCGTTCGAGTGTTCCACCCCCACAATGCCCCTTCTACTTCAGAAACGGGTCATTTTTATTCGTGCGTCGTCGACCCCCCCCCTGCCCCTCCAGCCCTAACCACCCGAAGCCAGTTTCCGCCACCCCCCGAACATTCCATCCTTCAACCCCCTGGAAACACGTCACCACCATTGCGAGCCCACGGCGCCATTTTTCAGGGCCAGCGTGCACGTATAAGGGATCCGAGGAGCCTTGGGGATTGTACGACATAAATTCCAAAACAATAGTTCCGAACCGAAAGTTCCAAGCAAAAAAGTTCCAATACAGTAAGTAACAAAGTTCATTAGTTCGTGAGTAAAAAATATTTCGAAAATCATGCGATAGATATTAGGCGTATGGATGTTATTCATCTATCCCATAGGTATATCGATTTTGAATACCAGATGATCCTGATACATTGGATGACTGGACATCTTTGTTTTTTGTATAAACTGGAAGAATTGGCATAAAAAGCTGCAGACAACTTGGATGTAGAAAACATTGGGGATGGAGACGAGTAATCTGTACATTTACCATGGATTAATGAAAACGCTCGTCTTGTGTACGAAAGTTGACCACACGAAATATTGGATAGATAGATAATATCAATACGTCCATCTATTGCGTGATTTTTTAAATATTTTTTGAAAGAAGACCTTGTTTGAACACAAAAAAATGTTTGAGAAAGTCACAGATTATGAATTAAGTTTTTTTAATGTATTAAAGATAAGAATTTATTATGACAGAGGAAAATTATTTGTCAATCGTAATAATTGTACGACATAAGTTCCAAAACAATTGTTCCGAACCGAAAGTTCCAATACAGTAACTAGCAAAGTTCATTAGTTCCAAGCCTAAATATTCCAAAGTGCAAAAGTTCCAAACCACGAAAAGTTCCAAAATCTCTAATAGCATTTGCGTTCATCCGAAAAAAAAGACTTTCAAATATCCACGCATAATTTAAAAATTGATGATTGAAACGGAAAATATCGATATCAGCTGATATGACATATTAGGATTTTCCGATATTTAACATTGATATATTGGAAATAAAATATCGATATCGATAGATTCTAAGGTTTTTTACATTGAAATTTGAAGTATTTTTCGTAAGGATTTTCTGGTATTTTAATGAATTTCTACATAGATATGTAGAATTTATTCTTATAGGATTTGAAGTTAAATGAACTGTTCAGAAGAATTCATTATTAATATATTTTTACTTTAGTGTATGATATACTATATAAAACTCGTAGATTATTATTGGAATATAATCATTTCATTAAAGACAAGTAGATTCTGTAATTATGTGTAAAAGAAGATAGTATTTTTACAGATTTCTGAGAAAACTATATCTGCCTGGATTTTTTATATTTCATACACTTTTCGAGTACTGTAGTACTTATGAAATTTTGTTGGGTTTTACAGTATTTATACAGATTACTAGTATTTTTTTAAAATGGTTTACATATTTCTAGAATTTCGTGCTTTGAAATTCCAGGTTTCATGAACTTTTCTTTGAATGATTTTTTCAAGAACCAGTGTCTTTGTTGATCCAAATTTTGCAAGGAATTTTTCCCATTGCTTCAATACTTTCACAATTTGCAGGATTTTTCAATATTCTTATGAATTTTTATTAAGATTCCTAGAATTCAATGATAGAGTTTATGAAGTTTTTCAGATTTCTTAATTTTTATTTTATCCTTCTTACATTTTAGAATATGATTACCTAGATTTTAAGATTCTAAATGCTACTTCTTTTTCGATAATTTTTTAAGAAGTTTTGTGTTTTGCATTTTTTTAAAATTATCCAATGTGAAGTATTTTTTAGTATTTTTTTCCTACAGGTTTGTAAAATTGAATCATCTAGAAATCAGAACTTCATTATTTTCCAGAATTTTCAGAATTTGATGATTGAATTTTAACAGCATTTACAAGTAACTTTCGAATTCCTGGTATTTTTAGTATTTTTTCGTATCAATCAAATTACGTAAGTTTTTTTAGGAGATTTGGATATTTTTTAATATTGTATTAATTTTTTTATGAATTTCTACAATTTTATGGTCTAGAATTTCGAGTTCCATAGACTTTGAGTACTGTATTTTAATTGATTGTTCATAGAATTGTTACTCCATATATTCCACGTACCTACTTTATAGATTTTTTGGTACATGTCTTATTTACTTATATCAACATTTTAAGGATTAGATGATCGAGGAATCAAAGATTTCGGATTACTTAATTAAATTCTTATATTTCAAGTATTTTTATTTATGATTGTAAAATTTTCGTGCGATTTTTTTGAAGATTTTGAGATTATTGATATTTTTATACATATTTTTTTCATTTCTGTAAATAAAATGTTCTGGAATTTAAATTCCTGAATTTTTAGACCAAAAAAAAATTTTATCAGCATTTACAAGTATCTTTTTAATCTCTAGTATTTCAAGTCTTTTTGAGTAATTATCGAATTTCGTAAGATTTTGAGCTGATTCAAAGTTTTTTCTACATTTTTATAAAAATTGCCACAATTTTTCGTCCCAGAATCTGAGGTATCATAGATTTAAAGCATATTTATTATTCCTTCGGTAAATAGTTATTTGATAGATTCCTCGTATTTTATTGATTTTTCGATAAATAAAGCCAAAAGTTTCGGAAGATCTAACATAAAAATATTGATCCCGAATAATATTGATTTCGCAAGAATAAAATCATTATAATATTGTTATGAAATAATTCAAACATCTTTTCAATATTCGTGCAATAATATTTATGAAATTAACAACCTAAGAGTGTCATCCATATAAACCGTGAAACTTTCATATTTTCTAAGTATAAAAAAAATATTGAAAAAGAATGATATCGATGGTTCAGTATATCATTGACCTGACTTTTTTGATTTTGAGTTTATACCAAGAAAAAGTTGCAAAGGAAATTTTCGTCTCAATTTCGTTAACACAAAAAGCTTGCTATGTAATTTCATTTTGTAACCAAAACCTCGAAAAAACAATGATCGATTGATAAATATATCGATACTAAAAGTATGATAATTGAAAAGAAATATTAAATCGTCCATTAATTATTTTTAGTTCACTTATACACAGAGAAAGATAAACGTATTTTAAATTGAATGCATTATCTTTTGATTACTTACACATCAAAGTGTTTGCATATGTAGGTAATTCGCACATTACAATAATATACACGTCTGTGGTAACTTGTTTGAAAAAAAATGTCATGGAATACTATTTCTGTTAAAGCAGTATCATGATCCTAGTTAAAAGAAAAAAAGCTGTTTTAGGACATACAAAGATTATCATTGACATTTTTTTTACCTTGAGAAAAAGTAGTTACAATGAATTGTTCTTTATTAATGCAGACGGAATAATTGAGAAAAAAGGGAAGGTTTTCACCGCATGTTTTGTAATCACAATAAGAAATTTTTTCCCACAGTATTTTATTAATATCTGGCACGGTGTCCCGTCCGGGATTAGCGGTCCGAAATTAAAGCGGCTCGCATCCGGCCTGAAATTAGATTCCGCGGGATTAAAGGCATCCCTTCCTCACTGTAATTTCCTTCGCGCGATAATTCGGGCGATCGATTTGGAAGCAGATCTACGAGTACTCATAGTTTTGTAGCAGTCGTTGAAGTCGTTTGGAGCATCTTGCAAAAGATTGGTCCAAAGTTTTTTAATCTTTTGGATAGAATTTCAATTGTAAATATCAATATATTTACTGCAATGAATTGAAATCCTTCCAGAGCTATGACAAAACATTACATATTTTCAACCTTGAAATCTTCAGGTCACGAAAATCAGTTAAAATAATTCTGTAATCCAAGAAGAAGAATACAAAAGGTCAAGGAAGAAAAAGAAATTACATATTTATAAGGGCTTTTTCTAAAAGATATATTTCCTTCGGAGTTTCATAATTTTTTCGTCTTTGACAATATAGTTACAAAAGAACGATTTTTCAATTTTTCACCGTTTGGGATTCTGAAATTATGAAACTTTTGGAGTCCAGAGTCGCACGATTTTGATATTCATAAATAATTAAATACCTTTCTAGAATTTAATGCTGTATTATTCAAAGTTGAAAGTTTAAATATTTTAGTGAATTTTTTAGAAAATTGTAACCACACGGTCTTGAAACTAATCAAACAGATCTTGATTTTTTGTATGATATGTTATTTAATAAATTTTGTATTATTTTCTCGTATTTTTATGGATTTTTAGTATTTCTACAGATCGCTCAATTGATTTTTAGAAATTGACGCTATAATATTAAAACTTCTAACAAATTTGAGTATTTAAATTTATTTTTCAAAAAAAAGTACCTTTTATTTAGAATTACAATACTTTCAATTCATTTTTTTTTTGTGTTCATACAATATAAAATTGAAAGAATGTTTAGTTGTATGAATTGTTTACATTGAATTGTATGTATTATTTTAATTTCTATATGTGAATTTCTAGAATAATGAACAACTGTATGAATTATACTACGGTTATAATTGTATATTCTCTAGGATGTAAAGTTTTACAAATGTTGAACAAAATTATATCCACATATTTTATGTTTCTTAAAAGATTTTTAGTATTTTTGGCATTGATCTGGTATTTACGAAACCTTAGAGGATTTCTCCGTATTTTGAAGATTTTTTATATATTTTTAGATTCTTATAAATATTGAAAAAATCTGATGCTCAAGAATGCGAATACTGGTTTATTCTTAGTAATTTCATAAATTTACGAGAATTTATGCACCGTTTATATTTCATACATCATTTTATATATTTTTATATATTTTGTATACTATATGTATTATAATTCTCATAAAATAGAATATATATATATATATATATATATATATATATATTTATATAGTTATCATGTTTTAAATATTCAGTTGTCACATTATATGTTTTTGACTTATTTTATATATTTATAATTCTTACTTAATTTTATTTACATATTTTTCATTTTTTTTAAATATTTTTCCACTACTTAAATGATTTTGTCACGTTTACTAGAATTTATGAAATAAAATAACGTAGATTTGTTTTTAGTATGTATGCAATAGGAAGAATGTTCAGTTGTATAATTTATATGAATTGAATTGAATGTATTTTTATTGCTTTCTATATGAATTTCTATGTTGTATCAATATATTCTCTAGAATTCGGGGTTTCATAATTTGAAGAAAAATTATGTGTACCTACTTTCCGAATGTATTAGGATAATTTTCTGGTATTTTTCGAATTTTTCTAGTATATACAAAACCTTGGAGAATTTCTATAGATTCCTAATATTTTCATAGATTGGTATATGGATTACGGAAATTCGACGCACAAGAATGTTAATTTAGATTTATTCTCGGTCATTGAATAGATTTATGAAAAAATCACATTGTTATAGATTTTTCATGTTTTGTGACATTCTTGCTTTTTCCTATTTTTCAAGTGAACTTAAAAGATTTCGTTTAGTTTCCTAGAATTTTTATAGATTTATAGCATAACTATATATTGCTATAACCGCTTTTTAAAATTTGACGATCTAGAATTTCGTGGATCATAAGCATTTGTTCAGTTTTTTCAAACATATTTTTTTCTTAAGACTTCAATTACTTTAACATTTCTTCGTAGTATGTATGATTCGAAAGATTTTTTTAATACTTTTTATGGATTCTACTTTCTTTTTTAGAATGTGATGATCGAAGATGAAAGTTTTTCAAATTTTTAACATTTTGAAAAATTTATTTACTCTTTTTTTTTACTATGATGAAACAATCTACTAAATTTATATTTTTTACGTTATAGTACATTTTGATACTTTTCACTTTCCATATATGTATACATCACCAACATTTTTATGCATCATTTGAATTTATATATTTTTACTATTTACTGATGGAACTTTTTTTATTTTTACACAAAATAATACTTTATTCTTCAAAATTTTAGAAGGGGTTTGAACCCTAAAAACCCTTCTTCAACTACACACCTCGATCATATCAAAAATAACATGAAATCAATCCAAGATGTTCACTTTCAGAAATTTCTCTATTAAATTTAAGAAACCGTCTTTGAAGCAGATTTCCCATACTGTCTATTCAATTGACTATCAAAGTTATGGACGCATCTGTAAAAAAAATAGTCACTGTCTATGAAAATAAAAAATAATTTTAACCCTTAATGATTGCTGAATGAAAATGTATATAAACTTTATTGAATTTAAGTGGATTTTGACATAATACATTTTATTTGGAGCAGATTTTCCCTGATTGATGAACAGCTGTTTCATCGAAAAAAAACTTATATTGTATATGATATAAATTGTATAACAAAAATTATTTTATATTCCTTTTATACTATGTGTATTTTCAAATATACAAATACGTTGAAAGAATTTTAATGAAAAATACTAGAATTAATATATCCAATATGCAAACAATATATTTAATATGAATTTCTTTGAAATCTTTTTCATATACATGTCCATTGAACTTCAAACACGATTGTAAAAGAAAGTCAATGAAAGATCTTTGAAATTTCGGATTATTTCTGACCGTCTAATATCTGACACCAGATCCCTTTCTATTGGAGAACATACGATTCCCTCTCAAAAATTCCTCCAAAAAATTGACCTGGCCACTTTTCAATCACCCCTTCTGTCTCCATCTTTATTTTCGCAAACAACGGTGACTTATTATGCGACAGTATAATAACTTATGTTACCCCCGATGGTTCTATTTGCGAGTGGGAAGTCCTCCTCTCGCGCTGGTGAAAAAGTTGGAAGAGGAAGGAAGAAGCGTCGGCGGCGGAGGAATTTTCGAGCGTTGCCGCGGGGACGATGACGGAGCTAGAGAATGGGAGTTGGTTAAATAAGGAACAGGAATAAATATGAAGGGAAGAAAAGAGCTCGTTAGGGGGTCTGCGCGCGAGTTCCTGAGTGCCCGACTGTACGAGCCCTCTGCTCTCCAGTTCCTATTCCGCCCTAGCGCTCGGTTCTTAACAATATTTCCGTCGCTGACGCTTTTTTTCTCTTCCTTTTTTTCCTTTCCAGTCGAAGAAGACGACGTCACCGTCAACGCTCCGTCGTTATGGATTTTTCCTAAAATGATTGGTAAATAGTCTCCGGCCTGGGATTCCATTCGACATCGTTATGATTACATTTTGCGTGATTATTCCCTCCAAGGGAGAATTCATCATAGAAATGCAAGGATTTTGTGTTTTGCAGATGGAGATTTTACGAAGGCTTATAGGGGAATTGGGAATTTTGGAACTGGGATGGTTTCATTGGAAGATGTCATTTTTGGAGGGTTCGGATGAAGGCAGGGTCGTGGGAAGAATTGATTGGAGAGAGGGGAAGGGGGCATATTTTTTAAATAGGCTTTATTAACCATATGGAAAAAAAACAGGGTTTAGCGATGAGAATAAAAAGGAATTTCTGAATTGTTTTATGTTTTTATACAGACATAAGTTCCATTGTTATTCTTCAGAAAAAGAAATTAATGAAATTGTGGCTACTCATTTCAGATAACGTATACAATTTGTTTGGTTCAATTGGAGAAATCATAAAATTTACAAAATCGTTACCTTAAAATTGTTATATTTCTTCATTTTGTTTTCAGAGTTTCAGCACCTATGAAACTGACATTTTATATTCTGTTATTCGATCAGAAGCATAGTTCATGATTCTTGAAACTTAAAATTAAAATTATAACCTTAGATTTCAGGAAAACAAATTTCTACTTTTCAAATTGATGAAGTAATATCAAAAAATTAAAATTTTTTAGAATAAAAATTACACAGAAATAAGGATAATAAAATGATTCAATTTTTTTTTGTGATGTTATTAGACATTAAATAACAGGAAGTGATTTGAACAATATTGTTAACATCTTAGAACATTATAGCCTATGATGTTTAGAAAGTTTGAAATCTGGAACTGAAATTTGTGGTCACTTGTATAATTGAATTTTAAATTCTTGATATCTCAACAATACATAAAAAAAATAGTAAATTCTACACAAATTTTACGTTTTAAACACGAAAAATGGCAATTTGCTGTAAAATTTTACAATTACATAATTAAAGAAATCTAAATAGCGTAGAATTGTGTTTCAGAGAATGAGTATCGCTAAATTTGAGAACCGAAATTTCAAATACCAAATTTTATTTTGAGAGAACATTAAAACTCTATAGGAAAAAAACAGTAAAAAAATAAAGAAACTTGGTATTGTGTGATAATAAATTGATTGGAAGGAAAAAATCTTTCACTTTTGAGAAACATGAATCACATATTATATAAATCGTATCACATATTATATAGATATATCACATATCAATTATAACTATTTTTATATTTTATATCAGACGTAGTTTTTAATAAATAAAAAAAAGTCAAAGTTTTCTAAAACGTTGGTTTAAATATTTTCATATCAAAGTAGTAATAACTTTTCCGGCTATATGTTTAAAAAATGCCTGAAAATTATAAATCTTTGGCATGAAAGTACAAGAATCTTATACATTGAAAAAATATTTATAAAATTGAATTCCCCTATTCTTGCCTATTTATTCATAAGATACCAGTTTTCGAATATAAAGAACCTACAATTAGTATTGAAAAAATTAAAACATCAGAATGTTTTATGATTTGTTTATCTTTATTCTCATACATCGTGAGAGAAAAGTCTGGTCGACAAATTGTTCACATACATTTTCGTCATTTAGAAAATTCAAAAAAAATTTGAAAATAATGATATTTTGACTGTTACTTTCGATCGTAGAGTCTTGAAATTCGAAAATATACATTCATCGTGGAATTGCAAGACCGATTACTATAAAAATTTTAAAATACTCAAAAAGAAAAATCAATCCAGCTTGAAACTTTTTAATTTTTACATAAAATAACACAGTTGTCATAGTCGGACTTGACAAGATTGAAAATTGACAAAAATTTATTCCACCTTTGATTTTTGAGATTCATTTCTAAAATTCTTAAGCTCGACGTTGTCATCGTCAGTTTTTCAGCATCAATATTTGAATAAGATTTCAAAAAAAAAGGTTCAAAATCTCATTTGTTTTTGAAACGTTAGGTCTAAAAATTCAAGGTGAAAATCTAAGAAAAACCCTGTAATATCGCACTTGCTTTTTCCCTAAATTTTTTAAATATGAATATACAAAATTATTGGTTTTATTTTGCTACTTCAAGTAATGTTAAATGAAAGTCTAAAAAGTCAAGGAAAAAAAATATTGCCTTATTCAAATAGCCATAGAGAAATCACGTGATAACGAAGTCAACAGCATAAAATAAAGCATTCAAATCTCTAAAACCAGTGAAAAGAAGAATTTAGTACTTCTGAAATCAATTTAAAATCAACTAAATATTCCAAAATTCTATATAAATTCAAACTCACCATTATGAAAGTTTCATAATAAAAAACACGACTTCAAAAATTTATCGTGTATATTTCGAAAAAACTTTATGAAAGTGAAAATTCATATCGCTTCACTCAATGAAGGGTGGACATTATAAGTCGTATAACCACCAATTTTTCGAAATATGTTTCATAATTTTTTTTTTTCGAAACTCTAGGCTGATGCCGTAATTTCTGCGTTGAAAGCAATTCAAAATTCGCAATAGTTTTATTGTGGGAATTTTTCAAACATTGCATTTTAGTAACTGGCGACCTATTGGCAATTTAAAGTCGTATAGCAACCAATGGAAACTAATGTTATATCATAAAAAAAAGTAATTTAATGTTGAAAACCATTAAACCGTAAACATTTTGATACAAGAAGCAATCTTATTAACAGTGTTGTTAACAATAAAAAACGACGGATAAAAATAGAAAAAAAATCTATTGGTAAAATTTCTATATACAGTCGCAAAGATAATATAGACAAAAAATGAAAATTTATTAAAGTTTTTCGCTTCGAGAATTGCTATAAACGTAATAAAACCTTCGCGAAGCTTGTTACTCTAACTTTTATTTAGTAAGGCTAATGGTTGATATACGACTTTGAACTGCCAGACCCCTTCGACATATACGTGGCGAAATTTCAAGTAGTCCTGTTTTCCTTAATTGTAACTGAAATCGTTTCAAACTTAAATAAGTGACGCATTACCTTATAATGAACAAACAATCGTGAATTATTCTAAAAATATTCAAAAGTAAAAAAATACGAGCGTTTTTCCGCTCTCCTATAAAAAATTGAAAATGGCGCTAATACGACTTTGAATATCTACTCTTCAAATCCTTTCAACTATTCGAACTTTTCTCCACACTCCCAATTCATCAATGAACACTGGAAACTTGGAAAAATTCCATAAAAAACTAAAAACCACAACGAAAGAAAAAAATACTTTTATAACGTCTCAAATGACATTGAAATAAAACCGACTGCGACCCACCAGATTAAAGCCCTTGATTATTTACCCCCTCCCCCTCCCCCAGGGAACCGCTTGAGCCGAGACAAAACCCCGGTTTATCAATGGGTATTTAAAAATTTCACCCAAGAGTTTCAAAGAGTTTCTTTGCAACGACGAAATTTCCTTGGGCCCTCTCGACCCTCGCGGATCCTTGAGTGAAAACGCGCAAGGACGATGAATGGAGCGGGAGATCTGGTAAAGGGTTGTCGGGGGTGGTTTCAGACCAAGGGACTCTGGAGAATTAACGGGCTTTTCTGTCTGGCTACAACGAGACAGAAAAAAAGGGGGATGGTTAGCAGTTACGGGCAATTGCTCGCCGCTATTCCGCGTCATTGCCTTTTCTTTCTTTGACCTGCGACTGCACAGACACTGCGATTCCTTGCCATTTTCAGCGAAAACGGTGCGATTAACTTGAGTTTGTTGCGTCATTAACGCGCTCTCGCGACCGTGATTGGACGGGAAAATAAAACGAGGAAAAAGGCCGATGCGATGGAAAAATCGCGTTAAGTCTGTTTGCATCAAGATTGAGAAAATAGAGTTACGTGGTCCGGAAAATGGGCAATCTGTAGTAGATTGAATTATTGAAAATGTCGGAATATCATTTTCACTGAAGGGCAACTTATATAACATTAATTTAAAAGGAGATTTGGATTTTGAACATAAATTAATGTCAGAATTTGAAAATCTTCGTCATTGTTCGTTCCTTTAGAACGAAGAGAGACGCTTTTCCGATATGAACGCACGGTGGAATGATAGAGAGGAAAGGTTTTCTTTATGTCAACTCGATGTGCATCGGGATCCTCGGATTCCTGATTGTTAAAGTCAGCCAGCCAGGAAAATTGACGCAAACGAGGTCCTGGATGTGTATGCACCCCCACACCTGCACTACCTGCAGCGAACAATATCGAGGTTTCTCTCGTCTCTTTCTTCTCCATCTTTCGATTCTCATTACTTTCGTCCAGAATGCTTTATTTTACGCTTCCCCGAGCTCTCAGACTATCTTCGCAGCTGAAAAATTATTTCGCCTCGGAATGACTAGTCAAGACAGCACGTGACTTCGGAGTCGCTGAATCGACTGGAGGATAATGTTGGATCTGGAAGAATGTTTTTTAGGAGATAACTATGGTAATTTTGTGTATGGTGGAATCTACATGCGACGAGAAAGCAGTGGCATATGGGCTACTATTGTGGAACGTCTAGGAATACGGAGTAGGAAAATTATGTCTTGAATGAGATTTTCAAAGTCTACTTCTTACGCTAAAATGATGCTCAAAAAAGTCATTTCTTATGTTTTCATATTATCAACGGTTGAAACGAGTATTCCAAATGTTCTCAAAATTTTCAAACAATTTCATGCACGAAAAATTGGGTTTCGGTTGGTCATCCAAATCTCGTCAAAGTTGTCTTTTTATCGTATGGATGTTCTCGGAATACAAGATCGGATTTCAAAACTCTTAATTCTAGAATACATATTTCTGGAATCTTGCACTATAGGATATTGACCACTTGAATTTAAAAAAATTGAATACAAAATACTAGAATTTAAAATTTTTGAGAAGATAATAAAAAAATAGTTCATTCTGAAACAAAGAATTTTAGAGCTCCGTATTCTATGGTAGAAGGTTCGAGAATTCAAGATTATACATTGACAAATTGTAAGATTCTCAAAACTCAAATCTAAACTTCCAAAAAACCTAAAATAAATAAAAAGTGCTAAAATATTTTATTCTAGAACGTAGAATGTCAGGCTTATCATGAAAGAAACAGAGAAATTCATGATTGACCATTCAAGCATAGAAAACTACAAAATTCCTGACTGTAATTTCTGCAATTCGTGAATTTTGAATTCTTCTTCTTCCCATTCTATCATTTAGATTTGAACAATACTGATATCTCAAATCCTATTGATTTATGATATGGAATAATGAAATTTTCGGTCCTACTGTATTAAATTTCAGAAATCCATGCTGGAGAGTGCAAGGATTTTACTTCATACCTAATAGATAATTCTCGTCTGATTTTGTTTTAAATAAATTTCTGAAACTCTCAATTTTCATAAAATAGGAGTTCCACGTTTTAGAAGATGGTCTGGGATTTGAACCTCGAAAATACATGTAACTCAAATTTTCAGTTTTTATTGCATGAATTTTTAATAAGAAAGCATAAAAAGTAAAATTCCACAATTAATGATAGCAAAGATTTACCTATCAGAGTAAAGACTCCAATGATTCCAAATTTCATAGTATTGGATCGCGGAAGTTTAGATCGTACTATCAAGAACTCTCCGATGCTGGTTTTCAGAATCATCAATTTTGTCACGTAGAATAGTTATTTTTAAACTCTAGAGCGTCAAATTTTGAGAGTTATGATTTCCATTCCATAGAATTTAAATATGATAGAAATTCAACAAAAATTCCTTTTTGTAATTTTGAACCATAGCAGATAGGAGACTGAAAATTAGGAAAATGGTATTCTGAATAATAAAATGGACTTTTCCCCAACTTTGAATGCCTGTCACTTAAAAACTACTTTTAAGATTCAAAAAAACAGTATATTGACGTGATGTTAAGACGTGTGCCTTTTAAACAATACCCATATAATGTGTGTTAATGAAACAATATATTCTGCTGTTATTTTAAAAACGCTTCTTTGAAAAAATGAATGACAGTTATTTTAGAACTGAGCGACCCAACATAAAAATAGAAAACACTTTTTTCCACCAAGAAGGTACATTTTTTATTTTCACTATTGTAATTTGAGTCTGGAACGAGATTGATAATAATATACTTATTTTTCTAGATTTTAGAAAATTTGTGTTCTAATTTCACGATATTGAAATTTCGAAACGTCTTCCTTTTTTGAATAGTTCAAAAATATTGACAGCTCATCAACGGATTAGACACTTTATAAACAATTTACAATTTTTGAAAAAAAGACAGTTTATGAATTTTTTGGCAAAGTTATGGCGTTTTAAATAACGACATATTTTTTAGTTACAATTTTGCAATTTTCCATGATCTGAACAATTTTAAAAATTCACAACATATTAAACAGTCTTGACTGTGAAAGCAGTTGACTACAGTTTATATAGTTTCAACCATGTAACTTTGAATGAAAGTTTTAACAAAAGTTTGATCAACAAAATGTAAACATTAAGTAAACTCAATCGTAATTTCTGTGATTGTTGAGAAACTGATAAACTCGTAGAAACTCTAAAAACTGTAATACACTGTCAAAATTTATCTAGAATGTAAAAATTGTGATGACACCTCAACTTGTCAAAGTTGCGACACATGTAGAAATAGATGAAAATTATTGAAACAATTCGAAGCTATGAAAATTTTAAAAAAAGTTAAAAAAGTAGAATCTGTCGTAGAACGTCTAATTGCAAAGACTCTAAAAACTGTCAAAAATTAGCTATTTGAAAACTGTCAAGACTACAGTAATACAGGTTATAAAAATCCAATAAATAAATCAAATTAGTCATGTAGAATTTAAAGAGAATGAAGTTTTACAGCAACTTTTTTAAATAGTTTCAAGTTAAAAACTTCAGTTGGCATTTTATTTTGCAACTTCATTCGTTAACTGTTTTATCACGTTCAATTAGTAGAATATTACTGATTTTCAATTAGTGATTTTTCACTAACAATCAGTAGTTTTCTACAAATTGCTTGTGATTTTTTACTTTATAAGTAGTCATATCTTGACCATAATAATTAGTAAGATCTAAATCTTACTAATTATAAATAAATCGTAAATAATGAAAAAATGACTTAAAATTTTTGACAAACTACTAGTAATGAGTGGCAAAAATTACTTATTAAATTAGAGAAAAAATCGCTACTAAAGATAAGTTACTTTTTCTTACCCCAACCTGAAAAAGTACAAATCAAAACTTCAATATTTGAATAAAAATCTCAATCGCAGTTTTCGAAGTTAATTCCAAAATTAGATCGCTGATTCGAATTGTGTAATAAAGGACTGTTTTTCCAAATTTTATCTAAAAAATAAGTTTGATAATTCTATTGTTTTTTAAAATTAATCGAGAATAATTGAGGTATCAATTAAAGCACAAATATGATGACAGTTCTTCCCAAGCTGTCAAGACAAAATCTAGATCAATTACTGTTTAATCTGTTTTCACTGCCAAAACAGTAAAAATTTCAGAAAATCAGTTTCTCAAACGGTACCATACAACTTTTAAAATAATATTTCCAAAAATATCGAAAGCACTCATTATAAACTATATTACAGTAGAAACTTTCAAAATTATTTCAGACTGTTTAACTACTGAAATGATATGTAACAAGGCAAAATGCTCCCCATAAAATACCCTAGCCCCCAAAACCCAAAATAACAGCTTTCTCTAATCTGTCAGGACAAAATCTAATTTCAGTCTCTCTAAATGTAACTCACATTTCTGATAAATATCAAATTCAAAAGTACAACCTCCGCGCACCGATCACGCTATTTTTTTTCGAAAAGAGTGGCGTATAAAAAGTGCAGATGAAGCGATATTGCTAACTGCAACTTGGAATCCGTGGCTCCATTGCCTTTGGTTCGGGCCAGTCATCACGCGACGATAATTGGAAGCGATTGGAATCGTTTGTCTCTGTATATGTATCGTTCGCAGCCGGAACGATTCCCATCGGAATTCGTTTTAATCTTACACCTGCACGCGCGTATCGTGCTCGTACACAATATTCGTACCACATAGCGTTACATTTGTCGTGCCACTTGGTACACAGCGGTTTCCATTTGACGCGTGCCTCGAATTTTCAATGTCCTCGCGTACCAAAATGCATATTCGTGAATGCATACCAATTGTTTGCTAATAATGATGCAGTAAACCTAAATAAAAACATTTTCTAAAGTATAGAATACGTCGTAGACCTACAAATTTCAACTATTCAATTTTTTTCCTCATACTAACATTTACATTTGATAACAATTGGGTCTTCTCCTGGAGATTCCCGATATGAATGACTGTAATATTAAATAATATAAAAAGGCGTTGATGGACCACTCATTGGAAAATTCTTTGTGAACCATCTCTGTCATTCAGGAAATCCACTATTGTCATACTTGGAAGAAAACAGTGTTTGAGGAACAACATGTCGTTTCAATCCCGGAACCCACAGCAGATATAAAGAAATATTCATTCGCAACTAGCATAGTTAATTTGAATTATTTTTATTTGGAATGATTGTATTTTACAGATTAATTAAGGATGGGGTAAGTGTTAATTTTACTACAACCATCTCTTCATTTGGATTTTTTCAAAATTTAATATTAAATACAGAATTGAATTCATTAATAAATTTAAAACTATTTTCATTGAAAATATATTAAGACGATTGTTTCAATAAAATCCAAAAGTCATGGGATAGCTGAGTTAAGAATGAATTTTTTTTATTTCAACAAAAAAAAGGGTGGAATCGAAATTCAAGAAGCGGAAATGCCTGAAGGTTGCGTCGTGTCGATACTACAGACGCGAGAATAAAAAAATGGTATCTTTCAAAGGTTGCTGAACCGACGACATCTTTGGCTGTGAAATGGACCATGGCTGAAGTGAAATCTGCCAGAAAGTCGTGAGATTGGTCACCTATGAGTGCAAAGTATTCATCCGTAAAATCGTCTCTCGTGATTCAAAAGTGGAAGCCGCACCTGTATTTTCGTTCATTTGATTTTGTTCGTCTCACCTTCAAGCGGCGATGTAGATAATGCAAAGGACATTGATTCAAGAACTCGAATTGTTGTAACGAATTATATTGTCGTGATTTATAACAATAGGGCGGAAAGCAAATGTGAAGCAGAATGTATTGAGCTCTAAGTAATTTCTTTGAGGAATTTATTTTATTTAAATGTAGTTTTTTTATTGTGTTACTTCTTTAAACGTATGACTATTAAAACTTGAAAAAATAGTTAGCATGAATTGTTGATTTGTTATACCGAAAAATCGTTTTAACTGTATTAAATGTGAAAAAATATATATATATATATATCGATAGCATCTCTTTAGCAATGTGAAAATTATATACAATATTTAAAGTGGTGAGCGACTATGAAAAATATTAGAAATCTACAATCTTTACATGCGAGAAATCCATGAAGAAAAAGTTTTCTCGAAAATAGATCAAATCACATAAAATTTAACAAATATTGAATCCCTCAGCATTCAATTTATGGAATTTGAATAGAAATTCATAAAAAATCAGATGATCCTTGGATTAAAAAAAAACACACGCACACACAAATCTATGGGGATACTGTGTTTAAAAAAATCTTTTGATTTGCTGAAATCTTTAAATGTTTCAAGAATAGAGTATCGAATTTCTAAAATCTTCATAGTAATATATCGATGGGTCCCTGCAAGTCTATTCTATCTCGTGAGCGCGCTCCAACAATATTTCAACTTTCACCGAGTCGCTATAAGTATTCTATCCTTCGGGACTACGAAACGATCTATTCTATGTTTCAGCGCTCTCGAACGTTTCATCCCATCTCTGGCAGAGTTGAAACGCTTCATCGTAACTCAAAATTTGAACATTTTCCAAAAAAGTCATTTTTAACATTTTCAAAGCTTCAAGCATGTTCCACAAAAAATTTGGAAAAAAATATTCAATTTTTACCCTTCAAAACTGAAAAACGAATCAGGACGTCTTATAACTCGAAGTAATGACCGCTTAGAATGTTTTTATTAGGTTTTTCAACTATTTTATATAGAAAATATGTTACTACAGTCTTACTACATACATTGGGTGTGAAAAAATTGGCAACGGTAAATTAGAGTTGATTGTTTAAACAAAATAACAATAACAAAAATAAATAACAAAATAAATTATAGTAATGTTATCATAAATTTACAATCAACGGCTCTCAAAACCAAGAAAAGTATATTGATGCGTATGCAAAAATGTGCTTTCGTAACATTTAGTTACAGTTTGTCGTTTGAACAAATAAATTTTATTATTCTAATGTAAAATATGCAATAGACGGTTTGAGAAGCCATGAAAAGTATGTGCGTTTTGCGAAAATGTGTTTTTGTAACAATAAATTCAAGTTTATTGTTTAAACAAATAAATTGTATATTTCTGATATAAAATATGCAATAGACGGATGAAGAAACCATAATAAGCATATGCATTTTGAAAAAATGTGTTTTTTTAACAATTAGTTGAAGTTTATAGTTTAAACAAATAAATTTCATCATTCTAATACAAAATATGAAACAGACGTATTTACAAACCATGAAAAATATATTCATCTTGCAAAAACTTGTTTTTTCAACAATTAGTTAAAGTTTATCGTTTAAACAAATAAATTTTATTATTCTGATAACAAATATGAAATAGACGGATGAAGAAACCATGAAAAGCATATGCTTCTTGCAAGAATGTGTTTTTGCAACAATAAGTAAAATTTCATTGTTTAAACAAATCGATGAATTTTATTTATCACATGCAAAATATGCCACTGAAATCTACGTGAATGAATCTTACGAATTGTATATATTTTTATAATATACAAATTGTTAATGACAGTAATATAAATAATAATGATTCAAACCATTTATTATTAACGACCCCAAAAATCATGATAGACAATATTATCAAGACTGAATAATAGATACATGAAAACGTTTATGTCAGAAGTAATTTTAAAGGTGGTTAATAATATTTTTCATTAATAGAAAGTTTACAGCATTCTTTTAAAAAATTAAACAATCACTGTGTAAATTATTTATTGTAGTAAACAATTTGTTTTTTTAAAACCACAAAATAATGTTTTTCCATGCAAGTGCAAGAATAATCATACTTATTGCACCTGAATTTTGAATGAACAAAAATATTTTAATTTGGTACAATTTTTATCTTTCTCCCTTTATTTAGAAAACTTATACATTATTTTGTTTATAATTTGAAAAATGATGAGTGTAACGTTATTATCTTGTAACGAAACCTCAAAAATATTAAAAATATGTGATTGTAACATTTGCAACATGTTTGCCTGCCATCATTTTGTTTCTTCAGTGAAGGAAACTTTACATCATGTTTTCTCGAAACTGTGATTTTTGAGTTACGATGAAGTGTTTCAACTCTGCCAGAAATGGGATGAAACGTTCGAGAGCGCTGAAACATAGAATAGATCGTTTCGTAGTCCCGAAGGATAGAATACTTATAGCGACTCGGTGAAAGTTGAAATATTGTTGGAGCGCGCTCACGAGATAGAATAGACTTGCAGGGACCCATCGATATAGAAATATTATAAATTTATAAAAATATGTAGAAATTGCCCCAAAATTTGAATTATGCTGAAAAAGGAAAAAAAATTATGAAAAAAAATTGGAAACTCTTACATGCTATGTTCCATCAACGTCATCATCAAGAATCTGTATGAATATTAAAATACGTACAAAATAGTATATTATTTTATCATATTATAATTTTTCATTTTCATTCCATGCTTCAATATTCGATTATATATACTTTATCTAGTTGAAATATCATTTATACACTAACTATAGTACGTAATAAAATATTTTACAATTTTATTTAGGTTTTTTTTTTACAAAATTTAATGAAATAATAAGAATTTATAGAAATTTGTTCATAGAACATGTGGTTCTGAATTTCCATATGGAAGAAGATGAAAATACCTGAAAATTCGTTCAATTCGATAAATATTGTGAAAATTTAAGAAATGTTTGAAAAATATCACTTTTATTTGATTTTCCCAGTCAATTTCCTCAGAATCAATGGCCAATGTTTCGACCCATTTTCAATTACTTTTCAAGGCAATAATCGCAATAATTAGAAACAATCTTATTATGACATAATTATTCAATTCACTTCAATTATTGATTGAATAATTTAAATAATTCTTCAATTACATAATATGCAAATTTATAATAAAAACTATAAATTAGAAAATTATTTAAATTAATTATGACAACTATTTTTTGAAATAATTCCTAAATAATTATTTAACGAATATTCAAAAATAATTATTAAATGATAACATATTCGTTTAACTATTAATTTTATACATTTATAATTCTCTAAAGGAATCATTACAAAATCTACATATTTTCAAGAAATAATGAAAACCAAATAAATTGACTGAGAAAATCATATAAGAGTGATATTTTTCATAAATTTCAACCCAGTGAGAATCAACATTCATTTGAAACCTATGAAAAACTAATACAACTTTACAAATATATATTTTCTTATCAAATCTCTCATAATACTCAATAATTATACATTTTACAATCATAGAAATCTATCTTTAGAGACTTGGAAAATTAGTGGATATCTATATACATATGACTCAAAATTTCACGATTTGTCATGAATACCAAAAAACATTGGAAGTACTACAGATTCTAGAATTTTTAAAACTACTTACGATTTATGCAGTTATAATTATTTGAGAGAACTATAAAAATTACTAAAAATCCATAAGACTTTTAACCTCAAAGCATTTAAATCCATAAATCAATAATTTCATACATAAAAATGATAGAGAAGTTTTGAATCGTGAAAATACTGAAAAAATACGCAAATACTGAAAGTACTGAAAATGTATGCATATTTCACTGAATACCTGATATACACGTTTAGAAATACTTTTTTCCGAAAATTATCGATGAATTATAGAAAATCTAATAAACTGTGAACCTTCAGAACTGAATTCTAAAAGATGATAATATAAATCTACATATAAAAATTCCAGCAATCTCTAGCAAAACGAGAAATACCTACTATAAAATATATTAAAGAAAAAAAAATACGTATTGTTACAAGAAATATAAGATGTGTTTGAAATACCTTCAAATTATACAGATGACTGTGTAAAAAATTTATAAAAATACTAAAAATCTTCTGAACTTTGAATCCAAGAGCATGGAATTTAAAAAATCGATATATATATATACCTAATGACACAAATACTGAAAATTTTTAGGAAAATATTTAAAAACTTTAGATATAAGATATTGTAATTTAATACACTTCTCTCCTAGTTTCAATTCAGAAAAAAATACCTATTAACAGTATAATTTCACTAATCAAAAAAGTGAAAAGAGAGCAACTAAAGTTTTATTAAAAATTTATGAATTGAATTAGTGATATAGCTTACTGATGAAATAAGTAATATTTGACTGAAGAAAAAAGTGAATAACCATCTTTAAACTTTAGTAGAAATCTACTAATACAGTAAGTAGGTTTCGACTTGTCTCATTCGTGCATTATGACTCAAAGATAAGTATAGTTCAACTAATGAAAAAGTCAATTTTCACTAATTGAATTGTTTTATAGTTGAATAGTTACTGTTCATAAAAATAAATATGTACTACTACATTTATTAATTATCTAAATAGCATTCAATAGCTCTTAATTCATTATTGTTTTATGGTAGAAAATCAAGCAATAACAATAGACATTTTAAGATATTTGTTAAAGTATTTATTCCTTGAAACATCGAGCTTTTAACAATTTTTTTTATATGAACTTTTACAACTAGGAACATATAATATATAATTTAATAGGATTCAACAATTTTTTTAGTCAACATGTGGAATTCTACTAACTTATTAGTAGATCTCTGACTATCTCTTACCTAGTACAAATTCGAACTGAGAGAGTTCAAAAAGAACAAGCTTGAGTTTGCACGTCAATTTTAAAGATGGATCTGAAATAAAACTCATTTGCATAGACTGACTCTTTCTAAATTAGAGTTTGACCATCCGTGAAAAATTTTGTTGTAATGCCACTGAAAATCAAAGTTCATTTTGTGAGAAAAATTCAAAAGAACACATAAATTAATAATTTTCAATGTTGAAACCAATCAGTCACTGTGTGTGAAATTTCGTTCTCGATAATAAAAATTCTTGTCGAATACCCAGTCAAACGTTTTATTTCATGACAATCGTCGACGTTTCGGTCCCATTCGGGCCTTTTTCAAGACCTTCAAGACCCAAGTAGTGTGAAACAATTTCTCTAACAATCAACCCCTTATACAGTTTACTTCTTTATATAGAAAAATTTAATAACCATAATAATGCTAACAGTGCACTAAAATAAACACTACTCTTTATTTCCATCAATTTACATCTTATTGTCAGCAAAGTTGTACGCAATCATGAGAGTAATAATTCTCAGGCAAATGTAAATATTCAATAAACTCATTTTTACTTCTTAAGAATCTTTCCTTCCCATGTCAATCGTAGGAACACGTCAGCCTGACAATGAGTGAAACATCTATAAATTCATAAATCATCAGGTTATCTCAACTAAATATGCCACCTGATGACTATATATATATGACTTTAGCTGGATGTAAACGAACTCATTCGTTGTTTTGTTCAAGACAGCTCATGTGACGATTCCAGGCACAATATTACGAAAGGGTGTATCCTGATGTGTAATTCGGTTGCAAAAGTGCGACGAAAGGAACGGTCAGGCCCCGATTGGTGGAAAGAAAAGCCTGGTGTCGGTTTCACATTGAGCCCGGTCACGCCTGCGGGCGACATGTGGATAAGCAGCAGGTGACCGCGATAATATACTTGTCGTAAGTCGGCTAGCTGCACCCACATGTTACATCCTATGGGCCGTACTCAGGTATGATCGCAATATGGCTGACAGTACACGACCAGCAACGCTTTCCTGTCCTCACTGATTAATGCTTTCTTCACGCGATTATACATTAATCCCTGAGTAGCCAAGTAAAGTAACAACGTGATAAATGTGACCATCTGGAGTGGTGGGGAAGATGAGCTTTTGGGATCAAGCTTGCACGTGAGCTTTCGTAGAGGAAAACATCGGGGATGTGGGCAGATAAAATGTTTGGGAGGGATGTATTGGAAAAGTATATTTTTCATAGGATTTTATGATTCTGCATCTTTAACTATGATCTGCACTGTCAAACAAAAATTTGAAATTCCAAACATTTTTAAAAGATTTTCTTTTAAGATCGTGTTTGAAATTTCCTGGACAGGTATAAAAGTGTTTCATAGAAATTTATATCAAATTTATTGTTTTCATATTATATATATTTATTTCAATTTTTTTTTTATTATTAATTTTGTTTTAGGACACCGCATGTTTGGATATTTTAAAATACATTTTGCATATTATCGAATATAGAGTATAATTTTAAATATACGATTTATATTCCATGCAAGATAAATATTTTGGCGCAATCAAATAACTGATGATAAATTAGGGAAAATTTGCTCATGAAAATTTTATCACGTCGAAATCCACTTGAATTTCAAAAGTTTGAATACGCATGTCCAATGAGAAATCATTTGAAGGTAAAATGATTCTGTCTACTTTCAAAGAAGGTTTATAATTTTCATAGACAGTGTCTTTTTTTTCAAAGCTGCGTCCATAACTTTAATAGATAATTTAATAGACAGAATGGGAAATCTACTTCAGAGACAGTCTCTCAAATTTAATAGAGAAATTTTTGAAAGCGTGTATTCAGAGTGCAATTATTCGATTTTTCGGGATTAAAAAATTTTTAAGTTTTCCTTTCATATTTCTTCACTATTTATACGATTTAAATGATATCATGATTTTATTGCGGATTTCTGTAAATATTTTAAGAATATTTGATGTACTAGAAAATTAGAACTAATGTACTAATTTTCATATTTTTTAATATGCAGAAGATTTTGTAATATTTTTTCTTATTTTTTGAATTTTGCGTTATTTCTTTCAATCGTTATCAAGATTTCTAAAATCTGATGCTCTTAAAATAAAGCTTCTTAACAGGTTTATTATTTTTATAAATTTTTAAGAATATGAAACATTGAAATAAATTTTTCAGAAAACAGTAATTTTATAGAGTTCGTTCAATTTGAGAACTTCGTTTTTCAGTGTTAAAATTTTAAAAGAATTTCTGCTAATTTTTTAAAATATCTATGTATATTCCTAGAATTCAATGCTCCAGGATGCGAAGTTTTTTTATTTTTGAATACTTTTGTAGATTCAGATTTTTCTGTTCTATTTACTGGGCTGAAACAATTTTCAAGTCGTTTTTTTTTTTTAGCATCCCAGCTAATAATTTGTAATAATAATTATGTTAAGGAATGATTATTACAGGAACATACAGGAAACGATTCATTATGTCTTCTCAATTTTAGTAAGTATATTTTTGATGATTTTTACTGATTATTTTTACCCTTGTAATTATGATCCTTATGAAAACGTTATGGGAAAACAAAATTTCTTGTAAGAATTTCATTTCTTATAAGGTGCTCCATTGCAAAACCTCATAAGTATCTAATTTCTTAATATAAGGTGATATTGTAAAAACCTTATAATAAACTTAAATATTTTATAAAGAATCGTTCGAAAAAATGTTATGAGGTTTTTTTATCATAAGATTTTATCTAATATATTCTTATAAGAAATTACAGTTTCTTATTAAGTTTTCATAAGGTCACTTTGTAAGAAATTTAATTCTCATAGAAAAATTCATTTTTTTCTAATAAGGATTAAAATTACTATAGTATTTAGTACTAATATATAAATATATATCGGTTATTTCACTTTTATTATCTTATTGTTATAATTATGCACCCTTTTTATTTATCAGTATTATGATCTTCAATCGTTTATGAATATCTTTTTTCCTTCATTTTTACATGATACAATTATTATTTACACCTAATTTTCTGGTTCACACAAAGCAAAATGTAACTGTGTTTTTTTTCCAAGCAATATAAAAACAGAAAATTTGCAATCATCAGCAAATAATTAATTCACATGATTTTTTATCCATTTTGTTAGTCTAAAACAAAATAGAGCCCCAAAACCGAATTTAAAATTTCATCCAAGCATTGTTATAAATTAATGCCATTTACTACAAAAAACAATTTTCTTTAAGTATCTGAATAAGTCAAGATCAAATCTTTGAAGGTAAGTTAGATACAGATCATTTATGTAAAAAAAGAGGAAAATACAAAAGTGACTCTTCACTTCAACAAATTGCAGCGATAATTTTTTATCATCCCCAAGGACTTCTTTCAAAATAAAAAAAAATTCAATATAAATAACAGTATACCTCATTTCTTCAATCTCTAGCCTTCAAAACTGCAGTTTTTTCAAAAACACTCCGACCGAATTTTTTCTCCATCACGCATCGCGGGCATAAAAAGCTCGTTACCAAGTGAAGGAATTTGATTTGAAAATTCTTACGACTCTGGAAGGGCAACGACGAAAGCGGCGCCTTTTATGTAAATACATACCTCGTCGGGAGAGAAAATCAACGATCGGCAGGGACGTTTCCATCCTCAGGAAAAATAGTAGAGACAGGTCAGAGGGAAAAAGAAGTTATTTCGATGTTTATTCATCGCGATCGCGACTTGTCGAAATTTCCCGTTATTGTTGCATTCCTCGGTGAATTTTTTCACCGCGTAATGCGCTTCAGTCGCTTTCCCTTCGTTACAGAGGAGGAAAAATCGCCGACCATACATATTTATCGCTGGATCCTTGGCGATAAATATGGAAGTTTTTAGCCAAAGTTTCGGTTTAAGAAAACGATAATTTTGCATGAATTGAATCAAAAAAAAACATTTACGATGTAAAACTTTGGAGGTGAGGGGTCGCGTCTAAAAAGCATACCAAAAAAAAACCAAATCTTCCCTATACTCTCAGTAAAGGCTAATATCCATTAGAGTGAGTAAAGTGATGTGGTTTCGCATAAAAATGTTTCTTTAAGGTTTCTTACATTGAAATTATAACATGATCATACGTGGCAAATTTCATTTTCAAAAAATCTGGACTCGAGCATTTCCAGTCACTCACCTGTCCGCTTTTATGACTTGTAAAGGTAATGTACACTAGTTCCTTGATCAACTGTATTGTTATCTCGAATAGATCTTATGCATAAATTTTCATTAATTTAGAAGTGCCACCCCATTCCTTCCATTTCTTCTGTATCATAGTGTAATGATAAATACAATATTTTTTATCACAATTACAAATTATTAATTTTGAATCACCATCCTGTTTCTTTCTCAGTCCTTGTCAAAGACAATAAAAAATACAATAATGTTTTTACGACTATAATTTTTGAAAAATTCACAAGCACCGCTAAATTCGTCCCCTCACTTTTGGTTCACAATAGTTTAGAATAAAATATTATTGCTATCTAAGTGATGAGTGTACATGCTAATCAACTTTTTATGCTTCCCCTTTTTTCTGAAAAACAATCATTCTGAATTCAACAATAAATAAACTCAAAATGGCAAATCAAATTTCAATACGTATTCACAAGTTATTAACGAAAAAACAACAAAGTTTGAAGATTACGATTTTTCAGGAAAAGTGGGCAGGTGAGTGACTGGAAATGCTCGAGTCCAAATTTTTTGAAAATGAAATTTGCCACGTATGATCATGTTATAATTTCAATGTAAAAAACCTTAAAGAAGAATTTTTATGCGAAACCACATCACTTTACTCACTCTAATGGATATTAGCCCTTACTGAGCGTATAGGGAAGATTTGGTTTTTTTTGGTATGCTTTTTAGACACGACCCCTCACCTCCGAAGTTTTACATTGGAAATGTTTTTTTTTGGGAATATGGATATTTTTTGATAAATCACTGTCAACTGCTACTGATTTACTTTAATTTTGAAGTTATTCAGCATTAATCCTTTCATCTTACAAAATCTTTTTTTTTCAACTTCCATAATTTCTGTTCAATAAAAAATTTCTTATTTGTTTAATATACGTATTTACTATTGTAAAACCAACTAATATATTACTTTTTTTTTAAAGAAACATTTTTCAAATCAAATTTATCTGATTAATCAACTTTATTGAACTTGAAGTTTTATCAAAATTGAATGAATAATTCTAAATAATCTGTAAAAGATAATTTTACATTTTATGAATTATCAATTTTGACAATATTTTTCTTCATCATAAAGACAATTTAATTTTTTTAAATTTATACACCTATAAAAATTGATTACACATTTCATTCATCGTAAATTTGACGATACATTTTTATTGTAAGTGCTAAAATGGCAGACATGTAATTTCATTGATTTTATTCATCAAATAAGGTTTTTTATTTTTTCAAGATTATTATTAAATTATTCGGAAAATTTTTGAAATTAGAGAATTCAAACAATTTCGACTGACAGTCGAACAATGAAGTACAAGAATTATATTTAAGTTATAAAATATATATACATGTCGATTTTTTAAAAAAAGTTTTGAATAAAAAATTGTAAAACTTATTCACATCTGTTTATATGGGAAAATATTAATTTTTGAAAAATATATATAATAATATTCAAAAACTTTTCAGTTGTTTTCAAAATTGAACAGCCTTACCACTTTTTTAACATCAGTGTGTACGAAAATTCCATGATTATTATCATAAAACACGTTGAATTTTGGAATTGCGAAAAGAAAAAATATTATTAACTAAACCTATAGCATAGATTTTGTAAAATGTAACAAATTTATTAAGTAATGTAAGTATTGGTCTTTGTAAAAATTAATGCACTGCACTAAATTCATGACAACTCCTTTTTCAAATTCAAGTTGAAATTATCATTTCACCTTAAACAATCCATTCCGCACTTCTGTATATTTATTATTTACGTTTATGTAAACATAACCCATATTGCGAAACAAAGCAAAAAAAATATAAGCACAGTTGTTGGTAAGATAGGTATTTGCAAACTGCCCATACCTGTTTTACCATGCGCCAGTCATTTCTTAATAAAATCCATACTTAAAAACTCGTGAAATCCGCGGATTCAATTTTTCAACGATCGAGTATGAATAATTGGCGGCTTTGCAAGCCGCTAAAAAATGTTTTTGTGATTCATTGTTCATGTAGGAACTACCTGCAAAAAGAAATTTGTCAAATCTTGACCTTATTAAAAAGACATAAGGAAAAGATGAATCTGTGACAATTCAAAACCAAGTGTTTTTTGTAAATATTACTGCTCGGTGCGAGTGTGGGGGAACCCCTCACCTCTCGCCGACTACCGCCAGCAATGATATAATGGTCGACGTTATTTAATAAAATTGCAATATTTTATTGATAATGAAAAAAATTAGGGAGAAATAAGATCGGAAAATGAGTTGGGTGGAGAAATATATAAAACAGATGTACAAAACTACTTGTGAAATTTCATCGTAAAAAGCACATAGATAAGCAATTGAAACGTTCATGTTTTGTGAAGTATCCAATCAAAGGAAGAAAGCACCCTCGAATGGAATAAAGATGAAAATTCTCGAGTCACGCAGTAAAATATATCAAAATTAAGATCAGCTCCTCGTTTCAAAAAGGTTCGGGAATTTCTCCGCCATTTCCCTGTAGAGTTTGGCTGATAAGAAAGCTCCGGAGATTTATGTCCTTGTTGTCCCCTTTATCACGGAGGACCCCATTTGCCCCTGCATCTTGCTGACTCCGTAACTACCGTCTTCGCCAGACCATTCGAATACGCTGTTTTCGATAACTCGCCATTTCTTCCCTCCTACATTTCACTTCATCCGCCTTATTTTCGACCCTTTTGCCAGGGCTGTAGGTAAGGGATGGTTTTGGGTGTTGACGCAAAATATTTTTGATTGTTTGAGGGGTTCGTTTTTTGAATTTTTTCGAATTTTGTTTTCGGATTAATCAGACAGACATAATTTTTGAAAATTGTAAGACAGAGAGCGGTCTAAAAATTATATGTTTTTTTAGAACGGTATTTTCCGAAGTGTAACGATATTGTGACATGTTTAGTTACGAAGTAACAAAAGCAGTTAGGAATTAATTAAATGCAGTGTAGAGAAAAGAAGTGAATGAAATATTTTAAAAGATATAATTTATTTCCTTTTTTTACTGTGAAATAAAAGGCCACTATTATAGAATTTTCAGATTGTGAAGATTTTTGAAAGGTTTCAAATGTATGAGAAGTTAAGAAAGTTTGGGTCATTTTTAAAGAAATTTTTGCAGTATTGAAAATTTCCAGAAGTCTGAAGTAGTTTCTGATGGTGTCAGGTAACACTGCAATTTTTTGTAGTTTTGGCAATAAACGATGCTTCTTGACAGTTTTGGCAGCTCCAACTCTTTTGCCACTTATGACAGTTTGCAAAGTTTTGCACAAAAAATTTGATAGAACTTGTGAAATTCATAAAACTTTCAAGACTAATCCTTATTTCGATTTTTTGTAAAAATAATTTTCTAGTTTCAAAATTGTGAAATTTTGTTTCCTTATATCATCACTGGACAGGGGCATAGGCAGAAAAAATTTTCGAAAGAAGTTTTTCGAAAAAAAATTATTTACTTTGGGATTTTTCGGTGTTCAGGATTTAAAAGTTATGCAACTTTTAAAGTCCAGAGAAGTGCATTTCTCATGTTTTAATTTAATATAATAAGATTCGATTTTTGTTATTCCCATGCAAGTAACTGAGATTCATATTTTTTTCCTATTATTATTTTTTTTTTTTTTTTAATAATGTTTTTTGTTTTATCATCAATATAAATTCGAAGGGTTTTCAAATATACAACGTATTTTTATATAGCTTTCTAGAATATGATAATCTAGAAATGAAAGTTTGTAAAATTTCCAATACATTTTAAGATTTTTGAGAAAATTATATTGTGAAATTTTTAATGTTTATGAATGTAGTTTATGAATTTTTTTATAGGTTTTTAGAATTGTATGCATTCGAACTCAAAGTTTTGCAAATTTTCTAACAAATCATACTCACATACTTTTTGAGTTGTGAAAAATTTCCAGTATTTCTCACGTTTTGTTTATCATTTGCGAAACCTGGACGATTTTTCGGTGTATCCCACAATTCAAGTGTTATGTACTCGTATATATCATTTTAGAAATCGATGTTCTAGGATCCAAACTTGAACCAACTATCAATAATTGTATAGAAACATTACATTCATACCTACGGATTTTCGTTTTATAGATTTCTAGTATTCTCGTATTTTTTGAGTGTATTTTTAAAAACATTGGGTGTTTTTTCAGATTCTCTAGAAGGATGATTTTTTTAGAATTAGATATCGTTCAATCAAAATTACAGCCGATTTTCAGTGATATTATTAATTTTGAGATAAAGTACAAGTAGATGTATCGATTTTTGGGGTTTATAGTTTTTTTTTGTACTTTCCTATTTTTACAGTATTTAAAAGATTTTGTACCTTTTCTTTGTATTTCCATAGATCGTGCGTATTTTTTCACAGTTTTTAGAAGTACCTACATTTCTGGAATTCGACGTTCTGGAATTTAAATTTCAATCGAATATCAATAATTCTATAAATTTCCAAAAAAATCATATTCACATAGATTTTTTCTAATTTCTAGACGACATATTTTTTGTTATTATTAGTATTTATACGGTTTTGTAAATTTCCTTTGTTCTTATAGATATAAGGTAACAATATAATTAATAATGGTTATTGAGTAAGTTTATTAAAAATTTGATACTATAGAATTTACCGATGATTTAGAAAATTCTTCCACAGAATATCCACTTTGATTTTTAATATTTTTTCAGAGTTTGCAGAATTTTAAAGATTTTCTTGTAGTTTTTCTGGATTTCTTTTTATTTTTTCAAGAAATCGATGCTTCAGGATTCGAATTTTCCAAATTTCCTTAGATTATCATAAATTTCAATTTTTCTATAGTATAATTTCAATAGATTGGAACAATTTTTGATTGTTTACTTCATTATCCTCATTAAACATTATTCATGATTTGAATCTCGTTTATAAAAAAATTCCTCTGGAGAAAAAACAATTGCAATTTTTATGTAAGTATAATTTACACTCCTGAATATTATTTACTTTGAGTACTTATATAAAACCATTTTCGTTATTTTCTCAAGATTTCAGTAGGTACATTTTCATGATTTGTACTTGTTTAATTTTTTCTGCTTTATTCTTTTTGATGCGTATTTCCCTCGTTTTAAGTTAAAATTTTTATTATTCTTATATGAGACATGTATAGTAATTTTACTGCAATTTCGGAAGGGTTTGAACCCCGAAAACCTCCCTCGGCCAACACGCTTGTCACTGGAATTTGAAAGATGACAGATTTTGCAATAATTGTTTTTCGAATTGTATATAAAAATTATATTTTGAATGTTTTTACCAGTTTTAATTCATCTGCAAGAAATATTCTAAACAATCATACAGGATTTAGTAAAAATATAATCAATCCATTCATAAAACATTTTTAGCAGTTGTTTTCGAAGTTTTTATCATCTCAAGAAAGTTAAGTCAATCTCTTACCAATATGTTAAACGAAAATCTTAAACTATGCATATGCCACAAAATTGGTACTGTTGAACGGCACCCACACTTGGACGTAAACGTGGATTTAGGCCGTAGATTTAAAAGGAAATCGTTAAATCCACGGCCACTTCAGTGGATCTCAGAATTTTGACTTAAATCCACGTGTAATGTTTCCGGTAAAGGTTAACCGGTCATTTTACGTGGATTTAGTATTATTTGTAATTAGGAAGATTACGTGGATAAGAAAGATCTAACAGATTTAAATTCACGAGTGAATCAGAGTGAATTTGTATAGAAGTAGGTAGATTATTTTTGTATTCACTGAAACTTTGGATAAAGAATATTTAGAATGTTTAAAATTCAATACCAATTGCAATTTAAAAACTGGTAGTTGGAAAATTATTCAGCTGACAGATCAACAAAATTTCTAAAGATCAACATCTGACGTTTTTTACACAATAATCGTAAACAAAAACATTCTATATTTTAAACATCTTTTTTTCAAAATCGCCCATTTTGGAATTTTAATTCGAAATTCTTGAACATCAGGTTGCGAAAATATTAAAGAATTTTTCATTTTTCTAACAATGTTCATCATTTTTTCATAAAAACTCATTGAAGTCAGCTGACATGTACACACGGGCACTTGGTTAGGTATATATATATATGGTTTCTTTAGTTGTTTTTCTCATAAAATTAAATGAACTTTCTTTTATGTTTCATTTAACTTGGATAAGTTCGCCATTACAAGTTTCACTTCTCTCGCGAATTCTTCAACTCACACCAGTTTTTTGTTCAAACAATTTGACGTAGGCAGAGGGGGGTTTTGGTAGTTGAAACCCGTCTCGAAATTCTGATAAAATCAATCAATATTTCATGTAAAATAGATGAAAGTTACATCGAGAAACAACAAATATAAAAGTTACAAATAAATGCATGAAAACGTTAGCAGTATATAATATTTAATAAAAAAGTAAAAATTATCGAAACGTATAATGACGTATAAAATATAAACCAGAAAATATTATACTATAGAATACTAATCTTTCCTGCAAATCGACAGTTATTTTGAATAGTATGCAACGTAAACAATTATGTATGAAAAAACCAAAAACGTAACTAATTATGTTACTGACTCCACATTCAAAAATAAGACATTTAAAAAGTTTTTGCATATTTTTTTTAAAAAAATGTTTGCAAATATTTACACGATTGCCAATCGAAAAAAAAAAACATAATTCTTTATTTAATTTTCTGTTCGCATTCGCCTTATAAGTTAGGAGAATTTGAAAAAAATGCTGACAAAAAAATTATGAGATTTTTTTTTTAAATGCAATTGTTTATCAATTAGTAAAATTTGTTTATTGAAATACTATGCGTAATCTGTGGGTGATACACCATTTTGAAGAGAAGACTTAAAATCATAGTGAATGAATTTCAGAATTTTCATTTGAAATGGAACGTTTCAAGATATACAAGGTATCCCAAAGTCTCACATACAAAAAAAAAAAAAAAAAAAAAAAACATGGATTCTCTATTCAATATCAATTCGAAAAGTCCTGTATCACTTTTTATGACACTCAAAATTCAAAAAATTATTGAAGCCTGAAATTTAAACAATAATGGTGCTCTCTCAACAAGTGGGGGTCGAATTCACAAACTAAACACGACTCAAAATTTTCTCCATATTTTTCTGAATAAAAAAGTCCTTCGCCACTTTTTTTAAGACTCAAAATCAAATAATATATTCTAGCCAAGAATCTGAGAGATCTGATTGGTTAAAACTTGTTACCCGAATATCTTTCTAGATTTTAAAATTTGTGAAATGTGGTAAAGGACTTTTCGTCTCAGAAAAATATGAAGGATATTTTGGGTGAAATATCGGTTTGCGAATTTGACCTCTGCTTGTTGAGAAAGCGCAATTATTGTTTAAATTTTAGGCTTCAATAACTTATTAAATTTTGAGTTTTACAAAAAGTAGTACTGGACTTTTCGACTTGAAATTGAATAAGGAATTCATGGTTTCTTTTGTATATAAGACTTTGGGACACCCTGTATATCCTATAATAAAGAAAATCAAATGTTCCAGAAGACAATTATGTAAATATTCACTCCACACTTGTTTTGCATATCAAAAAAATAAATTTAAGCATTTCGAACAAGAAACTAAAAAAACAAAAATAAATGCAAAAAAGAAGAAAAAAATTCGGTGAATATCCCATAGAATGGCCCATGAACATAAGTTTGAAAAAATTTACTTATACGATACTAGCAATGTATTTGTTATATAATATGTTACTTTACATGTATTCAAATACATGTATCCCCGTAGTGCATTTTTTTGAGATACTCAATTACAAGTAGTTAAATGTTCATGATTAGATTATTACAAGTATTTTGTAATCCAAAAGTAATTAATTACCAAAAATATTATTAATGCCCATCTCTGCTATTATATTATGGTAATTTAGTTACAAATGCTTGAAATTTGAAAAAAAGATTCATTTTGCGACTTAATAGTTAAAAAAAATATTTTCGGAATAATTCTTGATTAATTTTTAGCTAATTATTAATTAATTGATTCTTCATTTTTTCTTGAATAGTTCTGAATTCATTCTTGATTGATTGATAATTTATTCTTGATAATTCTTGATGATAATTAACATTTAAATGATTGGCACTATTTTTATAAAAAAAACTAACTAATAGTTTTTTTCTGTATGAAACTTAGAAACTAAGCTTATTCAGTTTATAAAATGTTCAAAAGAACATCGTAAATAGTTCTATGAATTTGATAGAATTTTGAATAATTGTAGAAACCTTCAATAAAATCTTCATAATTTTTTAAAACTTCTAGTACAAAAGAAAATAATTATTAGTTGACAATATGCGTTGCTAATAATGAAAATGTTGAATAACTTTTTAATATTAATAATAATAATAATAATAATAATAATAATAATAATAATAATAATAATAATAATAATAATAATAATAATAATAATAACAATAATAATAATAATAATAATAATAATCGTAATCATAATCAAAAGAAAGCAATATAATTTTTTTATTTAATTAGTTGGAATATGTAAAACGTATAAAAATGATGTTGAAAACTGTTATTTAACAAAACATTATGTAACCTATGAAAATAAGTATAAAATCGAGGCAAACAATTAAAATTTCAATAAATTTCTAAACATTTGAGTATAATTTCTTTGTTTGGAATTTTCATACTAAAATCCGTATATGATCAGTTATCATTTCGAATAAATTTGTGAACAAACTCTTGAGTCGTGAACCATTTACTAAATTAAGTCATACCTGAAAACATTCTTTAAACACCAAAAATTTTATAAAATCTATTCTGAAATCTTCATAATGCCTTATATTATATTATATTATATATATTATATATATGATTTTATAAAATACAGATTATGATTTTATATGATCATATATTTCAATATGAGATTTGAATATATGATAATTTTTATTCTCATAATTATTATTATTATTGATGTATAACATTTAGATAAACTAATTTATTATATATTATTATATACAATATTATCCTATATGATCTTGTAAAACTTGGAAAATCCACTATGAAATCCTAATTATTATTATTTAAATTAAGATGCACTGTCAAAAAAATTTGTAATTTCAAATATCTTTTAGAGACTTTCCCTTAAAATCGTGTTTGAAATTTCATGGACATGTATATGAAAAGGATTTCACAGAAATTCAATTTAAATTTGTTGTTTTCATATTTGATATATTAATTTGAAATTGTTTTAATATAATTAATTTAATTTCAAGACACTAGATGTTTGAATATTTTAAAATATCTTTTGCGTATTATAAATTATACAATATAATTTTTGTTATACGATATATAACTCACATTACTTTCGAGAAGTTGTGAATTAAAGGTTCTGTACTTGGGTAAAAGGAGAAAATATGGAGTATCTTTCGAGAGAGGTGGCTGAGAGACAGAGGGAAGGAGTGCGACCTCGCGAGTATTATCTTGTCATGGATAACGACACCCCGGTGGCATCCTATAGCCATCATCAATTATGAATCCTGAAAACCCATCTTCGCCAGCAATCACGAAAATCGCCGATCTCAAGCTTTCCGATCCTCGCCCGAGACGTCTCATTATGATCATTAACACAACATCGCTGAATATACTTTCGAGTTTCTCTTATCTCAACGATCCTCGAATTTTCTATCGTTCATTCACTCCAGTGAACTCGCGAGATGATCAAAGCTATAATTTGATACAAACTACTAATGATGACATAAAAGTTCAGTTCCCATGTTGCGTGAGTAAAAATGACAACGTTCTGCATGATTTGCAACTTTGGAAAATTCATTCTACAAAGTGTTACCATAAAATCAAATGATTGAAATCAAAGTTTTAACATCAAAAAATGAAACATCTTCTTCAATGACACAAAATTTAAAGTTTTCAAAATTACAAAAAGATTGCTGGAAAAATAAATAGCAAAAGAGTCACGAATTTGTTTGATTGAGTCACTCGAATTTTTCTCTGGTCTCGGGCAGGAAAAATACAAACAAATCAATTTAAGTTTGAATGGAGATACAACCGACAGAGTCTACAAATTTTGCAATTGAAAACAATTAAATGGCTAACTCGGTGCCTTCGACTTTTACCCCGAACAGTAATTGTCCACGGACTTGAATTGCTTGTACTCTGCAACTTCTCATTTCCTGTTTTTCGTTTTCCAATCACCGGAGATTGGGAAACGTTGCAATCTTTCGCATTTGCGTCTTTCTGCTTCGTGTGCTTTTTTTTCTGATTTGCGAATTTTCTTGTGTTTGTTGTATCTGGTCTCCGGAAAATAAAGAAATATTTCTGTTATAAATAGTATGGGAAATGTTCTATACAAGGACAAAAGGAAGGAAAATTAAATATATTGTTAAAGAGATTCATATACACTGAGTAAGATTTTAAGATATATACTTATTTTAGAAAATGATGGATCAGAGGTAGGTTTTTTTTACCAACTTTATTTTGTAAATTAAATAATTAGAAGTATGACATTGAAATTTGTTCTTTATTGTTATAGAGATAAAAAACTTGCACTTGCACTGATAAAATATCTTTTACTTTCTGCCATATATATTGTAAAAAGTACAATATTAATTTATTAATTTTTACAATATCATTGTAGTTTTTACAATAATATTGTAAAAACTGCAATATTTATATTACTTATTACAATATTATACAGTAAAACCACTATTAATGTACAAATTACAATATGTGTGCCAGTTTTTACTGTATAACTTCGGAAAATTTAGAATCTTAAAATGCGAATTCCACTATACAAACTGTAATTTTTACCATACATGGCGAAAAAAATGAACTACGGTACTTTTATCAAGGTTTTTCGAGAACTGTATTATATTACAATATGATGCACTAGAAACCTAGAAAGTATACAAAAATATTGCAAAAAGAACCTATACAGATCTGCATACTGAAAAAGCTGTATGGAATTTTCAATAATCTGGATTCAAAGGAATTACAATATGATATTGCAAAAATACAATAAGTATATTAGATAACGAAATATGCAGAGGAGTTTTTACAACAAAATATATCTATAACTACAATATCATTTGAAAATATTTACAATATGTTATTTCAAAAACTGATATATTATCTATCAAAAAGTACAGTATTTCAGAGTGACTCCCGTTTGCTATACAGTATTGTTATAATTACTATATTTTTTTCTCAGTGTGAGATAACATTATAATTAGAAAAAATCTTCCAAATTTACAGTTTAGATCTAGTCACTTCAATTACGAACTGACAAATTATGACGTAGAAATTTTCTTTTTTTTTTTAACTTCCTAAAAATATCATTGTCGAATTTAGAAAATTGAGGCAAACGTATAAAATACATTTTCGCTCGATGAAATCGATTGCCTTTCATTTTGCATTCATTTTTTTCCATCGAAGTAAGCAACAATCATTAAAGTTCAAAATTTGGGTAATTTCTTGAAAGTTTCGAAATAACAATAGAAGACGAAAGTTGTAAGATAACAGAATTTGATCTTAGGACCACAAAAAGTTTTTCTCCAAAAAGGTGTTTTTCGCTCTAGAAAGATGGAAAGGGAAAGATTTAATTCAAAAATTCAATTATTTTATAGTTTTTATGATCATTTTTCGTGAATTAATATTTTTCTGTTATTATTCACTAGGTTCGTAATTTATTCATAATCAGAAGAGGATATCTATAAACATCTGTTCATGGCTATTATTCAATTAATTATTAATCTACGTTGCAATACCTTTTTACATGTTTATTGCTAATCATGTAAGAACATGTTAATTTTCTTACCTGTATGAATAATTACAAAAATTAGTCCCATGTTCTATTAGAAACCAGTGAATGTATTCAAAAATCCACTAATTTATATTACTTTTGTAGAAAAAAATCTTGATCAACTGTTTTTTACTGAGCTACTTTAATTTATAAAAGCTTGTATTATAGTAGGTTACATTCAAAAAATAATTAAATGTTTTATTACTTCGGAAAATTTGCTATACACTTCATTTTAGAAAATTGTTTTATATAAGCGATTAAGTATGGCATAATATTCTTATTAAATTATTTAATCATCATTTTACTCTGCCAGATTCAAAGATATTTTTTAAAAAATTTATATAGCAAGAATGACACATACTTGATCTTATCAAATTAAAAACAGGAAAGCAGAGTTGCAGTAAATTGATTTACGTTTCGTACCCCAACCCCGCAAAAGATGTAATTATAATGTGAGGAAGCAAATCGTGTTGCCTGGTGTAAGGGTTGAACTCACCGAGAATATCCAATGCTTACACAGAAAATCCGGTAGTGACGAACATGTAAAGGCATACTTATGACAGTAGTCGTTTTTCGATGAAAGCTTTCAAAATAAAATAGTGAAAGTAACAATAAATAATGTTTTTTTCATAGTAAATAGTGATATATTTCCAAACCAAAAAGAAAATTTGTGGATTGCTTCTATTCCAAATTATAAATTTACGTAATGAATAGCTTCATTTAAAATTTTTGTTGTTTAAATTACAATTACTGTACTTCACTCCAACATGTTGGGATTTGAAAATCGAATGATTTAGAAATCTTAATTAGGAAAATATTGGGTTCATTGCAAATCTATTGTTGTTAAATTTTCCTCTGATTTACTTTGGTAACGGAAACACAATGATTTTTATGATGAAAAAGATCTATGATATATGCATTAGGTTTTTGAATACAAAACGAAATTCCTCTGCTGTAAAAATTGGCTCAACAATTATGTTTTTAACGATGTATTTTTTAGTATACTCAATTCATGAAAATGTCTGAAGAAGTTACAAATTCATGGTACTGGAATTCAAATTTTCAAATCTTAAGGTCAAAAATCCTTTTTCAAAACCTCTCTATATGCATTAAAAAAATCAGTGAATAATTCAGGTTTTGATATACTTTTTCCTTTGTTTATTTAGTGTTTTTTATTTCTTGCTGAAAAAAAAGACAAATGAAGCGTCTTTTTTCTATTGTTTTTGTTATGCAATGAAGCTTTTCAAACCTACTAATTAATTTCCGTATTGACTCGTAAAAAAAATTGAATCAATATTATTATTTAGAATAGATTATTGAAATGAGAATAAATCAATGCTAGGTAGAAAAAAAAACATGAAAACATGTATTTCTGAATTATGAGGATTTTATAACATGCTCAATTTTTTTCGTATATAAACCCATAACAAATTTTCTATCATTGAATTATTTTCAAAATCGATCTAAAAATGATAAAGTTAGGTGCAAAAAGAAAAAAATGTCGGTTTGGCAACTATTCTGACATTTAGTAATAATAATCAGTGGAAAGAAATTTTATTATTTGATTATTTTTCGACATATCAGTGTATTTCATTTGCAATTCTGAAAATCGTCTGACGAATATAATAATTAATACTACGCTATATTGTTACAGTATGAAATTTTATTTCTCTCATTAGTCTCATTTGTCCTAAATTTTTTCAATAAGAAGAGTAATAACGAAAAACTTAATTGACATATCCAAGAATTTTAAACATTTCAGGTTCATGATTTTGAAAGTTTATTTCATTTTTCTTCTATTTCATTATATAATGGGAAAATTATAGAAAAATTCAGGCATGAAGAATTTCTTTGCAGGATCTTCTTTTCTTATTTATAATCAATGAATAATGAAAATTTGTTTGAAACTAGTTACATTTGATGCATATATTAATCGTATGATATTTGACCTATAATATTTTACATTTTACGTATAACTGTTAGTATAGTTTACGTATGATGTTCAAAATATAATGCTTTATATTTGACATATAATTTGACGTATAATTTACATACAATATTTTACATATAATCGTATAATATTCTATCTCCAAGAAATGGTGAAGTAAAATATATATATTTTTTTTTCCATCCCAGTCCTGATCGAATTTTAAAACTCGTAGTCGAGATAAGCTCAACCCTGTGAAACTCAAGGGTAAAAAAGTCACCCCAACCATCGATGTTATAGTATCAAGGGATGTTCTGTCTTATCGGCGACTTTTTTTTGAGAAGATTGTTTTCTTTTCCACCACTAGATTGTTCACATGTTGTAGAAACTTTTGAAAAATTTGGGAAGTACTTTTCTTTTTTTTCTGCATTGCTACTTTAACCCTTTTTCAAGAACTTTAGATTTTAATGACAATTTTACTCGATCAAAAACGATTTTGACAAACTGTGCATTTTTTTCTGGATAGATGAAATTAGAAAAATACTCTGTTAAATGAAAATGTTTTTTAATATAGCAACAACTATTGCAGAAAAGAATACTTGAAAGGTTGAAATATATTTTGTTCCATAAAAATGAAATACATGTGAATTTTTGTATACAATGTATGCTGAAATTGTATAAAAAATGTGTAATATACGAATATTATTATAAGGACACATTGTTATTTTAATGTAAACTGTATTCCTTCTTCGTCTTGAAATTCAGAACATATAGAACGAAAATTTTGAAGTGAAATTGATGAAAAAATGTGAAAGTTAAAGAAGTTTCAGTTTAGACTAGAAATATTAATTATAATTAAATAAAATTTCTATATTTATATGCTCTCAATAATGATTCGAAGGCTTTTACATTAAAAAATGCAAGATGAATAAATTAACAAATAAAGATACCTTCAGAAATAAGAACTGTTTTGTGGAAACAAAAAATCTTCGAAGCATCGTGAATAATGAAAACCAGTAAAAAAAATTTTGAATTTGAACAGTTCAGTATGTATTATGTTGAATCAAAATATTCCAATTTCGTGATAAGAAACTATATTTAATAATAAAGTTAAAAATCTTTTTACTGTTTTTAATAGAAAATTTTTATCTATAAGCGATATTTTTTTTTTTTTTTAATTATCTAATGGAACAGAAAAGAAACTTTCGAAACGTTAAAAAGATGAATTAAAAATTTTTTTTTCATTATATATATATCAAAGAAGCATACAAAGGAAAGAGTGGTAAAAATTCTTGACTCTTTTTGCCACCATGTTGAAAAAAGATTTGAAATTTAGAACATCTTTTTTAGACTTTCTCTTTAAATCGTGTTTGAAATTTTATGGACACGTATATGAAAACGAAAGTGTCAACGTTTCCACCCCATTTAGGTCCTTATCAAGACCTCTTACACATCAATAATAATCAAATAAACAATACCGTCGTACTAAATACAATATGTAAAATTTATAACAATCACACTTACATTAGTATTAGATGGAATTTCCTTTTTTTTTTTTTTGAACAGTACAATCAGAATCATCAGTACTCTGATTGTACTGTTCAAAAAAAAAAAAGGAAATTCTATCTAATACTAATGTAAGTGTGATTGTTATAAATTTTACATATTGTATTTAGTACGAAGGTATTGTTTATTTGATTATTATTGATGTGTAATAGGTCTTGATAAGGACCTAAATGGGGTTAAAACGTTGACATTTGGAATAAAAGAGAGAAAATTTGACTGGGAGATCGACAAACTGATTTGTTTCATTGAATAGTTTAACCCAATGATATACACAGTTCATCTATAGATAGATCATATCACAATATATATGAAAAGGATTTCAAAGAAATTTATATCAAATGTATTCTTTTCGTATCTGATATATTAATTTCAATATTTTTTTTTATCATTAATTTTATTTTAAGACACTACATGTTTGAATATTTTAAAATAATCTTTAGCATGTTATCAAATACACAGTATAATTTTTGTTATACAATTTATTTTTCATACAATATAAATATTAATCTCAATCTAATGGCTGTTGATAAATTAGAGAAAATCTGCTTAAAAAAAATTTATTATGTCGAAATCCACTTGAATTTAAAAAAGTTTGTATACACATTTCCAATAAAAAATCATCTGAAGGTTAAATGATTCTAATGTCTGCTTTATATTAAATAAAAACTGCGATTTCATATAAGGTTTATAATTTTCATAGACAGTGTATAATTTTCATAGTTTCATTGATAACTTTAATAGAAAATTTAATAGATAGTTACGGAAATCTGCTTCAAAGACAGTCTCTTAAATTTAATAAAGAAATTTCTGAGAGTGCACAGTAGACAAGAAATCGATAGATTATTTGAAATAATTGCATAATTATTGCACTGTAAAAATTTCAAAATCATGAATTCAATAACAAGAATAAAAAAAATGCATTTTCTGCCTTTTTTCACAATTATATTCTCAAATAATAATTGATTATGTTTTACTACGCTTTCAACAATTTCAAACGCTCTCACAACGTCCACTTCAAATGAAAAATTTTCAAAAAAAAACATGATCCTTCTTTACGGGAAATTGATCAAAAGATATACTTTACTTAGCTCGTAAAAATCTGTGATTGGAGGACGAACTGTAAAAGCAGACTCCACGCTTGCGATCGATATTACGACCTTATCTCTCGTCAATCGTTGGGCAAAATATGATACCCATATGCTAATAACTCACGCATGGCTTGGCGGGAAAAAATAGGAAGAGCCGCTCCATCCCCGGACTGGTTTAACCACATCGCATTACCGATTACATTATACCCGCAACGCCGAAAAGAATGGTCGGGCCTTGAATTGCACATCGTTCAGCTCGTTAATGCAGCTTATTATCGCAATCGCAGTTCACGAACCGAACAGTTTTTTTGCCACAAACGTCCTTCAATTTGACGTGTTATTTTGTATGATTATTTCAAAAACTACTGTAAATGTACGTTCATCTTTTTCAAATCGTAAAAATTAAAAATAATATAACGAAACAACGTTACGAACGAAAAAAAATTATTCAAAAGAAATTTACAAGTCAGAGACAGAGTTGATTTCTTTTATTTTTATGTTTTTTTTTTTTTTGGGAATATAAAATAATATCTTGACTATTCTCAAAAAATCCATTATAGAACAGATGGAAATAATAAAATTTCTTCAAATGATTTCTCATAATTATTTTATTAGACACGTAACGTCAAATGAAATGATTTTGAAAAGGAGACTTGATTCCTAATCATTTATTTAAATTATTTTACCTTTGAATCAACTTTATTATATTCAAAAATTTAGATTACGTAACGTCTACCAAAAAAAAAAAAAAAAATGCGTAAAAAGGGTCGAGAGAAAAATCGGTTTGTGTGTGCTTTTGCGATTGTTGTGTCCGATCTAATCAGATACCGGTTCGTTTCATTCGACCGCGGGAGTATAAAAGCGAACTTACCTACCCTTTGAATATGATGGGACCTAATGAAGTCATTCAACAGGATTATGTGTACTTTCTGTGTATAAATTCTGTGGTTTTTGCAAGTTTCATTTTTAGTTATTGGTTATGTTTTTATTGATAACATTGATAATCAATATTTTAGACGAAAAGAAGAGAAAATAATGAATTGTGGATACAGTGAAGGTGAAAAGTAAAGTAGAAATGTATAAGTTTTATATCTGGTTAATATAATATATATTATTTGTGGAACACAAAGTAATCTGTGAAAGTCACAAGTTCAAAATTTTCTGAAATTTCTTTGAACGACTTCTGTCCATTTGTCAAAAATTGACAGAAACAAAAATTCACGAAAATTTTAGAATATACAAAGAAGCGAGGTAAATATATGAATGAAAAATACATCAAACGCTTGAAATTAAATAAGCAATTTTTTCATTTCTAAACTATATTTTTAATTTCTTGATCATAATATATAAATGTTTTAATTTTCTTTTCATATTACGTGGGTTGAATAAATATTCATAAGATAGTTAAATTATCGAGATATATTTCTACAGTAATACAAAATTTTTTTATACATTTTTTATATCAAAATTTTACGAAAGCTCTGAGGGAAGTATGAACTTTATTATTCTCTGGGAACGAAACTTCTCGAACAGTTATAAAAAATTCTGATTTCGTCACATCGAAATCACCTCAAAGTTAGATGTCATTGAATTATAAATGTTTCTGAACTATTGCAAATCTCGATAATTTTACTTCAACGTTTCTAAAAATAATTTTTCGTTTAAGATACCTTTAATGTACATTTCCATGCAAATATATGAACTTTTTATCTTTTGAAATTAAAAAATAATGACATTCTTATACGAGATAAATGTTTTGTTCGAACTTTCGAAGTAATTTACTCCGAACAAAGAAAAAACTTATTTTTCTTATCAGCATTTTTCATTGTATCTGCTTCTTCCTTAGAATATCAGTCTGTTCAAACTGGTTCTTTATTCAAGAAAGAAAAAACAAGTTTTTCTAATTTTTGTACCCAGATCATACACATTGTCAGTTTTCTGAGGGCAACTGCTAAAGATTCTTCATCCTTCGAAATAAACCTCAAACTTCATGATGAATTCAAATTTAGTACTTTTTACAATGTGCATCGCTGTGATTCTACCTGCAGTAATATTTGCCGAACCTGACTGCATCTGGTCAGACTGTTTTCCCTCACGATTAAGTAATCATGTTTGTGAATTATTTGACGAAAATTATGTTTCGTATAAATGGCGAAGCTGTATAAATAGTTGTGGATGTTCTGGTAGACAGGATTATTGCTGCAAACAACAGTAAGTTACTATTTATTTTTCATAGTTATATAATATAATATATTATATAACTATACATATTATGTATTACTTTTATCACCTTACTTTCAAAGCATGAAAATGATTCACGTTGTACTGAAGACCAAATGAAGAACGAGAATACAGCTGTTACGAAAATATTTATAAAAAATTATAGTTATTATAAATATTGCTTTATGAGTATTTCGTTTTTGAATCATTGTTATATCAGTGCAACGTGTGAAAAAAAAATAAATATCTTTATGAATTTTATAAAAAGTTGATAAAGGTGTTTTATTTGTTAAAAATATACTAGTCACATTATTTAAGGTGCTCTTCAGGCGCGTAGGTAGAGGGGGTTTTTGGGAGTTTAAACCCCTCCCGAAATTCTGATAAAATCAATTAATATTTCATGTGAAAATGAAAAAAAAGTTACATCGATAAACAATAAAACTATAAGTCACAAAATAATGCATGCAAACGTTAAAAGTATATATTTAATAAAAAAGTAAAAAATATCGAAACGTAGAATTACGTAGAAAATATGAATTATAAAAATTGTTGCAACCCAGTGAATAAGCAAGAAAAATTAAAATTTACAGAAATACTAAGAATTCACGAAACTTTGAATCTTAGATCATCAAATTCTGGAAATATATATATAATCCATATAAAAGTATTAAAAATCTTTCGATTTGTACAAACTCTAAAAGAGTAATTAAAGTAATTGAATTCTATGAAAAAACTGTTTTCTGAAAAATCTCGACAAATGCCTCTAGAATCTTTAAATTTTGGGATTCTAGAGCATCAAATTCTAAATATAGTATAAATCTATAAACATTCCAGAAAACGCAACAAAATCTCTTATATATTTCAAAATACGAAAAAATATTAACGATACAATACATAAAAAATCTATGTACATGTGATTTTATCATTAATTCTTGAATTACTGAGAATTAATCGAATTTCGATTTTAAAGCATCAAGTTTTTCAAATCTCTGTAGCAATCTACAGAAATAAAAGTAGCCTATAAAAATACAAAGAAATACTCCAGAGTTTCGTATATTATACTAGAAAAATGTGATAAATAAGTTTACTAGTCTGAAAATATACTCGTTTACGAACTTACGAGCTCACTAGATTACTAGCTTACTAGTTCACTAGCTCACTAGTTTTTTATTTAACTAGCTTACTGGTTTACTAGCTTACTAGTTTACCAGTTTACTGTAACAAATTTGACAAGTTTACTAGTTTAAAAATTAACTAATTTACTTGTTCACAAGTTTGACAGTTTACTATTTTTCTTATTCACTTGTTTACTATTTTACAATTTGCAAATTTCAGTAGTTTACTAGCTAACTAGTTTGCTAATTTACTCTTTTTCTGGCCCACTAATTTACTAAAAATCTTTCAATACATACAAGTTATGTGGATATAATTTGCTTATAAGTCTATAAAACTTTCTCTCCCTGAAGCATATTTATTATTATAATACTATAATTATTTATAATTTTATAATTATTCTAGAAATTCATATAGAAAACAGAAAAAGTACATCCAATTTAATTGAAACAATATATACGATTAAACATACTCATAATTGTAAAAATACTATAAAAAAGTGGATAAAAGTGTTGAAAATCTTCATGAAAGAAACTGTCGTCTGAAAAATCAATAAAAATTCTTAAACTCGTTGAAATTTTCCATACTATAGCATCAACTTCTAAAAATCTACTGAGTGATCCATAGAAATATTAGAAATATATAAAAATAACAGAAAATACCATGGAATTTGATGAATAATACATATACCATACGAAAATAATATACATTTTTCATGTACCTTTTATCTGTGTGGTTGAAATTTGCAAAAAAATCAATTCAAATATATCAATTGTTAAGAAGTTTGATTCCGAGAGCATCAAACTTCAGAAAGCTCCATAAAAACTCATATTTCTCAGTATTAGATAATTGTTAAAGTAGTATAAATACAAAATGTATTAATGAAAAAAATTAAAACCTCAGTTACTAGTTGAAAATCATACAAATCGAATTTCATTACATATTTACGAATATGAAAAAAGTGCAACTCTGGTTTGCAAAAGTTATGTAACTCATAAATTCCAGAATGTAAAATATTTGAAAATCGCTCTCTTGCAAACATATTGTCAAGTAATAAAAATTATGAAATACCATAGTAAAAATATGTTTAGAAAAACCCCTCCCGAAAATTTGTCTGCCTACGCTCCTGGTGCTCATTAATAATTGTAATTACTAAAATCCTTTGGTTTTACTTGAATTTGCGTAATTTTTCCATCTCGACAAATAGAAAAATTACTTAATAAAAATAGGTAATAATGAACAGTTTATTGTCAAAACTGTTAAAACTGAAATCAAAAAAGTCTAAGAACATTTACGAATTGATAAATTATCCCGAGTGTTGTAACTAACAAATTATCTTTCAATGCTTTTGACCGAATGCATAATTTATTAGTTTAAAGACTTATATACTGTGCACGACTGTAACTAAGAAAAAAAATAAACTTCAGAATAAAGAGACAATTTTTTTTCGAGAATTTTTATTTATTTTTCAAAGGTTAATGTCAGTTATAAAGTTTTAAAAATTTCCTGAGTAAGTACTACTTAATATTAACATAAAATTTTCAAAAGTATTCATTGTATAACAGAATACTGCTATATGAGTCAGGAAATTCCTTAGTATAACTAAATACTCATAAGATACTATAAAAAAACTTTAAAAAAAGGTCAAGAGATAGATTGTGCCAATTTTCATTAATTAAAGTTTTACTTATTGTAACTATTCAGTATCGTACAGCACTTTTATCGTAAGATTGGCAATTACAGTAATAAAATCTTAACTTTTTGAAAGAGAAAAAATCAAAATATACTATCTATACGTATACGTAAGATAATTAAATTATCGAGAACCATTTCTACAGTAATAATAATTTTTCATATCGAAATTTGGCAAAAGCTCTGAGGAAAGTATGAAATTCATCATTCTCTGGGAAATTTAAAAGAAATCCCGATTTCGTGACTTCAAAATCATCTCAAAGTTAGATGTCATTGAACCCTAAATTTTGCTTAAATATTGCAAATTTCAATAATAATATTTCAGCATGTCTGAAAATAGTTGTTCTTTGAAAAAATCTTCAACGTAGACTTCCATGCAAAAATATGAACTTTTTATCTTTTGATATTGAAAAATAGTTTCATTTTCATGAGATAATTATTTGGGGTATTTCCGAAGTAATTTCCTTTGAATTATAAGAAGAAATAAATTTTTCTTATCAGTCTTTGAAATTGTATCTGATCGTTTCTCAGACTATAAAACAGTTGAAACTGAAAGAAAAAACGTGTATTCTAAATTTTGTACCGAGATCATACACATTGTCAGTTTTCTGAGAGAAATTTTTGCTAGATTTTTTTTGCTAGTTTCTTCATCGTACGAAGAACCTGAATTTCGATTAATTTCAAACCTCGAACTTCATGATGAATTCGAAATTAATACTTTTTATAATGTGCATCGCTGTGATTTTGCCTGCAGTAGTATTAGCCACACCTGACTGCACTTGGTCAGAATGTTTTTCCCCAAAATTTTGTTATAATGTGTGTAAATTATACGGAGAAAATTATGTTTCCTTTAAATGGCAAAACTGCAGAAGTAGATCTGGACGTTCTGGTAGACAGGATTATTGTTGCGAAAAACGGTGAGTTGATGTTTATTTTTTGTAATTATTTGATATCTAACTTTACATCACCTCAATTCCAGGACATGGAAGTGATTCAATTTGAAGACCAAATGAAGAATGGAAAAACAGCTGCTACAAAAATATTTATGAACAATTATAATTATTATTAAAATTGATTAATGAGTATTTCGTTTTTGAATTATTGTTAGAGTAATACATCGTCTTATAAAGTTGAAAAATATGTCTGTAAAATCAATAATAATAATAAAGGTGTTTTGTTGGACGCTTATATACTAGTGATATTATTTAAGATACTCATCAGTAATATGTACCTATAGTTCGAAACGTATCAAATTAAACAAAAAGGAAAATCGAAAGAATTTTGGGCTTCTCGTCACGTTTAGGATTGCATTAAATACTTTATTAGGAAGCATAAGGTTTGTTGTTTCAACCGAGAATTCTCCAAAAGCAAAATGAAAATTTTATTTCCAGAATACTTGTCTTTTTTATTTTTTCGTTGAATTTTAAACATTTGGAACTTCATACACATTTAGTAATCGAAACTACTAAGAACCTTCGGTTTTTTTTTTTTTGGAAATTTTCTCCCTGTGTCACACTACAAAATCAACAGTATAATAATAAAAATGAGAAATTTTGTTTTAAAACTGTAAAATCTCTTGGAAATAAAAAAAACTTAAAAATTTTATAAACTGTTTAATTGTTACAATCGTTTATACTGCCCTGCTTTTTTTTCATTGCTTTTGACTGATTTCATAACAAATTTATGATTTTCATAACATATATTTAACATAATTAGAACTTCAAAAAATATTAGATTTTAAAGTGTTTTTAAAGTATCTCCTAACAATTTTCATTTATTTTACAAAGACTGATGTCGAAAACAAATTTTTGGAAAATTTCTAAATAATCAATACATAATATTTCTAAAGGAGTGAAAAATTCTTTTGATCAACTAAATATTTCAAAAGTATTCCTAAAAACTTGAAGAAAAAGTTAAAAGATAGATGATGAAATTTTGATTACTTAAGATGATATGAATTGGAAATACTCGAAATCATACAGCACTTATCGTAAAATTGGCAATTACACCTATCCAATTTCTAAAATTTTAAAAAAAGAACTGATATGTTTAAAAAATATTTCTGAATATCCATAAAAGAAGATTTCGATATTTTCGATCTATAGATTCCAGCAAATCATTTTTTTTTTTTTTGGTAATCATAAAGCAGCAATGTTAAAGTTTTGATTTAATTCGACGTGAATTGAATATGTACCACTATTTCCGGTTTTTGAGAATAGTATTTTCAATAGTTAAAGCATTTCAATACCTCTCATTTTCTTACAATCTTAATTTTCTGAAAACTTAAAAACTCTGCAAAATTTCTTACAAAAACCTTAACTTCATTATTTTCTATCATAAGTACAAAACTGTTCCAACAGTATTGCGAAAAAAAAAAATGATTTCATATCCAAACACATTAGGAAATCCAAACACATATGTAAGATATTTAGAGTAACGATTGTTTTCGAGACTAATTTTCCATGTACGTGTCGATAACATGATGACTTTTTTTTTATCAAAGAATGACGACATTTTCATCTAAGTTAATGATACAAAAAATGATGTACGAAAGCACTCCAATTCAACGTAATTCCCACGTGATTTGGTTCAAATAAAAAAAGACTTGATATTTTTTACCAATCTTATGCGATTTTAACTGCTAGTTCAGAATTGACATCACTTCAAACAGTAAAAACTGTTAGAACTTCCTGCATGAAGGAAGAAGGTACTTACTAAAATATATGTGCTTAAATTTTGCACATTGACAATTTTTTTGTAGTACTTATTAGTTCGTACGTCTGACCTGCACTTTCATGATGATTTTGAAAATAGCACTTTTTGTATTGTACATTACTATAGCTCTGACTATTGTGAATCCAGTCCAAACTAATTGCATCTGGACAAAATGTTACCCTTCAACATTTTGTAACGATTTGTGCAAGATATACGGAGAAGAATATATTTCGCATAAGTGGCAACGCTGCACAAGTCACTTTGGACACTTTGGTAAAGAAGAATATTGCTGCAAAAAAACGTAAGTCACTTTATTTTCAATCTTATTGTTTAAAATCTAATTCTTTTAACTTATTTTTCAGAGAATAGATGCAAATCGCGTGTTACTTAAGACCTAAGCGAAGAATGAAAGAACAATTGCCAAGAGATAACTTGTGTATATTTATCATCAATGTATAAATATTTTGTTAAAATAATTAATAATTTTGTCTTCCCCCTTGCAAAAACGAAAAAAATGGAAATAAAATTATAATGAAAATTTTAGGGCGTTTGGTTACATCCTAGTATACAAGCTACATTATTTACTCGTACCATATGTTTGAACAACTCCTTTATTTCAACGATAAGTGAAAATTGTAATATTTTTCTATACTATAAAAAAATAAACAGAGGAAACGTGAATTATTTAAAACAGAATAAAAACGAAATAAGAAAAATAAGAAAAAAATATTGTACACATAATAACCATTCAAGTTTGTCGATATAAGTTGATACAAGTTCAAGTAAGCAAAATAAAGTCACGAGAAACGTACAAGTTTATTGTTTTGAGTTCATTCTAATATTCTTAGAAATGTTCAGACTCTCGAGTAAAAATTGTTTCTAGAACTTATTTGATAACTATTGTTTGGTTCAACAACTTTTGAATGTGAAGAACTTCTTTCAAACTCAGAGAATTTTAAAGAATGTTCTATGTTAGAAAATCAAAAGTTGGAATACTGTCATTACTAATATCAATCTTTCAATATTTAATTCATATTATAGCTATTTCAAATGAATATCATTTAGAGTAAAAGTCGTGATTTATGTTACAAAATTTGTAATTCTAGAAAATGAACCGATTCATCCGAAAAATTTTTTGATTTTCTAAAACAGAAGTTTGAAAATTCCAATATATACGTCCTCTAAAAATGTTTCCATAAAATATTTGATGACAAAGTAGCAGTATTTAAATTGTAACTTTTTTCGACTAGATGAAATAAATGCTGGATCATTTTTTTGTCAAAAACTATTCTTTCACAGTAATTAAAGAATCTCGATGTTTCTTATTTTTAAATAAAAATTTGAAAAAAAAAGTATTTAAACTCTGTAAAAGCTCACATGAAAATAAAAAACGTGTATTTTCCTGAATAAAAAATTACTGAAAAAATAATACAAAACTGAATTCTTATTTTCAGCAGAATACGATTTCGTAAAATTCTAAATATTGCCTTATTATATTGATTTCAAATTACCATATGAGGACATCCGTAGTCATTATTATTGGCGAAAACGATTTCCAAGAAATATTTTTATTCGAAGTAATGAATTTCTTTTTCTTTAAAATAAAAGAATGATAATATTTCCCGGTAAGATAACAATACTATCGTTTTGGGAAATAATTGTGTGACTCGAATGCACTCTCAGTTTGATTACTGAATATTTCATCCTTCTTTTTTTGTTTTCCGCTTTAACAATGTAACAGTAAATACTTTTTTTTTCATGATGAGAAAAATACAATTTTAGTAACAAAAATAATTGATTAGTACGGTAAAAATGATTAAATTTTGATGACTGATCGCGAAGTTCGACCAAAAAGAATAAGAATTAGACGCTCTCTAGGAAAAAATGGGAGAAAAATACAACTTCGTATACTTTAGCAAAATTTTGACTCTTTTACCTAAAAAAAAAAGTTCCATCGGAGGAGGAAAATTTAATGAATTTCGAAACAAAAACATTGCATTTCTGGCAATTTGAAGAAATAATAACTTATTCTATACAAATTTATTTATAAAACTGCAAAAAATTTTACACATCAAAAGAATATATATCTTCGAACTGTGGAATATGTTTGAAAATATTTTCTCGAGCGCTGATCACAGAAAGTTTCAGTTCCAAATGATAAAATTCGACAAAATTATTAAAAAAAAAAACTCATTGAATTTGAAACATGATGTTTAAATTTTCATTTTATTGAACGTGATCTAAAGAAATATTGAATGACTTAATGATAAATATTCTCATAGCAATGCTCAAATATTGACGTTCATAATTTGATCAAAATTTGATGCATGTATAAACCAAACACTGCAGAACCTTTCACAAAAATCCAAATCTCTTTATTTTCTCAGTGAAAAACTTCTTCAGCAGAATCCTTTCTTAAAATGATAAACTGAATTTTGTGACAAGTGAAGGTTGCTGCATTAATTTTATCCTTTGGGAACGCATAAAATTGGCTGAAATTCGATTTTGTAAACAAACTGAAAATTATTGCTAAGTTACTATGAAATTGGGCAGTGATCAATCAATAAATGAAAAAAACATGACGTCACGATGCTCGGTTTTCCTTCAATTTTGTGAGTAAGTATGGAAAAATGGCATGCTATTGTTTATGTTTGCATTATCAAATTTTGAGGCTATAGATTCCGCGGCTCACATTGGATGAAATATCATCTTCGAAAATTTTTTGTGATAAAAAAAATACAATATGTAATACTTTAGAAAAAAAAATATATAAAATGATGAGTTATTATGGCTGTTTTTTTCAGAAAAACCCAAACTTTCATGTTTGTTAACTTTTCGAAATTTTTAAAATAATGCTCAGCAATACGTAGTGTTTCGATTTGTTGCATTTTTATAATTTTTTTCCTCATGTCATTCATTTCAAAATTAACATCAAAGTAGAGAAAAAATTTCTTTTTACCAGATAAGATAATTCAAAAAATTGAATGTACGAAATTTTGTAAACCAACACTTAAAATTAAATGATACGCGATTCATAAGAAATCTTTTCAGATACATCTCTGAGAAAAGTTGAGTATTGTTTTCCTTACTGATATTGAAAAATGATGAAATATTTATAGATGATACTAAATTGAATCCGGTTTCGAAGAGTTCAAAGTAATTTGGTTGCCATAAAACATAACAACATCCTTTGTGATAAGCCACTTGCAACTTTATCTGCCAGTTTGTCAGAATCTACTTAAAATTAAAAGATTGTTACTTCCTGAAATAACAAATGAGCTTCATAAAATCTGTGCATAAATTGTGAAAATCGTCACTTTCTGCAAAGTCATTGACATATTCTACATCATAGGTAAAAACTTGACTCAAGCTCGAATTTCAACCTTCATGATGAATATAAAATTGATTTTTTTTCGTGATGTGCATTGCAATGGCTTTTACAGTTGTGATTTCAGTCAAACCTAACTGCTTGTGTACAAAATGTTTACCATCGAAGTCCGGTAATTATTTATGCCGTACAATAGGAGAGGATTATGTTTCGTATAAATGGCAGTGATGCACTAAAATCTCGGATTTTCCGGTAGACAGGATTATTGCTGCAAGCAATGGTAGGTTATTGTTTATTAAATCTTCTTGTTCGGAATTTCAGTAAAGTTATTCAAAAATTTTTACAGAATATAAGTGCGATCCGTATGGGACAGAAGATCAAAGGGAAGAAAGAAAACAACAGCTGCTTCGAGAATATTTCTGTGTATAAGTTACTATCAATTTAAGAAAATTTTGCAAACTAATCGTTGTTCGTTACATCTGTCTGATACAAAAAATTACGAACAACTATTTTGATTATTTGTAAACGTGTTATCTTGAATTCTCGAACTTTATACCAGAGAATCCGGAGCTACGAAATTCGTTCCAGAATGAACGATTCTTCTATTCTTTTTACTAAAATTTCAAACATTGATATTCTGGATTCCATCATGAAAATTCTAGTGCTTGATATCATATAATGCAATCTTCCACAAATACCTATTCTAGAATTCAGAGTTATGTTCAAATCAAAAAATCAACAAAATAACATGAGTCATCACCAACTTGCACAAGACAAAAATCACCCCAACAAGCTGACACCAATATCTTCTCCAATATCAAACTTCATACTACTTTTTGCGTCTCAGCAGCGAATGGCAACAAATTTCCAAGGTAAAAAACACTGCCACTTAAAGTGTAATGCATGACATTGTATAAGATCTACGTCAGTCTCATCGATAAGGAAGAATTCGATTCCACGAAATTGGCATCCGGCTCCTACGCGACTGATAATACGGATTTCTCGTCGACGAGGTCCTGGAAGGTCCTCGACCCTCAGGATCTCTTCCACGGCCGAATCCCGCGGTTTCCGCCTAAGAAATAAATCTCCGGCTGCGGGCTCTATATCACCGGGCTGGCAAGCAATTTGGGCCCCGGCGATAACTCATACGTGCATCGATAGTGCGCCGGATATATATGCATAATATATTATGTATGTATGTACATACGCGGATAAGGGAAACGAGGGGAAAGGGGGTGGCCTTAATATATAGACGAGCTCTTCCCTATTCGCGAATCTATCTCAAGAGGGCCAATAGGACGCCAATGGAGCGAGCTCTAACGATTTGCAAATTTCATGCTCTACGAGAGCAGTCGAGTACTTATGATGTTAAGAATGAAGATGAGGAAAGAATTGGTTTTAAATGACTGGTGGCGATGTTACTAGAGATACAGATGGTACTGTAAGAGGGCTAAACAAATTTATCGACAAGACTGAAAACAAATGCCTATTCTGCTTGTAAATAACTAGATTTACCATTACGGACTCTTGGTTTTCCAATTGAAAATTGAACTTGAATTGTGAACATTGTGAATCATGGAACAATTCTTAACTCGCAGCCAACTTCAGAGAGTTACACAAGATGGCCGCCACCATGATGCCATCTCCTTTTTCTATTAAGAATTATACAATTTTATCATTATTTCAGAAATAATCATAATAAAAAACGTGAATGGTTAGACAGCAAATAAATACGATATTGATGTTTATTTTGCTTTAGTCGCATTAATAATAAACTACCACTTATCTGTGTAGACTAATGTAGTAGACGAGGGTCACAAACGGAATTATATTACATACTTGGAGTTTCGGTCCTTCTTTATTTTGCAACAGTCAGGACTCGGGGCAACTATTTTTACAAACAGTCTTTAGGAAAAAAAATATTTCTATTGTGTAGTTGCTAACTAAAAGAAAATGAACCCACGACCCGTATGTGCCCGAACTTTTAAATATGTACAAGCATAAAAAATAATTTTAATCGGAGCGGTGACTCGAATCACCTAATTCTACAATCATGATTCGATGATACAATATTATTCCAAAACTGGGTTGTATGTTCTAATTTCAACTTAATCACCTTATCGAAGTTTCTTCTCAAACAGATTACTACTGATTTTATTGCTGATCATTGATAATACACAGAATCAATTTTTTTATGTCAAAGCTAAGGAGAGTAAAAAATATTTCTAACTAAATTCAAACGCCTTGCAGCCGGATTCACAGCCTACTCAATAATTAAGTAGTGGATCAAAATGGCTGCCTCCATAGATCAAGATGGCTGCCTCCGCAGATCAAGATGGCTGCCTCCGTAATCAAGATGGCTACCCTCCAAGAAGCTATCTCCTTTTTCTCTTTAGGAAAGCATCAATAATTTTTCTTTATGCCAATGCTAAAAAGAATAAAAAATATTGCCAACTAAATTCAAACGCCTCGCAGCCAGATTCACAGCCTACTTAATACTTGTGTTGTGGATCAAAATGGCTGCCTCCATAGATCAAGATGGCTACCCTCCATAACGCCAATGGTACCCTCCATGAAGCCATCTCTTTTTTCTCTTTAGAATTTTCTTCAATTCGAACAGATGTGGTTGAAAATAAAAAATGTAAACATCAACCCCAATTAATTCTCATAACCTATCCTTCAAATTTTAACAAAATCCAACGAATCTCGAAAGAAAGCTTTCCTCCAGTTTTCCTCCCAACCAATGAATCCACATCTTAATCAAAATCTTGAACATTTTTCTCGGCATCATTCAATTTCGTGAATGAAATATGCGAGCGATTTCATCTCGGTACGTCGTTTATCAGATATTTTTCCGCTGCAGGAAAATGTTCGCTTATCCATGTGACGTATTTACTCGTTTATACGTGGAATATACGTGAACTATTTCTCTTTCTACATATAATTAAAAAGGCATTGAATGGAGTTGTTGGGCTAGGTCCTTTTGAATGCGGGACAGGGCATGTAATCGAAATGACGGGAATGTCAGGAAGCAGGAATCCTGAAAAGAGGCCGAGGAGTTCTTTTTGGGTGGCGGAGAAAAAAAGGTCTCGAGAAGGGTTAAAGGGCTCCTTTCTCGTTTTACAGGTACATGGAGTGTGCGGGACCATATGCATATTATGTGACAAAGGGCCAGGTGGTAGTGGGATATACTTCGACTACCTGAACCGGAAGTTTCTGTTTTCTTTCAAGACTAGAGGATAACTCATTAAGTTCGAAACTTCACCTTGGAACGTGGGATGTATAGGTACTTATAAATTTGGATCTCTGAGAGCAGAGTTCTATATGCACATTTTAAAATTAGATATAAGAGAAGAAAATTTTTCTAGTGTTAAAAGAAGGACTGCAATTATTATTACAAGATTATTTTTATACAGCCACTCTACTTTCTCAACTTTATTTCAAACCCAGAAAATGAGACCTGTATTCAATATACATAGAGCCCACAATTTGAAAAATTTTCACATCAGGGTTCGCAAAATTTTCCAGGGGAATCACGGACAGCGGCATAAATTATGCATGCAGGTAGTCAACATTGTGCGCATGCCTCAGCGGGGCCCGATGATAAATTATTGCATATTGAAAAATTTCGGGGCTAACGAGAGAGGGTACGAAATTTGAATATCCCTTTATGCGCTTTTCATTCTCACGGCGCTCGCTTCCTTTTTCCCTCTCTCTCGCTTTCTCTCTCGCTCTTGCACACACATACGAACTCTTTCTCTGCCTTAATTCGAGGCTCCTTCTCACCAGACAATTTCTTCTGCTTACCTGAGGCCAGGATTGTACAATGACTCTGATTTGATTTATCGAGCGATTTCGCTAGCGCGTCACCGAGAGTGTATGCGAATGCGTAATCAGTACGTCGTTGAATTACATTAGATATATATTTATACATATGTGTGACATTTTTTATTCATTTTTCGATATTTTATCAATTATTGAGAGTTTTTTTTAAATTCTGGATTAATGTTCTATCTGGAGGAAGATGGGTGTCATTCTTTTAATTATGAGGTAAGAAATTCGACATTACAATACGATTGTTTATTACGATTCAAGTATTATCACTTTTTTATTTCATTACATGTTATCGTTGCATAATTATTGAATATATGGCATACATGACTTACAATTTTTGTATGAATCCAGAGGCGTAGGCAGAACTAATTTTCGGGAGGGATTTTTCTGGAAAATATTTTTCCTTCGGGATTACATTATTTTTTATCTTAGACAATACGGTTACAAGAGAGTGATTTTGAAAAATTAAGAGTTGCACATTTTTCATGTTCCTGAATTTATTCATAAATCCTGGGTTCTCTGATATTAAGTAATATAGGTTTCTATAGAGCTTTCTAAATTTAATGCTTTAGGAAAAAAAAACTGAAAAAAATTGTATATTTGAATCGATTTTCAAAGAAATTTTAACCACAAAGATGAAAGGCATTATTATTTTTCGGTATTTTCATATGTTTCGCATATTTTTATGGATCGCTCGATCGATTTTAAGAAATTGATGCTATGGTATTGAAACTTTCAACGATTTTAAAAATTTAAATTGATTCTTCAGACAACAGTTTCTTTTATAAAGATTTTCAATACATTTATTCCATATTTTTTGAGTATTTCTACGGTTCAAAGTATGTTTGATTGTATAAATTGAGTAAATAAATTGAATTTATTTTTATTGTTTCCTATATAAATTTAAGGAATATTTTCTGAAATTATAATATAATTATATTTTTATAATAATAAATATGCTTGAGGACAGAAAGTTTCATACATTTCTAAGAAAATTATATGAACATGATTGTCATGCATTGAAAAAATCCTGGTTAAATAGTAAGCTCGGAAAAAATTAAGCTACAAAATGAGTAAAATAGTAGAAAACTAGTTAAATACTTAAATCGTAAAATAGTAAAATAGCGAACAAGTAAAAAAGTAAAATAGTGAACTACCGAACTCGTTAGCAAGTAAATTAGTTTATTAGTAAACTAGTAAATTTGTCCAATTTGTAGAAGTAAACTGGTACACTACTAAGTTTGTAAACTAGTAAGGAAGTAAGCGAGTAAGCTATTGAACTAGTAAACTAGTAAAATAGATAACAAATAAATCAGTAAACTAGTATATTAGTAAGCAAGTAAACTAGTAAACTTGTAAACCGGTAAGCTAGTAAACTAGTAAACTCGTTAACAAGTAAATTAGTAAATTAGTAAACTGGTTAGCTGGCAAGCTAGTGAACTAGTAAAATAGTAAACTCGTTAATAAGTAGATTAGCACACTAGTAAACTGGTAAGCGAGTAAAGAAAAAACTTGTAAACTGGTAAGCTAGTAAAAAATCAAGCTAGAAAATGAGTAAATTGGTAGTAAGCTAGTAAGCTACTGAACTAGTAAAAAAGTAAGCTAGTAAACAAGTTCACTACTGAAATTGTAAAATAGTGAAATAGTGAACAAGTAAAAAAAAGTAAAATAGTGAACTAGCGAACTCTTTAGCAAATAAATTAGTTTATAAGTAAACTAGTAAATTTTTCCGATTTGTAAAAGTTAACTCATAAACTACTAAGCTTGTAAACTAGTGAGCTAGTGAACTAGTAAACTAGTAAACTAGATAACAAGTAAATTAGTAAATTAGTAAATTAGTAAATTAGTAAATTAGTAAAATAGTAAATTAGTAAGCAAGTAAACTAGTAAACTTGTAAACCGGTAAGCTAGTAAACTAGTAAACTCGTTAAAAAGTAAATTAGTAAACTAGTAAACTGCTGAGCTAGTGAACTAGTAAGCTAGTGAACTAGTAAACTAGTGAACTAGTAAACTAGTGAACTAGTAAACTAGTAAACTAGATAACAAGTAAATTAGTAAACTAGTAAATTAGTAAGCAAGTAAACTAGTAAACTTGTAAACCGGTAAGCTAGTAAACTAGTAAACTTGTTAACAAGTAAATGAGTAAACTAGTAAACTGGTAAGCAAGTAAAGTAGTAAACTCGTAAACTGGCAAGCTAGTAAACTAGTTAGCTAGTAAACTAATAAACGAGTTAATAATGAAGCTAGTAAACTAGTAAACTTATTTTTCACATTTTTCTAGTATAATATACGAAACCCTAGAGGGTTTTAATTATTTTTATAGAATACTTATATTTTTTCCGATTACTACAGAAATTTGAAAAAATTTTTGCTTTAAAATTCAAATTTCGATCTAATCTCAATTTCAAGAATTAAAGATAATATTACATTCACATAGATTTTTCATGTTTCATATCGTTATTCTTTTTTCGTATTTTTTAATATTCAAAAGATTTTCTTGCTTTTTCTAGAATTTTTAGAGATTTGTTGTAGATTTAAAACTTGATGCTGTAGAATCCCACAATTTATTAATCGTAGAGGCATTTATCGAGATTTTTCAGGAAACCGTTTTTTCACAGTTTTCAATTAATTTTATTATTCTTTTAGATTTTTGTATGACTCGAAAGATTTTTAATACTCTTATATGAATTTTATATAGATTTCTAGAATTTGATGATCTAAGATTCAAAGTTTTGTAAATATTCAGCATTTTTGGTAGATTTTTAATTTTTTCTATTATTCAGTGAGTAGTAACAATTTTTCTGATTCAATTTTTGCTACGTAATCCTTGGTTTTGAAAATTTTTACTTTTTATTGAATATACATATACTGCTAACGCTTTCATGCTTTTTTTTTTGTAATTTATATTTCTATTGTTGATCAATTTGACTTTTTTCATTTTTGCATGATATATTGATTGATTTCATCAGAACTTCGGTTTCAAAAACTCCCTGTATGAATCACTGACTTTCTTGAAAGTACAGATTCGTTTCTCCCACCATCTGCTGTAAAACGTGTATTATCAGGTTAACAGACTTTATTTATTTATAATCTTACATTAATCTACAACTATACAAACACGTCGATGTGTATTTTAACAAACAATGTAGATTATTACATGAAAAACAGAATATTTCGAGAAATAAGGGGAACATCTTGAAAAAGACGTCAACGATTGAAAAGGTCAACTAATGGCCATGGAAGTGGAGGAGGGACGTTGACGCATGATGGCTGCCGTGAGACCACTACCCCACAGCACAAAAATAATGAGCCCCACTACAGTCTTTTTTGAGCGGTCGTCACCCCACACGAAACGATTTGCATATGATCAGCCGGCTGTACATACTACGTGACTCAGTTTTTCTTGCTTTTTTGGACGCGAAAGAAATTCGCTCGACTGCGGCAAGTTTTAACCTGAATGTGCTTACAACGCGTTCTTTCATTTTTTGACGTTTTCGTGAAGTTAAATATAAAAGAGTGCTACTACACCTCCTAAAATTATCGAATCGTATTTCGAGTTTTTCCTCGCTGATTATTTATATTTTTTAGAATTTTTTCCACAGTTCCTGAACATGAGTAACAAAACAAAATGGTTTTCTGGTTGTTGAATAGTTGTTTTTTTTTTCTTTTTTTTTTAAGTCTGTGAGGAGGGTGCAGAGAAGAAACATTTTTCTTTGAGCATTGGGTACAAAATTTTGTATCTGCGTATGTTTAAGAAATGTTGGAAATGTACAGAAGGTTTTTTTACGTTCGGTTGTGAGAAGTGTGCGCCTGAGATAGGTACTATTTTCTCAAAGTTTTAGAGAATTTCATTGTGTTGAAATTTAGGAAACTGAAGTTGAAAAATTCGTACTCTTGAGATGCTAGTTTTAATTATTCTGACGAAGAAAAATATAATATTCTATCACTTAATATGTGTTTTGGAGTAGAGTTCAGTAAAAATTTTGGATCGATCGAAATTACAATTAAATTGAAATAAGTCGTTTATAATAATATAACGTTTTGGATTTTTTTCTATCAAGTTCTTACATGATTAAAATTGTTTTTTTATTTGGTATTTCGGTCAAATGTAAAAAGTTGGTTTCAATTCTACTTTCATCTTATAATGTTGATGATAAAAGTATTATTAATATTATTATTCATTATCATTACTTATAAATATTTTTTATTATATTATTATTATTATTGTTATTGTTATTATCATTATTATTATGAAATTTATAATAAATGATTTTCAAAATATTTAAAATAATTCCTCCTTGATCATGCAGAAGTAAGTTACATCAATTACTTTTTGACCTATTTATTGAGATATAATACATTTTCAAAAAAAACTGTTTTACTGAATTCTTTACGAAAAAATTCGAGTTTGGTTTGAAGATTGAACTTCTGGAAATTCTTGACTACTAAAAATATGAATAAGTTGATTCGTATTTAAGATGCAGAACTCTGCATTTCAATATTAATTTATTAAAAATACACAAAAAAAGTCTTTCATTGCACACCAAAATCCAGTAATGTAAAATACATGACAAATAAGTAATAACGTTTGAATGTACAAAATATGAAAAGATTATTGAAAAACCAGAAATCACAAAGACTCATATAAAATCATATAAGTAAAGGGTATGAGAGAATTAAAAAGGAAAATTTAAAAATCGAAGGTGAAAAATTTTCGCAAATGTATGCTGAATTGAAGAATGCCCCAGAACTTCTGTTTTTATGTACAATAAGTTTGATGATTGAAATAGTTTATAAAAATCAGGAATGTCAATTTTACAATATCGAGCAATAGTTTTAAAAATAAATATGATCATTATCGAATTGAGTTGTACAGATTTGTTTAACATCCATAACTTATGTATTGAAGTAATGAAACTTCAGTTAAAAATATGTAGGTTCATAAATTCTCTTATTTTGTAAAAAATTTAAAAATGAAATATTTTTAAATTTTTCATTTCTAGCCAAATGTAGAAATATTCAAAACGTGTTCTTTATGAATTTAATTGAATACTCGACAAATGTTGTGGAAATTTTACGAATTGTTCAAAAACCATCTGTTGACTTATGTCCATATATATTCGTTTTTAAAAAAAAATTTACCAATCATTAAAAAACTTTTGACTCCGAGTACTTGGTTACACACGATTATAAAAGTTCGGAATTCAATACATTATAATATTTAGTTTTCTCAGTTATCACATAGCAGTAATAATAAGTTTTCACAGTAATAATAACGTAGTTTAAGGAAAAAAACTTGTTGAACGTAATAAAATTTTTGAACTATGTATATTCAAATGAAACGTGGGCTCTTAAGGATTTTTTTAACAATGGTAATAATTAACATATTTAGAAAAAACGATAAGCATGATGATACTTGAAGAATAAAAAGAATTCATGATTCGTCATTGACAATATTTCAATACTGAAAAAATAAAATCAAAATGTTTGAAACACCTGGAAAATATATAAAATATAATAATTTATTGACGTTTGTAAAATTACAATGTTTGTGTACATTTAACTCATCAAACCCCGTTTAGAAAACAATATTTCTGAAAATCAAGTTTTTTTTTAGTTTCATTGCAAAGGCGGGAATATTATATATTCCATGGCGAATAACATATTTCTATTATTAACTTTTTTTTAAGAATTAGAGCTTGCAAATTACGAGAAGGGGAAAATAAATTTCTCTAATCTTCAAAGTTGTTACTAATAAAGAAATATTTCATTGAAAGGATTTTTTTCTTATATAAATTATCGACGTACATAAAAATTGAGGATTTCAATATTTAGTACTTGAGATTCGGCACTTTTTTTTGTCAGCATTATCGAAGAAAAAATAATGATTCTAAAAATAATCATAATGTGAATGTAAAGTTATTATATGAATAATTTTAGATTTTTTCTCTTTTTTTTTTAATTTTCGCACATGCTTCTTGAAAACGAAAATTACAATTAGGTTAAAATTAATGACCAAAGTTTCTGAGTAGTGAATATTTGAAAAATTTAAGTACAAAAACAATTTTAACTTCATTATGCTCGAAAATATAACTACGATAAGAATTAACGGATTTTCGAATTATTCCTTAACTTCGAACTTTCGAAACTTTAAAAATAAAATAATCATCGAAGTGATTTGCTTTTTATAAGAAACAAAAATTTTCACTCAAAAATTGAGCTTATCTGTGACGTACGAGAAGCGTAAAAAAATATATGTGAATGTGAAATCGAATTCACGACACTGACGCATTGTCTATCGATCGCATCTGAATTCACTGCCTTAAAGTCGCCCGAAGATATTTTTTATAAGTAAATCTCCCGAAAAATTAAAATAATAGTGCAAAAATAATAATTAATTATCGCCATTTTCATTTTTTTTGCGTTACTAATTCAGAATATTAACGAATTTCAGCTTATTTTCCCACGAGATTAATTGATGAAATGCTATTCCGGATTGCGGTAATGGAAAACACTAAAATCACAAGAATTTTGTTGAATTTTGCACTCAGTACCTGGATTTATCAAAAAATGATGGAATATCTGACACTCGAGAACGTGAGCATGTCGAGTTGATGGCTGCCGGCCATATTGACGCTTGCGTAGAAATACTTCGCAACACCCCCTTCGAGGAAATAGCCGAATGTCGAAGAGTTCAATTTCGAACGCAACGTTTTGATCAATTTATAACAATCGAAACTAATTATTTGAAAAAAATTTTCTTCAATATTATTGTTGCCAGTCATTATAAAGTACTGACTTGAAGAAAGTAAAGAAATTTACTCAGTGAAACAGTCATTTGAGGAAAAGAAAAATTTTACAAAGAAGTTAAGTAAATTTGTATGCTACATCTTTTCACATGTTGGTACTTTACACATTTTTTATTGTTTTATGTGATACGTTATATACGTAATATTTGCAAGCATTATTTATATAAATGTTTTACGTTTCTTGCTTTTATCTTCAATGAATAGGATGCGTTTGATAAGAAAAAAATATTTTTTATACGAAAAATTTTAAGATGTCAACAACAGGATGAATTTGTGGGAATTTTTTTTCACGGTGACATTTGAAAATTTCGCCTGAATGATTTATTCTTTATATGTTTATTTATTTTTGGCAATCGAAATGTGCGCTGACCGCACAAAATAAATTACATATTATTATGAAAGTGTCTAAACGAGTTCGAGTGGTAAAAATGTCTTATTGTAAGTTACAGAAAATACGAGAAAGGAATTTATCGTACGGAAAATTAATTAAGTTTATAAAATCTTCTTTTCCCGAATTTCAGATGACAATAAACATGATAAATGAAATTGTAGTAAATAAAAAAAAAAAGATTTTTTAATTTCACTGATTGTAATTTTTTAATAACTCAAATATGTAAGATAAAAAAAGTTTTACTACTAAACACTAATATATAAATTTTGATCGAAAACCGTATTGAAAAACTACACGATTAAGGTCTGAAAATATCTTTCAGACCAGTATAAAAATGTATGTGATAAGAAATACTATGTGAGTATTTCTTTCTTTTATTATGCAAATTAAGTATTTGAATTTTTAAATAATATTAATTTTGAAAATGTAATTCAGAACATTTGAAAAAATAAAGTTTATATATTTTGAGTTGTAAAAAATATTGAAATTTTTGAAATTGACGAAACTTGCATTAAAATTTTGTAAAGCGATCATGAAAAATTCGTTTTATTTTTAATCCCACAAACTCTTGTATATTATCTTCTTCAAATTTTTCTGCTTCATTCAATACTTTGCACCAAGAATAAAAATATTTAAGAAGTAATTTTTTTTTCAACAAGATATTTTACAATTTATTTGAAGTTTATTAGGTTTATCAACGTAAAGTCTTCGACTTTGTGATTGAAATTTTATATCAAAGTGAAAATAGAACGCTTTGAAATGATTGATACTCATGTGCAATCAATGATGAAATGAATTTAGAAAAAAGTTTGTGCAATGAATTCGAAAAAGAAGATAATGATTTAAGCTACTAACAATCTACTGTAGAAATAACAAGTCAAACACTGTTAATTTCATAAACACAGTTTTATTCATTTTGTGTGGTTGTGAATTTTAGAAACTTAAAACATCATTCAAAAATAGATTTGTATATAAAAATCTAAGGATTCGCATATCAGGCATCGAAAATTAAGTGTTAGATAATTTCTAATTAAGATGTTCAAATTTATAAATTCAATAATATAAGAATTTATATTCTTTAAATATGAAACGCTTTAAAAGAGGCACAATTATAACATTTCAAACTTGCGAAAATCCAAAGGTAGTGAGTTTCATTGACGAGATTTAGTTTAGAGGAAGATTTTTTTTCCATTTCAATCTTATTACATTGAAATTTTTCGACAAAAACTCATTGAACATAAAAATGTCTATGCTTGCACTTGCTACTCATTAATATTTATTATTATTATTATCCAAATTTTAGAGAAACCACAAGTAAGTGGTAAATTTGGAAATTTATACTCAAATTGTGTGAAGATGGTTTTGCTGAATCGGAAAATCAATAAATTATACATAAAAATGAGAGAGTTTCATTAGTTCAGTTTGAAAATTCAAGACTCATTAAACTAAGATGAATTACTGAAAGTTACGAACATTTAAAATTTTTCATTTCCATTATCTATGCCTGAGTTTCAAGTATCAAAAAAGAAGCAATTCTTTTTTGAAGTTCGCGAATTACTTACAATAAATTACTGATACTGAAACTAACTTTAACCGGTACAATTATGTTATGTTAATTATAAACAATTTAAAAAAGTCAAATAATGTTAGAGGTGGAAAAATCTTGGAACAGTGACACCTCATTTAAAATATACTTATTGTTACAATTTTAACATGAAAGTATTGAAATGCAAAATTATAAATGTTCAACATATTAAAATCTCTCAATTTTAATTTTGAAGTGACATTTACAGATACAAGATTTCGTAATTGTACTAATTTGTGAAGGTAAAGTTTTTAAAAATAAAAAAAGTATTGTCGAGCAGAAAATTGATTTTTGAAATCTATGTTTTAACTGTTTGGCAGATTGTAAACATCGTTAGAGCTAAATTTATTAGTCATAATTTTGACAGACAAATAGAGAATGTAAAATACATGACATTTATGTGACGTTCATTAATTTTACGAAAAGGATGTCTAATTTTTTTCATAAGCAAAAAAAAAACGATAAAAAAATCTTATTTTTGATACATGTTCTTAAAAAATCAAAATAAATTACCAATTTATGGAATTAAAATAATGAAAAAAAATTAAGAAATCAAGGTCCTGCTGTGCAAAATCACGTCAAAAAAATAAATAAAACTAAAATTCTTTTTATCCTTGATAAAAAAAATTACAAACAATAATAAAACAAACTGAGATACATTGATAACGTAAAACTTTCTTAAGAAATAACCCGTAAAACCTCGACAGTACCAAGACCATCTCCGAGTGCACATTTGCAACATTTCACTAACGTAGAAATCCGACGAAATACCCGAAACGCGAATAATCCGTCGAAATACGATACGGCAATTTTCTTACATTTCTTTTCGCCAAGTGGAAAGACGCGTACGCATGTCGGAGATGGGATACGTCGGAGTATATATGTACACGTGTACGGCGTGTATATAGAAGCCGAATGGGACGCCGACGCGGGCGTCGCGACGTTCGACCGAGGGTGCAGTCCCCGTCGGCGATTCCTCGAGACGAGTCCTGCCTCCTTAGTTCAGTCCTTATTTCGACTTCACCCAATCAGGACATCCCCCACAAGCAACGAACAAGTGTTAAACTTTCACTTTCCCCTTCCCCAAAAAATTTTACAGTGAACAAGTGTTCAATATTCAAAACATGTACACTAAAACCTGGGGAACTGACCCACGGTAACTGTGGACTCGGCCCCCGCGCCGCGTCAGTTCTCGAGGTTCCAGTGTACGCTCTTTATCTCTCGTCCCTTTTTTTCGTATTTCCTGTCCGCGACGTCGGTCACGTGTCAGCCCAATCAACAACGAGGAACACGTGAGTATAGCACTGTTATTTTCGCGGAAATACGTTAATTTGCGAGATGTACAGGTTGGGGGAGAAAGATTTTTTGAAAATCGAGAGTTGGTCTCGGGGTCGGTCTATCCTGAGCGGGATTTCGTGCTTAACTGGCAGGACGTTTCCGGTGACAGGAATCCGCGAGCCGCTTTGCGAAGAGAGCAAAGGAGAGTGGGGCGAAGACACCGGTTGCACCCATCAACCCTTCTAAGTCCCTACACTCCCTCCCCACCCCTAGGAACCTTTGTTGCGTCCTGCATATATAATTACGTACACGCACGAGGAAATTTGAGAGAGAGAGTGGGGAGGAGAGAAATGATCGTCTTTGCGGTTGGGCTTACACCTTTCGGTGTTGGGATAGTTTGATTAGCGAGGGCTTCAGAATCTGAAGGGCATGAGTGCCTTTTTTGGTAGATTAATGGCTTTATTGTTTATAATTTCAAATGTTCGCTTTTTATTTTTCAATTTTAATGTAATAAATAGTCACTGATCTATAGGGACTAGCTTTATTTTCATTCTATACGTAACTCATCAATATTTCGACCTTTAATTGGGTCTTCATCAGGATTTCCATACAATACAAATCATGAACTAGGTAGGTCCCAATTATTAGCAGATGATATAAATCTTACTTACAAAGTGTGTAGTCGTGAATCAAAACTATTCTTCAGGTCTTGCAACCCGACACGTACCTCACGAATAAAGCCATTATCTTCAAAACACATTGAAAATTAATGCCTTTTTAATAAACTAATTTTCTAATGACTTAAATTAAAAGTATCCCATTTCAAGAATGATTAAATTGTAAATAAAAAATCCTTTGTCTTTTTATGATATTTTTCTAGAGAGATGAAAATTTGGATCTACCATTATATAGGTTTACAAAAATAGAACTATGAGTAACTTGAATATTTATATATCAGTGTACGTATATCGTGTGTATAAACATTCCTTTGAAAGTATATGTTATCAAACACTTTTTATGTTGGTTTCATAATTATTTGTGAATTTTCAGTGAATAAGTTACATATTAGGTTTTTATTGATTTTTTCGAAAGCAGTATATGATATATATAGTCCAACTTTTTTTTTGAATTTTTTAGTTTTCATGCAATTTGACGAATTTTCTAATACTTCTCTGAATTTCGATGTAAACTTCTAGAACTTTATGCTTTTGGATTTATTAGAATTTTTGAGAAAATCACAATTAACATACTCAAGAATGTCAAATCGAGTAAGACAAACTATATAAGCAAAAATTATTTCTGCTAATTTAAATTTATTCCCCATTTTCTGTGAATTAAAAATGGACGATACTATTTAGTTTAATAACTCAAGGTCAAACGAACACTTTGAAAAAATATAATGGACATATTACACATCGATTCCAAATATTTAATGAAGCGAGGATTGCGACTCTTCGTCATATCGATTTACCAGGTTTTTATATCAGAATTATATTCAAAACTTCAATTTTGAGTAAAAACTAAATAATTAACTATTAATAACTACTTTTTGAATATGACGTTTTTCATCAAGTCTAGAATTATTGAAATTGACTGTTAACAATAAAATTATAGTTGTCAATTTGCAGATTTTAGAGCTATAATTTCTGAAACTTTTTATCACAATGGTATTCACGTTGTTAAATTTGTAAAGTGAGAACGAAAAGAATTATTTTGCAACATCAAGACAGTTTTGCAATAAACTTTTTAAATAAATATGACTATTTCAAATAGTTATCACAGTTCAATGGCTGATGACTGTTGACATAATTTCAAATTTTGATAAGTTTTAAAACATTTTTTTTGCATTTCTCTAGAGTTTTATCTGTCTTTGTATAATCAAATTTTCGAAGTAGTAGGATAATGTAGAAGTTATAATGATAGACAGTATATTTTGTTTTTATCTATAATGGAATAATATTTCATCATTTAATTTGTTTAAATGTGAGAAAAATACTATCTTCTATTATTTTTAGGTTTTGGACGTGACGTTTTCATTTAGAGAGTTTGTTAAAATTGTCTAACAATTTTGGCAGGCTAACTATTTGGAAAATTCTACAAAGTATTTGTTTAAACAAATTTTGATATTTTCGACGATTCAGAAACATTTTACGATTCCAATAGATTTTAATGACGACAGCTTGAAATTTTTAAAATTTTCAACTGCTTTGACAGTGTAACAGTAAAGAACAATATAAGTAACAAATTTTTAAAAAAGTCAGTTGATGAAAGTTTTTGCAGTGTGATAGTTTTCAAAGTTTTGAGTTTCCCGAACTTTTTTTGCAGTAGATTTTATATAAATGGAAAGGCAGAAGTTTTTAACCTTTTTTCAAAATTTTAAATTTCAACATTTTAAATTTCAAAATTTTAAATTTCAACAATGAGGAAAGTTTTCCAGTTTAAATAATCCTGATCGAATTTTTTCTGAAATTATGAATATTAAGACAGTCATTTGAAATTATTTGTCGTTGAGATAATAAGGCCTATGAAGATCAGATTATTAAACAGCCAACAAAAATTTTTACGTTTGAAACCTGTAGAACCTTTAATCATCATTTAAATAAATTTTTATTTTTTTGACCATTCATATATTTTCTTCAACCAACATATATTGTTCATCAATATTATAATTATGCATAAAATTTCTATAAATTATTATATTATACTGTATGTAAAAACACAAAATTTGAAGATTGAAAGAAATAGGTAAATAATTTATTCAAACGAAATAAACTGATTGATCATAACTTCTAAAGTTCATTCTTCTACATTAGTAACTGCTGAAATTTATTCAATAATACAATTTTATTGTTTTTTGTTACACAATTTATTCGTTTTTTATCATAATATAATACAATCTAATAAATAAATCGGTTTTATTAGTTGCTTAATAACTCCGAAATTTTAAGAAATCTTAGGGGTATTAGCAATTTTGACTTTTTTTACAGCTTATGTAATGGTAATATTGCTCCTCCAGCAATCCAGCAGTTAATGATATTTTCCACAGTTTTTACATTTTTTAGTATTAAAAATTTCAATTTCCAGTTTGTAAAAGAATTAATCATTTTTGCATAATTTTACCTTAATTTTCAGTTATTTATCTGAAAAACAGTTAATGCAGTTAAAAAACCTTCATTAACTGTTAAACTGTCAATACTGTTTGGAATAAGTATAACTATTCAAATTTTTCCTAATGACAAGTTGCATAACTTACAGAAACTGTCAACATGATTCAACAGTAGAGCTGCTAAAAATGTGAATAGCTTAAAAGCTTAAACTCTCATCAGTATTGATTTTTCATGAGTAATAATTAAGTGAACGAAATATAATTCCAATTATTTGGAAAATTCTTTTGAAAATATTGGTATAGTATTACTCATTAACAATGCTTCTATTTGATATTTGAATAATAAAATAAGAAATAACAATCAAAAGTATGGAAACAAAGTAGCAAGACGTTTCTTTTGAAGATTAATCACTTATCTCGCTTTCTTTTTTGCCAATGATGGTCACTTTTGAGCATATAAGTATATGCCAAAAATTGACCGTCATTGATAAAAAAAAAAAAAAAAATGACTGTCATTCTGCATCTCTAAGCAAGATATATTCTAAACTTAAATAACAGTTAGGTAACAAACGACATTTTGTTACGTAACTTTCCAAATCCTGATGATCCCGAAAAAAAATTTTGTAAAAAGTGAATAAAAAAATTCCATATCTATTCATTTTTTAACCGTCAAGCATTTACATTTGAGATATTGCAAAAATATACTTTGATTTTTTACGACAGGAAATTCTTCTCACAAAATCAATAAAAAATAAAAAAATAAAAAAGTTTTAAAAGTAAAAAAACACGTTTATAACGCTACCAACGTTTTCGCACCTTCATGAACCGAGGTAAGAAATCGAAATGCGGAATCAAGATGAATTATGGCCTAAAATCTTTATCTCAGCCCTTTCCCTCGCGATAGCCGACCTTTTCAACCCCTTTTTTCCGTCCCGTAGACAGGCGAGATTCACCCATAAGGGCGACCCGTTGTCGTTGCCGATACATTCTTTGTATACGCCATAGAATAATGAATTATATTTTCCTCTTCCACTGGAGCATACATTATCATATTTTTTACTATCCAAAAAACTCCACGAGGCCCTGGGCGCTGTTTTTCCCTTTAGATAAAAAAAGGGGTGTCCCACAGCAAGTTGTATACGCCTATATAAATATGCCCTACCTGCGAGTTCTTGCATATGCGCTTACGCTAACTAACTCCTGTTTGTGATGCGATGAGTCGACCAGAAAGTAACATATGTGGTAGGACGCCCCGAACGCGAGCATTACCTTCCAACCTCAGTTTTTTCACTCGCAAAAAATAAAGGAAAACAAGGACAAAAAAACAAGAAAAATAGTGTCCCTAGCTTTGAAACTAAATGTTAAAAAAAGGGGAAATCTCATTAAAAAAAATGCATCACGTCGAAATCCACTTGAATCGAAGAAATTCTGAACATTAAGGTCCATTCTTTTCAGAGATAGTGTCTATTTTTTGCATAGATGTGTCCACAACTTCAACTGAAATTTAAGACAGTATGGGCAACCTGCTTCAAAGACAGAAATTTCTGAGAATGTATACTAATCATTTTGTTATTTACTGAAATAAGACGTTTCAATAACAAATTCCAGACATTAAATTTCTATTTTTCACTCAATAACGATAAGAAAAATGCAAATTCCAGTCAGCGTTTTAATCCTTTCGATCTTGGCCCGTGTTTTCATGGCTGTTTTGCGAGGTGAATTCATCAGGCGATAGTAGAGCGAGATATATATTAAGGAGACGGGCCACTTATAAGAAGGAAGCAAAAAGAGAACCCCTTGCTTTATTTCTCGAAGAAGATCCGCGGCTCGTTTCACACATGGCGCGCTCAGAACCCTTGCTTCGGTCTCCGTCTGTGCCACGCAAACCATGTTTTAGATCTTATCCCTGAAATTATACGTCTGTCTGCCTGTCTGCTCCTACTCTTGCCTCTCGCAGGACATTGCCACCGCTATCACGCCAACAGCTAATCGTAACATGTTTTTTCGCGTACCCCACCTTTGTTCGGTCGGCTCGCCGGATAAAAAGTTACCAACGTCAAGACTCGGAAACAACGAATAGTGTGTTCCAACGAACGAAGAATAGTGGACTATTTAGCATAGAGATTACGAACACTTTTATAAAAAGAAAAGTCAAAGTCTGACATAAGTACCAATTTAAAAGAAGATGAGGGAAGGCTGAGGAGGGAAGGGGAAGGGGGGGGGGTACTGAAATAATTATAGAAGTCAGAATTTTCTTTTTAATCAATGTGCGAATGAATCTTGTTGATTTTAGAAATTTGGAATTCTTTATTCTGGAATAAGTGAGCCTGAAATATTTAATTTAAGAATTGGAAGACCCGTGATTTTTCGAGGATTTCGAAATCTTTGAAGTCTTCAATTTGATTATCTGTAGTTCTAGATTTCAAAAAATGATATTATGGATTTGAGTGTTTTCAATTTTATATTTTAAAATTTTAATTCATTGCTTTGCAGAATTTAGAAATCAAAAAAACGTTAAGGATTTTAATATCCACTATCTCATTTATAATGTAGATGATTAAGCTCTGATGACTAAAATTGAAATTATTCTAATTTTATCGATGAAAGAATTGGAGTTTCAGAATTCAGTGTCTTTTTACGATATTTTTCAAAAGAAATGAAAATTTGGATTTACTATTATAAAGCAAATACAAAAATGGAACTATATGTGTCTTGAATATTGGTATTATCAGTGTACATAAATCATGTGTATAAAAACATTCCATTGAAAGTACATTTTTCAACACTGTTGATGTGAACTTCGTAATAATTTGTGGATTTATAATAAATAAGTTACATATTGAGTAATCATTTATTTTTTGCAAAACAGTATCTGATACACATATTCCACCTTTTTTTTTTAGTATTGATGCAATTCGAAGAATTTTCTATTACTTCTATGAATTTCGATACAAACTTCCGAAACTTTATGCTTCAGGATTTATTAAAATTTTTGAGAAAATCATAATAATTTCACTTAAAAATGTCAAAATTTATAAGACAAACTACATAAGCAAAAAATTTTCTGCTATTTAAAATTTTTTTCATTTTCACTGATTACAAACGATAATAACATTGAGTATACTAAATGAAGGTAAAACGAGTGCTTCAAAAAAATAATTAATATTTCAAACATCGATTCCAAATATTTAATAAGTCCTAACAATAAATTGTTTTAAACATTTGAAATTGATAGGAGTCAGTGGGATTATTGTCCTTGTCACCACGCCTATAAATCCACATTTGTAGTTCGAGGCAAAGTCGAGGATTGCGACTCTTCGCCATATCAATTTACTTGATTTCCATATAGAAATTCTATTCCTAATTTATATTTTGAGTCGAAACTAAACAAATCATTATAAATAACTAAAAGTGATAACTACTTTGAAAATATGGCATTTCTCATCAAGTATAGAATTATTTAAATTGATACTCACCAAAATTATAACTATGAATTCGCAGATTAAAAAGCTCTAATTTCTAAAACTTTTTACTAGTATTTTTAATGCTAAGGTATTCAAGTCATAAAATTATAAAGAATCAATGATATTGTCATAAATAATGATAATAATAATAACAACAACAACAACAACAACAACAACAACAACAATAATAATAATAATAATAATAATAATAATAATAATCTAGGTAAATTATCATTATATATATAATTATATAATATCTATAATACATATATATATACATATATGTATATCAGAATTTTTATATGAATATTATATATTTAAATATAATAAATCATTTATATTACATATAATAATATTATTGGTTAATATAAATAATAATTATTCATATAAATAATTATATTCATATAAAATATAAATAATGATTATCAATTCGAGTATTAAAGTCATAAAATTTGTAAGGTAAAAACCAAAATAATTTTCTTTAAACAATGAGACAGTTTTACAACAAACTTTTTTAATGAATTAGATCATTGTGAGTAGTTATTACAGTTAAATGGCTGATGACTCGGTTAACATAATATTAAAGTTTTGAAAAGTTTTAAAACATTGTTTACATTTTTCTAGAGTTTTAGCTGTTTTTGCAAGGAAAAAGTTTTTCAACCATTTCTAGTTTTATAATTGTATGAATTTTATATTTTGAAATTTTACCCATTTTCCAGTTTTGAAACACCATCTATAGTGCCAAAAGTTAACAATTAAACAAGCTTGAAAGTTTAACGATTATTTATGACATTTTTGTCAGCTCTTAGGTTACACAATTCGTGAAAATTTATTCTTCATTTTTTTTTACTTAAATTGAACTGTAATGAACGACTAAAAAGTCAAAGATATCGAAAACGCTACCAAGTTGAAAAATATCTTGACGTGTATAAGCTGTTCAACAATCAAAGCTGTCTTGATTATTGTTATTTCTTTAAGTACCAAAACCATCAAGAAATTTTAGGGGTACATCAAAGTTCTCAAGAACTACAGAATTCAAAAAATGTACAGAATTGTTCTGAACTGTGAAAAAGGGCTGAAATATTTTGATACATACTACCAAAATTGTCAATAGTATCAGAAAAATGAAAGTCTTGGAGAATTTTTTTTTGTATGTGTCAATCTGATATTATAAAACTGTTAGGAATTATCAAAACTTCTAAAAACATAGTAAGCTATCAAACTGTAAAAAACGTCAACTGCCAAATTGCCAAAATCATCACAACTGTTATAAATTGTTAAATATGTTAGCACAAAATACAATGAAAATAAAGATACAAGTATTAAAACTATCACTTCCTCTATAAAATATTGAAAACCTTAACATTGGCCTTCCTGTAACAAAAAATGACAGCAGAAAAAACTGTTAGAACCATCAGAAATTCAGAAACCTAATTCTGCATAAATTTTTATTTTTAAATTAGTGGAATAACTATGATGTTAATAAAAAAACTTTTTCTCCGTGTAAGACTACTATTAGATCACACAAAGTTTGAAATAACTTCGATTCAAATATTCATAGTCAAACTTATTTTATATTAAGAAATACAAAGTTCCTCATTAAAAAGTAACCTTCAGATGGAAAAATTTCAGCCATCGAAGATTTGTGCAGAAAATTTCGCAACTGCTGTACTCAAAAGTCAAGAAATCAGCCCAAAAGAATTTTTACGTCTTGAGATTATATATATGTTTTACTTGAAAATTTTCCATACAATATATTCTGGAACAAGTAACGTAATTCGTTACTAGAACTGTTAGTTTACTCTGTAAATAATATAAAACGTAACGATATTAATACAGCTCAAAAAAAAAAAAAACGTTTAACCCTCCTAAATCCGAGTAAACTCGAAAAAAAATCAATTTCCACAAACCCTACCATAATTCTATAATTCCCTCCAATCCACTGACCACAAAAACCAACTTCCAGAATCTCATCAAATACAAAACATATTACCTCCCCCATGTTCCGGTACTCGAAAAATCGCCTGATAATAACCCCAAGTCCCATTGTCGCCCATGGCACATACATCTCCGAGTTCGACAAAAAAATGCCAACCCATTCAGCCCCATAAAACACTCTCCATCTCTTTTTTCTCCCTTTGCCTCTCTCGCTCCCAAACTCATCCTGGAAGCCACGGCTAAAAGTACGCGTGTAATCAAAATTTATTGCCAAGTTACACGCGTTACGGTGCGTTAGCAGGGCGCAGCTACAGTTTCGAAAGCCCGTAAAATGCATACGATTACACACTTTCAAACCCTTTTTGTCGCGAAAGGGTTTCATTCATAGCACGGTTTGTTTCTCCGTAAATCAATCATTGTAGGTACGAAGGTACGAAAATTTCGTTTAATGATACGTGAAAAAGAGCGATAAATTAACGCTCGGCGTTTGGCAGCTCGCGAATTCTCGAGTAGGCAATTTGGGAGGGTTTGGGTGAGCTCGATGGTCGTTTCCTTGATTGCGGTTATCGCGTTTGTCCGCCAGAAATAGTTTACACGAGTCCTCGTTGCCAGGGAAAGAGAAGTAGCAACTTGTTGCTCAATAACGACAGGATGGGGACCAGCTGACCCTGCGCGTGCGTCGGCAAACGAGCTCCTCATTAATCACCCAGACCGCCGCCACCTTAATCGAGCTATAATCGCTTTATTAAAACTCGATTAACGCGGTCGCGGAAAAAACTGTGAGGTCGTCACGAACATGTTAAGGATGGAACTTAAGCAACGTGCGTACTTTTGATGGGAATGTTGAATAAATTGAAAGGTGGATATTCAAAGTCGTATAACCGCCAATTTTGCAAAATTTGTTCTATTTATTTTTTTCGAAATTCTTAGCTGATGCTGTCATTTCCGCGATGAAAACAGAAATGAGAAAAGCAAATTCATAGTCGTATAAAAACCAATGAAAAATTATGTAATTTTATAGAAACAAGTTATTTAATGTTGAAAACCGTCAAACCGTGCATTTCATAATATTGTTTCATCATTGAAAACATTTTGATACAAGAAGCAATGTTATTAACAATTTTGTTAACAGTAAAAACTACGAATAAAAATAGAAAACAAATTGAATCATTACATTTCTTTTTAAATCACAAATAATGACTATAATAAACAAAAAGTGAAAATTCATTGAAGTATTTTGGTTCGAGAATTGCTAAAAACGTAATAAAACTGTCAGAAAGCTTGTTTTTCTTACTTTCATTGAGTAAGGCTAATGGTTGATATACCTGCGACTTTTGAACTGCCAGTCCTCTCGACTTATACGTGGCGAAATTTCAAGTGGTCGTGTTTTCCTTCATTTTAATCGAAATCGTTTCAAACTCAAATATGTGACGTGCTACCTTATAATGAGCTAAAAATCGTGAGTTTTTCAAACAATTTAAAAAAATAAAAAAATACGAGCGTTTTTCTGCTCTCCTGTGAAAAATTGGATATCAAATATACGCCCCATGATATTTTATATATTGTATAACTATAAATTTTGGTGCCGATTCTCTCATAAATTTAATATAAATTACAATTAGATCGCTACTCTTTCAGTTACAATTAGTAAAATTTTCATCAATTCAATTTTTAGGTCAGAGATCTACCTATAAATTAGTAGACTTCCTCAAGTTAACTAAAAAAAAAAGTTAAATTCCACTATATTATATATTATATGTACTTGGTTGTGAAAAACTTTCATGTAAAAAACATTGTTAAAAGCTTGTTGTTTGGAGGAATATATATTTTAACAAATTTTTAAATATGTCTTTTATTTTTAATATAAAATAATAATGAATTAGTATCATTTGGAAGCTATTTAGATATAATCAATAATTGCAGTGGTGAATATTTATTATTATTAACAGTAACTATTCAACAAAGTATTTGTAACAATTGACTTTTTCATTAGTAGAACTATACTTATCTTTTAGTCATAATGCACGAATAAGACTAGTCAAAAGCTACTTACTGTAGTAGTGGATTTCTACTAAAGTTTAAGATTAGTTTTTTACTTTTTTCTTCAGTCAAATATTACTAATTTCATCAGTAAGCTATATCAGTAATTCAATTAGTAGAATTTTACTAAAACTTTAAATACTCCCTTCTCACTTTTTCCATCTGTGAAATTTTACTATGAATTGGTTGATTTTTCACAAATTTAAAATGAGAGAGCACGTAATTTATAACATTTCAAGTTAAGTTTGGTTGACACATTTTTTTGATTATTTGAAGGAAAATTTTAAGGCGGAATTTTACAATTATTACATGAGTTCTCAGTGAAAAATGGTTACACAATGAAATTACGTGAGAAAATATTGATACTTTAAAAAGAATGTTAAATTTTAGCGCTATACTAAAGAAGAATTACTAGAATAGTCGAAAAAAAAAAAAATAGTTTTACTGCACATCAAAAACGTTCATTATGGTATTTTTTATTTATTGGAGAAACATAACTTATTGGTAGAATATAAACTAGATAATTAATTTCATTATCTCCTCAACAGATTAAGATAGATTTAAAAAAATGAATCGTAAAAATTGATTTTCCCAAATTGATTTTAGGAATTGTAAAACCATGTATACAAGGCCAAGCTAACACATATTTGGAGTCAAGAATTTTTGAACACAGAAGTAATATTCGATACTTAACAAAAAATTACTCTGTTTTGATCAAAAATTAAATCTAGAGGGATCATGAACTCAAGTGGTAAAAGATTGAAATTTTTGAAGATGAAAATGAATATATGGAAATATAAGTTTTGAAAATGGTTTTCTTCAAGAAGACGAGAAATTATTTAAAATAACAGTAGCCTACAAAATTTCGGATTTTAGTTCGAGACCGATAGATGAATAAAATCACATAGAATAACATTAAATAACACAACATAACATAATAAAATAACGTATTATACCATAAAATAAAATAACATAGGTAGTTCCATGTAATACGATTTTCTCATTTTTGAATATTCATTACTTGCTTATACATTTATTGATAAGATTTAGAAATGTGACATATTATAATATATATTTGATTATTGTTTCAAAAAAAGACCCTACATGAATATAGAAAAAATGTAAAAAAAACGTCGATAAGAATACGAAACGTTTGAGTTGTAGAATCGTTTGTAAAATGAATTTGTTATTCCCGAATTCCTATGATAAATATAATAATTATATTATTTCATTTGTATATTTAACATTTGTACTGTTAAGTACTAAGACTGTAAAGGTGTTTCATTGCTAAAAAAATCTTCCCTTGGTATTTTTTTTTTTTCTTTTTTTTTTTTGCAAAAATTAATTAAAAAGCTAGGTAAACTATAGCTACTTCTATTATTAAATTCTTTTAGTCACTATTTCTACTAAGCTATTGATTTTTAAATTTCTTAGAGTAGATTTTCATTGTAGATCGAGTAACACTGAAAAAAACGACAACTTTGAAATTCGAGAGATGAGATGTATAAATGACGTATGTGTAGAAAACTAGGTACGAAAGAGGTGAAAATTTTCTTCATCAAATACTAAGATACGAGTCACTCTGTTTTTTTGGTGAATAATGCAATGAATTTTCAAAAAATACTATAATCAAATTATTTTAATAATGAAATTTGAATAGGTAATGAATAATCCTATCGAATTATTAAAAAAACACAATTTTTGATAATATTAGGATAATTCTGTAGTATTAGAATTTCCAAAACGATTAAGTTTATGAAAATACTTTCACCGTCACTTTTCATCAATTTTTTTTATTTCTCAAAATTGACGTTGAAGAAAAAAAATCACGAACATCTTCAGACTTCATAAAATTGTGTATACCTATTATTTTTATACAGTTGATAAATTCTGTATCAGTTTAAGACCTAAACATATGTATAATTTCAATTCCACTACTTCTTCATACAGAAAAAGTTTCAACTTCCACGTGTGTGAAAATCACAGTTTTTTAACCACAAAATCTCTGACTAACGAAATAAAGTCGAGCATTTTTCGATTAAAGTTTCGCTAGTTTCTTCTTGGAAGTCAGTCGTACTGAGTTTCTGGGTCGCGCGGACTTCTCTTCAACATTTGAGCAAGTTTCGCGACCTCGACCTACGAAACGCTTACAGTACCATCGTTAAAAACTTTTCCAGACGTCGGAGAATTTTTCTGGTTTACGCTCTGTGAAGACAGAACAAGCGAACAAAAGAAAGTTCGTTTCTTTACTGTGTTACGAAACGAAAAAATAACAATTTAAAATAATCATTACTTATGTTCACCTATTGTGGGATGATTTTTTTAATTGTCATCGAATGATATCCGAGAAATTGAGGAAAGTCATTTTTGCATACTTTTTTTTTATCCTTTAAAGTATTGAAAAAAATATTTACTTACTTGATTCTCAAGAATGCAAGCATTAGAAGAAGCAGTCAGAAGAAACACTTACCTGAAACAAAAATAAACATATGTACTAAACAAAATTTTTCTCTGCAATACCAACTCTAAATTCACCATCATCCAGATTTTTTCAAAATCTAGCTTGTAAAAATTTCATTCTTCCCAGTTGTAATCACTTCATTTTCAATGCAAAAAATGTGTTCATGGTGGACCTAAAAAAAGAGAAAAAGATTCCAAAAAATCCTTAATAAACGTCAATGCCTCATCTCACAATGAATTGTAAAAATCTTCTACAGCTGAGATGCAAAGGACAGATCAAAATCAAACATCGTACTAAAAAACATCACCGCGAATTGCCCGTTATCCCAAAAACGTAAAGTACGACAGTTCAAAGGATTGTTGGGCGGACGCGATATTGCATCGACGTCCGGACACAAACGGGCTTGGGTGCACGCGAGCGTATGTATTACATGCGTTGTTGAATTTCGCGAAGTATTACTCCAATTTAGCCCAAGGATTTTCCACTATTACCAAACCCATTCCATTCCATTTCCGATGCTTTCCCGCGTCCTTTCTCGCTCCCCCTTTCGCGCCCTTTTCTCTTCTTTTCGCTTCTTAGCGACGTTGCGCATCACTTTGTGCACGGGGACAAATTGGAAATATCTCCTCGCGGAATACAGCCGCCTCTAAAATAAGAATAGACTGGATAGAATGTATGGGCGACACTGGCATATCCGCTCGCGAACGAGTCTCGTTATGAAATATCCGTCTCTAACGCGAAAAGTACCATTCGCCGATCCGTGCAGTCACACATTGACTGGAGCGGCTTTCAAGGCGACGAGTGATTTTCATAATGGACTTTTGTGTCGGGAGAATTTTTTTCTTTTTTCCTCCTTTTTTTTGTAAAGTTAATATTTGTCATTCGTTGGATCGTGAAAAGATGTCGAACGCATTTATGTAACGTTGTGTAGTTATTATAAAAGGCTGGGGGAGGGGGGCAACCCTACGTATTGTATTCCATTTGATTCGTTTCGAATTGAAGGTAATAATATATTTTACAAAAAAAAAAGAAGTTGAAGAAAAAGGAATTAACTGTAAAATATACATTTATATATAAAGAAAACACACTCTATATCATCCAGGATCAGGGGAATAACCCCCCCCCCCCCCTTTGACTGTAGTAGTCGAATTCCAGAATTTGATATGTATAATAATTTTATATCACAGAAACCTATAATCTAGAATTCAGATTTTTAGAATACGATCTCTCTAATTATAAGTCTCCTATCTTCTATGGTTCACAGTTCTAGAAATGCATTTAGTTTCTATCACAATTAAATTCTACAAAATGGAAAATGGAACTTTCGAAGATTGAAAATAACTATTCTATGTTACAAAATCGATAATTCGAAATACCAGCATCGTAGAGTTCTACGTAGTACTCTTTCAGTTTGAATTAGTAAAAAATTACTAATTAATAGTAGAATTTCACAAATCAAAAAAGTTAAAAGGAAGCGAATAAATTTTTAGAGAAAATCTACACATTGAATTATTCATTAGGCTTACTGATGAAATTAGTAATATTTGACTGAAAAAAAATTAAAAACTTCATAATAATATATATTTACCAGTGCAATTATTTGTTATCTAAATACCATTCAAATGCCACTAATTCACTATTGTTTTATATTAGAAAAATCTAACAATAATAATATACATATATGGACTTTTGTTGAAATATTTCTTTTTTTGATACATCAAACTTTTAACAATGTTTTTTACATGAACTTTTTTGAAAAATAGGTACATATGATGTAAAATTCAGTAGAATTTTATTTGACTAATTTTTTCAAAATGACCTTGTGGAATTCTACTAATTTATAAGTAGATCTCTGCCAATCTTCAACCTACTAATTGAGTTAATAAAAATTTTACTAATTCGAGCTGAGGGAGAACAATCTACAATTTCGTGACCCATACTATAAAATTTGGAAACATTAGTCTTAACTCGAAAAGTTAAACTTTTGACATCATTTACTGTAGAATTTTTATTTTTATGATCTCTTATTGACAGCAAATTCATGCAATAGGAATTGAAAATGAAATATACATGCATTCTGAACTTTTAAATTCCAGATAATCTTCTAAAATGTGATTCCTATTTTTTAGGAATTGAGAATTTAAGAAATTTATTGAAAATAAAATCAATCGAGAATTATCTATTAGGTAGAAAGAAAAGTGGTTGAACTCTTGAGCATAGATTTCTAGAATTTAATACAGTAGGATGGGAAATTTCATTATCCTATATCATAAATTAACACAATTCAAGATATCAGTATTGTTCAAATCTGAATAATAGAATGTGAAGAAGTGAATCCAAAATTCTAGAATTTAAGACTCCATAATTAGGAATTTTGTAGTTTTCTAAACTTCAATGGTCATTCTTGAATTTCTCTGTTTCATTCATTAAAAGCCTAACATTGCACATTCTAGAATGAAATATTCCAAAACTTTTTATTTTATCAACATTTTTGGAAGTTTATATTGGAATTCTAAGAATCTTATAATTTGTAAACATATTATCAAAAATTCTTGTATTTTCTACCATAGAATTCAGAGCGCTAAAATTCTTTGTTCTAAAATGAACGGTTCTTTCATTCTTTAATCAAAGATTTCAAATTCTGAGATTTTGGATTCCATCATTTGAAATTCTAGTGCAACATCCTATGGTGCAATATCAAAAATCATAAATTATAGTGCAAAAATACACTGAAAAATATAGTGAACGTTGATGAATAAAATATAGTGCAGTATAAAATATAGTACAAAATATACCATAGTATAATGCAAAAAAAGATGCAAAATATAGTGCAAAATGTAGTGCACTATAATAAGTAAAATATAGTGCAATATAAAATATAGTTCAAACTAGAGTGCAAAATAAAGAAAAATGTAGTGCTAAATATGTAGTGCAAAATATAGCGCACTTTAATATATAAAATATAGTGCAAAATATAGACAATAGAGAGAAAAATATAGTACAAAATATACCATAGTATAATGCAAAAAAAGATGCAAAATATAGTGCAAAATGTAGTGCACTATAATAAGTAAAATATAGTGCAATATAAAATATAGTTCAAACTAGAGTGCAAAATAAAGAAAAATGTAGTGCTAAATATGTAGTGCAAAATATAGCGCACTTTAATATATAAAATATAGTGCAAAATATAGACAATAGAGAGAAAAATATGTATAGTGCAATATATAGTGCACTATAATAGATAAAATATAGTGCAATATAAAATAATTTAATACAGTGCAAACTATAGGGCAAAATTATAAAATTAAGTTCAATTTATGCAAGATTTTAAATTTTGAGATTTTGGATTCCATCATTTAGAATTCTAGTGCAATATCCTATTATACAGTGCAATATCCTATTTTAGTGCAATATCCTACAGTGCGAGATTCCAGAAATATATATTATGGAATTTAGAGTTTTCAAATACGATCTTGGTAAGTTTGGTACCATGCAAATTTATATACTCCGAGAATATCCGTACAATAAAAAGATGACTTTGGCGATATTTTGATGACTCACTGAAACCTTATATTTGATTCATGAAAGTGTATGAAAATTTTTAGAACGGTTGAATTTCTCGTTTCAAGCGTTGATGATATGAATACATAAGAAATGATTTCTTTGAGCACTTTTTGAGTCTAAGAAGAGGACTCCAGGAAAATTTTATTCAAGACATGGTTTTTCTACTCGGTATTCCTAGACTGACCACAATAGTATTCCACCTCATCCCATAACCAATTCCTTTTTTTTCTAAACAATACGGAAAAGATCCAAATTAAATCAATTAAAATCTAGTATACAGTAATACGTCACATGCATACACAAATCACCATAAAATCAGTAAAAACACATCCAATAATGACGACATCACAACAAACTACTCGAAGAATCGCTTTCTGATCGCGAATCGTAGCATCATTGAGAATCTTCAATTGGGTGTATCATTCGACTGTTGACTCGGCGCGTCAGCCAAATCCAGCGAAAAATACACGTTGCTCGGCATGTGCGCCTTCTTCTATTAGGAAAGAGACACGTATCGATGATGGGTCGATAAACATCCGAGTATTGTGCAATCAACCGCCTATTTGGTGTCATTGTGACGACAGTTAGGTAGCTGGCTTTCTCATCCTCTTCTTGCTCGGCGCATTGTGCTCGCCCTTATGCAATCATTTTTCAAGGGCTGCTCGAGGGATCGACTACCTGAGCGACTGATGTGGCGGCGACTTCCACCGGATGTGGCTGCGATCGAGACGATTTTTGGCCCATTAGGCTGTTTCTCTACATCGCCGAATTCTCGTTAAGCTATTGAAATGTCCCGTGTAATCGAGGAAGGCCAACACCAAGGCGTGAAGGCGTGACAATTCACGAATCATCGAAACCCCAAACTCTAAAGGGTTTTAGGCTCAACTTTACAAGTGAATCCTGAAATCAATTGCTGTTTCCAAATAGAAAAGAGATTGTCGATCTTCCAAAGAACTTTTCCAACCCCATGAGGAAAATGAGAACTATCATCATGAACATGTGAAGAAGGTCTTCCACAGTCCGTAGCCTTCATATAGAATTTCCCAAACCGTCAATCTTGGAAAAAAACTGACGAAACCTGCGATCATCTCAATCGAAGACGTGACAATCCACGATTCATCGAAACCCACACTTTGAAGGTTTTCAGAGTGAACTTTACAAGTGAATCCTGAAATCGATTGCTGTTTCCAAATAGGGAAGAGATGAAAGACATTCTTGATCTTCCAAAGAACCTTTATCAACCCTATGAAGAAAATTTGAACTATAATCATGAATGTGTGCAGAATGGCACCTTCAGTCTTGGTGGAAAACTGACGAAACCTGCGATCATCTCAATAATCGAAGACGCGACAGTTCACGAATCATCAAAACCCAAACTTATAAGGGATTTAGACACATCTTTACAAGTGAATCCTGAAATCGATTGCTGTTTCCAAATAGGAAAGTGATGTAAGGACATTGTTGATCTTCCAAAGAACATTTCCCAACCCTGTAAGAAAAATTCGAACTATAATCACGAATGTGTGCAGAATGGCACCTTCAATCTTGGTGGAAAACTGACGAAACCTGTGATCATCTCAATTGAAGACGCGACAATTCGAAATTGGGTTCCAGCTGTCGCGCACGCATGTACGGAGCGGGCAGGAAATGAGGTATGGAAATTTTCAATTCGGGCAAAATTTAAGAATTTAGCCCGCGCGTGCGGATGTAGGGTGCCAGATATGTATTATATGAGGGACCGAGTCGAAGGATAAAGGCAGGGGTGGTTTCGGGGGAGTTCGTGCATGTGTGTATGTGACGTGTGTGGCGTGTATGGCGGCCATTACGAGGAGTCGAGAGTGGTTGCCTGGCAACGCCTTTCAACCCCCACATACTCACACCACCCTCGCCCGACCAACCCCCAAAACCCCTTGGATCCCGTTGTAATATCGGCTACGTTTGCCAACCATGGCTTCTCGATAACGCCGAAAAATTTTTCCTAAGACACTTTTTCCATGCTCAACGTTTCCAAAATTGTGCCTTTGAGGTTTTTAGGCTCTTTTTGTCATCGCCCCTTGTTTCAGTCAAAGGCGGCTTATCTTACGCTTATTACCGCCAACATCAAGAAGCTCAAATTGCTCTCTGTCCCTGTGTTCAGAGCTTATCTTCGGGGAAGTTTCGGTAATTCGCACGCCTTGAATCAATCGATGGAGGAATATTTTGTGGACTTTGCTCGAAAGAAAAGCGATTCAGACATATAAAGAATGATTATGTTATAATATATACATTGAACACTTGAGAAGATGACAAAAATTATCATTTATATTTTGAATATTAATATTTTCACCGTGGGTACATCAAGGTTTTGTTTTTTAGAAAGAGTGCATAGGAAAATTGAGCGTTTTGAGCACCTTGTGATATAAGTATTCTACCTATAGTAAAATTATCGAATATGCAGCCTTTAGAGAGAACCGAAGGCGAATATTAGGAGACTAAATACATAATTTATTATTTTTTAACAACGTTGGAATGAAAAACATTATACAAATCTTATGATACCATGAAAAAAAAAGAAGTATTGATGAAAAATTGTGTCTAAAGTTTAGATGTTTTGTCCACAACTCGAAAAATTTGAAGAAATTACGGACAAGAGCACATGAGCAGATCGAATGAATATCTAACTAATAATGAAGACCAAGACATTTTTTTACTGACTTTTAAAACATACAAATTATTATTAATTCAACGCAAAAATGTGAATGTTAACTATAATAATTGTTGCTCGTTTGTGAATTCAGAAGTATTGAACTCCAAGCTTCACACGTGCTTTAAATGACTTCAAATTTGAGTCAGGCTTGTTAAACTTTTTTACATATTTTGGAAAAATCGTCACTTACAATAAATAATTGATAGGAAAATTTTTTTTATGGGAATAAAAAAAGAAAATTTTTATATTTTATTCTGAAAAGATAAATTTTATTTTCTATTGTTTAAAAGTCGATCGATTGTATTTTCTGAGATGCAATTCGGAATTCATAAGTAATTTAGAGAATTGGTTTCAAGTCTTGAAATATATTTATGGTGAATGTTATCATTACTTTTGTATCTTATATCAGTATTCAATTTTTGAGATATGTAGATTTTTTTGTACAGAATACTTATTGTTCTTCATAACATTGCAGAGCATATTAGAACGAAATTTTCGGAAAATCCCAAGATTGAAGATTTTTCGAAATTTCCATGATTACGAAAAAAATCTGCAGATCCCAAGCGTATTATATGATAAAAATCAGATTATTTCAATTACCTCAGATTTTATAACAACTCATGAAACCATTTAGTAGTCTTTATCTAATAAATAATAATAATAATAATAATAATAATAATAATAATAATAATAATAATAATAATAATAATAATAATAATAATAATAACAGCAACAATAACTAAATACTTAATACTACATACTTATTATAAAAACTATCTATATTTTGATACATAACATTGCAAATTGAATTTTTTTCAAACTTTTCAAAAATAGATTTTTTTCGAAGTCTACTCACTTCTGTAAAATAATGTGTACATTTTCTATATTTTCCTTATTCGTAAATATTTTTCTCTATGAATTTCTTTCTACATCTACATCTAATATATTACTTAACTATCTGACTCCTGTAAAAGTATAATTTCAGCAAGCATATATGCCTTATGCATTTTTGTTACTAAATTAACAAATCTTGTCAGATCAAACTATTAATGTACAATTATTCATTCTCTGTTAAATATTGGTTAAATAAAATTATTTGAAGATTGTTATGAATATTATACAGTGAATCTAAGTTTCATTATGAGCGACTTGTGTAAACAAATTCATAGGACTGATTTGAAAAGATGTTAAGAAAATAGAAAATTTTTTATTTTCATGATTGGTGAGTTGATTCGATTGAAAAATCATAACCAGATACCTGTAGAATACTGAGAAAAAACATTCAAAGCTTGAAAAATAAGGAAAGTATGATATATTCAAGAAAATTGTATTATTCTTTCATATGTTTCTTGAATATAAAAAACCTGGTTTAAAGTAATCATTAGGTAAATGTAATGATAGATAGTTTTTTAAATATTAATTTGCATCACCTACCATACCATCTTATTCATTAGAAAAAATATTTGAAAATGAATCTGTTATTGTACTCAAGATATTTTTGTAGAGTCCCTTGTTCTCTTTCTTTCAAATATTTCAAATCAGATAATGCGTTATTATTTGACTGTAGGTACATATACAAATTTAGAGGTTAGGTAATGTATTATATAAAAGAGATACTTCTTGACTTTTTAAATACAGAGTATCATAAGAGAAAGGAAACTTTCTAATGGCACAACTTCTTAAAAATCACTTTTTAAAAAATTATAGAAACATTTGAGAAATATGGTATTGCTGGAACTTGCAATGTAACCTCACAGACTATCATAATTATGAAAATGTATAAATAGTGCACAAAAATATAAAATTGACTGCATATTTCCATTACATAGAATTTTATTTATTTAAGGGGGTTAAATTTGAAATACAGAAGTTTTCGGTCACAAGATAATTAAATAAAATGAATTAAAATAAAAATATATTATGATATACTTGTCATGAAATTTAATATTATATTATTAAGAATATTATTATGTATTACATATATTATCGTCTTCCAAAATATTATTCTTTTAATTTTTAGAAGTAAAAATAAAAAATAAAATCTAAAAATATATATCTTGTTGATACACAAATTAATCAACAAAAAAAAAACAATAAATAATTCTAATCAATTCAAAAATATCATCCCAACAATCTTATTGTCCAAATTTTCTTTACAGCGATCACTTATGGAGCCAATTTTTTATAAAAAACAGCAATTTTGTCTTTTTCCAGCCTTTGGCATATATTTTGCCCTCATCAGGAACTACAAAATTATTTATTACAATTATTACAATTACTATTAGTGACACTTCAAGATTTATATTGTTACTTACATTCATAAAAACATCGTCGAACTACCATCCGTCGAAAATTTTTTCTTTAAAAATTAATCACATTTTCGATTTTTTAATTCATGGAACCATCCTCGTCATACAACACACAACTGAGCAATGACAAACTTCTTGAATTTCTTCAGATTTTGAAGAGAACGAACTGATATCTAAACCACGTCATCTATGTATTTATCGTAAACTGAACTTCATAAGTGATCGTTGTAAAAAAAATTTGGACAATATGAAAATTAAAGGAGCGAACAATAAATATGACATCCCAACAATCGCTATTAAATCTTCACTTTGCCAAACTTTTTGAAAAAATTCTAAAAAAATTGTTCCAAAAATCGCATTCCCCGAGCATTGTGTGTCTATAAGGAAGACTCGAAGAAATTCGGCGTTTGCCGAAAGCGATGCCGGATTTCCCAGCGAGTCGGAAAACTGAATGCAACGAATCTTGGGAACGAGACGGGGCAACGTCAAAGGATTCTCAAGTCCGTTAATCGAATGTCGGGGCACGTGTTTTCCGGCGGCAGCTGTCGGGACACTTATGCAAATTGCGCGAGAGCCGGCTGAGCTTTCGGCTTTATGCGGCGCGTTTTGGCGGCGTCGAATAATCGCTGTCTCTCTTCTCCGGCACGGTTACCGAGAGAGTGATTGACGGAGGGAGAGGGACAAAACGGGCCCGCGGTGCGTGCGCTGTACCTGGTACAAGCGTAATTCACCTTCCTGAATACCCGACTGACTAACGTACGACAATATCGGCCAATTTGCATAAGGCCACGGCCTCCGTAGCTGCATTCATACTTTGGCAGCTCTTGCGGCGATGATATTTCACCAGAGAGTGAGGCAAGATTTCCGCATTTTTTTTCGCTCTTTTGCTATTTCAACGGTGATTAGATCTCAGGGTCACATTTTTGCACAAGGTGAAACGTTTTTGTAGAATTTTGTTTCATTTCTCATTGAGGAATTCAGATATTATTAAAAAAATAATTTTTTTGTGAAAATTTCAGTAGCTTGAATTGTATCAATCAGGGTTTGGAAAGTTACTTGAAAAAATTTAACGCGTTACGTTAACGTTACCACTCAAAAAAAGTAACATTTCGTTTCTTTCACGATACTTTTTGGAAGAAATTGAATTTAAATAACAAAAATCGAAAAACTAAGGCTGAAAAATACAATTTCAACGTACTTGTGATTTTGTTCTAAAGAAATTGTTTATTTCAGATGTAATGAAAAATGTGTATCTGAACATATTCACCCTGAGAAAAAAATCAATCAGCTTGTTAAAATTTTTATTTTTTTTTTCAAGTTTTCGAAATTTCTGAATATAACATTTAATTCAATGTCAGCCACAAAAAAAAATTTGCATATTTAATAGATTTTTGAAAGAATCAAAATACCTACCCAGATTTCCAGAATATTTCAAACTTTTTGTACTATTCAGTATGTATAAAATGTAGCAGAATTCTCTAGGAGTTTTAAAAATTTCTACTATTTTTCTGTACATTGATATACAGAATTCACGAATCGCATGCTCTAGAATTCAAAGTTTAATAAATTATTGGTATTTGAGAGGATTTTTCTGCAAAAAATTTCTGAGAAGATGTTCATTTCATTTGATTTTTTTTAAACTTTTTTTTTCTATTTAAATTTAAAGAATTGTTCAGTATTTTTGAAACCTTTCGTATTTTTCAGTATTATTATAGTAGAATATTGCAGAATTTCCTAGTATTTTTACATAATTTTAGTATTTTTATATTAATCATTGTTATATACATTTCAAGAAATTCAAACTCTAGAATTTTAATACAATCAAACATTCCGTGTTTTACAGGATTTACCAAAAAAAAGTGTCTCGATAGATTTTTACTTATTCAATTACTTTTTGTATTTCTTTATTTTTTCTATGATTTCAAGGATCGTTCATTATTTTCATATATTGCTGTATGAATTTCTGGAATTCGAAAGATCTTCAATGTTTTATAAATTTGCACGTATTTTTCCGAGCGTATTTTCTTTCTGCATTTTCAAATATTTAACGAATGTTGTGGAATTTTTAGTTTTTCTAAAGATTGCTCTTCAAATTTCCAGAATTGAATAAAAATAGAGGTTTGAAATTCCTGGAGTGTATTTCGATCGATTTTGCAGAAAACAGTTTCTTTATATATTTAAAGGGCCCTCAATATTTTTTGTATTTTTTACTAAGTTATACGATATGAAAATTTTCTGATCTTTTTATAGACTTCTATTAACATAAATTTTTTAAAATTTGAAGCTCAAGAAAATCAAGTTTTTTTAATCCTTGAGTTACATAAATTTTTTTAAAATCAAGTGATTTAAAACTTAATAAAATCAAGTATTTTCCGTATTTTTCGTATTTTATTATTTTTTTTTTTTGTATTTATTATTATTTCATAAAATTTTCCAGCAGGATCTCTAAATCATACAAATCCTGTTACAGATTTTGCGATCTATAGATTTTAAGTATTTTTATATCTTTTCATACGAATTTCTAAAATTCAATGCTTTGAGTCGTGAAGGTTTTTGATAAAAAATAAAAAAGTATATTTTTCGTCAAGATTTTTTCACATATTACGATTATTCCACATAGTTTCATTAAAAATTATTAATAAAGAATTTTATATCTCAAAATGAGAAATTTCAAAATAACTAAGATCTCAGTTTCACAACATTTTTTAAAAACTTCTAAATTGTGCTGAAAACTTAATGGGACAGATAAAAGTAAAGTAAAATAACGGGATTTTCGTTACTCGTTACCGAAAAAAAGTGACTCGTTCCCGTTATCGTTACTTGTTAATTAATATAACGCGTTACGTTATCGTTACTGTAAAAAATGTAACTTTTTGTAACGCGTTACTTTCAAACCCTGGTATCAATTATATTATTTACTATTTTTCGATTTATTTTCATTTACATATTATATTTTGGAGTATACAAAGTAGACGGTTTCGTAGTTCATGCTTCCTGCAACATGATGCAATTTTATTTTCTACGGACTGTTTTGTATCGAATAGATTCGCAAAAAAAAACTTGTGACGGTAGGTAACATCAGAACACGCACACCCCGAAATAGGAACCATATTGTCATGCAAATACGAAATGTTGTGAATACGTGGTGCAACCGGTGATACGCGGGATTGTCTATGATTTACATACCCTTCGTACCTGATGATTTGAGGAGGAAGGGTAGACCGCGCAACGCCGGATAGAGTGGATCATTCGGGATTCGCACATATTTGCAAATATATTTAGCCGTTTGACAGGACTGAAAAGTTAAAAAGGCAAGCGGGACGGATCGGTCGGCATCACTGAGCCATGGCCAATTTCGCGATTTAAAGTTTCAACGTTTTCGAGCTTTTTGAAAGTAAATGATATATTTTCTAATACAAATATCGACAACTGTGTTCGCATAAAGAAATAGTATTTAAAAAGGCCGAAAAAGTTAAAAATGTGTATTTTTTTTTTTCAAATTCATAGATCTCTAGTCGGTTCCAAGAAAATTACTGTTTTGATTCTATGAGGTTTTTAAAAATTTAAAAAAAATTGTGTCTATATGTCGAAGATTCATGCACGACTTTCCAGAAAACTAGGAGTAATTTACTTCATTTCGTGCGAAGGCAAGACCTAAAGTCCGAGTTTTGGTTTTTTTTTCTTTATTGTTAGTAAAAAAATATACAAGCTAGAAATATTTCGTGTTGCAATTTGAATTTCCAAAAATATTACGCAAAGCAGTAAATTTTGTTTATTTTTATATGAAGTAGTTATATACACTTATTCTCGAAAAAAAATGCGTTCTTACGATTTTTTTTTGGCGAAACAACACAATATTTTTTGAAAAAATGATTGCCTATTTATCTATCAATGTCACAAGGTATAATTTTTTCAGAATGAAATCTTTGTAATTGGGTGCACTACAGCAATTGTGCCAAAATCCGAAGTTTTTTCGCTGTGAGCACAGTTTCTCGAAAACTATTCATCTAAATGGTCTGAATTTTTTTCAGCTAGAATATAATTATAACAGCCTCTGCGTAAACAAAGGATTTCGAATTTTAGGCAAAACTTTTTTTTTCTTGCTGCAAAAACCGAAAGCCCAGACCAAAATTGAATATTTTAGGAAAATGACCATTTTTTTCGTAAAAATGCTAATATAGCAAAATCCTTCGTTCACGCACAGAGTGGAGGTATAAACTAGAGGTTTTTTTTTTTGTTTTTTGTATTACAGATGAAGAGTTCCTTACTTGTCATGCTCACAACCAGAGGTGTCAGAAAAATTGTGTTTTGGTACCATGGTCGCTACGACCTTAATTACAAACATTTTTTTCGGAAAAAATTTATAAAATATCTTGTAAGATGAATAAATAAATAGGTTTTGAGATTTTAAAAAAAACTTGTTTTGGTTTTCTAAAAAAAATCGTAAAAATACCTTTTATTTCTCCAGCGCAAGTGTATATTACCCCTTAACCTTTCAACTATTGAAAGAAGAAAATTTCTAAATCAGTCGTTGAACAGCAAAATGATACAAGGCTTTTTAGGTTGTATAATTTTTGAAGGAAAATTATCTAATCCAATAGGTAAATGAAAATTCCGCTCTATAGATTACAGGAAATTTCTTAGATTTTCTCCAAATTCTGAAAATAACGCTTCTTTCTTACGATTTTGAATGCTTGCAGTATTTTTCAGAGTAATCAAGACTCTTCAAAATTTTTTTACAGTAATTAAACAATAATTTTGCAGTGTAATGCTAAAAAAAACGGATGGTTGCTAGAAAAATACTGGTAGTTACATTTTTCGAGAGTATATTTGTAATTGGTGCAAAGTAAATAAAAAATGTGTGATTGTTCTAAAAAATTTATTTTAAGGGGAGATTCTGGTAATAGTGTACGAATTATAATTATAGTTGGCGACCATTCAATTATTTATGTACATGTCATTTCCATTCTGTTTTCATGTTATTTTCATGTGATTTTGTCTGAATTTTATTGTTTGTTTACCATCAAGGAGATTATTTTTTTTTCCTGAAAAATAAAGAATGTTGGAAATTCTTTAGTTCGATTTTTAGATGTCCTTCAAAATCATAACAGATTTTTGAAATTTTTAGATGAGTTTTCTCAAAATTTTTACTTTTTCTGTATATTCTTATACACTTTTTCTACTATGAAATCTTTGCTGACACAGAAAAAAATTTCTAATTTGGAAATTAATTAAACAAGTGTACTATCACTCGATTCATTATTTCATGACACTGAAGTCTTTGAGCTACTTTGATTACAATTTTTAGTATATGATACGACTTTTGAAAACTTGCATTAGAATTTTATTAAGCAAATTGTTTGCATACGTAAAAATTTTCTCAATTATCACCTTTCATAAAAGTGAGGTTGAGGAAAGCGATTATTTAACGTAACCTTTTATTGCCATTTAATTATGATTCAATAAAAAAAAAAAATTTTTTTTTGAACACTACAGTTTTAGTTATTTTTTTCTAAGCTAAATTTTACTGGAACATGATTAATTTGAGAAATCATTTTCGAAGTTGTTAGTTACTATATAAGGATATAATTAAATATTCCAAGAAACTTTAAGATTTCGTATGTGGTTATCGTGAAAAATATAAATAAAATAATCTAGGTGATGTTTTCACAAGGACAAATATTCTTTCATCTTTCAAAATTTCAGAGCTTTAAAAACCAATATTCATATACACTGGAACATTAAAAAATGAATTTTCGTCTTTCTCATTTGCGTTGATAAAATATTTGTATCGTTTTTCTGTACAACTAAAGTACATCCTCAAACTTAAATATTCAAAAAGAATATCAGCTTTTTCAAGACAACTAAAATATTTATTAGACAAAATAGACCTCCCTACTTTTCTTAAAATCTCAACCCTACAACCAATGCCACGCCCATACACAGCAACATTTAAAACCAAATTAAACCCAAAAATCTCCCCTCAGCCCTGATTATCCCTGATCGCGGGAAGCTCGGTATCCGCGAAAAAATTTTTCGCCAGCGCGACAAATCGGGAAATGTCGCGACGCCTTCGATTCGCGTCCCTCAAGGATAATCCCGGTGAAATTTCCCGGCGCCATCCGATTTTCTCGTGCATTTCCGCGATTTCCTTGCTCAGGTTGCGCCAACTTCTGACAGATACAAATTCCCCCGACGTTATTTGCGCCGGTACCGCTGCCCCTCCGCCCCCCCAATCCCCTCACCCCATTGGTGCACTCGACAAATCTCGATATGGAAAATCCGCGAAACATATAAATGTAGCCGTCACTCGCAGCCCGCGCCCCTAACATCTTTATCCGGGCTGTGGAATGATTCCGCGCCCGTCTTTTCGCCGATGGAATGTGTAAAACGCGCACGAACACGACGACGCGCTCGATGCATATAAATATATGAAAAATGCAAGCGCAGGCACCGTAAGTCCCGGGGGTAGTTCCAATAAAGAGGGGACTCCGTCGTGGCCGCGATTTTTCACTACATTAACCGACAAACGTAATTCCTATTTTTGCCGTTTTTTACAGACACCTTTTCTCCGTCTCGTATTTTACGCGTATGGGCTCGTTTTTCCTCGGCTCAGGCAAATTAGTAAGCTATTTCAAGAAACTGACTTGAGCAATTGTAGCTAACTTAAGCAGAGAAAGTCAATGAGAATTTATAGGATAATATTATTGAAATCTTGAGAAAATGTTCATGTGTAATTAGGTGAATTTTTAAATGTAACTTGTTGATATGTTATAAAAACTTTGATGGTTTTGAGTATATGCGACATGCGTGAATTTGATACTTTGAGGACATTTTTCTCAGTAATTCTGACGAAATGACAAGAAAGGTTGTTAGACAATTTAACAAAGAGTGTACTCATTGTTTTTATTATTTCTGGATAATGTAAAATATCAGAGTCGTCAGTTTTGAAAAAAACGTAATAATGGTCAAACAATTATGTTCTTTCATTTTTTAGAACGAGAACCTAAATGCATTGAATTCAAAATTTCTTTTCCAGAAAATGAAAATCTGTAATATAATTCGCTCATTGTAGTTCAGTCATTCATGAAACCTTAAAATTATGGTAACTGAATTAAGAAACTAGCTAACCAACACAATATTATATGTGATATTTAAAAATTTCCGGAAGTGTACCTTAGGACGATTCCCCTTAATTTTTCAGAATACACCCTAAAATTTTAAGGGTTATTCCTTAAGCGTAAGAATCTATGAGAAATTAACATCTATTTTGGAACCAAAGAAGGAAAAACTGCAACCTTTCAGATGTCAAAGTAAAATTTATTAAAGAATAAATTACGAATTGCATTATCCACCAAATTCTTTGGCAAAATTGAAATAAATTGCGACCGTCAGTTTTAATCAAATTTGGCAATAAGATTCCTTATTCCTTTTTCGTAAATCGATGTCCTTATTTATTTACAAACATTATCGGTACAGCTACAGAGTAAATGTATTATCAGAATTAATGAGGAGTTTTCAATTGGTCACATCGATATTTCACTAAAATGTTTGAATAAATTGAAATACCAATAATGTAAAATATGTTCTCTTATTGAGTACTCACTGAACCGTGATTTTACTGTACATTTTGGAAACGACTATCTTTGCAAAGTTCACAGCCTAATTTTTTCACAAAGGAAAAAATTGTAACTCCTTCCACTAAAAGAAGAGTCCTAAATTTTTTTCTACGGAATTTTTGGATTCCTATTATATCTCAACAGCAGACCTTTCAAAGCCTCTTCTTTAAAAAAAATATTCCACATAGTGTAAATAACGAGATTATGAAATTCCACTCTCAACAGACCCATAAAGCATTGGGTTCACAGAGCACATTGTCGTAACAATATCACGCGCTTTGCTATATTTATATTATTAAACATCGAGATGCGCGGCTCATGAATATATTCTTATATTCAAAACCATCGTGGCTGGTTTTCCACCCTCGCCCCGGGAAAATAGAAGATCCGGAAAGAGAAGCAGCAGGAACAAGAATATCTTATATGCAGTCTCTTATAAGTAACACTTATACTCTTCCTATCCAGAAAGGTATTCGACTCACATGCAAATCTCTGACGCACTCATCGACCGTGCTATTTTGCAAGTCATTGCTTGCTCAAATAAAAGTTTATTGTACTTTTTGTAGACGAGAAGTCGAAAAAAAAGATTATGTGTATGCCAGAACTTCATTTAAGATTTTTAAATTAAAAAATGATAATTAATTGATGCTGAATATCTCTTATAAAAAAACAAAAATGTGTCAGTTTTATTTGTTCAGAACAGGCGCGTAGGCAGAGGGGGGTTTTGGGGCTGAAACCCCTCCCGGAGTTCTGATAAGATCAATCAATATTTCATGTAAAAATAAAAAATAAAATTGATAAACAATAAAAATATGAGTTGCAAAAAAATGCATGAAAACATTCGCAGTATATATTTAATAAAAGAGTAAAAATGATCAAAACGTAGGATTACGTAGAAAAAAAGCATCAGAACAATTGTTGCAACCCAGGGAAAAATCCAAGAAAATGAAAATCTACGAAATGCTGAAAATTCACCAAGTTTTGACTCTTAGATTATCAAATTCCAGAAATATCTATAAAATACATAAAAAAGTATTGAAAATCTTTTGATTCACACATACTCTGAAAGAATAATGAAACTTATTGAATTTTTTAATAAAACTGTTTTCTGAAAGATCTCGACAAATGCCTCTGCGATCTATAAATTTTGGGATTCTAGAGCATCAAACTCTAAATATTCTATAAATCGAGAAAAATTCTACAAAACGCCTGAATATTTTAAAAATACAAAAAAACAACCATATGTAACATAAAAAATGAATATGATTGTGATTTATCATTAATTCTTGATATTACTGAGTATTTATCTAAATTTGCATTTCAAAGCATGGAGTTTCTCAAATCTCTCTAGAAATCTACGAAAATATAACTATAAAAATACTTAGAAATTCTCCAGGGTTTCGAAAAGTATACATGCTAGAAAAATGTTAAAAATGAGTTTACTTGTTTACTAGCTTACTAGTTTACTAGCCTAATAATTTATTCGTTTACTTGTTTACTAGCTAACTGGTGTACTACTTTACTTGTTTACTAGTTTACTAGCTTGCTAGTTAACTAGCTTACCCGTTTACAAGTTAACTAGTTTACTCGCTTACCAGTTTACTAATTTACTAATCAACTTGTTAATGAGTTTACTAGTTTCCCATTTCACTAGCATACTAGTTTACTAACTTACTAGATTTCTAATTTACTAGCTCACTAGTTTACCAGTTTACTCTTACAAATTTGAAAGGTTTACTAGTTTACTTATTTACTTCTTGATAAGTTCACTAGTTTACTAGTTCACAAGCTTACTTATTTACTAGTTTACTGGCTTACTAGTTTTTTATTCAACTAGCTCACCAGTTTACTAGCTTACTAATTAACTGGTTTACCATTACAAATTTGACAAGTTCACAAGTTTGCTAATGAACTAATTTACTCGTTAACGAATTTGCTAGTTTACGATTCTTTTCCTCTAGTTTACTATTTTTTTTTTTACAATTTCGGCAGTTCAACAGTTTACTAGCTCACTTGTTTACTAGTTTAGTAGTTTACTAGCTTCCTAGTTTGCTAGTTCACTCTTTTTTCAGCTTACTAGTTTACTAGCTTACCAGTTCACTAGTTTACTAACTTACTAGAAAACTTTTAAAACATACAAATTATGTAGATATAATTTTTTACAAATTTCAAAAACTTTCTGTTCCAGAGCATATTTATTATTATAATACTCTTTTGATATATAATTTAAGAAATTTTTCTCAAAGTTTATGTAGAAAATAATAGAAGTACATCCAATTTAATTTATACAATTCATACGATTAAATTTACTTTTTATTGTAGAAATATTGAAAAAATATAGGATAGAAGAATTGAAAATCTTCATAAGAGACACTGTCGTCTGAAAAATCAATTTAAATTCTCAAATTCGTTGGAAGTTTAAATCTTATAGCATAAATTTCAAAAAATCTATTTAGCAATCCACACAAATATTTTTAATAAATAAAAATACTAGAAAATACTAAAAATTTTGACAAATAATATACCATACGAAAATAATACAAAATTTATGATGGACCTTTTATCTGTGTGGTTAAAATTTGTTTGAAAGACAATTCGAATATATACATTTTTTAGAAGTTCGATTCTTCGAGAATCGAATTTTAGAAAGCTGTACAGAAACCCATATTACTCAATATTAGATAATTATTAAAGTGGTAAATATCCAAAAAAAATAAGTAGAAATATTGAAACCTCATTTACTGTATGATCACACAAATGGAAATCTATTATTTACGAACATAAAAAATGTGCAACTCTATATTTCAATAGTTGTATAACTTTCGAATTCCGGAGCATATAATATTTCGAAATCGCTCTTTCTTAACTATTCTGTCAAAGTTTAAAAATTATGAAATCCCGAAGGAAAAATATTTTTCAGAAAAACCACTCCCGCAAATTTTTTCTGTCTACGCCCCTGATCCAGAATGATCATTATATCTGATATAATGATTTTTTTCATACTTATTGAAACAATTCTTTTCATAATTTTTGTGTTTACTGAATGTTCTATTTAATTCTAGTAATTCATTAATATAGTCTAAAGAACACTTGTTATTATTTAAAAGACTTTTTGTTCTTTCAAAAATTTGTTCTCCTGTACTGTTTTTAAAAAAATTTGAATCATATTCATTGTGATTCTTGCATTGCATTTCACGGGTAATCAGTCAATTTACTTGAAAAAGCACGATCCGTTCGCGAGACTTTGATGACATCTCGAAATCCCAACGGACGCAAAGATATTTGCCGCGTCGTATTTTGCGCTGTTTTCTTTTTCGATCTTCACACGAGCGGTAATAAAAGGAATTGCTCTTGTGAGGCTGCGGATCTCGGGAGAGACGCTTCGTAAGGTCGGCAAGAGAAAAGAAACGCGTGCACTTGGAAAATTCGCGTCTTGTTTCGTTGCGGTTTTTTCCAGTAAGAATATTTCTACCTGGGTATCGCCGCGGTCTTTCGATTCGAGACGAGCATTTCCGATCACGCGACTCGAGAAATTCTTCATCTCTTTGTGTGAACAAGTTTTCTTTCAGAAGCAAACTTATTTATTTCTTATTTCCTTGAATTTTTTCGATACTATGGGTATTTTATTCCATTTTTTTAGAGGACATTCTGGATTTTCTTTTAGGGTATAGTTAGAATTTTGAAGCTTTGAGATTGTCAAAGAACGAAACATTCATTTATATTGATTGCAGAGGAATAATAATGACTATAACTTTGAAGAAATAAACCTTATTTTCTACTAAAAAAACCCATACACTACAATCCTCAAAATATTTCTCGAAACGTCTCTAAGAAACTCCACTTTTCCCCACAAAAAAAACTTTTCCTCCCAGAGAATAATAACTCTTTTTCCCTATTTCTCTCGGATAAGGTTTCGATGTATCTCCTTGTTTCTCGTATTTTTTTCAAACTAACAACAATGCATGCTCTTCCATGCGAGAAATAAAGCACCGGAATATGTTTCGAGAGAGAAATACATTGCTGGGAGGAAAAAATGTCGCATGTTAGAGGGGCATCCCTCCCCCCTCGACCCCCTCCCCCACAGGTACATCAGGGACTATCGATTTTGAATTTTCCATGATTTTACGTTCCCAGGGAGAGAGGATACGCGACGTGGCTCGTCTCCCGCGACTCTTTCGTATTCCTCGTATGAGCTCGCACGCTGCCTTCCCTCGCGGCCTGGGAAATATGAACGTGGGTTTTATTTTCTTTTTTTTTCCGAGGAGAAATGCTTGACTTTTGGGATGGTTGAATTGCATGGTCTAGTGGTCTAAGTCAGTGGGTTATGAGACTGGGGTCATTGGTTCGAATCCTGACAATGAAAGAAATATTTTTACAAATATACTAAATTTTTTAACTCAAGTTTTCTTTTTTTCCAAATATTTTGTAGTTTTAAACTGTGGTTTTAATACCAATGAAAATTACTGTCTATTTCTACAATAATTAAAAATTTTTTTATTTACCTGTGTAAAAATTCTTATAATTCTTGAATAGTAGAGCTATTTGAAATATTATTATAGAATATGAAGAGAAATATTCTATGAAAAAAATTTTTCTTTAAATATTGATATCACATAAACTTTACGAGATTTATGCGTAAAATGTATAATTAATAGAGGAATTTTGTCCGCAATACGACGACAGTGCACTATTTCATTGATTCATACGGAGGGAGAAAAAAAATTAGAAAGGATTTATGTTTTTGAATAAGATGCGTACGTTTATCCTTATCTCGTATTCTCCGACCTAAAACGGAACTACCCCCACCCTCCGAATTTCGTCCTCCCCATGCGTTCGCCTCCATTCCAAAACAGTCTTGGGTTTCAGGATGGCGTCTTTCCTAATATCAGGCATCATCGCTCATCTCGCGCTTTACCTGCCGGGATGAATTTAATGCGTCCCAGCTGAAAAACAATGAAGTCCCAGTGATAAATGGGGCGACCCGCGGGATCAGGAACGGACTTTGACGTCTCGATTTTTTCAGGACGTAGGTAGGAAAGAATGCTTAGTAAGAGAATTTTTTGGATTCGCGTGATGTTTGGGTTTTTCACAGCACTGAGAAAAAAATCTTGTACTTTCTGCCATATATATCGTAAAGAGTGCAATAATATTGTACATTTTACAATTATATTGCAGTTTTCACAATATTATTTTAGTTTTTACAATATCATTGTAGAAACTGCAATATTTATTTTACTTATTACAATAGTGTATAGTAAAACCGCTATATTGTACAAATTACAATATGTACGCAACTTTTTGCTGTATAATTTCGGGAAAATTAAAATGTGGAAACAAAAATTTTACTACACATATTGTAATACTTACCATACGTTTTTTCCACGTTTCTTAAGGTCAGTCAACTGGGAACAGGTGGCGACCGGGTTTTTTTTCTCGCCCGCAATTAATTTGCACATGCATTAAAATAGAAAAAATGCCTTGCTTTTTTACAACTTTTTCGAATAATGTATCATATTACAATGTAATTCACTTGAAACCTAGAAAGTACACAAAAATGTTGCAAAAAGATCCTATACAGATCTGTTTACTAAAAAACAGTATTAAATTTTCAAAAATCTGGATGAATAGCAATTATATGATACTGCAAAAAGTACAAGAAGTATAGTAGAAAACAGAAGATGTAGAGGAATTTTTACAACAAAATATATCTATAATTACAGTATCATTTAACAATATTTCCGATAAGTTATTTCGAAAGCTGATATATCATCTAGCGAAAAGTACAATTTGTCAGAGTGATTCCCATTTACTATAAAGTATTGTAATAATTACTATATTTTTTTCTCAGTGAGGGTTTTGCATAAGGTTTATTTCGTATTTTTAGGGGTAAGGGAAAGGAATTATGAGGAAGCATGATTTTTCAAGAATTTGATATGTTTGAATGAGAAGGGTGGTACGAAATTTCTGAATGTAGATTTTGGAATTTGGATGTCACTGGCTTATTCTCGCAGAAGCTGAAAGTAGGGAAAACATTTCAGTTTTTTAAGGAAAAGTATAAAGTTTTAAACAAATTTCCTAGTTATGTGAGAAAAAAAATTAGTTGAACTTTTATCGTTCACACAGTTAGAAATTTTTGTATTTATCTTAATAAATATGTTTTGGAAATTTTTCACATAAACCCATGTTGGACTCAATATAAGGTGTTAATTACATTTCGTTCACATTTTGTATTTTTCAAAAACTTGTGTATAGAATTCAATATACTAGTTTATCAACTATTAACAACCAAGTGTATTAAAATTTATATACAGTGTTCATCAAATTTATGAATATTTGTTGAAATAGTTACAACTGGTTTATATATATAATGAAAATAACACGTAAATAGAAAAAGTACATGATAGTTTATCATGAATAATTATTACAATTTAAAATTACGCTTCTATGAAGAATTCACCATACGCATTATTACGGTATTAAAAAAATATTTTTGTGAATAAAGAGTTCATACAAAAATGCATAAATTTTAGTATACTTCTATGCATTTCGGTGTAGGTACTAAATTTAAGCATAGTGTATGAGATTAGGATTTCATATACTACTTTAGAATTTTCCATAGACTCTCTTTAGATTTTAATGTAGGTTTCTATTTAATTTTTTTTTTATTTGCACTTTTTGAAGTATAAAAGTTTATAAGTAACAATTCAATAAAGCAGTAAATTATTTTGCATACAATCTTAAAATATGCGAGTCTATTCAAATAAATGATATTTTTAACAGTGCACACATTGGAAAGAATTACACTGAATTTTTTTTTATTTCTGTTTTTTCAATCATTCTGTAACTTATTCATAAATTTCTTCCTTTTTTTCTTTCTTTTTTTAATTTTTTAAGAATTGCTCTAATTTTTCATCATTTATGACAGTGTATCATAATTTTCAAAATATTTAGAAAGGTTTCTTCAGAGAAAGATTTACTTTGTATATATTCTTTTATGAAAATTTGTCCATTATTTTTATTCTTGTGCTTTTTGTTCTTTGGAATGTTTTTTTGTTCCCATGAAATATCACGTTTTTGATTATTTTTTAACATTGAAAATGATTCATATTCTTAGAGATTATTCTATATGGTAAATTTTTTATAGATGAAATTTATTTTTCTACAATATTTGATCTTTTTATAAAGTCCCAACGATTTTTATTATTTCCTATAATTTCAAACAATTAATATTCGAAAAATTTGACACCTTATAGCCTAATTTTTTATAACTACCAATATTCGATCTAATCGAGAATTGAATTTGAATTACTTGCTTGGGAATGATTAAAACAATTCATAATGAAAAAAAACACAATTATTAAAAAATAATTGATGTTCAATTGGTTGATATTAATTGGTAATATAAAATAACCAATACGTCTTAATCGTTAATTGTAATTTGATAGTTACAAAAGTTACAAATAAACAAATATTTACAAAAAAAGATTCCAATTTTTTTTTCTGAATCAGATTTGCATAAATTATATTCAAGAAAAAAATTTCTTTTAACTTTTATTGAATCACACATTGAAAAAACTCAATTCAAGCATCTATTAAATTTATAAAATTTCACACTTCAAATCCTCATTTTTCATAACTCCAGATAGTTTTTTGCCAGTTGTTATAAAATTATTGATTTTCTTTCGTCATAATATTGTATAAACTTGTAATAATGAATTTTCCAACAAATTTTTATAATGGATCCCATATTTCAGACAATATTATTAAATCATCGTATAACTCAAAAATTGATCAATGCATAAATAAAATATTTGGTACCAGATTGAAGGTAGTCAAACAATTCGAAATTTTCCTCAAGTCAGTTTAGATTTTGAATATTTTACATCAAATTTATATACAAAATCAGTCCTAATTTTCTCATTTTTTTATAAATTCATATAAAATTTCAAAACTGGGCATAAATGATGTGTATGATAGTATGATGATAGTATAACAGCAGTTCTTTTAAGAATTACTTTTCTTCATCAATTTTGAATTTAGAACTAAAAATAAATGTTTTTTGCAAAGGCAATGTAAATTTTTTGACGGGAAAATAGCTATAGGAATCATGATTATACTTGAAAAAAAATTTATGTATAAATATTTGTAAAAATCACACATAAAAAATCATAATACACACATAAAGTTCATTTATACAAGGTTTTTGGCTTTTTATATTAATCATAATAAGCAGAAGAAAATTTTGACCAATTTTACAGAAAAACATGATTTATTTTCAATTAGAAATTGGAGCTTGTATAAGGTATTTATTAAAAATGAACGATTTCCTTTTTCTTGCAGAAAATAAGGTTTTTCTTTTAATCTGCAATATTCAGGGAAATCGATGATGCTTTTAAAATACCGCCCGGATCAAGTCTATCCTATTTTGTACATCAGTAGACATATTTTTTTTAAATTTTTCTTTTAGTAAAAAAAAATATCAATTTAGTACTAACAATCTTCATTATGTAACGCTAATATGGAGTTTTACAATGATAATGCAAAGTTTATTTTTGCATTACAATTTTACATGATGCTTCACAATGAGCTATTATTTATAGAAAAATTTTTAATAGTATTTAAGAAAATACCGAAAATTTTCTATTTTATCCCATGTTATTCTATTTTGACTATGATTTCCTATGATCGACTACAATTTCCTCCAATACAATGATTTACAATAATTTACATCTATTTCCATAACTTTTTTCAGCTTGCCACTATACTATAATATTTCTGGATTTTTCAAATTTATCCGTAAATTTCTATCATTTTGTACGATTAAACCTACTTCCTCGAAATTTTTGTGAAACCAATGAAAAATCAAGAAACAGAAAAATCATATTAAAATCAAATTTTTCCTTATTTTTTCAATGTTTTTTTTTTACCATAGTTATATTTATCAACAAAAAAAGTGTCAAATCAAATCTTAAATACCATTTACTAAAACTTACTCTTCTTATAGCATGTCTCCAAAAATTCTCTTAAAATTGACATTTTGAGATGCACTTCGAAAGTCTACTTCATGAAAAAATCTACTTCAAAATATTTCCACCATATCCAAAGTCCCCCGAAATCCATCAAAAATCATTCCTCAATCCAATTCCCGTTTTCCAATCTCAAAAAGTAAAAAAAAAAATATCTTCCCGATTATCATCCCAGCGCAATTCGGCAAGGCGCGAAATATTGATGAGGGCAGGAGCGGAATTTATGAAAGCAACCGTGGCCCGAGATGGCAGAGCGTTGCGAGAGATAGACCGTAAAAGATTACTGCGACACACAGTAACCCCTTTGGATCTCTCCGCCCCTCGCGTAGCATAGAATCCCATATCGTATTACCCCGGGAGAATCCCTTTTTTATATGTATTCCTTTTTTTTTCTTCTTCTTCTTCTTCCTTTCTGATACTGCAGTTATTAAGGAGGCTATATGTTGACGACTCAGGAGAGCCCGGATCAGCCGAGGTAATTCCCTGCATAAAATTTGAGGAAATTTCCAACTTTCACCTTATCTTCTTGCCTCGGCGCGAGCATTGAACGCGAATCCTCGCGGAATATGTAATTTCGCGGGATCTTCGAAGGTGACTGCATTAGAGCTTGAATTGAAATTTTCGGTTGGCGAAATGATGTATAGGAAAAATCTTGGTGCGCGGCCATCAGGATCGATCGCGGAGAAGCTGTTTCCTCTTTTAAAAGGTCAGGTAGACGGAATGAGATTTTACGTATTCCGACAGACGTCAAGAACATTACCGGTAGAGACAGAGGAACCTTGGGACCTTGGGAGGGGAAAGTGCTCGCACATGTAGAAACCGGAGGTAACGGGGGAAAAAGGTTTTTTCTTTGGGAAAGCGCGATGATGGAGTTTGAAGAAATGTAAGTCATTTAGTTCGGATCCTAATGTTTCGAGAGTTTATGTAAGGAAAGGGTTGTTCGAGGCAACTGAAAAAATATGGAAGATTTGAATTTTTTATAGTGACGACTAACAAGCAAAACTTTATGTCAAGATGATAGCAGTGCTTGATTTTTAGAACGCAAACTAAATTTTCGAGACTAAATCTTTACTTTTCGAATTCAATATGTGGTTGTCATTGTCATTACCAATATTTTGATTGACTACAAACATACCGTTGCTGCAACCATACATTTCATCAATTTTTTTAAGGTACTAGCTTTACTATTCATTGTGTTAGATGAAAAAATCTGAAAGGTTGAAAGTATTCTAATATTTTTGGTGATTTATAATACATGCATAAATTAAATTACTAGCATTTTTGGTTACTGAAACCATAATTTGGTTGTTGCAACCATAGTTTCTGCTGTGTCTGGGAAATGCCATATGGTTCTTGCAATTTTGCATATTGTGTCATATTGTAATAACTAACAAGTGATACAGTTCATATCTTTGAAAAAAAAAAGAAACTACGAAAACCTGAATTTTTGTAGTATTTTTGACATTACAGAGTAGTTTTTATAGTTATTTGATAGTTTTAGCAAAGTTTTTTGGAATTTCAGAATTTTCAATATTTAAGAAGTTTTTCTATAATTTGAATGAAAAAAACCTGATTTTTGCAAATAAAATTAGGGTTATTTTCCATTTGCAAGCAATGTATTTATTTATTGAATGAAGACTTGGATGTCTTTTGTATTGCAGCGCACTAAAACTAAAAATTTGAGTAAATAAAATTTTCTTCTTCTATTAGGATTCAACCTCAGTCTCTAATATAAATTACGACTAATGAGTTACATGCAGGCAACTTTATCCTTTAAGCTACCAGACACTCAGTAAACAAACGTTTGAAATTCAACGATGCAGATCTTTAAAATTTTGAAAACTAAAAATTTCATTACACAAATTTTAAGGTATCATGTTTTCGCATATCATATGTGTTTTTCTGCATTATTTTGAGTATTTTCTAATTTGCTTTGGAACACATAAACTTACTTGCTATAGGAAAATTGCGTGTACGATCTTGAAAAAGTACAATTTAACATGACAAATAACAAAGTTTATACGTATAGAATAGTTATAAAGGATTTCAGTCCCTAATAAATTATTATCATTAATATTGCAAGAATTTTTGATGATGATTATTCAAAAAACCTAAAAAATCCAAAACACTGCATGAACTTTTTTCACTTATTTATTAAATTATTCATTTATTTATTTATCTACTTATTTATTTATGTATTCACCTACTGATTTATTAATTGATTTCTTTATTTATTTACTCACCTATTAATTTATTTATTTATTTTATTATTCAGTAACTTATGAATTTTTTTTCCTTTTTTCAATACATATCTACACATATGTTTATTTATGGATTAACTTTTTTATTCATATATTTTTTCATTTATTTACTGAAATATTTATTTTTCTATTCATGCATTTATTAATGTACTCATTTATCAATTTTTTTATCCATTTGTTTATCTGTCTTTTTATATTGTTACGCACTGCATATACATAGTTTTTCATAGTTTCTCAAAGCATTTTTAATTTTTCTGCGGTTTTGGTCTTTTAAGAGTTTTTTCATTACACTGTAGTTGTCCGCATTTCTTTCATTTTGCATAGAATATTTGGGTTTTGTATAAATTATTATCTGTTATGACATAAGTTTACACAGTTTGCGTTTTTTGTATTGAAAATTTATATTGGGGAGTTGGTGAAATAAATTGGTAAATCCATATTAAAATTTATGTAGGTGAAATTTTTGTAGAAAAATTTAGGAAGCTAGAAGAACGTGATATTTGTATGTATACAGAACTTTAAAAGATATTGTTCCGTCGAAAAAAGAAACGCAAAGTAGGAGATAATTTTAAATAATATGAATTAGCTGCAAAAAAACTTACAAAACTGTAAAGAAATTATACTACGAGAACTACAAGAAAATTGCATCAAAGCTATAAAAAGAAAAGGAAAATTTATTGAAAACTATCAAAGTTATGAAGAAAATTAAAAAAAAACTATAGAAAACACGTGAAAATTATAAAAAACCAATGAAAACTGTGACAGAACTTTTAACAGTATTATAAACAGAAAAATAGCTGTAATAACCATAAATATAGTTTACACAAATGTATAACATTACAAATCGTAGTTTCGGAAACTCAACTTCTAAATTTCGAATTTCAAAATCTGACAATAAGATTAATGTAGTGATAATTACTTTAGAGGCATTCCAATTTTTTACATTAGACTCACTTCTCTCAGTTTTTTTGATATACTGTGCTTAAAACCGACATTAAATTTCCCAAGCACGCGCGTGAATTCGCGACAACGAAAGTAGAGACATGTTTAATTGCCATGAATAATGAATTTCGCCACGCGAGCTCTTCGGCGCGCATACGTGCTCGGAGAGGACGGTTAAGCGGTTGTTGAAAGTGGGATGAGGCGCAACAGGTTCCCACCTAATTATTGAACTTACTCCACTTCATATTTTCACCACTATAACCGGAAAACTCGCACACACTGAAACCCATTCAAGGCTCGCGTTTACAGACTCTTCAATGAACATTTGATATTTGTGGTTTATCGGAGATTTATTGAAATGAAATCGAATTAGATATGAAATGCAATATAAACTGGTAGAATATTGTTCAAATATGGAAGATAAGGAAAGTTGAGAGTTTTTGTGAGAGCTGAAGATGAGCGTTGCAATCTAATGAGTCTGAGAAGGAACTTTCTGTATTTTTTGAGAAAAGGGTTTTATTTGACAGGGTAGGTTAGTGTAGATTTGTATAAAAGGAAAACAAACATTTTACATAGATTGTTAAACAGGATTTGATGAAAAAAAGGTCACTTCTACTTTGAAAAATATGGTAGAATTTATTTATTTTTCAGCGTGTTTTTCCTTATTCATCTCAAGAGTTTACATATAATCAACCTTTATATTTTTCGAAATGAGAATAAAAAAGGCGTAACAAAAAATTTAAACATGTAGAGACAGAGAACTTCCCTCGTTTCTGAATTGATTTTATTTTTTGATTTTCGAATGGAGCTGAATTTTTTATGACTACGATACAATGAAAAAAAAAAAAAAAAAAAAAAAAAAAAGAATATGCACTGAGACAATATAAAAATGCCTCGAAGCATTTAAAATACTCTTACCATTTACAAATCCTAAATAATTGTTAACCAAATCAATTACGATTAAAAGAATTTGATACAAAGATTATTACAAATTCTAAAAAAAAGGAACTTAAAAATGTTACATTAAAAAAAACACTTGCACTTATCTCTTCATTTAAGTCGAGTACGTTATTTTGGCATTAATGAAAAATCATAGGAAATTTCGACAAAACGTCAAAATTAACAGCAGTTGCTTAGTAATTAAATTACTATTGTTGCAGAAATTACAGAGAATGTTATTAAGTTTTCCTAAAATGTTGGAGGATAAAACTTTGTCTAATTTATTGGAATTCTAAAAATCAACTTTTATGTGTTCAGAAAAGTCATTTAGGACTCCAAAAATTTAATACAATTGTGAATCACATGTAATGACTAAAAATATCCTAGAAATTCGTTCACAATGTAAAAAAACACATAGGCCAAAAAAATTATTGCAATTTACGCATGTTCGAAACCATTTTTAAATTCGACTATACCCAAAAAAGGAATAATGTTTTTATCAATTTCATATGTTTCGATCATCCCTTGGTAAGTTCGACAAAGTTTTACATAAACATCTCTTTTATATTATGGAAATTTAGTTGCAAATGCTTGAAATTTGAAAAAAAGATTCATTCTGAAACTTACTAGTTAAAAAAAATATTTTTGGAATAATTCTTGATTAGTTCTTAGCTGGTTCTTAATTGATTTTTTCTTGAATAGTTCTTAATTCATTCTGGATTGGTTATTGATCAATTCTTGATGATTCTTAAAAAAATAGCATTTAATTATCATTCAAATGATTAGCACTATTTTTATAAAAAAAAAAACTAACTGATAGTTTTTTTCTGTATGAAACTTGGAAACAAAGTTTTTTCAGTTTATAAAATGTTTAAAAGAACATCGTGAATAATTCTACGAATTTCATAGAATTTTGAATAATTGTAGAAACCTTCAATAATATCTCCATAATTTGTTAATACTTTTAGAACAAAAGAAAATATTTATTAGTTGACAATATACGCTGCTAATTATAAAAAAGTTATTGAATAATAATAATCAAAAGAAAGCAACAAAATTTTTTGATTCAATTGGAGTGCGTAAAACGTATGAAAATGATGTTGAAAACTGTTATTTAACAAAACATCATGTAAACTATGAAAATAAGTGTAAAATCACGGCAAACAATTGAAATTTCAATAAATTTCTAAGCATTTGAATATAATTTTTTTTTTTGCAATTTTGATACTGTAATCCGTACATCATCAGTAATCATTTCGAATAAATTTGTGTACAAACTCTTGAAGTCTTTAACCATTTACTAAATTAAGTCATACCTGAAAACATTCTTTATACAACTAAAATTTTATAAAATCTATGCTAAAATCTTCATAATGCTTTATAATCATATTATATGATTTTATAAAATACAGATTATGATTTTATATAATCATATATTTCAATATTAGATATTGAATTTATATTTATTCTATTCCTAATAATAATTATTATTAATGAAATATTACACTATTATTAACTAATATAATGTATATTATTATATATAATATTATTCTATACGATCTTGCAAAACTCGGAAAATCTACTATAAAATCACAATTATTATTATTTAAATTTAGATACACTGTCAGAAAAATTTGTAATTTCAAACATCTTTTATAGACTTTCTCCTAAAATCATGTTTGAAATTTCATGGACACGTATATGAAAAGGATTTCAAAGAAATTAAATTTTAATTTCTTGTTTTCATATCTGATATTAATTGAAATTTTTTAATATTATTGATATAATTTCAAGACACTACATGTTTGAATATTTTAAAATATATTTTGCATATTATAAATTAGACAATATAATTTTTGTTACACAATTTATACTTCACGCAATATTAATTTTTTGTTTCAATCAAATAGCTGTTGATAAATGAGAGGAAATCTTGAAGAAGTTTGAATACACATTTTCAATGAGTAATCATTTAAAGGTAAAATAATTTTAATGTCTGCTTTATAATAAATAAACACTTCGATTTCATAGAAGGTTTATGATTTTCATAGACAGTGACTATTTTTTTCATAAATGCGTCGATAAATTTAAAAGAAAATTTAGTGGACAGTATGGGAAGTCTGCTTCAAAGACAGTCTCTCAAATCTTATATAGAAATTGCTGAGTGTAGTCACTTTTTTTCGATAATTCTTCCATCATTCGTGTAAAGACGCTTTATTATCGCCAAAAATTATCCATCCCACTTTTAAAAATCTCCAAAACACTTCAAGTTCCCCATTTAACACACCACGCCTCTAACTGTTGGCAACTCCGAATACGGGAGCACGGAAAATGGGCTCAGAGCCACTGAGACGTGGGTATTGATTTTATATCCGACGTATGAGAGATGCGTGCTTAGGGTACTATGCTCTTATATTATTATTTTCCAGCTTCTTATTTGCCATGCCGTCAACGCTATGAGAGAAAAGAATGTTTCTTGCCTCTCCTTTTGTGCACCGAAAGTCACGGATTTGCCCTCTATTCCATTACTCTCGGCGGAGCTTTCACAGTAGAAAGGGTTTTTATGCTCGCGTTGGGGGAAAATTGATAGATTTTCCGAGTGTTAATGTTATGATCGCCCCGGGAAGCGGAATAAGAAACACGTGCTAATGTTAAACGCGTCGAGTGCGAATTTCCGAGTCCCAGTAATCGAGGGAGAAACGTGAAAAACGACAGCCTCTGGCTGAACTTGACAGCTTCGAGGAAAGTTGGAGAACGCGCCGGGCACGTGTTCTCTCATGTGGATATTGAACAAGAAAATGGAGGTTAACGATGAATGAATTGGAACTGGGAAACAGTTTGTTTTCAAGCAAAACATCAGTCTTTGGTGATTTTAATAACGAAAAAATCATATAAAGCCATCTAGATATGTCAAAAAAATAAGATCTATCAACATCACTGAATTTGTAAACATTCCAAAAATTAACTTCCAGTTCAACACAAAACCGCAGGTTCGACTCAATAAAACCCAAGAGAAAAACAAATTCTCAAGCTAGTGTTATTTTTCACGCCTCGCAAATTTATTAGTGGGTGTCGCGGGATTAGCGAGATTTACGCGCGACATAAAGGAACGAGTGCCTCGTAAAATTTTCGCGTGCATTTACTATCGCATCGTGAACTTGATTTCGATTCTTTCTGACTTCTTTCGCGAACGCATATTCGTATAAAATATTGGCAAATGAAGGGGCGGTTTTATCGTGCATCGAATGGAATATGGCGCACTTCCAGCGAGCTCGTTTTTATCACTGTCAAAAATAACCATCTCGGCGGAATCGGCTATGGGAATACGTAAAATACTTTTGAATGTTATCACCATTTGAATTTGGTATAGAACGTCGAGATGATAATCGCAGAAAATCGAACGTTCTTCAGTGGAAGATGAAGTTGGAGGGAGAGCAGTGGAACAAACTATAAATAGTCGGACAGAGAAGGATTATAGAGAAATTATGGTGATGGATAGAAATGAATTTAAAAAAAAGTGATTCACTGGTCAGTTAGAAAAAATATTTTAACAAAAAAGTGGTTTAACTTGTAGTTTTTGAAAATTTCATTTTACTGAATTTTCGAATCGGAAATTGCCAGATTTTTGGATATTGTTATGAAGTGGGAAAGGAACCAGTAGAATAAACTATGAATAGTCAGACAGAGAAGGATTTTTTAGAAATGATGGGAATGGATGAAAATGAATTAAAAAGAAAGTGATTTATTGGTCAGTTGCAACGAAAAATTGTTACAAAAAACTATTTTTACCAGTAGTTTATGAAAGTTTAATTTTACTGAATAACTTAATCGGAAATTGTCAGATTTCGAAATATTGCTTACTCAACAAAATTTCTGAGTATTTTAAAATCCATCGTTATTCGATTTGGTGGAAGTAGTACAAACAACAATATCTTTTATTGTGAATCACGAAAACTGTTTGTTTTAGGACACTTTTACAAAATGAACTATTTTCAAAAATGCAAGTTTCAAAAGTAAGGTGTTACTCTGAAACGTTGCATTTTTTACTATAACGATAACGTAACGCGTTATTTTATTTTTACCCGTTATTTTTCGTTACTTTTATCTGTCTCATTAAGTTTTTAGCACAATTTGTAACTTTTTGAGAAATATTCTAAAACTAATATATAAGTTATTTTTAACTTCCACATTCTGAAATAAAAAATTATATATCCATATTTATTGGAACAATGTGGAGTATTAGTAATTTGTGTAAAAATATTGACGAAGAACATGCTTTATCACTTTTTATTAGAAACTTTTACAATTCAAAGCGTTGACTTCTCAAAATTCGCATGAAAATGTATTAAAACACTTAATATATATGGATCTCAAAATCTATAGCAGCATATGTAAAATCTAGAGATCCTACTGGAAAATCTTATGGAATATAATGAAAAAAAAAATAAAAAAAAATACAGACTCACTCGGAATACTGGATTTTAATAAGAATCATGTTCTTTGACTCTCTCAAAATTTATGTGATTCCAGAAATCGAAAAACTTCAATTCCTTAAGCTTTGAATTCTAAAAATATATGTTTATAGAAGTATATTAAAAGATTAAATGATTTTTCAAATCTTATAACTCTGTGAAATAAACAAAAAATATTGAGGGCACTCCAAATCTATAAAGAAACTGTTTTCCGCAAAATCGATCGAAAAACTTCAGAAATTTAGAACTTACAATTTTATTTCATTGTGCAAGTTCAAAGAGATATTTTTCAAAAAACTCGAATATTTCACAACATTCTATAAATACTTAGCAATACAGAAATAAAATACATAATGAAAAATACGTGTAGATGTATAAAACATTGAAAATCTTTTGAATTGCAGAAATTCATACAGCAATATATAAAAATAATGGAAGATCCTTGAAATCGTAGAAAAACTGAAGAAATACGAAAATTACTGGAATAAGTAAAAATTTATCAAGACAATGTTTTTTGGAAAAATATGTAACACACGGAAAACTTTATTATGTTCAAATTCAAGACTTCGAGATTCTTAAAATGTTTATATCAATTGAAATCTTAAAAATACTTGAATTATGTAAAAATGCTAGGAAAGTCTGCAACGTTTTATCATCCTGAAAAATAGGAATAATTTCAGAAATACTAAATAATCCTTCAAATCATAGAAAAATTGAAAAAGTTTCAAAAAAACCAAAGAAAATGAAAATCTCCATACACACTATTAGCTGAAAAATACTATAAAAGACAAATAATTTAATGAACTTAGAATTCTGGAGCATGAAATTCTTGAAATCTATATGTCAATGTACAGAAAAATAGTATACATTTATAAGAATACTAGAAAATTCTGCGAAATTTTCTACATACTAAAAAATTCAAAAAAATCCGAAAATTTTGTAAATCTCTGTAAGTATTAAGATTTTCTCAAAAATCTATTAAATTTGCGAAAGTTTCCTAGTGGCTTACATTGAATCAAATTTCATATTTTTTTTTCTCAGGGTGAAAAAATACGAATTAACATTTTTTATTGTATCTGAAGTGAACAATTCCTGCAGAACGTTGGTATCGTTTTTTTTCAGCCTTAGTTTCTCGATGTCTTGATATTTACATGTAATTTATTCTAAAAAGTAACGCGGAAGTAAGGGAAAGTTCCTTTTTTTTAAGTATTAACGGCTACGAGTTACTATTTCTTTCCAAGAAACGGTACGGTAACGAATTACTTTTTTCACCTTCATAACATATTTTTAAGTAACTTTCCAAACCTTGCAAAAATGCAATGAATTTGACCAAGTTTGTTTTCTTCAATGATAAGTTTATTTCAAAAATTAATGTTTTTTTGAAGATAAGACGTTGAAAAGAAGGAGCTCCTTGGGCCGGATGTTGAACACTCGGGTCGAAAGCGACGTCCCGTTATAAATCATGTGATGATACGTTCTATCGGGACGGCACAAAGGAATGTCCTCAAAACCAGCGAGCTTCTCTCTCCGTTTCTTTTCTTTTTCGAAAGAGAGAAAGAAAAGTGGAGTATGAGAACCGCCGCCTCGCGAGAAGGCAATCTATCACCCTAAAAACTCGCGACCCCACCTTCCCCTGCAGAAAAGCTTTGCGTACGCGATACCGCCAGATATGCGCACGTGTGTACTTATCTGCATCCCCGATTTCGTACGAAATGTTTTTGCCGAGGCAATTTTCGAACGATGGTGAAAACATGAACCTGAGATGTGAAAATGCTTCTTCAGAGTCGAAAACGTAGATTAGGAAGAATTTGCGAATAATGAAGAACATTTTTTCGCACACAAAATGGCCATACAAAATAAAAAATAAATTCAGCCTCTCCTTTCCAGATTATGTTTTCCTAACAAAAGCCACAGCAACTCGTTCAAGAAATCAAGCCAGCCAAGTCGGAATTACCGCGGTGAAAGAGCACCTTTTCCCTCGCTTTTTTTTGCGCTTTTGTTTCGCGGCAAAGTCGACAAAGAAGGAGAAGCAGTGTTTCATATCGTCGATTTTCCGTGAGACTGCCTCTAGCCGAGCGCGTCAGAAATGGTAATTTCATAAAGACCCCACTCGCTTCGAGCCCCTTGGAAGACCATTTCATACCACACTTGCATCCGAATATTGGCATTCCTAGCCTCCAAGACGCTTTGCCCAGGTCCCGAATTTTCCTCCACATTCTCGCAATTGACGATTCCGCTAAGGAATAAAAAACATCAGTAATCTACCAACAGATTACATTTTACCTAAACTAATTCACCTCAGATTAACCTTTTGCAAGATACCCAGATCCCTTGATACCAATACCCCATTTTTCATCATCTATTCGAGTCATCGAGGAACTTTTTACCCTCGATTCGTTAGACGAAATGCAAGAAGGCGAAAGAGACAAAGCGTGCGTACGCTCTTGAATGTCGGGAGTAAACAAGCCGGAGGCAAAACACGGAGTGATATGTAGAAGTGCAGGTATGCGGCGTGAATATTTCACGAGGATAATTCAGTTACAAGCAAAGATTCGCGAGACACGTAGCGCGGGACTCGTTCCGATTCCGAGTATTTCGCCGAGCGTTTTTGACTTTGTTAGATCGTTTGCTTCCCTATTTAACGACTCTTTTTGCCAGCAATCTTCGATTCCTACCGAGCAACTTTTACTGCGTTTCATCCTTTTTCCTGTCTCAGTCGACCTGACGAACAGACTGTGAAAAGTTACATTGGAAAAGTGACAAAACTCTTTGTACATGAGAAGAAAGAGTTCAAGTTAGGAAAAATAGATGACTGACATGTACACTGTAAAAAAAGTTTGTGAATTTTTCATAACGTTGTATAGTAAATTTCCTATATCTCAAAATTTACTATACCATAATAAAATTTTTTCCTCGACCATAGGACTTTTACTACTCTTTTCATGCATTCTTTCCATGTTTGGTATATGAAAGATAAACATAGGAATTCCACTCCATTCCCATATTATTTTTACCTTCTCGCTGTACTAAAAGTATCCTACCCAAGTTCAAAACATTTTTCATTAATTTTTTCAATTACGGTAAAAAGGTTGGTAAATTTTCCCATTACGGGTATAGTGAATTTCCGAAAATCTGCATTTTTCTATACTCCATTTAACACTTTTCTACGACCATTGCTTATTTATTATATTTTGCTTATGCATTTTTTCAATGTTTCGTATAGTAAAAATGAATATATTTATTTTACTATAAAACGATAGAAAATTCTGACTATTCCTGAGTACCAGAAAAAAATATACATGCCCAGTTTATAGCTACTATTGGAGATATTCCATACTCGAATGAGGTAAAACTACTATACTGAAGTATGGTACATACTATTTATACATTAAAGCTACTATACACCGGTATAGGAAAATAACTAACCCTGGAATGGGTTAATTGCTTCCAATACCGGTATGGGAAAAATACCATAAATTTTTTGTACAGTGTAAACTTACGAAAGTATATTCATACAGTAAAATATTGTCAAAAGATGAGCCAGAACTGGATTTAAAGTAATACAGTTAAAGATAACTTCAATTTGTTTCATAATGAATTAACATTTTTTAATTTCTTTCTTTCTATTATCTGCACTGTGTTATATTTACAGGATCAAATATCTGTATAATGAATCGTACACTAGAATGGTGTAATTTTTTTATATTTAAATAGATATGAACTCTATTTATTACTGTATCAATATAAATTCTAACGGTGAAATAATCTAAATGCTGTTGAAAAGTATAATTTTGTAATAAAAAATATCCTCATTACATATTACGTATCTCAGAAATATAAATAATATGTGCATGTGAGTTTTCTGTATATTTACATTCATTCGTGTTTACATCATAATATTTGTTTTCTGAACAGCAGATTCAAAACAAATATATTTTAACAGTAAACTAACTCTTCCTACTGTATATTGTATAAATGAAAGGTCTTAAGTGAACTGTTCTTCATACTGTATAAAAACACATTTTAACATTAAAATATTCAAATACTATATAAAATGCTGTAAGAAAGTATAATTTTTTATAGAAAAATATCCATATTTCACATTACACACATTAGAAATATAAATATGTGTGTGTGCATATTTGTAAAATGTTCTGTATATTTACATTGATCTATGTTTACATCTTTGTTTACTGTACATCGAACTGAAAAAAAATTTTTTAACAGTAAACTAACTCTCCCAAACTGTACATTGTATAAATGTAAGATCCAACTATATTGCATTTAATTAGATAATTATACAGTAAAATACGCATTTATTGTTCTGTTCACTGTATAATAAATAAAAATAACACAACAGAATATTTTAATACCGTAAGATGTAACTTCATGAAATGAAAAAAACTTTTTTGATGGTATCCTCCATAAATGTTGTTTTATGCAATTTAATATTTATAAATTGTACTGTATACAAATATTAATTCGAATAGTAACAAAATATATACTGTGATTTATACTGTATGTATAATAATTTATCAAGTGAGAAATGTGAAAAATCGGTGTGAATTTTGACAATCAAATATTTTTTTTAGAAAAGCAATGTAAACTGTGGAAAAAATGCCTTTTTACTTCAATTTTTCAATTAACGTCCTGTCAATTTTTATGGTGAAAATTCATATTCCGTACTGTATATCGTATAAACACAAATTAATACAGTAATTTTTCGAACAATGTTGTTTATACTATGATTTTATGAATTGACATAGTTAATTACTGATATATTTTACTGTATGATGGGTGAATATAAATTCGCAGATCAAAATATTTGCATACTTTACTGTAGAGTCAAAGTCTAAATACTGTATTGTATGAAATTAAATTTTGAAATATACATGAAGGGTATCTAAAAATGTGCAATTATAAATTAACTTGTACTTATTTTGATGAAATTGTACTGTTAACTGTATGAATATAAATTTGAGTGATCAAGATTCCAACGATGTAAGTTTTGAAAAAGGAAAAAAAATATATGCAGTTCAATATTTTGTAATTTAACCCATAATTGTTGAAATATTCTTTCAATAAGTAAAAAATCTATCAACTGCACTACGTACCACATAAGCATACATTTATACAGCATTCTGTACTTAATACTGTATAAATATCAGTTCATATGGTATTAATTGGATAGAATACATTGTATCCTGTAAAAGTATGTATTTATGGAAAAAATATTAACATATGCTTTACTGAAAAATCAGTTTTAAGAATCGATATATTTTAATATCTGAATACTGTAACACTTACTGTATTTGACTACATTTTGAATGAAATACGTATACCGACTGTACTGTAAACAGTTTAATAACAGGCAGCAGAATATGTATAGAATATACTATAAACTATCTCAATAAACTTTGAAAAATATAAAAGTTGAATATCTAGAGCAGTACTGTAAACTGTATACTGTATGAATAATTTTATTATGTACCTTGAATATTTTTTACTGTCTTGCAAATATACGTATTAGTTGTAAATAATTACCGTTCAAAATCTATGTTTAGCACCGTGAGCTGCATAAATACAATTTCATACTACACATAAATATTCCATTATTTATAGATTACAGTATTAATTATATTGAGTAAATATGAATTTGTAGAGCAAAATATTCGTATGTTGTATTGTTTGAGGTATCAATTGATACAGTAGAACATCTATACAGAACTCTATATATACTGTCTTGTATTAGTTCGAACTTTGAAATGGAGAGAAAGTGTACTGTATATTGTACCATTTTAAATTCGCCCTTTAAAATATTTACATAAACTGGACTGTAGGCTATATAATAAGGAATGCAACATGAGGGATTTATTAACTGCACAGTTCACTGTAAAAATATAAATACATACTGGAAAATGCATGGGAACTGTACAGCGTACTGTATGAACATATTTTCATACATTATAATGTTTATCAGCTGTACTGCATACAATTCAGGCATAAATTTTCTGTATCCTGTAATAGTAGGCATTTATACAGTGAAAAATTTAAAAAAACTTCAATGTCAACTGCAATTTAAAAAATGGATATAGTTTCAAATCTGAATATTGTATTTCATACTGTAATAATATGAATTTTCAATTAACAAATGCATATAATAATACTGCAAACAGTATGAACATCCATCCATGAAATACTTTATTTTATTTCATTATGAATCTATTAAGTAAAATGTAACATAAAATTTATTGTATAATAGTACATTTGACATTTGAATCGAGGAAAGAGCTAAATTTTACCCTGCCTAATGGTACACACACTCTCAGAAATTTCTTTATCAAATTTACGAGACTGTCTTTGAAGCAGATTATTCATACTGTCTATTAAATTTTTTATCAAAGTTATGGACGCAACAATGAAAAAAATACGTATTCAAACTTTTTTAAATTCCAATGGATTTCTACATGATAAATTTTTTTGGAGCAGATTTTCTCTAATTTATCAACAGCTATTTGATTGAAACAAAAAATTCTCACTGTATGGAACATAAATTGTGTAACAAAAATAATACTGTACATTTGATAATATGCAAAAGATATTTTTAAATATACAAACATGTAGTGTCTTAAAATAAAATCAATAATAATAAAAAATATTGAAATTATTATATCTTATATCAAAACAATAAATTTGATATAAATTTTTCTGAAATTTATTCATACTGTCTATTAAATTGTGTATTAAAGTTATGGACCCAACTATGAAAAAAATACAACCGTCCATAAAAATTATAAACCTGCTATAAAATCGAAGTTTTTATTTAATACAAAGCAGACGCTTGAATCATTTAACCTTCAAATGATATCTCATTGAACATGTGTATTCAAACTTTTTTGAATTCAAAAGGATTTCAAAGTGATAAATTTTTTTTCAGCAGATTTCCCCAAATTTATCAACAGCTATTTGATTGAGAATAAAATTTATATTGTATGGAATATAAATTGTGTAACAAAAATTATATTGTATATTTGATAAGATGCAAAATATTTATTATAAAATTATCTTTAAATATATATATTATAAAGATATCCCTTAGAATTCTAGATTGTTCCCTAAAATTTTTTGCCTTATACCACATAAATACTAAAAACATAAAACTGATACACAAGAATTATGGAGACATCGTTTTTTTAAAATATTTACAACTTTGAATTCTGAAGCATTGAGTTATGAAAATTTACATTCAGGTGCATAAGGAAAACCAAAAAATCCTGTAAATGGTCTGAATGTAAAAAAAATGAACGAACAAAAAGTACCAATAATACTGAAATCTGGAAAAAAGATATTGTTTTTTTAAAAAATCTACACTTGTAATCCATTGAACTTCAATTTTTGTTGCATCAAATTCAAGAAATTCATAAAAACGCCCTTAACTGATGCTAAGCAAAAAAATTTTAATTGAGAAAAGAATTCTCATATCTATGAAACACGTGTACATCATATCATATTCTTAAAAATTTTTAAAAATTGATTTTATCAATGAATTTCAAGAGCATCAGATTAAAAAAATCTTCATAACAATTGAAAGAAATAACGAAAAATTCAAAAAATAAGACTAAATATTACAAAATCTTCTGGATATCAAAAGATATGAAAATTCTAGAAATCAAAAATAACTCGTTATCAATTTTATATACATATTTCCTATTAAAATACCGAAAATTTTCATAACTTTGAACCCTAGTACATCAGATATTCTTAAAATATATACAGGAATGCGCAATATAATGATGATATCATTCAAATGTTATAAATAGCGGAGAAATATGAAAGCAAAACTTAAAAATTCTCTAATCCTGAAAAATCGAGTAATAGCACTCTGAATACACACTCTCAGAAATTTCTCTATGAAATTCAAGAGACTGTCTCTGAAGCAGATTTCCCATACTGTCGATTAAATTTTCTATTTAAGTTATGGACGCAACTATGAAAAAAGTCTATAAAAATTATAAATCTCCCATGAAATCGAAGTGTTTAATAAATACAAAGCAGACATGAGAATCATTTTACCTTCAAATGTTTCCTCATGGTAAATGTGATAAATTTTTTTGGAGCATATTTTCTCTAATTTATCAACAGCTGTGTGATTGACACAAAAAATTGATGTTGTATGGAATATAAATTGTATAACAAAAATTATATTCCATATTTGATGATATGCAAAAGATATTCGAAAATATACAAACGTGTACTGTCTTAAAATAAAATTGTTAATAATAAAAATCTTTTTTGACAGTGCATGACATATGCATACAAATTCATACAAAGTAATCATCTGTATCAAACACCACTTAAAAGACACGAGAAAGCCTCTTTCTGACAACACGAGATAATCGCGAAAAATGTACAAGACGCTTGTAAAGTGACGTGGAGATTTCGAGTCGAAATCGCGAAGCAATTCTCGACAGACTCGTCTTCTGCCAATGACGTCGGCTCCGGGTCTCCTCTTCTATTAGGTTACCTGCTCTATCCTGTCCCCTATTCCATCCAGCGCTTTTTCCGCGTCCCTCCGCCAAGTTGTTCGCGGCTGCTGGATGCGCCCTCGGGTGAAGGCGAACGGGCGAATAGCGAGCGAACGAACGGGTGAGCGCAGCGAGGGACAGACAGACAGACAGACGTGAAATCCCGTATCCCGCGCCTCTTTCTTGGCTCTCTACACGCCACGTTTATATCGCTTGAAAGACGTCGACTCAGCTTCCACCTCATTCCGCTCTCGATCCTCCCCTTTCAAACAACCCCCGACCGAACCACCCACCCACCAGCCTGACTTCACATGTACAAGATCGCGCCGCTACGAGCACAAAACAACATTACGTCGAAATGTTGAGTAGCTGGAGAAAAATCGATACCTTTACTTTTTTAGAGGACGGGATTCTGGGGTACTGTGGGCTGGGGGTTTCGAGTTATTTTAGAGAATGAGGGAAGGTCCCTATGGTCAATGATTCTGGAGAGTGTATGATATGTAATGTTATTGGAGACCGACTAGGAATACCACGAGGATACTGTCAAAAAAAATTTGAAACTTCAAACATCTTCTATGGACTTTCTCTGGATATCGTGTTTGAAATTTCATGGACATGTTTATGAGGATTCTAAAGAAATTTATATCGAATTAATTGTTTTTATATTAGATATATTATTTTATTATTTTTTATTATTATTTATTTCAGTTTAGGGCGCTACATGTTTAAATATTTTGAAATATCTTTTGCATATTATCAAACATACAATATAATTTTTGTTATACAATTTTTGTTCCATACAGTAAGAATTTTTTGTTTCAATCAAATAGCTGTTGATAAATTAGAAAAAATCTGCTCCAAAAAAATTTAGTATGTCGAAATCCACTTGAATTTGAAAAAGTTTGAATGCGCATTTTCAATGAGAAATCATTAAAAGGTAATATGATTTTAATGCCTGCTTTGCATAAAATAAACACTTCAATTTCATTGAAGGTTTATAATTTTCATAGACAGTGTCTATTTTTTTTATAGTTGCTTCCAGAACTTTAGTAAAAAATTTTATAGATAGTATGGCAAATCTGCTTCAAAGACAGTCTTTTATATTCAATTTAGAAATTCCTGAAAGTGTCGGAAACCTATGTCTTGAATAAAATTTTCTCAAAATCATCTTATGCTTAGAAAGTGCCGAAAGAATTCATTTCCTATAAATTCATATCATCAAAGCTTACGACAAGTACTCCAATATTTCTCAAAATTTTTACACAATTTCATGAATCAAAAATTAGGTTCCAGTAAGACATCCAAATATAATCAAAGTCGTTTACTTATCGTACGGATGTTCTCGAAAAACATACATTTTCATGGTACCAAACTGAACAAGATTGTAATAAAAAAACTCTAAATTCTAGAATACATATTTTTGGAATCTTGCATTATAGAATATCAAGCACTAGAATTTTGAGTGATGAAATCCAGAATCCCAGAATTTGAAACTTTTGAAAAGAGAATAAAATAATCGTTTAGTCTAGAACAAAGAATTTCAGAGCACCGAATTTTATGAGATAAAGTTCGAGAATTCAAGATAACGCTTTTACAAATTATGAGATTCTCAAAATTTGCATGTAAACTTCCAATAACTCTTAATATAATAACAAATTTTTGAATATTACATTCTAGAATGTAGAATGTAGGGCTGATAATGAATGGAACAGAGAAACTCAAGATTACCCATTCGAGTATATAAAACTACGAAATTTATGATTATAAAGTCTGCAATTTTGAAATTTTTAATTCTACTTCTTCACATTCTATCGTTCAGATTTGAACAATGCCGATATCTTTAATTGTATTATTTTTAGTATAGGATAATAAAATTTTTCATCCTACTGTAATGAATTCCAGAAATCCACGCTAAAGAATTCGAGGGTTCTTCTTTGTACCTAATGGATAACTCTTGATTGATTTTATTTTAAATGAATTTCTGATATTATCAATTCTTCAAAAATAGGAGTTTCACATTTTAGAATATAGTCTGGAATTCCTAATTTCGGAATGCATGTAGTTTTCATTTTTAACTTCTATTGCATAGATTTTCAATAAGAAATCCATAAGAATATATAATTTTACAGTAAATGATTGCAGTAAACGAGAAAACTTTTCATTACTCGTGATTTGTTTATACCCTAGTCATTATCAAGTTTTGATGAAAACAAGAAAAATTTTTTTTATAACAAAACCATGTCAAGACCATGCATAAAACAACCTTTAACTTAGGAAAGTTTACCTTCATAACTCTTTGATTAAAAAAATTGTCTATTCTGACATTTGAAAATATAGTAATTTTGAACATCCATTCGTACTCTGAAGCGAAATTCGGAATCCCTTCCTCATTTTTTGATGTACATATACTTAAAACCGAACTTGACAGAAATTATTCCCAATAAACGTCGCAAGAAAAATGTTTTTCCCCCGTGGTAATAAAAATCAATGAAAACCAAGAAATTTCTATGTGCACGGAGAAAAATTTTTTTTCAAAAAACTAACGATTCCATTCACATACTCCGAACGAAGAACAACCTTAAATTTTCAAATATTGGCATGTATCATTTTCAAAATAAAAAAAGCCAGTTTCAACAAAATACAGCGAATCTTTGAATCTATTCATATTTCCAAGCGACACTCTAAAATCCTTTATGAATATCCAGAAAATTAACTCAACCAAACTAAAAAAACAAAAATCTTGAAAAAAGTCATGGAATAAAATTTTCATCAGCTACAATGTGAAAGATCAATAAAAACTTAGGAAAATAATAGCAAAGTTTCGAAAAATTTCCTCTATAACAGAACCGTTTCGCCTTTTTACATACTTCAAGTACGCAAGCCGAAATTTTTGAATATTCGCCTTCATCATTTTTCAAATTAGAAAATGCCGATAGCAACATTTCAGAATTCAATAATTCCAAAAATAAAATAATACTTGTACATTTTCTCTCAAATTTCTGAAACATATACTCAACGAAACGAAACCAAAAAAGAATTTTAGTCAATGAATTTAAATCAATTCAAATCAAATGAAAATATACGTCATCTATGCTATGGAAAATCCATGAAAAACATGAAACGAATCTGAGAAAACTTCAAAAAATTTTTGCTTTAACTAAACCTAACGATTCTCTCATTTTCAACAACCTGTAACTTTCTCATGCTGGCTTTCAAGATTTTCGAAGTAATAAAATTCCAATGGCTACATTTTGAAATTTATAAATTCTGAAAAACAATTTATACTTCCACATTTCTTCTCATATTCCTGAAACATATACTTAAAGAAACATAACTAAATATTTATCTAAATTGACGTCACGAAAAAAATTTTCATCACTTGCGATATTGAAAATCCAAAACAACAGAAAAAAATCCCACAAATATTTTCTAGTTCCAATAACAGCAAATTTCCATTATTCATGTCATTTTTTTATTCGAAAATTCTGATTTCAGCATTTTAAAATTACGAAATTGCGAATATCAATCTTAGTCCTAAATTCCTTTTCAAATTTCAAAACATTTACCGAACCAAAAAGTAATCTATACTGAGAAAAAAATATAGTAATTATTACCATACTGTATAGTACTGTGAAATCACTCTGCAATATGGTACTTTTTGTCTGATATATTGTATATAGCAATTTGTGTCATATGTAATATTATATTGTGAATATCGACAAACAATATTGTAGTAATTGATACATTTTGTTAGAAAAATTCCTATACATAATTCATTACCTGCTATACTTTTGGTACTTTTTGCAATATCATATTGTAATAGATACAAAATTGGTAAAAGTCGTAAATCTACTGAAAACTTCAAGATACATGATATGAACTTACGTAATGCTTATACTTACGTGTACATTATTTTCTCCTAGTACATAAAATATCATATTATACTAACAGGAAAATAAAATGACAAAATGGCAAAATATTTTATTTCATACTTCACTATTCACAGACATGAAATCCTGTGTAAAATTTAAATTTTCCTCAGTTACATAGTAAGTAATAGAATTAATTAATAGAAGTAAAATATGTATAACAAAAACTTGCAAAAGCATTATAAAACCCCCAACATTATTGTAAACCTGACGATATCTTCGTACTTCTCGTCATATTACACATGACCTAAAGTACAAAAATTTTTCTCCCAGTATAAATAATCGTCGCGAGAGAAAAATTTTCGTCACTGGCGATATGAAAAATCCGGGGAAACTGATGAAATTTCGAGGAGAGAGAGGAAAAAACGTAAGCTATTCAGGTCGAACAATCTCCATGTCGGAAATATGCAGCACAATATATACGAGTGGAGTACGAGTCTCGCGTCACTGACGCACCCTTAGCCCCCGTCCTATTCTGCAATTCTGCTCGCCCACTCCACTTCAATCCACCCTCCCGCGAGCGCAGTGGGACTTGTAGTTTCCTCCCTTCGCGTCTCCCAGCCCCGGCACTGACGACCCGACATCCAAAGCAACGCCAACCCCCTTCTTTTTTCCACCCCCTCCGCCCCTCGCCGCACCCCCCTTCCCCCAGTTAACCCTCTGACTTCATCCCCTGGATATATATATTCCCGTTTGTACATCCAATATTGCGGATACGTTCCGGACTTGTCTCTCGCAGGTACCTTACGTGGCTGCCACAGCTACGTACACACGCTGCAGGTGCGTACTGGAGCACCTCGCCTTTCGATAATCACCTGTCACTTTTACGTGACAAGACTCGGCGATGCGTTCGCGGATGAATTAGAATTAGGCTCTCCTGCTCGTACCAACGCGACATATTTTGCAGACAATTTTTAGAGATGAGGGGGATCTTGGATTTTCTTGGGATTTCGGGTGAGGGGTGATCTAGGATGATGATGTGAAGGATGAGAAGTGAGAGAAAGTCCTAGAGTTTATCAGGTTTAAGAATGAACATTAACTTCGTGGTACAGTGGAGTGATTTTTTGAGAAAAGAGGGTATTTACTGGAGTATGTAGATTGAGATTATAATAAGTTACTTGATACGTGCGTTACTGTATTAATTATTTACTCAACGTAGGGCAGATACATTATTATTTCCGTAAGATCTTTCTGTTTAGTCATTTTCAATATGTACAATGAAGCAATGAAAGAAAATATATTAGAATATGGTATTAGATTAATATTTTTGTTTGGAATGTTATACAATTTTTTTATCCATTTATTGGTCATCGACTGAACTCAAAAAACTCATACACTCAAACTTCGATTTTATTGGAGGCATTCTTAATTAAAATCAATACCAACTCAATCGAGGTTTCAGTGTATATTCTTATCTACTAACTGTATATTCGGTCCACTCGATAAAAATCATTTTGAAAAAAAATTACATTCTGTAACTATGTTTTTTATCCAAAATTTTATTTTTTTCCACCTCAAATCATAATTAATCTAGATTCTACGATGTTCGATCAAGACGGAGTAATTTTCTGTTATATGACTTCGTATTATGACGGTATATTATTGTCATGTATATGAATTTTAGTCTGTGTATTTTCTTCCAGACTGGCCTTTATACATTCTTGGAATCGCAATCCCTCGAAGGGATTCTAAAATTTACATTTTTTCCATCGCTTTTTTTTAGAACCAACGTTCCATAGTGTGAAAATTTATTCAATAAATATACTATACCCTGAATATAATCCTCTGTGTTCTGAAATAAAATATTATTCCTATTGATATGATAGTAGGTATTATTGCATTATTTTCCATTTGACACTTTGTTTTTTTTTTTTTTTTTTTTTTTTTTTTTTTTTTTTTTTTTAATACTTTATTTTTTATATTTTTTCAATATATTATGCATTCTTTTTTATCACGTTTCATTTAGTTGATTTTTTTTTTCTTTTTTGGTTGTTTAAATTTATTTCACTTCGTTGAATCTTTTTCAATTTAATTTAATTTAATTTATTTTTTTTTATTTTTTCAAAAGTTTTTTGATTTTTTTTGTATTCTCTCTATTACATATTTTTATATACTACCTGAGAGTGATTCTTATCAGCAAATCGGAAAATCTTTTGATTAATTCTTCGATGTACCGTCAGGCTAGAAATTGTCATATTATTATGATAATAATTATTATTATAATTTTTTTTTCGCAGTTCTTGATTGTTTTTTTGCAAAAATTAATCTTTGCTCTACTGTCTTTAGGGTTTTCCGGAATAAATTTACTCGGAAAATCATTCCAAACTAATAATTTACGTCACCTTCTCCAATTTTACTGTCGAAATTCTGTGCAGATAATATCAAAACTTTGTTGACAAGACTTAAAAAATTTTTTTCTGGACTAACTTTAAACTATTCTAGGATTAAAATAAAAGTTGTAATAACATCCTGTCACCTTTACTCGAAATTTTAATAATAATATCTGCAATCTGCAAATGTTTTTATATAATATATGAAAACTGTGTGTTTAAATATTATAAATAGCAGTTTATAGTAAATTTTGAAGAAGGTACTCTGTAAAAAGTCAATCTTATTTTGAGATGCAACATACTTAGGGCATCACTTTAAATTCAAATACGTAAATATTATTTTAGATTTGGTCCATGTTAAAATTTACTTTCAAGCAAGCAAATCCTCAATTTGAATGATATGTCTTAAGTCAAAAATAATTTCCTTAAATTATGATCAATAAATTAACTTACTTAATTAAAGAAATACATTTAAGATTATATTTGAATTTTAAGTGGTGCCTTGATTTTGTTGCATCGTATTATAACATTCAATTTTTAATGTGTAGAAACGAATCTGATAAGACCATATTTGTTTTTTTGTATTGAAGAAACCAATATCGAAACCCGAATTCCAATCTCGAAAAAGTTTTGCATTCAATCACTTATTGTTAGAAAAACCAGAAACAACATTTATGGTAAAAATAAAACATTTTTTTAAAAAAATTTTTTAGAATAAAGTAATTGATGTATTTAATTAAAATTCTTTCTCTTCATACAAAACCACCAGGTTTATGAAGATGACTTTTGACAAAATAAATTCTTAGAAAAAGAAAGCTCGTTTAAGAAATATTTTTCGACTTTGAAATAAGTGCACGTGTTTCAAGCGCAAACAAAAATTGTTTATCATGTCTTTTCTTCCAATTAAATCCTTGTGAACACTCGCCATTTCACTGAGCGTAAAAGAGCTTGAAAAAGTTCACTCTCGGAATGAAAATCCGAGTGTTGCAGTCATGAATGAACGGGGGAAAAGGGGTGGCCGATGCGCGAGCGAGAGAAACCGAGCGAGACACGAAATTAGGTGAAAGGGAGCGCGAAATTCCCCTTATAATTAATGTGTAAGGGTAGGTCACGGTTCCGAGTTCCCGCCGCGCTTTCACGGCTATGAACTTGGCTTACTCAACGAATTCGCGTTACCGAGTTTACACGCAACTTCCGGATCGCGAAAAGTATAAAAAAACTTTCGCAAGTTTGTTGGAAACGCACTATAATTAAGTGTGACGGTAAAAGAGCAGAATCAGTCGAGTGTTCAGGGAGATTTCAAGACAATGGTGATGTGGAAATGCACTTTTTGATTGAGGGAATGAGGAATTTGCATTTTTGTTTGTTATGAACAAAGAAGGATGGAGTTTAGAAAGCTGCATATTTTTATCTCGGAGTGTTTGAACAAATTTTTCTTAATCCTGAATGTTAAGTAATGGATTTATTTATGTTCTAAGAATTTGTTCATTTCAATGGATATTTTTCTTATACTGTAAAATTTTAAGAAAATGTTTGAGGACGGGTAATTATTGAAATTATTGGATTGGAATCACTTAACTGAAGTCGAAAGTCATCTATTAACAGTCAAAATCTAATTAAATACTTCAAAATATCAAACACATGGTAAAAATTATGATATCTTTTATATTCTGGAATATTATACTTCGTAGTAAAAAAGTTAAACAACATAATATTTGATACAATCTATATAATTTTATATTAAATATATAAAATGTATAAAATGATGTAACGTAAATACATTATATGTAATGTATGTAATGTAAGTGTATAATAAAATGATATAAACTATATAATTTAATGATTGAGGAGATTAATATTCAAGTAAAACAATGTTCCATATGCAGTTTATTATTTGTAAGTTCTTTTGAAAAGAAAAATTCAATTCTAAAAATGAAACACAATTGAATTTCAGATGTTTTATAAATACTGTAAAATTTTAAGTAACTGCTGATCTCGAAAATGTGTTTTTTTTAGGAAAATCGACTTCGAACCTGAATCCTCGTTATCATATTATTTTTTTTATGTATAGTTTGCTTTTAATAAGTGTGTTCAAAAAAGACTGGTGTTAATTTGTCAAGTTCTCAATACACATAGAATTTTAAACAGCTTTACAAAAACCTATGAGATTACTGTACAATATCTTCAGAAACATTTTTCTTAAAAAAATGTCATTAAAAGACAGTCAATACTTGATTCAAAACATTTAGAATTAAAAAGAATCAAACAGAATGGTGCAAATACAGTAAACTTTCAATACCTGACTCCAAAGTATGAACAAAATAAAATTTTGAAATTTTTTCAAATTATCGAGTATATTCCAAAGTACTTCAGATAGTATCGACTTTTTCTATACACCCTAAATAAATTTTTTTATTATTAAAATCTCTCAATATAATAACATTTTTGAAATAAAATTATACTTCGTACTTGTACGAATTCAAGTGTGAGCAGTAATATATTAAAAACATTACTCACGAACAAATAACATCTGATTCTAAAAATTATTATTTACCTTTGTATTGTAAATAACAATGAACTTAAACAAAGAAACAAGAAAATCAGCTCTCTTGATAAGAGCTTTTCATTATGATACAAAATCATATGTTCCGCAAATTTTTCTTTGATCATTTAATCTTACAAAATAAAGTAAAGATCGAAAAGAGTTGGTTTTATGAAAGGAGCAGTTTGAAAATTTACAAACGTAGTCAGATTTCTGCATGAAGTTTCTTTACATGTTCAGAAAAAAAAAATAATAATAATATAGATCCGATTAAATTTCAATGAAATTGATAAAAAAATGCATCAATGTCAAGCAATGTTCTTTGGGAAAGACCATGCATGATTAAACTTCTTCTAAATAATCAAAATCCGAAAAAAAATTTTTTGTCACAGTTGGTTATTGATGAGCATCATTTAAATAGATTGAAATTTTGTCGAAGAAATTCAGAAAAACTGTAATTTTAATAAATTGACAGTAACTACTGTGACTTTCCAGTATAAATGCTTAAAAAAGAACATAATTTTACATTCAATCTGGTCAATGATAATTTTCAATAATTGTAGTATTGTATATCTAAGTAAATCTAGGATTAAACAGTAATTTATATTAAATTCCATTTCATAACTGTTTTACTAATAAATACTTTATGAAACTTTTTTTATTTCTAAATATTCACGAAATGATTGAAAATCCAAGAAAATTTTTTTTTCACAAAGTAAACTTTTGGATGATATTCTAAAATCATCTTATTTCTACAAAAAAAAAAAAAAAAAAATTTGAATACAGTGGACTCTCGATAGGAGTCCTACCAATACTGTAATGTTTTTAGAAAATTGCTGGAGAAATTGCTGATAATTTAGGTAAGATCCTCTTTAAAAAGTAAATGAGTCGACCAATTCTTTTTAAACAATGATAATCTAGAAAAAAATGTTTTATTCAGTTATAACCAAGCATCTAATAAATAATCCTCAATATTGTAACACTTCAGTAAAAGTGCTTGAGAGGCTGTTCTATTACGAGAAGAGTCTTTTCAATCGATTTAAATATCTTAACAAGAAGTTTGAATCTGATAAAATGCTTTAAATAGAGTTCAATAACTATATACGTCAAAAGTATACTGTATTACAGGGAAATTATTTTCAAAAGTGAGTCTTTATCCGAGTAATTCTTCTACAATGTCGCAATATTCACTTAACACTTATAGAGGTTGTACTGTATATGAATCTGTATATAAAACTAAGATCTATTTAAAAGGTTCTTACAAATAACTAACTGTTTTAAAATGCCTGAAACTACTTAGATAAGGATTATTATGTAGAAATGATTCATTATAGTTAGGCCTAAGATTGTCAAGTAGGTACATATTTTTATTTATATAGGATAACGTTTTTGCGATAGTACAAAGTGAATGAAAGATCTACTATGACGACCGTACTTATAAATATTGTTTTCTAAATAGAGTTTGATTCATTTTATATAGATACACAAACATTGTAATTTTACAAACGTCGGTAAATTATTATTGAAAAAATCATTTTCCAAATATCAATTGACTACAGTCAGCAATGAATTGAAAAAAATGTATGGAACTTGTTTCATTTTGATTAATTACAAAAAAAAAAACATCAAACAATTGTCATACCCTTGCTACACTCCCTTTGAACTTCCGCAAATAAAATCCTTTCGCTCTTTTTACACGCAACGAAACATATTTATATTCTTCCACTACTATAAGCACAGACCCAACAAACATAAGCTCTCATAAAAAAAAAATCGTAATTCCTTCATATCTTCACTGCCCAGTGCAAGAAAGAAAAAAGACTCCACTCTCCCCCACGAAAAGGACCCATCCCTTATCCACGACACAAAATAAAACCCCCCGCACATTAATCCCACATTCTGGAATACCCCCCTCCCCCCACGACTCGCAGAAACTCAAAAGCAAGGTTTTTCCGAACCACTCCATTTCGTCCCTATTTCCACTTGTCTCTCGAGGAGGCAAGAGCAAGGGCGCGCATCGGTAACAATGTCAGATAAGGAACGACTCTTGGAAGGACTCGTCGAACGAGGCGAAAAAAAACGTGGGTACCCTTCGATACAGAGGCTGCACTCGTAGACTGGGAAATTGAAAGAATTCTGATCACGGGACGCGAGTCATGTGAGGAAAAGAGGGAGCCCGGGCTGAAAACAAAGAGGGAAAAAAGAAGAAAAAAAAAGCGAGGCTCCGGGACACGAGAATGGAATCAATACGCGGAGCGAGAGCGTGTGTCTTTTCCCCATACGAGTGTTTCCATGGGACGTCCGAATACGTCGGAGGGTGAAGGTGGCTGAAGGCGGGTTCGCCGTCTACCCGGGGCACACCCTCAGGGTGTGTGTGCACGCGAAAAACAACCCTCCTGCTACCCGCTCATATGTGACCCTTTTCGCGAATTCTGCCGCTCGGCTGCGCCCAAATCCGCCCGATACGACGCAACACATTCCAGAATCCAACTACGTACGCGGATTCTTCGCGGGGATCGAATCCTCGTGAGAATCCGTCTGATATGCCCCGGGGAATGACATCCGTTCGGGAGCGACGGGATTTTGGGATATTTCAAGAACGAATTATCCGGGAACTAACGTGTCAACCTTCGATAGAAAATACACTTTTTTTATCAGGGGCGGTAATACGATGATTTTTTTAGATTTTTCTATGAAAAAATGAGAAACTAAGAATGTATATAAAAATTACGAAAATTCCTTTGATTGTTTTTCATATGTTTCATATGTTTGAAAATTTAAAAACAGGAAACATTTTTTTTAATGTCAAAATTCCTGAAAAATTCGCAATATTGGTGAAATTTTAGAAAATGTTTCGTATATTGTGTTTTAAAACATGTATTTCATTAATGTGTACGATTATGTTTTTTTTTTTTAATTAATAAAAACAATCTAAAATACCCAAAAAGTATTATTAGAACAAAATAAATAATCTCAATAAGCTGGAGCAATTTTAATCAAATTTTGAAGATTCAAGTAGTTAACATACACTGTAAAAAATTTGGTAAATTTTCCATAAAAGTATTGAAAATTTTTAATTCATATTTTATATGGGGTTTTCCCAAAAATGAATATGGAAAATTTCCCATATACTATGGAGATTTTTCCATAAATATGGAAGTTACTACATAATTTATGGGGTGATTCCTGTAGCGTATGGAAAATTTTCCAGATCGATTTATAGGAAAAAACCTATACCGAATTTGGGTTACAAACTTCCAATACTTTTCTGGAATTTTTTTAGCAGTGTAATGTTGAAAATGTTCCAATTTCGAAAAATTGGAACACATTGGAAATGTAAAAAAATGCCAATAATCATGGAAAAAAATCGAGATTTCCTTAGAATTTTGGAAGATATTCATTATTTAGGTATTGTGTTCATTATTATATTTCTTCAAAATTTGAAAAGAAGTATATAAAAATCACAAGAAATCTTTATAAATTGTACAAATTTTGATTAAATTTCAAACGTTCAGAGTAGCTGGTTAGACAACAGAAACTTCAAAAATTTTGAAAAATCATGACACATTAAAAATTTCAAAAACTGTCAATTATTATCAGAAAATCAAAATATTTGTGGAATTTCAAAAAATGTTAACTAGTTTGGTGAATTGTGTTCATTATTGTATTTCTCGAAAATTTGCATACAAATATTTTTGGAAGTTATTGTATTTAAATTTGCAGTACTTGATAATTATTGTAAAATTAAAGAAAATCTTGTTAACTTAAAAAAATTTGTATACATGAAAGAAAATTTGGAATAGTCTGCATACCTTTCAGTTTCTGAAAATTTTTTGAAATCAGAGAACTTAAAAAACTTTGAAGATTACTAATAATAGTTATAATTATTAATTGCTAAAAATATTTTTGAAAAATTTGAGAAATTGGTAGAATTTCAGAAAATTCAATTGAATTTTGTATATTGTGTTTTTCATCATATTTATTTTTTAGAAAATATCCACGATAACGTTTTTTATATTGTCTAAAGAAAATTTAAGAAACCGCAAGAAATCTTCATAAGTTTGACGAATGTCGAAAAAAATTCCGAATTCTTTGATAGTTGTTATTATGTTGAAAATCATTTAAATTTCGAAAAATCAGAAAATGTTAGAAATTTTAATGATTGTCAATATTACTAGAAAAATCTCAAGTTTCGAAGGATTTTAGAATAAGTTCATTAATTTGGTAAATTGTGTTTAACATAACTCTTCGGAATATGAATGAAAATACCTTTATTTTATTTTGTAACAAAAATTCAGAAGACCTGAAAAGTACTTAAGAATTTAAAAAAATGTTGCATTTGTTAGATACGTTTCCATACATTTATAAAATGTAATAGTCTTTTATGTTTGAAAGTTCGTGATTTTATTTTAATCAGAAAACATGAAATTTTGAAGAATTTCAGTCATTCAGTAAAATTTGTAGAATTTTAGAAAACTTGCGTAAATTTTGTCGATTGTAGAAAATCTTGAAAATTTTTCGTAACTACAGAAACTGTATGTTATCTGTAAAACTTTGACAATCAAAAAGTTGTTAATACTAATCTAGAATATCAGATAATCTTGAAACATTCTGTAAGTTGTAAAAAATTTAACAGGTCGATAATCCTACAATTTATAAAATAATGCATTTTCGCGTGGGTATTTTCGGATTATTTACCCATGCTGAATTTCCCGAGTGGGTAGTCCTATACACCATATACCCACATCTTTCGCCGCCGCTGTTTTTTTTTTTTTATTATAATATAGAGATTTTTACACTAAATAATAATCTCAATTCACATGAGAAATAACATTATTCTTTAGAATATAGAAATGTTTATGCGTTACATTGATTTTTAAGACACTCGTGGTGTCTTAAAGACACGAAATATACACACGCTATTATGTTCCACTCTTCTGACACATCTTTTAGGACTCCATCTTGACTTCTTGATATTCTACAGTGGAAAATTATTCAGCGATGTTTTTCCCGCAAAAGCTTTGCATGTGAATAGAAAGAGTGGTAGGAAAAAAACTGCGAGAATGACGATACAAATAAGAAATCGCGACGATGTTTTCAAGTTCGAAAGCTCTCAGCGAGCACCCTCTTTCGTTGCCAATAAAAATGAAACTCCCATCACGTATGATCGATTTGTCTACCTCGCGGGGGCCACGCCATCATTTTCTCTCGTCATTCTGCTAGGACGCACAACTAGGGAAGAAACTTATCCAATCGTGTACCAATACACAAAGAACGTTTCATTTTTAGGTAGATGTTGTTCTGAAATGGGGACGAGATGTACTGGCTTTGATGGGAGTAGGAGATTGTTAAGATCTTTATTGTGTTTATTCTCTATGTATATAAGAATATGTCTATAGAGACCCTGGCTTTCATGGATTTACATATTCATTCCTCGTATTTTTTAAAATGGACGTAAATCAAAAAGCGATATCAGAGAAGAAAGTATATCGAAAAAAAACGACAAATCCTGAATATTGTGAACTTTCAGTACCTACATAAAACTGTTTGTTATTTTCTTCAGATTTCAGCAGGTACGTTTTTTATGATTTGTACTTGTACTTATTTGTATTCGTACTAGTATTTATTAAACATGCTAGTATTTAATATCAGACAAAACTTTCAAAAATGTACTGATACCTCTGTAAAGGTATTTTAAGATTAACAGGTAATGAATTCTACTAATTTCAAAAAAAATTATATAGACGCAACATAGAAATTATAAATAGTTATGTTGAATATTCGTCAGAATTTTTCGTCTTCGGAAGTATAGATTTGTAATAAATAAAAGCGTCCTACCAAGGTCATCAACAAATAATTTATTGCCATATGTATTTTGATAGCTATTCTGCTACTTTAAAGTCAAAGTAAAATTTACATTGTTCGTGGGTTCAATTTGATTAAACCTTTCCAGAAAAGTTATGAAAAATAAAGTGCTACATTTTGAAGTGGAACTTCTAATGGCTCGTTGGGAGTAAAATCCGTTTGAGAGCGTAACAGTGGTTTGGGAACAAAGCTTAGATAATATTATGGATATTTAAAAAGCTGATTCCTACAAGAATTTTAGGAAAATAGTGAATATAAAACCTACATTTTTAGTTGTATCTTTTCGATTCATTTTATAGTGATTACAATTGAAGAAACTATTCGTTCTTCAATTACTAATAGTAGAAAAATATTATGAAAACATTATTTCCAGACAAGTGAATCTAGAATTCAATATCTTAAAATTTTTTTTTTACTCTCTTGATATTGGGAAATAAAAATTAATATAAAATGCTCATTCTAAAACGAATTTCAGAAAAATGGTCAACATGAAACCTACATTCCTAGTTCCATATTTTTCATCTATTCTCAATGGTTACTGTCACTAAAATTGATTGCTTCACATAAATTAGACATCAACAAAAATTATTTTATGAAAAAATGATCACCTGAAAAGTCAAAGTGAAAATCTTATTTTTCAGTAATAATTAACTTGAAAAAAATATCAAGTTCATTATTCTGAGATGGAAAGAATATCGAGTTAATTATTCTGAAATGGGAAAATATATGATTCTCTTTCTTAAATAAATGTGTTGCAAATTTGAAACGGAAAATGCATATTTCTAGTTTTAACTTTTCACACTAACTTCATTCTAGATGATTTTTGAAAAAAAAAAAAAAAAAACTGGTGCGAGTTTACAAATTTGCGAGAGAAGTGACACTTCTCACGGCAAATTACTGCAAGTTCAATTGAACAAAAAAAAAAGTTCGTTCAATTTTATAAGAAAAACAACTGAAGAAAACCACAGCATGAACTGCTTTAAAAACTGTAGCTGTAAACTGATTATAGTAAAATCTAAATTTTAAACAAGTGAAATTCAAATATAAATTCTAAATTTATCAACAAATAATTACTTTTCTTTCACAGCTCAAATCGTATGGTATACATGCGATGTGAAAGAAAAGTGAAACTTTTTCGTCAAATTTTGAATTTAAATTTATATTTTCCTCAATTAAAGTTCCGATTTTAATTTAATCTGTTTCAAGCTACAGTTTTGAACGCATTTCATGCTTTGGTTTTAACGGTTTCATTAGATGTTTTTCTCATAAAATTGAAAGAACTTTCTTTTTTGTTCAATTAAACTTGCAGTTGTTCGCCGTGTGAAGTTTCACTTCTCTCGCGAGTTTTTAAACTCACGCTAGTTTTTTTTATCCAGCTTTTTCAAGAAGCAGCGAAAATACGCGTATAAAATATCCTCTCACTCGAGGCCATTTCCCTGCAATCTCGTTTCACCTACATTTTGAATCTCGAAGGTTTACGATGTTGAATCGAGTTAGCCAAAGGGAGAACGGACGAATCCCCATGGTCCACCCCTATAACTACAAGAAAAACACGTCCAAGCTGCGCACGCTCCCCGCCTCTCATTCCTTTCCCATATTCGATTCCTATCCAATTCGCATATGTTTTCATAAAAAATCTGATTTTTGTAACGAACGAATCACACAAATTTTTTCGAAATATTTAAATATGACTTATCGGGAAAAACAGTTCAGACAAAAATTTGAAAAAGGTAAAAAACTTCAGTAGGTATTTATAATGATCGTAAATTTTATACCTCGGTCAAAATTTTGTATGATTCAGCTGCTAAAAACAATATTGTCGTGAAGGTTTTTGAAAAACCACATAATCTGACAATTGCAACTACCCTCTAAAAGCTTCTCTGCCTCAAAAAACTATTACTTAAGAAAAAAACCCTTACATGACTCACGCACACATCAATCTCAACAAACCCCATTAGAAAAGCCTAACCACACAAAAATTCATTTTCCGCGATAAACCCTTCTCGAAAAAAAACTCTCGACTCGGTTAACGAGACTTACGTGACGCATAAACTAGGCTTGAGACACGCTCTAATCTTATCAACACAGAAAAAGGAGAAAAAAAACCGCGCCAGGTACGTGAGAAGAAGCCAAAGAAAAAGCGGAGTTAGCGTGCGAAGGGTTCTTATCTCTTTCTTCACCCTTAGTAGGTATTCGTACGACAACCATAAAGCTGATATACACTGTAAATACAGCATAAGGGAGAAGGGTACGCGCATTTTTCACGTACGTTCGAACGACCTTTAACACGTCCGAGAGGAAAATCCATTTGGCGAGAGAGGATTTTCGGGTTTCCCGAGGAACGCGGGACTCTTTTTTTTCTGAAGAACCCGGGCTTCATTCATCTCCTTCGAGAGCGGAAGGAAGGTCGACGTCCATTTCGCATCCTGTCACTCTTCGACGGTGTTTATTTGGCCGGAAGTCCATACATAAATCTCGCTGTTTTCGAGCTATCGCGCTCGATAGAGAGACGGGCGAAGAAGCGCCGATGATGAAGCTGAACAAGTTTGGTAAATCCGCTTTCGTCGGCGACGAGCAACTTTTTTATTCCGAAATACCTGACGAGAGGAGTGCTCAGCTGAAACGCGGAAAGCCCCATTCTTTCTCGGCCGTCAAGTTGCGACGCCTGGATTTCCGGGGTACACTTGCAAGTTTATTGTGTGAACCAGAAATCTGGTTTTCCATTTTTATTTTCTTGCTTCACTGAGAAAATAATCTTGTACTTTTTGCTTTTTTTTGTTGCAAAAAGTACAATATTATTGTAATTTTTACAATAATATTGCAATTTTCACAATATTATTGTAAAAACTGAAATATTTATTTTACTTTCTTCCTCGGCCGTCAAGTTGCGACGCCTGGATTTCCGGGGCACACTTGCAAGTTCATTGTGCGAACCAGAAATCTGGTTTTCCATTTTTATTTTCTTGCTTCACTGAGAAAATAATCTTGTACTTTCTGCTATATTTATTGCAAAAAGTACAATATTGTTGTAATTTTTACAATAATATTGCAATTTCCACAATATTATATTAGATTTAACAATATTATTGTAAGAACTGCAATTTTTATCTTACTTATTACAATAGTGTATAGTAAAACCGCTATATTGTACAAATTACAATATGAATGCCACTTTTTGCTATATTATTCCGGAAAAATTAAAATCTGAAAATGAAAATTTTACTATACGAATTGTAATTTTTACCATACATTTTTTCCACGTTTCCTAAGATCGGCCAACTGGGAACAGGTGGCGACCGAGTTTTTTTTCTCGCCCGCAATTTATTTACACATGCATTAAAATAAACAAAAGCCAACACTAACATGTACAACACATTTTTTGTAGTAACTTAGTGATAACTTAGGTTTACGATCCTTTTTTATTTTTTAACGCTTCCCCCCCTCAAGGGGGCCCGTTGTTGACTCAGTGGCGTGGCGAACAAAAAAAATGCATTACTTTTTTCCGACTTTTTCGAATACTGTATAATATTACAATATGATGCACTTGAGACCTAAAAATTACACAAAAATGTTGCAAAAAGAACCTATACAGATCTGTTTACTGAATAAACTGTATGGAATTTTGAAAAATCTGGATTAATAGGAATTACAATATGATATTGCGAAAAGGACAAGAAGTATAGTAGAAAACGGAAGATGCGGAGGAGTTTTTACAACAAAATTTATCTATAATTACAATATCCATTGACAATATTTACAATATGGTATTTCAAAAATTGATATATTTTCTAGCTAAAAGTACAATATGTCAGAGTAATTCCCGTTTATTATACAGGATTGTAATGATTACTATATTTTTTTCTCAGTATTATTTGAACTTCATTCAGAATATGAATTAGTGGATAAGGCAGGGGGTGAGTTTCGGGGGTCGAAACCCCTTCAGTAATTTGAAAAAAATACGCATAAAATGAAAAATGACATTGTATGTCTCATTTCGTAAGTCATCAATGTGACTTTTTTATGATTGTTTGAATCGATGAACGATAAGAAACAATTAGTTATAGAATTTTAAATGAAAAATGCGCAACTATAAATGTATAACTAGAGGGATTCAACAGCGTCAGCTTTTAAATTTTAACAGGTGCCTATATAAATGAATTTAATAAAATTAAGGTCTTAAATGATGAGTTTCGATGGATAAAATGTTAGTTGATAAAGTAAATATCAACGTCAATTTTTATCTTTAAACATGGAGAAAATAAAAAAATGACACGTCACTCTTCGAAATAGTCAATATCTGATACTTGTGTGAAAACTTGAATGATATATTGTGATTTTTCGACGTGAATTTTTCAAATAACAATTTTTTGTCATCCTAAACAAGGACGAATTTCGATATAAAAATAAGTACTATCAAATTTGGAAGTTTTAAAGTTTTCAACCTAATTTTTTTAACGAGTTATTTAACGATTTAAAATTCGAATTTTTGTGAATTTTCGGCATTTTCATAGATTTTTTTTTTTTATTATTATTCGCTGGGTTGCAACAATTTTTCTGATATATATTTTCTACGCAATCCTACGCTCTGATAATTTTCACTTTTTTATTAAATATATACTACTTACATTTTCATGCATTTGTTTATAACTCATATTTTTATTGTTTATCGATGTATCTTTTTTTCAATTTTGCATGAAATATTGATTGATTTTATCAGAATTTCGGAAGGGGTTTGAACCCCAAAAACTCCACTCTGCCTACGCGCCTGGCATAAAGTGTAAATGAAATACTTTTTACAATATACTGTAATTTGCATTACAGTCATCAATCAGTGAAATGAAATTGTAAGTATGGAAAAGGTGCAAATTTTAAGATTTTGATTTCTGTCGTTTATAACCCTATTACACGGATCTCATTTTTTATGGGAAAATATGAAAAACAATTGTGGGTGATACTTTTTAGAAATGTAAGGCCTAAATTTTCATAATTAATCATAAAATCTATTCTCGATATACATATTATTTTATACGTATGAATTTAGATGCATTCACTTTTATGGCAAAGGTTGAAACTATGTACAAGTGTGAATCTATATGACTTTATATCATGTTTCGGATTCATTTCACAAAACTTTAAAAAATCACAAGACCCTCCTATTCATCTCAACAACATTCAAGTGCCCCAAAAGCCTCCAGAACAAAGCAACAAAATGAATCAAACCTACGAAAAGTGTTGCTCTGGAAAATGGCAACAAACATTCCTCGGTTCTGAACTCCGTTGGAGGTGACATTGTAGATGCTCAACGACTCGAGCGAATCCCTATTAAGCGAAAGTTTTCCACCGGAAGTGGAAACGGTTAAGCCGAGAGATGAAACTCTCGGGGAATAGTTGAGGAAGCGGCTTGGGGGGTTGGTTGCGTCGGTGGTGGTTCAAGCCCGAACGAGGGTGAGAGAAAGTGGGTAATGGAATTTCGAGAGCGAGAGTCGGGAGCGCGAAATGGCTGGCACGCTGAACAGAGAAGGAAAGAGGGCATCTGGCGTTACGAGCAACGGCGAATTGTGGGTTAATTAATTCCGCGACATCCTTGAACCCAGCAATCACCGGCTCCATTCATGAACTATTATCAAGGTCGGGTTTAAACTGTGCCATGCGTTTTAAGGGGAACAATTCATGAGAAAACGAGCCTAACACCATCGTGGAGACAGACCTACCGAGATCATGAGAGTCTTGCAGACATGGATGATTAGATGATTTTGTTTCTATTTTTATACAGATGATTTTTTTTTTTTTTTATTCGATCAATTCAACGGCCTCTTTAGTAGAAAAAAAAATTTGATTTTCTACAGTAAAGATATTCAAGTAGTCAGATGGATGTGAATAAATATACATAGTATGTAATAAACTAACAAACTAAAAAAAAGCAACAAAGAAGTAATTATTACAATCAGGTGCACTAACGACGAATTCACAGTGACGTTGCAGGATTCATTAAAGCAACAATCACTATTATTTAAATTTTCTGATTCGTCACTTTTTGTTATGTCTAATCCCAAGTGTGACGAGGAATAATTGTGAGTTTTCTCAGGAGGCTTATACAGATGGCTGTTAATTTTGTTATATCTTCGTTTATTTCTTTTCATCATTCGTTAATGGCGTCTTGGAAAAGGTCTAAAATAGACCGAAACGTCGACGATGAACTAACTTGAATAATAAAATATTTTGACTGGGAATTCGATGAATGGTGTTTTTCCTTGAAACAATTACTATATTATGAATTGTTCAATTTTCATCGTGCACTAGTTCGAGTTTAAATATTGAAATTAACTAGATACAATTAGAGCAACTTAGGCCTGTGTTACAAGAATCATCATTTGGATAAAAGTTTAAAAAAGTATATAAACTTTCAAAATGACTGACTATTAAAAAGAGTTTGCTTGTGATGGCCTCATTGCATTCGTTAACCATGCAACAAAATCTGAATACTGCATGTAAAATATGGAAAAATTTCATTACAAAATCTGAGATGGATTCTGCAAATAAGTGACAGCCAAATAAATATTTAATCATCAAATATTAATATATTGTTTCCGTAAAATTTAAATTGAATTGAATTCCAAGTAACAACTGTTTTGTCGGGAATTTAATACGAACCGTATTTTATCATGATAAAAAAAATTATTTTAAAACATTTTTTTACAACAAATGAAATATTTTCATCATTTTTCCATGATATGTGGAGGAATTATGAATCATAAATCAAAAATATATTGTTTTCGCAAAATTGAAATTGAATTGAATCTGTTTTGCCCGGAATTTCAATATGGCACGTTTTTTAATATGAAAACCAAAATTATTTCAAATCATTCCATTATAAAAAACAAAAGAAAAGTATGGTTTTTCATTATTTAAGTAATAATTCTAAATCATGATTCAATAATTTATTGTTTTCACAAATTTTACAAACTGTTTCATCGGAAATTTAAATATCGCACGTTTCGATCATGATGAAAAAATAATTATAAATCATTTCATTAGAACAAACGAGAAATTATTTTAATTTCTCCATGATTTAGGGAACAACTTTCACTACGTATGGAAAATTTCCAGAGCAGTAAATGAGAAAAATTCCATACAGGGTATGGGTAAAAGACTTCAATCATTTCATTGAAAATTGACTCAACTTTTTAACACTAGAGCATCAAATCAGATGCTCTTGAAAAATTCGTAAACTATTTTTCACTTTACCTGAAATATAAATAAAATAATTAGAAAAAAACTTCCTTTTGACATTTTTCAATTTTATTCTAGGTACATCTCTTATTATTCTTCTGTGAAGTTATACTTGTTGATCATGAAAAAAGCCGATTTTGAAAATGAATTTCTAAATTGTTGTTATTCAATAATATATCAACTTTTGTTTGTTTCTGACTATAGTAATTTTAATTTCAGTTTATCTGCTTTTTATGCATGTTTAAGTGACGAATTTGAATCATCATTTCTTCATACATCTGAAACGATTCTTAAAAAATTACGAACACACAAATTTTTGAATAATAGAAAATAAAGTAAAATTTTTTTCTTTGTAATAACATAGCTCTGCTATGTGATTGATCAAGGATATTTAAATTTTGTATATTGAGAGTAATTTCATTAAATTTGAAAATTGTATGCATTTGATCATTTGATATAGATAAAATATATCTCTAATAGGATATCCTAATCGTGGAGTTCCGTCAAAATTTTGAAATATTTGCATTCATCCATTTTTCACTTACACATACATGTCATCATACCCAAATCTTTTCTAAAAATCATGTAATAATTTTGATTTATTATCAAAATAATAATGTCGGCTTCCAAATATGATTTGATTTTTTTGATAATATTCGAGAAAATGGTTGAAAATTTATTATTAAATAATATGATATTATTGGTAGTAAAATTGACACACAGTACTGCTTAGAATTTCATTTTTTTCCAATTACATATAATATTCATAAAAAATAAATTAATGATACATGATAAACCAAAACCTGATCAAATCGAATTTATAGATCAAATTATTCTTATGGAATTCATTATTGCCAATAATTTAATTTTCATTGTTACAATTTTTGAAGTGGCATGAATAATAAATAGGTTTCAGAAATCAGAAAAAAATGATAAATGTTTGTTACTACATAAAAAAATATGAATAATTAATATTGATGATTATTATTCTCATTATGTACACATATATTAGATATTAGAAAATTCATTTTTATGTGAAAATAATTTACTAAATTTTTAATCAATTTTATATTTAAATCTATGTCTTATAGAAATTTTATAAATTTAAAGTGAATTATTATATTATTCAATTTATAGTGTTGGAATATGAATTGCATACATATTATTTCAAGAATTATCATTCTAAGATAAGTTTTTCTATAATTCGATATCAATTTTGAAATGACATTAGGAAAATTGAAAAAAAAATTGAATGCAAAACGAACCGAAAAACTGCGTATTGCTTTATATCATATTTAAAAATTCAAAAAGTGCACAAACGTATAAAAATTGGTCTTTACAGAAAAACAACAATCATTCATTATTATTTTTTTAAAGCGCTTTATATTGTATTTTTTCTAAGGACGGAATATTTTTGAATATGACATTACATCTAATGTCAGCCGTGGAATCTATGGCCTCAAAATTCCATATGTAATGTAAATACAAACAATAACATGCTGTTTTTTGCATTTTTCGATATTTACTTGCAAAATTAAAGGAAAACGAAGCATCATGAGATCACATTTTTTTTATTATTTAATCATTTATTACTTTTCATGGTGAGATCACATTTTTTTACGTTTTATTTACAAAATCAAACGTCAGCTAACTTCATGTGTGCCCCAAGAATCAATGCAGCAACCTCAATTATATTGAGGTTGCTGCATCAAACTCAATATTGAGTTTGATATTGCAGAATAGCAATATCAAACTCAAAGAAAGTTATTTTTGTCATAAATATATACTATATTCTGAGTAATTTTTTAAACAATTGTACGTTTAATGTATGAAAACTCGTGTGCCATTTTGAATTCTACATTCTCCCTTTGACGGCGCCTCGAACCCAACGTGTTTTTCCCGAGCGAGATCCTGTTCGTTAGGGTTTTTCGCAATCTCTTTTCATATCGGCCGGAAAGCGGCGGCGCGAAAAATGCTTTTCACGTTTCTTCGGGTCCTCGAGCCAACTCGTTTGGTCGACGGCATGAGGCATTTCCCATGTAAATGTATACGGGCATTCATCAGGCTCTATTGTGATGCGCCGCTACGCCTTCTTAGCCGGTATACACGGGAAAATATTTCCCCGCCGAGCCGATTCTAAAAAGTGCTTGAGAGTTCGTCCTTTCAAAAATAAATCAACGGATTCGATAAATTCCTCCTCACGATCTTGACGAGATATTTGCAATATTTTTTGGAGAAACAACTAGAATAACATTGAAGAAAAAATTACTCTGATTGGCAGGGTTTGGAAGTAACGCGTTACAAGTAACACGTTACTCTAAAACGTTACATTTTTTACAGTAACGATAACGTAACGCGTTATGTTAATTAACAAGTAACGATAACGGGAACGAGTCACTTTCTTTCGGTAACGAGTAACGAAAATCCCGTTATTTTACGTTACTTTTATCTGTCCCATTAAGTTTTCAGCACAATTTAGAAATTTTTAAAAATGTTGTGAAACTGAGCTCATAGTTATTTTGAAATTCCTCATTTTGAGATATAACATTCTTTATTAATAATTTTTCATGAAACTATGTGGAATAATCTTAAGTGTGAAAATCTTGACGACGAATAGACTTTTTTATTTTTCATCAAAAACCTTCACGACTCAAAGCGTTGAAATTTGGAAATTTGCATGATAAGATATAAAAATACTTAAAATCTATAGATTGCAAAATCTATAGCAGGATTTGTATGATTCAAAGTTCCTGCTGGAAAATTTTATAAAATAATACTAAATACAAAAAAAAAAAAAATAAAATACGAAAAATACGAAAAATACTTGATTTTATTAAGTTTTGAATCACTTGATTTAAAAAAAATTTATATAACTCAAAGATTAAAAAAACTTGATTTTCTTGAGCTTCAAATTTTAAAAAATTTATGTTAATAGAAGTCTATAAAAAGATCAGAAAATTTTCATATTGTATTACTTAGTAAAAAATACAAAAAATATTGAGGGCCCTTTAAATATATAAAGAAACTGTTTTCTGCAAAATCGATCGAAATACACTTCAGAAATTTCGAACCTCTAATTTTATTCTATTCTGGAAATTTGAAGAGAAATCTTTAGAAAAACTAAAAATTTCACAACATTCTTAAAATATTTAAAAATGCAGAAAGAAAATACGTTCGGAAAAATACATGCAAATATATAAAACATTGGAGATCTTTCGAATTCCAGAAATTCATACAGCAATATATAAAAAAAGTGAACGATCCTTGAAATCATAGAAAAACTAAAGAAATACAAAAAGTACTTGAATAAGTAAAAATCTATCGAGACACTTTTTTTTGGTAAATCCTGTAAAACACGGAATGTTTGATTGTATTAAAATTCTAGTTTGAAATTCTTGAAATGTATAGAACAATTATTAATATAAAAATACTAAAATTATGTAAAAATACTAGAAAATTCTGCAATATTTTACTATAATTATACTGAAAAATACGAATGGTTTCAAAAATACTGAATAATTCTTTAAAGTTAAATAGAAAAAAAAATTTTTTAAAACATCCAATGAAATGAAAATCTTCTCAGAAATTTTTTCCTGAAAAATCCTCTCTAATACCAATAATTTATTAAACTTTGAATTCTAGAGCATGCAATTCGTGAATTCTGTATATCAATGTACAGAAAAATAGTAGAAATTTTTAAAACTCCTAGAGAATTCTGCTACATTTTATACATACTGAATAGTACAAAAAGTTTGAAATATTCTGGAAATCTGGGTAGGTATTTTGATTCTTTCAAAAATCTATTAAATTTGCAAATGTTTTTTTGTGGCTGACATTGAATCAAATGTTATATTCAGAAATTTCGAAAACTTGAAAAAAAAATAAAACTTTTAACAAGCTGATTGATTTTTTTCTCAGGGTGAATATGTTCAGATACACATTTTTTATTATATCTGAAATAAACAATTTCTTTAGAACGAAATCACAAGTACGTTGAAATTGTATTTTTCAGCCTTAGTTTTTCGATTTTTGTTATTTACATTCAATTTCTTCAAGTAACGTGAAAGTAATGGAACGTTACTTTTTTAAGTGGTAACGGTAACGAGTGACTATTTCTTTTGAAGTAACGACAACGTAACGAATTACTTTTTTCACCTTTGTAACGGTAACGTAACGCGTTACATTTTTTCAAGAAACTTTCCAAACCCTGCTGATTGGTCACAAAATCATTATTTGGAAGAATTTATGATGAATTATCTAGTACGTATTATTGTAAGGAATCCTTGAAATTCAGCAAAATTCAGACAAAAGCAGTTATTGGCTCCTTTATGATGGAACCAAATCCATCGCCTCCAACATTTTCCAACGCCATTCGAAATTTCGTCCTGAATCATGGAATTCCTGCTTCAGAATGAACTTTTCCTCCTTCGCGTGTTCCCAACAACGGAAATTCGATTAGAGAAACCGTTACGCGAAATCCTTCCCAAGCAAAACCGAAAGTTAGTCGTAATGGCCAAATTTGCATAGGGGACCAAACTTAATGCGCGTCAATTGAATAATCGATCGATTCGGCTTTACAAATTCCTTGACTCGGCGACGGCGGGAGGTCCGATTTATCGGCGCATTTGCATACTACGTCGTCGAATTCCTTAGGGTTAGTTAGAGCACATCACAAGTGACATTTCTTTGTCGCGTATTTTCCCGTCCCCTCCTTCTTTTATATTATTCCCAAACTCGCGGCGCTTTCGTTTCTATTGCCATTTCCCATTCACGTTGCACGTTCGCACGAACGACTCACGTCGTTCAATTACATTTAATTTAATCGAATTATTCAAGGGTAATTAGGCATGGGGTTGTTGGTATACAGGGCGCGACAGAAAAGTCCAGTGATCAATTATTGCGTCTTCAAAATCAACTTTTTTTAAATATCGTCAGTAATAAATAATGAATTTAATTTCTGGAACTGATTTTTAGATTTTTTCAGTTAGGGATGCATTGACCGTATTTAATTAAATTTTTTTTACATTTTCCTTAATTTGTTTTATTGAACTATTAGGTATGATTGTTGACATGGAATCCACAAATTTGTCAATCTCCACTTTGCTGTAAAATAACTTTTCGAAAATTTTATCATGCATGCTAATGTTGCAACTTTACACGTTCATTCGTAAATTTTCAAGCATGAAATCGTATTGTCACTTTCCTCAGTCGTATGAAAAACGACCGAAGTTGAAAAATTTACAGGTTTTCCACAAATTTTGACAAATACACAACAACAGTTTATTCCGCTTATGCAGCATGTCGGAAATGACAAAAAATATTTGACGTATGTTAGCTTTTTTTCGATCCTTAAACAAAACTCAAATTTATGTGAAATATGTAGAACTAATCAGCAATTAACATGAACATATGAAGTGTCGAAAAATTAAAATATTATCTTTGATAAACATTCTTAGCTGTTACTTCGGTTGACTTGAAAAATCATTTAGATATTTGTGTGTTCATGGAAGATTGTACAACGAAAAATACAAAACAGTAGTTGTAAGCAAACGTTTCCAATACAGTTAACACAAAAGTCCAAAGTTCTATATTTCTAAGCCTAAGAGATCTCGAAACTTTCGAGAACTCGAAAGTTGTAGAGGAAATATGTAAAGAAAATGAAGAATCCATGGAATGGAGTGATTTACGATTTTTCAACCGAATGTAATGATCATTATTACATTTACTGCATTTATTTGCTTTTATTAAGACGAGCGAAAAAAATGAAATCCTTAGAAAAGAATTACATACTTTTTTTAAATTGAATAACTAAAGATTGTTGTTAATAAACATATTTAGCGAAAAATGAAAAAAAAATAAAAAACAAATCGAAACTTTTGACGTTGCAATAACAATAGATTGGAACTTTTAAACTTTTGACTTTGGAAAAACACTAATCATTAACTGTAAATATTGATTAAAAAGTACAAGTATGTATTAAGTTACGACTGAGTTATAATTTGTAATTAGTAATGAATCAGATAATAATGATTTATCACCAATAATTTATTATTATTAATTAACTAGTACTTTATTACAAGTGCTTATAAATATTGTGTAAATATTAATAATAAATAACAATTTATGATGAATTGGAACTACAGGTAAGAAATAAATGTGTGAAAGTAAAAAATTGTAACTATTAGTAAGAAATCACCCATTAAGAATGCATGAATGATAATTTATTATTAAAAACTGAATAGTATTTTAATTATAATATTTTGTCATGAATTGGAAACCTTTTTTAATAATAACTTCTTGTAATGAATACTACTAGTAAAAAATTGGAACTACTTGCCATAAATTACTAATAGTAAACAACTGGAACTACTGGAAATAAATCCCCTATTCATAATTTCTTACTATTTATTCGTTATAATTATTTTTTAGTACTCCATGACAAGCAGCTGATGATGGATTGGAATAAATAGCCATAAATAACTACTTGTTATAAATTTGAACTAGTAATAATAAATTACTACTAGTAATAAATTGAAACTACTAGTATGAAATGACTAATGGTAAAACATTGGAACTACTGGTAACAAATCACTCATCAATAGTTTATTACTAGTAATTTGTTATTATTATTCTATAGTAGTTTATGAAAAGTACTCGGTAGCAACTTAAAATTACTGTTAATAAATATTCGCTAGTAAAAAATTGGAATTTCTAGAAATAAATGGCCACTGTTCAAAAATTATAATTACTAGTAATGAATCACTCATTGATAATATGATAATGTATGCTATTTTTTATTATTATTAATAATAAAATTCTTTGACACAAGTACTTACCAATGAATAAGAACTCCTTGTTATAAATTACTACTAATTTACTAACAATCGGAACTGCTTGTAATAAATAACTACTGGCCAACAATTAGAACTACTTGTAATAAATCACCTATCAATAATTCAGAACTATCATTATTATTATTTTATGCGTATTTAAAGAAAATTACTCAGTAATAAATGATAAATACTAGTAATAAATAGCTACATTCATAAATTACTGCTAGTAATAAGTTGGAACCACACTGTTAAATATTTTCTTAAATTTCAGACACTTTTTATTCAAAATGTATTAAAATATACTTTAAATTTCATAAGCCAGCTGTATGAAATGTATATTGGATACCCATGTTTTAAGAGTGTATGATTTAAGGACACCTACTTGAGTTTAATACACTTTCCATAGATTCTGTGTTAAAATGTACCTGAAACTTCATAAACTTGATATTTGAAACATGAGTATGATACACATACTTTAAATGTGTATAAATTCGAGACACTTATTTGAGTAAAATACATTTTTCACACAAGTTGGTTGCTACACTTGTGCTCGCTAGGTGGCTACACCAAATTTTTTCTCAAATGCGAACTCTTGTGGAAGACCTTTAAATCCGAGTGGAAACCATATAAATATTAAGGTGAAGGTGGGTGGAGGACCTGATGGATGGAATATTACATGCAAAATATGCGAAGAAATTATCTTTGAAAGTGTTTTATTCAGCTGAAATTCAAAAATACTGATAAATGAAATAAATAGAAAGGAAATTTAATGTGAGAATGTTTTCTGTAAATCTTTTCTCAAAACCAAAATTTTTTGTATTAGAATTTCAACAGAAAAAATTTGGCGACGACATGGTTTGTTGGGATGTAAGGCAAATTACACATTACTTGTATTAAATTTAATCCAAACATTTTTGTATGATTTTAGTACATCAGTGCATTAATACAAATCTGACTTAAATTCATCTGGAATGTAATAAAAGTATATATTAATGTCTTGTATAACTTTAAACACACATGATGTATAAAATTTAAGGCACCCGTATATCAAAGTAATGAAAGCGTGAATATATTTTGTATATTTTCAATGCATTATTAATGCCCGTTATGTGAAATTTGCGTTATACGAGTTATATTAAATTAAAAACAAAAATTTTTTCAATTCAAACAAATTTGTTTTCCAAAAAAACAAATTTTTTCAAAAAAAAATTCAGTGTCAGTGCTGACGTGTAAGTAGACAGACGCGTTTTTGATATCTCCCGTAAAAGTCATTGGTTTTCTGCATTTTTTGTGCCCAAGGGCACTATTTGTGTTTCAGTTGGCTCAAGCAAAAAATGAGCATCCGTTTTTGGCAAGGATGCTCACGAATATCCAGTGATTTGTGGGAAATTAGAATCAATTTGTGCTTCTAACCTCCAAATGCCGCCGCCAACGTCGGGGGACTCTGACAGGGAGGTGAAAATGTATAACTGCTGCAAAACAACGACGCTTAAAACTTTGGTTTGCGTGGACTGCGGAGCAGCTTATCATAAGGCATGCTTGGATAAATTATGCACTAATGCTATTCGCTTGGACGACTCTAGGATAAAATGCCGTTGCAATCTATCGAAAATAGCACAAAGTGATAAGGTGCCAACAGTAGACCTGAATCAAAACTCCAGGAGGCGTCCCGGAAAGCCGAATATTTCGAATCAGAGGCAAGAAAATTCAAAGAATTACTTGAAAGTGCATTGAAAGAAAAGAAGCTTTTGGAAAATCTAATATCTGAGAAAAATGACAACAATAAGCTTCTGAAAGATAAAATATTGCTTCTAGAGGAAAATAAAACTTTACAAGAAAGTAAAATCAAGCAATCTTCATACGCAGAAATAGCTAGCTCAGATAACAGAAAAACTCAAGATAGACAAAAACCTATCATACCAAATGTGCCTTGGATATACATCAAACCGAAGGGAAATCAAGAATCAAAGATTACAAAGAAAGATATCTCACAAAATTTGAACGTAAACAAACAAAGGCTAGAAATAGTCCAAACATGAGGAACGAAGAATGGAGCGATAAAGTTAAAATGCTCAGATACAATACACACACAACAATTACAAGATTGCTTGAAGAAAAATTTGAAAGATAAGTATCAGATTGCGACAGAAAGTCTTCATAATCCAAGAATTCAAATAAGACAAATTGAAGACGAGTATACGAAGGACGAGCTCGAAAAAACAATTATGGGCCTAAATTTTGAAAACCCCGAGAATATGGAGAGTGGAAGCGTCAACGTAGTGCACATACAGGAACAAGGAAGAACCAATACTTATACAGCTTTTGTAGAGACAAGTCCAGAGTGCTTCAATCATCCGATTTCGAAAGGGTTTGTCTACATTGGCTGGCAAAGATGCAGAGTGACAGAAGATCTGAACTTAGGAAGATGCTGGAAATGCTGCGGATACAATCACAGTGGGAAAAAATGTAAGAATGAAGTTAAATGTAAATTTTGTGTGGGAAATCACAGTAGTGACAATTGTGAGAATAAGGAAAACAGGAAATGTGCTAATTGTTTGTTATCGAATGCTAGATATCGGAGGAATTGTGCAGTGGATCATTCGGCTTTTGAGGAGAATTGTTGTGAGACTTACGTCTCTTTGAGAAAATTCAAAATCAGTAGAATAAATTATGGGGTATTTTAGAGCTAATGTTCATAAGTGTACATGGGAATGACTTACAGTTGTGGCAAAGCATTATAGATGAGTGGGTATAATTATTGTACATACTTGGGTGAATTAGTTAGATGATGGACATATCGAATGATTTGCAGGATGAATATATAGAAACAGAAATATCCACGGTTATTTGCGAACAATTAGAATCTTTGGGGAAGATAATTGTACGGAATGATACTTTATTGATAAATCACGTAAACATTCGTAGTTTGAGGAAACATTTTGAAGAGCTTAATGTCATTCTGAATAATATGCATAACAAGCCTGATATTATAATTTGTACTGAAACTTTCAAAATTAAGCGGGAAAAGGAATTCGAAATAGATAATTACATATCTCTTTTTAATCAGGGAGAGCACAATAAAAATGACGGTACTATCGTTTTCATATCGAAGAGGATGAATTTCACGATTAATAGGATAAATATTGGATCGGTTTATGCGATTAATGCTGAAATTACTCTGGATAAGAATATGAAGATTCTGATAACTGCTGTATATAGACCACACACTACAAATATTTCTCAATACATATTGGATCTAGAAAAATTTTTAGATAATATGAAACATGCCACTAACCACCTCATAATAGGAGATGCTAACATTGACATTTTGAAGAATACAGTGATGATGAACCAGTACTTAAATAATTACTTGCAAAGAGGGTACCGATCGTTTATTAATGGTATTACTCGGCAAACAGCGTTGTCACAGACCTGCATAGATCATATATTCGGTAAGACAAGCTTGGGACTGGAGAAACTCACTCCGATTATTTTGCATAAAACTTTTACAGATCATTTTTCTATTCTACTGAATATTGATGTGAAGCTTTCAAGTAAGAAAAGGGAGACAGTTAATGAGAATATAAATAAACTTAATGTTGAATTATTAGACAGATACTTGACTGCAGAGACATGGGAGACAGTATATAATAATGATGATATTAATGAGAGTGCTGAAAATTTTATAAATATTCTGAAAAGGTATATAGAACTGGCATCTCAACGAGTTAATAGAAGGAAGTTTTACCACAAAAGGAGATGTTGGATAACGAATAAATTAGTTATTTTATGTAAGAAAAGGGATGCAATGCATAAGAGAATGGCAAGGAACCCAGGCAATACTATATTCAAAGAAAAATTTATTATTTTTAGAAATTTTGTAAATGCACATATAAGAAAGACTAAAGCAGATTACTTAAGAAAACAAGTAATAGGGAATAATAATCCGAAACATTTTTGGCAATTTGTGAATAAGATAACTAACAGGAATAAGAGGGACCAAATGTCAATAAATGAATTACGTACAGCTGACGGGGATTTAATTGAGTCGAAAGTGCATATCGCAAACAAATTTAATAAGTTTTTTAATTCTATAGGGAGTTCTTTGATTAATACAGGGTGCGCCATTTCTTATGTCGGCATGTAAACATTGAATAACTTGAAAAAAAAACAACCGATTTCTGTAAATGAGGTATTTTTATTTAGTTTGGTCCTTTACAATTTATTTAGACTAGTTTTTGAACACAACATCAATCAAGTGGCCGCCCTTATTGTTCACAGCAAAATATGCCCTTTTTGCGGCGTTTTCCATTACCTTTTCGAGCATCTCGGGTGGTATAGCAATGATTTCGGCACGAATATTTTCCTTAAGCTCTTCAATGGTCTGCGGCTTGCTGGCGTACACTTTACTTTTCAAATAACCCCACAAAAAGAAGTCTGGAGGGGTCAAATCTGGAGATCTGGGTGGCCATTCAATGTCGCCTCTTTTTGACATCAGACGTCCAGGGAATTTTCGTTGCAGAAACTGGATTGTTTGATTCGCAGTGTGGCAGGTCGCACCATCTTGTTGAAACCAGTAATCTTCAAGACCTTTTTCACGCATTTGTGGGCAGACATAGTGAGCCAACATCCACCGATATCGGTTTCCATCGATCGTTTGGTTCTCTTTGAAAAAATAAGGACCAATGATGGTTTTGGCGCAAACGCCGGCCCAAACAGTAACTTTTTGGTCATGCAATGGCGTTTCATGGATCTCGTGTGGATTCTGCGTTCCCCAAATGCGGCAATTTTGCTTATTAACGCCTCCAGAAAGTTTGAAATGTGCCTCGTCGGTCATTAAAATTCGCTTCCAAAAATCAGGTTCAGTATCAACTATTCGAGCGATTGTTTGTCCATATTCCAAGCGACGTGGATGATCTGTAGGCAATATTCTTTGTGTTAATTGCATTTTGTACGGAAACAAATGCAAATCATCTTTCAAAATGCGCCGTAGAGTGGTTCCACTGATGCCGAGATGCTGAGCGCGGTGACGATATGAAACTTTTGGGTTTTGGGCAACGCTCTCTCTGACAGCTTCAATCAGTTCATTTGAACGTCTTGGTCGTTGATGAACGGGTTGTTCGCGATCTTTCACTGTCCCGTGGTCACAAAAATTCGACACCAAACGACGAATAGTGTTGTCAGATGGTGCCTGTTTGCCAAGATATTTTCGACGATATGCTCGTTGAGTTAACACAACTGAACGACTATTTTCAATGTACAAAGTAACTATTTCAGCGCGTTCTTTTGGTGTGAAGCGATACATGGTTGAAATTGTACTGAATTGACGTTTCCAAAACAAGTGAAGTCAAGTAAATCGGTTGTCAAATGTTTAAGTTATTCAATGTTACAATACCGACATAAGAAATGGCGCACCCTGTACCACTTATAATATTGATGACAGTGATAGGCCTTGCTGAAAAGTGAATAACTCTATATTTCTTGAACCTGTAGATGAAATAGAAATTCTTGGAATTATAGCAGATATGAAAATTAATAAAGTTGGCGGAGTAGACGGTATACCTGTTTCACTAATAAAAAATATATAGAATTATATAAGCACACCGCTGACGCATATTATTAATAAATGTATCGATCAAGGTCTTTGGCCAAAAGTATGGAAAAAAGCTGACATTATACCGATTGTCAAAACTGAAGAAAGAACACTTACAACTAATTACAGACCTATCTCATTAATATCGAATTTCGCGAAAATATTTGAAAAAGTAATAAAGAAGAGAATAATTCGATTTCTGGAAAAGGAGAGTATAATACATGATCTACAATTTGGGTTTACGCTAAATAGATCGACATCTGATGCTTTAATTACGGTTACTGATAAAGTATACAAAGCGATCAATAACTCAGTACCATGTACAGGCATTTTTCTGAATTTGACTAAAGCGTTTGACACAGTGAATCATCAATGTTTATTGGACAAGTTAGAATATTTAGGTTTCAGAGGAAGGGCGTACAGTTTACTTACAGACTACCTGACCGATAGAGAGCACCTTGTTAGAATTAATGGGATAAGAAGTCAACCGCTGTTTGTTCATTGTAGAGTTCCTCAGGGAACGATTTTAGGCCCAGTTTTATTTACTTTGTACATAAATGACATTTTTGATCAACTTCCATATGGAGAAATTGTTATTTACGCAGATGACACTGCTGTAATTGTCACTGCGGATACGTGGAGCAACGTGAAATTATTAGCGGAAGAAAGCATGAGTAAGATCTGTATGTGGCTAAGTAGAAATAATCTGAAGTTAAATGTTGATAAGTCGATTTTCATTACGTTTGGTTCATACAAGGATAGTGTTCCCTCATATTTAGATATCAGGATTCATAAGTCTTATTGTACCTCTGATGAAAAGTGTGATTGCCCATGTATGAAAAGGGAGAAACACGCAAGATACCTTAGGATATTTTTAGATGAAAATTCTAAGTGGGACAAACATGTATCAGCAGTAGTTAGTAAATTAAGATACACTTTATATTTATTTTATAAGATAAGGAGGATTTTGACTATGAAGCAAATGCGTAGGCTATATTATGCTTTTTTCTGGTCAGTGCTGTCTTATGGACTAGTTGTTTGGGGTAACGCAAGTAATAATGTCATAAGGAATCTAAGTAGCTTACAGAGACAGGTAATCAAAGTTATGTACAGTAAGAGATCTACATTTCCATCAGACAGGCTCTACAAAGAGACTGGATTGCTGACTATTAGAAAAGCCTACTTATTAAGTGTTTCGGTTTATTTCTTTCATGAATTACAAGTTGAATATTTTAAGAAATCGTCAGACACAAGGAGGAGGATAATTACGTCATATTCCATTAAGAAGGAGTCATACCGTAGGTCTTTCTGTTATCTAAAGTACAAGATCTTTAATGCATTGCCAAATGAAATAAGAAATGATACTACATTATTAGTACAGGGCTTACGGGGTAAAATTAAGAGATGGGTGAATGTTTTATCGGTTTCGGATTTGGATGGGATACTGATATAATAGGGGACGATTTACGTGGATGCATATACGTACATTAGATAACAAACTATATGTATCAGATGTGTATATACAGAAGTACATTTGCTGTTTTTCGACTTTTCTTCGTTTTCTTTTCGTTATTTTTATACTTGTGCGAAATGGAGGGTTAAATAGAATGCTCTGCTTTATATGCAGTAACTTCAAGTCTCTGGATGGATTAATTCTACTTAGTATTGTATAGAGTCAGTATTGTTCCCTCACTAGTTTGTAAGTTTTTAAGATTGTTTAGTTTTGGGTCGGGCCCGCGACAGATCTATTTTCATGATCTTGCGGGAGGTGGAAATGTATTACACCTTGTATGTTGTTAACAACACCTGAATAAAGTTATAAATCATTTCTAGCATTGCCCTAGCAATGAATTAAAACCACTAGTAATAAATTCAAAGTTTTGTTTATGGAAGAATCGTTGATCTGAACTTTTTATCATTGTAAATTTCATTTTGTAACTTTCTTCGCCGTACCCATATACAGTAGCACACTGAGAAAAAGATAAATTTGCTAATAAGTGCGTATATGTAATGTTAAGATATCGTATATCTGCCTACGGCGAAAGCGATATCTAGTTACGCGAAAGATATTCTCAATTTCAATATGGCGTCTCTGATCTATAAAGGACAAAAATCGGTATGTTAATAGTTAAGATATCGCTCTTTCATCTGAATATTTTAACACCAACATGGCATCTTCGATTTATTTAGGACTGGTGGGACAAGAATCGGTATCTTAATAGTTAAGATATCGCTTTTTCATCTGAATCTTCCGCTTCTTCATTTAAAATTGTCCAAACTTCACGCAAACGTATGTGGAATTGTAGTTCTTCCAATTTCAGCGTGATCTAAACTCAAATAATGTGCAAAATGCAAACATTGCAAGGAAGTTACGACAATTTAACCTTTTTATGTATATGTAGGAAAAAATAACTGGAGTATTTATTGTAAATCTACATCAAATACATCAAACGTGATCGATAACTTGGAAACTTACCCATTAGTGTTGGGAACAGATAAGTGAGTCCCCAGCTATCTACAATCTCCTCCAAATTCATTTTTTTTGCAAATTTAACTCTTACAAAGTCGACACTTCCACAAGTATTAAAAACACGACGCGCTTTTGTTTTTCTGCGGCGCGGAAACGAGCAGGAAAGCGAGGATTTCTGTAATAGCCTCCCAATTCTGATATATTAACCATTAATACGCCATTTCAAACAGAAGTAAAGTATAGTTGAGCTGACCATTTCTGTTTTTTTGATTTTTTTATGTTCTTTTGCATTACACCAAACTTGTTTCATGCAAAGATTGGAGTACAACAGGAAGTTTCGAATATTATTAACGGAAAATGACGGTTTCCACTTGTTACGATGTATAATTCTTGAGCCAAGTTGGAAGATTACAAGTAGTTTTAGGTCTATATTTTGTTACTGTTAACATGTCTCTTTTTGCCACAACAAAAGTGATTCAAATATGTCGCAGATTTACTGGAAACACTATTTGACATCATACGGATTGTTTCAAATTAGAAATATTATGATAGTTCGGATACAACGTTAGGTATGAACGTATGATTTTAAAATCATGCAACTGAATAGAAATGTTGATAATAAATATTTCTTTTTCTCAGTGTAGATACTTTTTTATGTAGTAAAGCCAGCATTTTTGAAATTGTGCTAGCGTTTGTAGCGTGCGATCGGTAGAAAAAACCGAGACGTGCTCCACTTGATATCGGAGTCGGCGGACGTGAGTTTCAACGCCCCCGTATCTCGATCCATCAGGAAGTGCACGCAAGCATTTCAAGTGTACGCACCGTTGACATGCGCATACATTAGAATGCTAACATCTGCCGCGTGATAGACAGCCCTAAAGGCCCCATGTAATCGTGGCTTTTCAAGAACTCACGAATTACGTGTTTGTTCCGTAAATCACGCTAAACGATGGCCTTCGTCCAGGCTCTACTTTCGCGTTCAACACACATGTGCGTACTTTCTTGGGAAAATATTTGCTATCCGAGTTTAACGAATAATTTTCAAGTAAAACGTCGTTTCGTTTTGACGTTGAGGCGCGATTTCGATAGATTTTTTATCGTACAGCCAATGTAATTTCGTCCGAGAGGGGACTCGAAATCCCTGAATTCGTCCATCATCTTTTCGCGAGCAAATTTTTTCCCCTTTTGGGGGCGACACGCTCCTAGATACAGGCAACCGTCAACCCATCTGCGAGACTTGGGTCGCGTGTTGCCAGGGTTGCGTGTCTCGTGAGAAATATTCTGAAGAAAGATTATGCGATTTTATGGCAACGAAAACTGGTTTCGTTTTTAATTTTTGGTGAGAATTTTGGGTCTATGAATTTTCTTAGTAGAATTTTCCGTAGTTTCTTTTAGTAGAAATTTCTAAATTCTACTAGAAAACTTCAAAGAATCAAAATTTCAAAGATTTTGATGCTATGCATGATTCATATATTTACATATAATTATATATTGAAAATTGAACCAAGAATAAAACGTTTCATGTTCTATTCTTGTTATCCTGTCTAATTGTAAGTTTTTGAGATTTTTCTTGACATGATAATTTTTTAAATTTATCTTACGTTGCAGAAAAAATGTTACCAATAGTAAAAAATTTAATGTTTCATTTTTTCTATCTTACTTTTCAAAAATATATTTAAATAATTACAACTTGTTTAAAAATTTCTGCTCGAAAATTACTTAACATATTTAATTTCATTATTTTGTACTTAACATATAGGCTGCCTTTAAAATGATTAAATATTTCAGGTTATTTCAAGAATTTCATATTGTGTTACTGTGTTTTTCAGATTATTTTTTTCACGTGATATTTTTTTAAATTTATATTTCATTGAATAGAAAATGGAAGAAGGAATAAAATTTGAGAAATTTTTCCCGAAACTTACTAAAGATAAGATACAAGTTTATAAAAAGTCGTTCAATGAATTCAATCTTATTATTTAGTGCCTGAGAGCTGCAATTCAAAAGATTCAATATTTCAAGTTCTTTCATTCATATTGTCTAATTATACAGGGTGCGCCATTTCTTATGTCGGCATGTAAACATTGAATAACTTGAAAAAAAAACAACCGATTTCTGTAAATGAGGTATTTTTATTTAGTTTGGTCCTTTACAATTTATTTAGACTAGTTTTTGAACACAACATCAATCAAGTGGCCGCCCTTATTGTTCACAGCAAAATATGCCCTTTTTGCGGCGTTTTCCATTACCTTTTCGAGCATCTCGGGTGGTATAGCAATGATTTCGGCACGAATATTTTCCTTAAGCTCTTCAATGGTCTGCGGCTTGCTGGCGTACACTTTACTTTTCAAATAACCCCACAAAAAGAAGTCTGGAGGGGTCAAATCTGGAGATCTGGGTGGCCATTCAATGTCGCCTCTTTTTGACATCAGACGTCCAGGGAATTTTCGTTGCAGAAACTGGATTGTTTGATTCGCAGTGTGGCAGGTCGCACCATCTTGTTGAAACCAGTAATCTTCAAGACCTTTTTCACGCATTTGTGGGCAGACATAGTGAGCCAACATCCACCGATATCGGTTTCCATCGATCGTTTGGTTCTCTTTGAAAAAATAAGGACCAATGATGGTTTTGGCGCAAACGCCGGCCCAAACAGTAACTTTTTGGTCATGCAATGGCGTTTCATGGATCTCGTGTGGATTCTGCGTTCCCCAAATGCGGCAATTTTGCTTATTAACGCCTCCAGAAAGTTTGAAATGTGCCTCGTCGGTCATTAAAATTCGCTTCCAAAAATCAGGTTCAGTATCAACTATTCGAGCGATTGTTTGTCCATATTCCAAGCGACGTGGATGATCTGTAGGCAATATTCTTTGTGTTAATTGCATTTTGTACGGAAACAAATGCAAATCATCTTTCAAAATGCGCCGTAGAGTGGTTCCACTGATGCCGAGATGCTGAGCGCGGTGACGATATGAAACTTTTGGGTTTTGGGCAACGCTCTCTCTGACAGCTTCAATCAGTTCATTTGAACGTCTTGGTCGTTGATGAACGGGTTGTTCGCGATCTTTCACTGTCCCGTGGTCACAAAAATTCGACACCAAACGACGAATAGTGTTGTCAGATGGTGCCTGTTTGCCAAGATATTTTCGACGATATGCTCGTTGAGTTAACACAACTGAACGACTATTTTCAATGTACAAAGTAACTATTTCAGCGCGTTCTTTTGGTGTGAAGCGATACATGGTTGAAATTGTACTGAATTGACGTTTCCAAAACAAGTGAAGTCAAGTAAATCGGTTGTCAAATGTTTAAGTTATTCAATGTTACAATACCGACATAAGAAATGGCGCACCCTGTATGTTTTTCAGATTATGTCTTTTTGTTACGTGATAATTTTTTCATTGCTATTTCATCGACATTTTCATTATTGAGCCAGTAATAATTTATCCTTTTACTTGAATTTAAGTTTTTCTTTTCATAAGGAAGTTCCGAAAGGTTGGTTGAAAAATTAATTTTTTTTTTTTTTGCTCTAAGTTGATTATTCTTATTTTTCAATACCTCAGCTAAAAATTGTCAAATCATAAGAAATTTCATTTTATTTGTTAGCAAACATACATCTAATAACAAAAATTCTGGAAGTTTTTGGAAAAACTTTCCTGCTGTCGTTATTTTTATAATTCAAAAATATAATTTAATGAATAAATATAATATAGTTGAAATTAAAAAAACGAATAAAATATTCGAAAATGGAAAAAAATAGGTAAGACGGAAAAAATGAAATTGAATATATAATATAAGTATAATTAGATGTAATTCATTGCAATTAAACAAATATAATTAAATTCAACTTAAATTTTTCGACTTCAAAATTTTCAAATTGCATTAGTTTTCATTGTTCGTATTACTTTAACAGGTGAATAATAAGAAACAATATTTTGTATCGTTCTCCATCAGTCAATCTTTTTTATTTAGAACGGTGTTTTTTTTTAATTCAGACAGCCATATTTGCAGTTTTTTTTATTTTTAATTATCTCGAAATTGTATTTTTTTTCTGAAAATGTCCCTAATATAAAGATTTTCGTTGTATGTTATCAGTGAGGATTTACTTTCGTATAAAAACATGTCAGAACTCGATAAATTTTCTAAATTTTTCCGATTATCGTTAAAAAAACATAAATAGTTTAGCTCACTAATATCTAGATTGCATTTGTATTTTTTCCTTGATTTTTAAATAAAAAAAAAAGTTTAAGAAACAGTATCAAGTATTAATCCCTCCCATTGTCAGCTAGGTGTAATTTTGAACAAATTTCCATTTTGTGTAATATATTTTTAAATTCAGCAACAAAACATGGTTTGTAGTTGAACCATATTCTCTGATAATAATATTGAAAAATTAAGAAAAAAGATTATTTGATAATTTTTTTTCAATTGTTGGGTTCATTATCATTTTTGTTCGAAAAATTACTGGTGTCATTGATAAAATTCTGAATGTACGTAGTATCAAAAACCTAAAAAAATATTTGTCTTTTAGACGTTCCGAAGATTGATGTAAGAAAAAGTGAAATCAAAAATAAACAAAAAAATTTTCTCACTTAACTTTTATACCTAAAAAATTTTGAATTTTTCTTATTTTTTTTAATATCTCTCAATACAGATACATGTAGAAGTTCAAAACAAATCAATTCCTTTTTTGGATCAGTGAGTCGACTTTCCTACTCACAAACTTTCAGATGAATCTTCGATCGAAACTTTTAGATGAATTCTAATTCAAACATGCGATTTTTGGTTAACTGTATATAAATCATAATCAATTACATAATTATTGGTTTTTTTCTTTACAGTTTTGCTACAAATACAATATAACATGAAAAAATTATAAAGAATGTTTTCAATCATTTGAAAGTCTCAAAAATGTTTTTAGAAACATAGAAACTAAGAAACGAGTCATTAAAATACACGAATTTTTTTATAGTAAGGCCTTCAAAAAAATATGAAAAAATTTAAAATTAACTAAGCTAGAAGTAACTATGAACCTCAGCTTCAAAGTAACTGACTGTTAATTAACGTTTTCTTAATTGTACAAAAATTTTAAGATTTTAGTAATGCTTTACAGTATTGATATGAACTTATCCTTTTTTGTTGTATTTAAGCAACGACAATTTTGCAAAGAAAGTTTTTTTCAATTTTTGGTTTTCGAATGGATCACAATGTAAAGATGTAAAACTCAAAAATTTCTGTTAGTTGATTTCACAAACCCTCTAGTTCTTCAAATTTTCAAACCTCCTTCTTTGCTCAATTTACAATTTAAAAAAAAAACTTTATTTCTAATAATGTTAACAAGATTATAAAAAAAACCTTCATCATTTATCTTATTATAGGATTATACAGAAATTCTGCAACTTCGAAGTCTAGTTTGAATTGATAAAAAATTACTAATTAATAGTACACTCTCACTAACTATAAAAGTAGAAAAGGAGCAACTAAAGTAAAAGTAAAAATCTACTCGTTGAATTAGTGATATAGCTTACTGATGAAATGAGTAATATTTGACTGAAGAAAAAAAATGAATAACTATCTTCAAAATTTTTGTTTTGGAAATAAGATTTTTTGAAGTCGAAGTGTCATTTATGTAGTTATTTTCATGCTTTATGCTTTTGAAATTTGATAATTTTACAAAAACTGGTTTAATTATGAAAAATCTTATATGTGTCCAATAGTATAGATTAACTTTCGAAGAAAAAAATAAAATAAAAATCATCAAGAGCTCACTACATGCGGTTATGAAACTAGTGAATAATTAAATTATTCACGTTTCCTCACTGAAGTTTTGGAAACTTTTGAAAAATGTAAAACGAATATTTAGAGGATTGAGAAGTTTCGCAATAAGATTCAAACTTTTTTGTACGTTATAACATTTTTTTTCCTATTAAGGAAGAATTTCCTCAAGCATATGACTTCATGTAAGACCAGGTTAATTATGTGTTTTTTTTTTTGTTTTTTTTTCAGAATTATAACTTACTGGCGTAACTCACTAGTAATGTACTGAATTTATTGTCTAGAAACAAATTAAGATTGCTCTGATGTATAGATAAATTTCTACATCTAATTATATTTCTATTGTTACAGATTCGAGGGACCAGGAATTTACTATGCTGGGTAAGTGAAATTTATGTTTCTTCAATTTTAAAATAGTTTTTTTTTAACCACTTCACCCTCAACCAGAAACTACTACATTCTGTATGTGCAAAAAGTTTGTAAGTAAAATGGTTTTTTAAGCAAATTATTCCATCAATAATAAAATCTTTTCATCAGAATACACCTTTTCAAATATATTTTATCAAAGTACAAAATACCATACACTTTAACCAAAAAATACTAAAAATTTTCATTATGCTATGAGGTTTTCTAATTTTCTGTAGCTTGAATTTCAGATGGTAGGATTCGATTAATTATTAACAATTATAGCACAGAGTGAAATTTTAAGAAAATAAACGTCTTAATGTTTTTCAAAAGGTAGCAGTTTTTTTCAAAAATTTCCCAAAACAAAAAACTATTTTCTACTTGTGGAAAAAGTATATAACATTTGCAATACTCGCTTCAAATTGTCAAGATCAAAACCATTTATCAGCTCTATTAGCAAAAAAAAAGCTGTAAAATCTAAGAACTCGGCTTCCCCTGAATCAACAAACCAAGGATTGAAAAAAAAGCTTTTATTTTTTTGATAAATAAAATACCCATTTTTCACTTAGAAAAATTGATAATAAGTAGAGAAACAAGAATTTTCACTATCGCAACAATTGAAAAAGAATTTTATTTTTTAATAGTAAAAAACAGCACCTCATCCCTCGATTTAGAATTCACGTAATAGTCACCCACGCTACGCTCATTAAAACTTACATCAGCATAATATAGAATCCACACATTTTTTTTGCATTTTATGCTATTTCCTCACAGGTGTACGTATCGTAAAATCCTCATAAATCATTATATTTACAAGTGCAATATGTCATTTTAAGCGTGAAAAATTTTAAATCGATATAGGTTTGTCAAATGAGGAATAGACTTGCAGTTTTATGAATATTAAAATTAAAATAGTCCAATATCATGCTGTAAACATACAATACAAATTTTTCCCTTCACCCACTCAACGTATATAACATTTGCTACACTGAAAAAAGGATTAGTTAGATAAAATATAATATAGTAACTATTTATAAACCGCATAAATGTTAAGTTGAATCAAACTAACGATAAATTCATATAAACTATCTGATAAAATTCAAGCAAACTTCTGTATATTAACAGTTACTACATGCGTATTTGCTATGAATATCAACGAAGTAATCGCCATCAAGTAAATACCATGTTTATATGAATTCTTCGAAAAGTTTTGGACCAAACTTGATATAATAATAGTTAATATATTGCTATTTGCAAGAAAGTTTCAAATAACTTGGCTCAAGTTCAAAGTTGGTTGTTAGAAACTAAGATTGACTTAGTTTTTTCACTAAAAAAAAAAAGAACTGATCTGTGTGTTGTGTGTACATAACCCTAAAATATAACTTTTTTCCATCTTATCTGAGGCGCGCACGCGCATGAGTACCTAATGGTCATCCATCCACATACAGGCGATAGTTACCGCCGCTTGACTTAGGGAACTTGATGGACGATCTGAAATGCAATAGCTCCATTGGAGCCATCGACATTTATTTTTCTCATGCCGAAAGATATATAAAAATTTGAGTTACTCGAAAAGTAATTGAACTTTTATTTCATAACATTGAAGATGCTGAAAGGCCGCACTCCACGAGGAGAAGCTCCATTATTTTGTTAAACAGTGAAAATTCATTTATAAATTGGCACTCACAAGCTTGTCTGAGCTTGTTGATACTGTCGAAAATTTTCTACAACATTCGTCAAGTATCAGTATATTTACTGTTACCATATGAAACAGTTGTATGTAAACAACATTAGTCAAGTATCAGTACACTGTTACTATATAGAACAGTTGCATCAAACATAGACATCTTATATGCTATTATTTTTGAATTTGAAGCTATTGATTTCTTAGGCTATTCAAGTTGAATACGTATTTAATGTTAATGCCCATGAAGGTGGTTCAAGTAACTTCAGTCAAATATATGGTAATTGTCGCAAATACTATAGAATCCAAAGAAATTAGTATGAAATATACGATATCTTTGTAACTATGGTAAGATATATATTAATAGCTGATAAATACGTGAGACAACGACGCAACTATGCCCGTATATTTGTACAAAAATTACTGCTTTTTCAGTGTATAGTCGTTTCAAATTGTCAAGATCAAAACCATTTACTAGCCCTATTAGCAAAAAAAAGCTGGAATATCCAAGAACTTGGCTTCAAATGGAGTACAATACGTCATTCTACACTGAGAAAAAGAAATATTTAATATCAACATTTCTATTCAGTTGCATGATTTTAAAATCATACGTTCATACCTAACGTTGTATCCGAACTATCATAATATATCTAATTTGAAACAATCCCTATGATGTCAAATAGTGTTTCCAGTAAATCTGTGACATATTTGAATCACTTTTGTTGTGGCAAAAAGAGACATGTTAACGGTAACAAAATATAGACCTAAAACTACTTGTAATCTTCCAACTTGGCTCAAGAATTATACATCGTAACAAGTGGAAACCGTCATTTTCCGTTAATAATATTCGAAACTTTCTGTTGTACTCCAATCTTTGCATGAAACAAATGTTGGTGTAATGCAAAAGAACATAAAAAAATCAAAAAAACAGAAATGGTCAGCTCAACTATACTTTACTTCTGTTTGAAATGGCATATTAATAGTTAATATATCAGAATTGGGAGGCTATTACAGAAATCCTCGCTTTCCTGCTCGTTTCCGCGCCACAGAAAAACAAAAGCGCGTCGTGTTTTTAATACTTGTGGAAGTGTCGACTTTGTAAGAGTTAAATTTGCAAAAAAAATGAATTTGGAGGAGATTGTAGATAGCTGGGGACTCACTTATCTGTTCCCAACACTAATGGGTAAGTTTTCAAGTTATCGATCACTTTGGATGTATTTGATGTAGATTTACAATAAATACTCCGGTTATTTTTTCCTACATATACATACAAAGGTTAAATTGTCGTAACTTCCTTGCAATGTTTGCATTTTGCACATTATTTGAGTTTAGATCACGCTGAAATTGGAAGAACTACAATTCCACATACGTTTGCGTGAAGTTTGGACAATTTTAAATGAAGAAGCGGAAGATTCAGATGAAAAAGCGATATCTTAACTATTAAGATACCGATTCTTGTCCCACCAGTCCTAAATAAATCGAAGATGCCATGTTGGTGTTAAAATATTCAGATGAAAGAGCGATATCTTAACTATTAACATACCGATTTTTGTCCTTTATAGATCAGAGACGCCATATTGAAATTGAGAGTACCTTTCGCGTAACTAGATATCACTTTCGTCATAGGCAAATATACGATATCTTAACATTGCATATACGCACTTATCAGCAAATTTATCTTTTTCTCAGTGTTAGCGTAAAAAATTAAAAATCGATATAGGTTTGTCAAATGAGGAATGGGCTTGCAGTTTTATGAAAATTCAAATTAAAATAGTCCAATATCATGCCATCAACATACCATACAAATTTTCTCCCTCCCCCCAGTTTCATTTCGAGTACCAAGTCACGTAAAGCACCGTAAATCCCGGACTAGCGTCGAATCTGACGTAAGCGATTGGTCGCGAGCGCGACGTGCAAAACCTATGGAAACGGTAAAATTTTCTCTCCCGCGAGTATAACTCCCTATTACCAAACGGGGCGAGCGAACGGGTAACCCATCGCGAGCAAAGAAAAGCTTGCATTAGGAGATTGTGTTCGACAGTTGTTTACGACCGGCTCCTGCCTCTTCCCTATCTGCGCTTCTTTTGGACGAAAACGCCTTTTGTGTCTGCGTTACCTCGTTCCGATTTCCTTTACCTTTTTTTACACCCTTTTCTTTTTTCTTGCTTCGGTCGGTTCGGTAAGCGTTCGGAATAGATGGGTATTTACGCTAGTGCGCTCGCATAACTCCCAACGACAAACTGGCAAGAACCTACTTGTAATCTCGGCGGAGCACTTTTAACCCCCCAAAGCCTCCCGCCTACTATTCCAAAGTTTGGAGCTTCTTTTGCCATCGCTTCGTTTGTCGCATGTAAGAAAAACTCGTCGACGGAATCACTTTATCCTCTATCTGACGATTCTTTGGGAAACTCAGTTTTTTGGGGGGCGAAAAACGAGACGCCACCACCTGCGATATCGGACGTGTTGAGTGTATTGCGATAGTTTTTCACGCTCTTTGGTAGTGGCGAATTTAGATTGGGAGAGTTGTGGAAATTCTAAAATTATAGCATGCCAAATAGTACCCAAATCTATGTTTTTTTTAGCTGGGGGTTCGATTTTGTTTAGGGATGGGAATTCAAACAAAAAATGTTGGTATTTAATCATCTGAAATAGTCGAATCGTCTGGTATTCAATATCAAAAAATCAGAAGGAAAATATCGATCTGCTGGATATTTTTTAGTCCTTATACAATTTGAAAAGTTTTTTGATATTATTATGAATTTCACCATAGATATCTGGAGTTTCTGTGTGTGGACGTTGATCATTGAGAAATTTATAGAGTATGTATTGTTAGGTTTTCATTGTGTTGTTTCAAGATCAGGTATATGATGTTATGTATAGTGATGATGGCTCGATACAAACCAGAAAGCTTGGAAAATGAACAAGTTTCTTACAATTAGCTCTGAGTGACAAATTTGATTTCATAACTGTATCTGAAGTTCGATCCTGTAAGATTGAAAATTTAACAATTTTGCAGTAATTTAACAGATTTCCGAGAGAACCATAGATTTTGTTTGCCTTGATTTTTGGTATGTATGTCAAAAATTTTTATTGTTTTTCTGTATTTGTAAAATTTTGGAAGAATTTATTATTTTTCTATAGTTTACTAGTATTTGTAAGAATCGCAGTATAGATTTCTAGAATTTTGTGCTTCAGGATTCTTACTAAGTTTATTTTATTTGCGTCTTCAAATGAAGTTTTAGTATTATCATGAATAATAATATAAATATCTGGAGTTCGATCCTGTAGGTTTGAATTTTATTAATTTATGAAGTAATGCACAGGTTTCATAGAGAACCATGAATTAGGCCTGCCTTGATTTTTGATATGTTCGAAATTTTTATTGTTTTTCTGTATTTGTAAAATTGTACAAGATTTTATTGTTTTTTAATAGTTTACAAGTATTTTTAAGAATCGCAGTATAGATTTCTAGAATTTCGTGCTTCAGAATCCTAACTAAATTTATTCAATTTTTCGCCTTTAAATGAAATTTTTTAGCCGACAGTGTCTTCAAAGATTTATGGTTCCAAGTTATAATTTTTTCTTTGATTATTAGTCTTAGAAATTTTTTATTATTTTTCATATTTCAAGGATTTTAGTGACATCTTGAAGTCGATACTTAAGTAACTGAATTTTTCTAGTTTTTTAGTGTCTCATATGCTTCCAGTATTTTTATGTTTTTTGGTATGTATAAAATGTGCCGTTTTTTAAGTTATTTTACAGTTTACTTGTATTTTTAAAGATTGCTATATAGATTTATAGAATATTGTGCTTCAGAATCCTAAGTTTATCAAATTTTCTCCTTTTGATGGATTTTTTAGAAAACTGTATTCTCAAAAGATTTGCAGTTTTTTGTTATAGTTTTTTTTTGGTTATTCGTATTTTTGCGGTATAATTTCAAGATTTAAAGCGTGATTGCTATTCTTAAGAATCGTTTTAGAATTTTCTAGAATTTGATGCTTTAGTCACTAAATTTTTCTAATTTTTTGGTATTATATTTTTTTAGTATTTTTATGTTACTTGGTACTTTTAAAATGGAGCCTACTTTTTTATGTCTCCTTCCATTTAGAATAAAATTAGGTAAAATGAAAATAAGGTAATTATTCAAAAATTTCTATAAAATTTTCAGATAATATGACAGATATTGAGCACTTTCAGTATTTTCCGTATTTCAAAGGATTTTTACGATTTGAAGAACTTCATGTTTTTTTTTTTAATTTCTACATAGATTTTTTAAATTCAATGCTTTAGCAACTGTTTTACTGATTTCCAGATTTTTCATTGATTAAAAAAAAAAAAATTATTCAGCATTTACAAGAATCCAACAAAATTCTAGTATTTATTTAGAATTTTTTTGTGCTATTTTTGTAAGATTGTTTTCTGAAAATTTAATTTTTTTGTAATTTTATATATTTATATAGAATTTCAAAACAGTTCGCTCGAAGAATCAAACTTTTATTCATTTTAAGAACTGTAGTTTTTTTTCAATGAATTTAATCAGCATTTACGAGTATTTTTCATACATGTCGGTTTTTTGTTTCTTTTTAATGATTTTGTAAATTTTGAAGCAGAATTAAAGATTTTAGGTATTCTATCGGTTTCTATATGAATTTCGAGAGTTTTGTGTTCTACAAAATTGAGAGTTCTATAGTTTTTGAGCATACTACTGAATCGTTCAGATAACTTCATAGATTCCGAGAGTTTCATACATTTTTTGACACATCATTTCAAAAAATTTTTTCGGGCGTAAATTCATAACATGGATTCCAAATTAGATTATTTTTAAAGAATACAATCATTAAAATATCATAATGAAAAAATTTTAACCTGTTTTGTATATTCCTGTATTTTTTTTAACTAGTAAAATATACTAATTTTTATGAATTTAAAACAGAATCCAATAATTTTGATGAAGGTCAAATTTAAGACGTCAAATGAGAACTAAGTAGATAATTGTGGATTCAAAAAATAATTCATGTATACAAAATGTTTAAAAAAAAAAAATAATATTTTAGAAAAAGTATTATAACAATTTTTTCAGGGTGTGCCCTTGTTTTTGAAGATTGAATCAGTAATTATGATATCGCTTGATTTTCGAAATAAGTAACAGATACTCGTAATTTGTGATGAATGGTCGATTTTTGCAATATAGATGATATGATAAATATTCTATAAATTTTTATAGGAGAACCACCCATTCAGAAAGGGTCATTTTCGATACGAAAAATCATTATATAATTATGTTGAATTTTGTGATATATATTTGTAACGTAGGGTTCTATGGCACTATTTATTTTCTTATCATTCACATTCTTTGCAGGAAAAAATTTTAACATTCAATTTATTTATATTTTAGTATGTAGTTAATATTTTTATAATTGCAATAAATAACGTCGAGCAGAGCATTTCTTTCATTTTCCACAATCCCAATTGCAACGTCATTGAAATAATTTCCTTAGCTCAAGACTAATTATTATTCTAAAATTAATGTAAACAATATTTTCGAAATTGTAAAAATTTACGCCCAGCATAAAATTCATGTGATTTTTCATAATCCTACCTTCGAATACGTAAAATAATTTTCTTCGTTCGTGACAAATTACTATTTTCAAAATAAAAACGTTTTGAAACTGATATTGCATATATTTTATTGAATTTTCGAAGATATAAAATAGACATCTGCCTTTTGTTCAGTTTCATAGTTAAAGAATCGCGATTATGTAACTAAAACGTGAAGTTGCTGTTTCAAATAGAAGGATTTCCCTCATAAAATACAAAGCAGGAAAAAATTCTAGAAAAATCCATGGAGTTTACAATCGAAGTGAGACAAATAACGACCACTTTTTGCTCGTTTTTCACGAAGGCGTCTTTTCGACGTCGCGCCTTTGTGCTTTTTCACAAGTTACTTTCATTTGTACGCCCCCCAAGAGAGGTGAAACGCAAGCAAATTCACTGCATGATTTAACTACGTTTCACGAGCTGCGGGTCGAGTTACTCGCTTTGCCATAAATTTTTAGAATTGTCGAGTCAGAGTCAGGCTTTAGAATTAGCAGTTATTTCGCCTATTTGTTCATGCTCCGAGGGGACAACAACAATCTGAATTATCATCATTTTTTATTCATTTCAACATTAACTATATATCAATAGAATTTTGATTATTAAGTATTGATAGAATATTTGAAATCTGAAAACCCCTTTTAACAAAAAAGCTTTTTTACTTCTTTTTTGAGTCAGGTGGAAAATATAACTTTTAAAAATGTTCCGACTCATGAATATTTCGAAAATTCGTGAAAACAGGAATTTACATAATGATTCATTACGTAAATTACCACATTATTCGATGATCAAACGTCATTATGTAAGGTAAGATGGTAATAAAGATTGAAGAATCGCTGCATTTACGCGGGATTACCTCGAGGCGCTTAAAACTTAATGATATTCATTTGACATTTGATACAGAGAAAAAATCAACTTTATTCATGATAGATTAAGTGCTCGTGAACATTTTTCCGTTCCGAGTCCATTTATAATCCCGAGCATCCGAGAATCTGAGCATTTTTTTATTTCCGAAGTCAAATGCACCGGGTGATCAGTCTTGATAGGCTCTTTATGCAGGCGATTCATGGGGACCAGATTGCGGTACAGCTTAATCTGTACTGACCAACGCCGATTAAGAATAATTGCAGCGAGAAGACAAATTCGCTACCGTGATTACATTTTTTCGCAATTGATTGGTAATGGCTGCTTCGGACTTTGGAATTCATGCTTTAACTCTGGGTTGTATGAATCTCGTTTGAATATGTTCCATCAGATAAATTATCGAGAAAACATGGGGAAAAAAGGGAATCATCAAAATGATGATTGTATCGCTTAATCTTCTGAGCTGTCTGTATTAAAACTGACGATGTTTTGAATCGTTTGAAATAAAAATAAAAAAATAAGTACATAACTTGGATGGAGTATTTTAAATTTTACGAGCTTAGATAAATGTTTGACATTAGAAGTTCTTGGACAATGCATTGTACAGGGTATAAAGTATTTCGAAACAATCTTTTGAAAAATTTTTTTAGTACTTTTCATCTAGTTTAGAAGCTTCCATAATATTAGTCAGTTTTTCATCTAATCACAACTTTCTAGGGGAATTTCTTATAAATATACAAATTAAACATGATTATCTCGACATCACTCAACAGGTTCCCAAAAATAATAATTTACGTAAAATTTTTGGTATGAGAGTCTATAAATATTTCACTTAATTTTAGATTACAATGAGAAACCACAATTTTTCGACAATAATCTATGGTTTCAATGCTATTTTTTGATTTTTTATCTCAACACATGTTTCAAATATGACATTCATTTTCTACGTTAGCAATACAATTTTCGAAATTCAGCAGATTTTTTCTGCATTTTTACATTCCCAAGAAGTTTAATGATGATCTATGAAAATCATTCGAAACTTTAATGACTTGGATATTTTTAAATAAACCGAATTCGACCAAATTTGAGAGCTATTATATAAATTAATGATAGTTTGCAATTGGTTTCCTCAAAATAAGAATTAAATATTTGTAAAATTTTTGAAACTGGTTGAAACTCTAAATTTCAGAAATAAATATTTATCTTTATATAATTAAAATTTCAAACAACATTTCAAAAAATGTTATACGTAAAGATAAAATTAATTGATTTCGAAATCGTGATTTTTTTTCTTGAGTAGCAAGTTAAATAAGCTGGTTTCCTTCCAAATAAAAAGTTTACTATAAATTAAAGTAGGTTTAGGTTTTTGAGGATTCCATAAAAAAAAATTACGAAAAATTTTTGTATTGACTACTTTTATAAAGCACAAAGAAAGTGTGGTATCCATCATTCGATTACGTTACGAAAAATTGAATATAATAACTCTCTGTCGGTGTTTTCTAATGGTATATGATTTTTTTTTGTTTTGAAAATTTTCAATGATTTAGAGTCATCAAATAATCATAAAAAAAGAACTATTTATTATAGTTTCTCGAATTGGGAATAGACGTACACAATCACGAAAAATATTTGTAGATCTCATAATTTTTTATGAAAGCTAATGACAATAAAAAAATTTATGTAATGAAATTTCTAATTGAGTTAAGAATAACTTTGAACAAATAACGATTTTTGATAATATCTTTTGAAATTCAGCAACAAAACATGGTCTGTAGTTGAACCATATTCTCTGATAATAATATTGAAAAATTAAGAAAAAAAATTAATTGATAACTTTTTTTCAATTGTTGGGTTTATTTTCATTTTTGTTCGAATAATTATTGGGAACATTGATAAAATTCTGAATGTACGTAGTATCTACAACCTTAAAAAAATTTTGTCTTTTAGACGTTCCAAAGATTGATGCAAGAAAACGTGAAATCAAAAAAAGACAAAAAATTTTTCTTACTTGACTTTTATAACTAAAAAATTTTGTATTTCTCTCATTTTTTTTAATATCTCTCAATACAGATAAATGTAAAAGTTTAAAATAAATCGATTCCTTTTTTGAATCAGTGGATCGACTTTCTTACTCACAAACTTTCGAAACTTTTAAATGAATTTTAATTCAAACATGAGATTTTTGGTTAACTATAGATAAATTATAATAAGTTATATAATTATTGGTATTTTTCTTCACAGTTTTGCTACCAATACAATATAACATGAAAAAATTATAAAAAATACTTTCAATTACATGCAAGTCTTAAATATGTTGACAGAAACATGGAAGCAAAGGAATGAGTCATCAAAATACTCGAATTTTTTCGAAAAAAGGCCTTCAAAAGAATATGAAAAAAATAAAAATTAACTAAGCTAGAATTAACTTTGAACCCTATAGCAAAGTAACTGAATATTTATAAATTTTTTTTTAACTGTACAAAACTTTTAAGATTTCAGTAATACTGTACAATATTTATATGGACTTATGATTTTGTTGCATTTAAGCAACGACGGTTTTGCAAAAAATGTTTCTTTTTTTTTTGGTTTTGAAAGAGATCACAATGTAAGGATGTTACACTCAGAAATTTCTATGAGTTGAGTTGATAAGGCCCCCAGTTCTTCAAATTTTCAAACGTCTCTTTTGCTCAATTTACAATATTGAAAAAAACTTTGCTCTTGATAATGTTAACAAGATTATAAAAAAACTTACGTCATTTATGTCATTATAGAATAATACAGAAATTCTGCAACTTCGAAGTCTTGTTCGAATTGGTAAAAAACTACTAATTAATAGTAGAATTGCACTTACTAGAAAATTGAAAAGGGAGCAACTAAAGTTTAGGCTAAAATCTGCTAATTGAATTAGTGATAAAGCTTACTGATGAAATAAGTAATGATTGACTAAAGAAAAAAGAAAAAAACTATCTTAAAACTTAAGTAAAAATCCAATACTACAGCAAGTAGATTTTGACCAGTTTTTTGGTGCAGTTTGACTGAAAGATAACTATAGTTCAACCAATCAAAAACTCAATTTTTACTAATACTTTAAAAATTGTTACTGTCCATATTAATATACCACTGTAATTGTTGATTATCCAAATATCATTCCAATACTACTAATTCATTATTGTTTTATAGTAAAAAATTAAACAATAATACTAGACATATTTTGACATATTTTGAAATGTATTTTCCTTGAAACATCAAGCTTATAACAATGTTTTTTACATGAACTTTTTTTGCAACTAGGTACATATAATATGTAATTGCGTAAAATCCAACTATTTTCTTAGTCAATTTGTAGAATTCTACTTATTTATTAGTAGATCTTCAACTAACGCTGACCTACTAATAAAATTAGTAAAATTTTTACAAACTCGAACTGAGAGAGCAGCGACCCAAAATTAGTCTTAAAAATACTTCTTTCACAAAGTACATTTTTGATGTAAAACTGTGTTATCAGTAAAGTGTCACTTATTGATAAAGAATCGTTACAGCTCCTTAAAATACATTAATTAACTCTATTCTGAAAAAAAATTAATTATCAAGATTTTTTTATATAATGTTACGAAATATTAGAACAAAAAAAACTTGTCACTACAAATAATTTTGTTTGAAAATGGACAGTGATTCCATGATCTTAAGTTCTTCAAGGTATAATAAAAAATTATGTAAATTGCTAAAAATATAATATATATTACATAAATATAATGCACATAGTGGAATTCAACTATTTTTTTAGTCAACTTCTGTAATTCTACTTACTTATAAGTAGACCTCCGACTAACACTGACCTACTAATTAAATTAGTAGAATTTTTTCAAACTCGAACTGAGAGAGCAGCGACCCAAAATTAGTCTAAAAAATACTTTTTTCGCAAAGTACATTTTTGATGTAGAATAGTGTTATCAATAAAGTGTCACTTATTGATAAAGAATCGTTACAGCTCCTTAAAATACATAAATTAACTCTATTCTGAATAAAAATGAAATATCAAGAGTTTTTTATATATCGATACGAATTATTAAATCGAAGAAAAAATTTGTCCCCACAAATAATTTTGTTTAAAAATGGACAGTAAATCCATGATCTGAATTAGATTATGATATAATAAAAAGTAATTTTAATTGCAAAAAATATATATATTATATATCATACATAATGTAGTGGGAGTCAACTATTTTTTTAATCAACTTGTGGAATTCCACTAATTTATTAATATATCTCTGAGTATCTCTGACCTACTAACTGAATAATAAAAATTTTTACTAATTCGAACCGAGAGAATTAACCAACATCATTTTCTAGACTCATACATATATACTAATAATATAATTTTTCGGTCCCGCAAATCCGCGATTTCCGATTGCAATTCGCCAGCTGGCGATGCACAAAGTGCAGTTTAGACAGGATGCAAGATCGAACGTTAAAACTAACTCAATGGGACAGAGCGAACAGAGGAGGAAAGACAGACGCCTGGCGAAGCGGCAGATTCGTAATTTCTAATTACCGCGTACGAAGTGCCGCATCTCGCAGACCTTATGTTTCTAATGCACCGCTCCACTGCAGGTTCTTTATGGCTCGGCAATTACTTTTAATTTTCCTCTCCGGCCCAACTTCCGATAAATAGGGATTTCTAATGCGATGTGCATCTGAGGCGCAATTTCATCAAGTTTGGTCGGTAAATTTCGCCGATGCATTTCACAGCTCGTTTACGATTTATCGTTAGGCTATGAAATAATGCAGTCGAGTGCGTATTTATGGACTCAGCCAATAATTTTCTCGCTGTTTTTTTTTTTTCATTTTCCTCTAGCAATCATAAAGTAAATATCAGTTGATGGTTTTCTTTCTTTTTACCGTTTTTTTTATTTTAACATAAGTCATGGAGTTGTTTCAATTTACGACTTTTCAAGACGTACTAACCTATTTGTATTTTTTAAACCAGAAGACGCAATTTTTTACAGGGAAATTTATAAGGATCCCTAATTAATCTGAGTCCTAGTCTAGTTATCTGGAAATTACCTAATTATATAATACGAATTCTGATTAATTTCTGAGAAAAGTGTAGAAAATTTTTCCTTGGTTTTTAAAAGTGATTACCACTAGTTTGAAAAATGTAATTCTACTTTAAAAGATTAGCTTTGAGGTCGAATAAGAGGTTTCTGAAATTCCAAATAATTTTTTCATGATTTTCAAACTTCTTTATAATACATAATTTACAGTAACCAAGATGCAGGTTACTCGCTTAGAAATCACTAACGAGTTACTCACTATGTTTTTTCATGATTCGAATGACTTTGAATATTTCGTACATTTATTTTATTATTTACGATATATTTTTGTCAATAAGATATATATTAAGAAACATAAAAATACATCAATATAATATAACAATTATACATATAAATAAGTGTAAATAAATATATTACTTGATAATAGTAAATGTGGAAAAAGAAAAATAATTTTTTGAATGTAGAAAAATAAGAAAAAATTTTTAAAAAAAAACAACAGTAAAAAAATAATTTTCGCCGTTTTCTGTAATTTCCTTTAGAAATTAATGATTGCCATATAATCTCAGGTTTTTTTATAATTTTTTTAATTTACTATTATTTTCAAGGATCACCATAGTAGTATGTAACAAACACCATGCCTTAAGTCTTTAACTCAAATTTAGCATAGTCCTTCATGAAGTACAATTTATTATTTTTTTAAAAATCCGAGAACTTTCGATGATTTTCTTTTACTTTCAATCATTTTTCGATATTTTCAATTTTTTTTTGTTCCTAACGATTTTAAACAATAAACTAGAATTAACCAAGATTATCGAAACTTGACTTTTTTCTGAGTATGAAAAATTATTTGAAAATTCGGGTCATCGTAGTTAAACATAGGCTCAGGTTTTCTTTAGTTTTCCACGATTTTCTATGTCACTTCATGATTCTTTATCTCAGATTTTGAAAAAAAAAAAAACATTTTTCGACTACCTTCCATACATTTTGCGTAAATCCGAAAAACATATAATTTTCTGTATGTTAGTCCAAATCGATTTCGAAAATGGTAAATTATTAGAGTTAGTTATTTGAAATGCTAGAAGTTAAAAAAAAATTACAACGAAAAATAAAATTTGAAAAAAAATGAAGAATATGCATTTAAAAATTAATATTGAAAAAATTTTTCCGTATTACAAAATGTCATTGTCATTGTCATTTATTCTTTAACAATACGGTTACGAAGGAGCGATTTTGAAATATTTCACATTTCGGAATTTGAAAGTTATTATACAGCTCTTGGAATCCAGAGTTGCATATTTTTCATGTTCCTAAATAATGGAGTTCGATTTTTATGATTTTCAAATAGTCACTGAGGTTTCAATTTTTTTTACTATAAATTTTTGTATTCATACCACTTTAAGGATTATCAAATATCAAGTAATATGGGCTCCTATAGCGCTTTCTGAAATATGATTACCTAGGAATCAAACTTCTAAAAAGTTTATATATTGGAATTGATTGCTGAGCAAATTTTTACCACACATATAAAAGGTGCATCATCAATTCATTTTTTTTGGTATGTTATATTATTCATCAAATTTCGTAGTATTAACTGGTATTTTTATAATATTTCTAATATTCCTGTGGATCGCTCGATAGATTTTAAAAAATTGGTGCTTATAGTATTGAAATTTTCAACGATTTTGAGAATTTAAACTGATTTTTCAGACGACGTACAGTTTCTTTTATTATGCTTGGGAATACTTTTATTCTCTGTTTTTTTTAGTATTTTTACAATCAAAAGTAAAGTCAATTGTACAAATCGTACAAATTGAATTGAATATATTTTTATTGTTTTCTATAAGACTTTCTAGAACAATTTCTAAAATTATATATAGTTATAGTATTGTATCAATAAATACGTTCCAGGGTAGAGAGTTTTATAAATTTCTAAGAAATATATATCTACGTTATTTTTATGTATAGAAAGATTTCTAGTAAAGTAGGAAGCTGGTAATTTAGTAAACTAATACACTGGTAAGCAAGTAAATTGGCAAGCCAGTAAACTTGTAAGCTAGTAAACTAATAAACTGTTGAAATTGTAGAAAAGTAAAATACCATAAAAGTGAAATAGTGAAGCCTCAATCTTTTGAACAAGTAAATTAGTTAATTAGTGAACTAGTATAATTGTCAAAATTGTAATAGTAAACTGGTAAACTAAAAAGCTAGTAATCTAGTAAGCTAGTAACCAAGTAAGCTAGTGAATTAGTAAACTAGCAAACTCATTAACAAGTAAATAAGTAAACTAGTAAACTGGTAAGCCAGTAAACTAGTAATCTCATTTTTCACATTTTCCTAGTACAGTATACGTAACCCTGGAGGATTTCTGAGTATTTTTATAGATTTCTTACATTTTTGTAGATTGCTACAGAATTCAAAAAACTTGATACTGTAAAATGTAAATTTCGATCTATTCTCAGTAATATTAAGAATTAATGATAAAATCACATTCATATACATTTTTCATGTTTTATATCTTTGTTTTTTTCGTATTTTTGAAATGTTCAAAAGATCTTGTTGCGTTTTTTAGAATATTTATCGATTTATAGTATATGTAGAATTCGAAGCTTTAGAATCCTAAAGTTTGTCGATCGTAGAGAAATTTGTCGAGATTTTTAAGGAAACAGTTTTTTTTAAAGAATTCAATGAATTTCATTATTCTTTTGGAATTTGACAGAATCGAAAGATTTTAAATACATTTATATGGTTTTTATATTGATTTCTATACTTTGATGATCCAAGATGCAAAGTTTTGTAAATTTTAGAATTTACGTAGATTTTCATTATTTTTATAATTTTTTTTTTTACTATTCACCGAGTTGTAACAATTTTTCTGATTCATATTTTCTACGTAATCCTACGTTTCGATAATTTTTACTCTTGTACCAAATATACTGCTAAAATTTTCCTGCATTTTTTCGTAACTTACATTTTAACTGTTTATCGATGTAACTTTTTTCATTTTTACATTAATATATTGATTGATTTTATCGGCATTTCGGGAGTGGTTTGAACCCCCAAAACCCCCCTTTGCCTACGCGCCTGCCTCAAGTACAGTTCCCAAACAGTGAAACCTTCCACTTCTACTCACATGGATTAATCTTTTAATCACGCACTTAACATTAAGGAAAGTAGGCACCACAGAACAAAAATCAAGCTCGTGATGATACCCAACTTCCAATTCATAATCTCAAGCTTAAAAACACATGAAAACAAAACCAGCCATTCCTGCAAGAAACGCCGACGAAAAAATGCAAGATCACAGTTCTGTCCAATATCTGGATAACTCGCAAGTACAAGATCCTCCAAGATGTATAATCGCCAGCTCGGTAGCGTGGAATTTGCACTTGGTGCTTGCATTTAATGCACGCATGCAAACGACCATGCGGCTATCTAATTTCATGGCGGAAGCGGCGTTCTTACTCCCCGTAATTACACGTCTCTGAAAATACTAAAATTCCAAAATATCGCGCCGACGTACAATTTCGACACATTTCGAAGCCAGCAAAGCACATACTTCCCGCTCGATTAGCGTTTCTTGCGCTCCTATGATACTCGACAATAATCGTAATTACGTCGGGTAATAAAAGATATACCCGCGGCAAAGACTAATTATCGGTGTAATGAGCGCGAGCTGGAAACGAGGAACAATTGAACAAACATTAGAAACAAAAGTAATTACGCGCCGTGGGCGGGTAATTAGGATTTAATCCGCGAGCGGGGCGCGAACTTGGGTTTAATTCGTTTAATTGTTATTTACGCGAACGTCTCACGCGATCGGGCTAAGAAACGAGGCGCGAACGAAAAGAAGCAAAGATGCGAGGAGCGTTGTAAGAAGCGAGCACGCTGATTTATGGATCCAATTTGCCTGAGATTTAAGAACAACGGGACACGTGCGTGCCAATCTTTCTTTGTCATATGCAATGTGCTCGGGAGTGATCAATTTCTCAATGAACTTTTATGTCATGTTTTTTATTTTCCTTTTTTTTCTAGTTGGTTTTTAACTTGATATTGGATTTTTTTTATGTATTTCAAATTTTCAAGGTTTTTGAGTCAATTTCGAATCAAAATCTTGTAGAATTTAATGTATTCGTAAGATGAGATTGTTTTGACATTCCTCAAGATATTTAAAATTTATAATTATTGTAAAAAATTGTAAAGCTTCAGGCAGATTTTAGCTATTTTTATAATATCTACAGTGTAGGTATTACCTTCATGAATGAATACAGTTGCAAGGTAAATTGGATTTAGCTGATTTCAGATCACGACAGCGGCAACGCTGCATTTTTCTATTAGAGCAAGAAATCAACCCCGTAAGTCGTGATTCTATTTTGAAAAAAATAAACAATAATAAACACAAATTCAATAGAATTTCGACAGCAAATAAAAATAAATATAAGTAAAATAAATAAAATCAATTGCATAAGTGAATAAAACAGCAAATAAAATACATACATAAAATTAAGCAGCAAATAAAATCAATTGCAAAATTAAGCGAAACAGCAAATAAAATAAATGCAAATAAAATAAATCGCAAAACTACTGAAACCACTGCATAGGTTATATTATTATATTTACAAAACATCTGTCAAACAAAATCGGACAGAATACACTGTTGCCAAGTTTATTGATTCGATGCAGAAAGTGTCAAATTTGTTTTATTTTTATTTTTTTTTTTTTCAAAATGGTACTGTAAATCTTCGTTCTGTTTGAAGCATTTCACAAAGTAAGTTATTATGTGCCAACGAAAAAAATTTTACCGAAACCTTAAGTGTGGTATAGTTGAAGATTTTAAAAAACTGATTCCGCGTATGAAACTACATGTAAACTTTGATAATTTTTTATCAAAAAATGGTACATTAAAAAAAGTTGTCATTTTTCAGGTGTAATACGGATGCTTATACCTTTCATATATATTTTTTTCATGAGAATCCTGAATGAAAATTGAACTATAGATGAAACACCTTAAGCTGTTTGAAATTGTGATAGCCTTTTTTTTCAGAAGTTTGACGTTGTTGACATTTGGGACACTTTTTGTCCAAATCTGACAGAATTGTGAAAAAAAAAAAAAAATAATAATGGATAAATAAAACTGTTTTATCAGTTCTACGAGAAAAAAGATTGTAAAATTAAGACAAGTTACATATTTCTGAACTGTCAGGATATTGAAATTGTCAAAACTGAAAAAAAACAGACAACATTTTGAAAACGGCAAAAACTGTGGAAACTATTCAACATTAATTATAACTGTATAACATTGTATTAATTATAAAATGAAATAATTCCCTTTTTTTCACAGTTGATGGCTACTTGAAAAGTTGAAAAAATTTTACAGTTTGAAACATATTACAATAAGATTCGATGATTTTTCAGTACAAAGTTAACAAAATTGACAGAACAGATATTTTTAAACTATTATTATTCGTGAAAGTTTTGAAATTTTCTTTAACTTTTGAAAGATTTAACAGCTAACTAGTTCATGGCAGTTTTGACAGTATTTTAAGTTCTACAGTTAAATGATTTTCAGTAAAACTATTGTTGACGAAATACCAAAATAATCTAAATACTGTTAAGGTTTTATACAAAATCATAAAAATTTAAAACCATATGATTCACTTCTTTGACAATAAAAAACTGATTGAAAAGTTTCCAGAATTTTTGTAGTCTATAAAAATTAAAGTACTTTGTTAATAAAATTGACAGTTAGGACATTTTGAACACTCTGACACTGTTGATATAAGAGAGTTTTCAATTTAGATTCAAAATATTGATGTTTATGTATATTTTCAAAAATTTCGATGTTACAAAAGTTTTTTATAATTTCTGATAAATCTTATATTGATAAACTGGAGAAAAGGTCAAATAATTGAAAAAACTATGAAATTACTGTCTTAATTTTTGGAATATAAATAACTGTGTAAGCTATCAAAAACTGTCAAGATCGTAAAAACTGTGTAAAACGTAGTAGATTTTTTAATGAAACTGATTTTCTAGTTTGACAGTTTAAAAATGTTTAAAAGATTCTAATGTTATAATAGTTTTTTCTAATTACTCAAAAATTTCAGGTATAGAGACTCAGTAGTTGATAGCTTCAACATTTTCGACATTTTTTGCACTTATACAATAATTAATGACAGTTTGACAGATTGTAAAATAAACAGTTTATGGCAGTTTCGAAATGAATCATATTTTTAATAAGATTTAATAATAAGATCGAATGCTACAATGGGGAAATAAAATCAAATATCTGAATAATGAGTCGCCGAATTAATAAGTCGCTGTCAAAGTTTTCAAAACTTGTAGAAACTGTAATAAATTTATAGTAATTTTCAAATTCAGAAAACTTTTGAATAATCAAACCATTCATACCTAAAATTTCTATGATTGTTTCATTTTATAAGATTAAACATGATTATTCTTTTGAATGAAAATTGAGAAACTTTCAGAATTATGCAAATTACTGGAAACACAAGAATTCTGGAAAGTTTGAAAATGTTTAGAACCTTGATGAACTTTTAACAGAAAAACTGTTTAACAATAATAAAATTTTATAAAAAAGCCAAGATATTTCCAAAACTGTCGAAATTATTAAAAACTGTAAAACTACCAAATGTAAAACTTTCAAAAAAAAAAAAACATTTGTAAACTTTTGTAAAAATTATAGTTGACAAAACTGTTTTTCACCAGAGAAATAGATATTTTTTCTGTGAAATCACATAAATGTTTTGTAATTTTATCATGATACTCGACACATTCCAATGCATCGATTACTACTTCAATTTTTTCAAGTCATAAAATTGAAAAATATGAAGAAAAGTAAGTATTTACATTCTTTCATAGTACAACGTCATTTAAACTTGAATCATGTTCAAAATTTTGAAAAAAGGAAAATTATAAATGCACCACAATATAACGTCAGTTTTGTATGTCCCCTATTTCGAATTCTAGTTAAATTCGATTATTCAAATAATAGTCGCATTTAAGAAATTATTACTCATTTCTAAATAATTTCCTTATTTAAAACTATCATTTCTTCGAAAATCTTTCTTTTTTCGCACTCGCAAAGAGCCGGAAGTCTAGAAACAGAGGCTATAGACAAGCAATCTACGAGGCAATAAAATTGGCGACGGGGTGTGAATTCGTGACAGCGGCACCCATAAAGGAATTTACGCGCGTGTTCGCGAAAGGTATGCTTGTTGCAAGTGCCTTGTGCGAAAACAACTATTGCATGTATTTTCAACGCATGGGACGAGTCACGCTCCCATACAACGACAAACAGAAATAGCCAGCCCTCCAGCACTCAATGGTCACGTAACCATTACTCATTTCTTTTGGTTTTAACGAAAGAACATTCATTCAGCAAAATTCAGGAGAAATCTTTCTACGATTCCAGTATTTACTCCTGACTCAGATCATTATGTTTAATAATTTTAAGTATTTTTGATTTAATCAAAGTCGAAAGATGTCTGATTATTAAAAAATTTATTGAAGCATTTTCCTGAATACCTTTTATATATTTCAAATTTATTTACATTTATTTAGTAGCCAAGGTTTATGAAAGTTATTTGTATTCCAATATTGAAGTAAAATGACAACGCAGAAGACGAACGACGTCCCATAAAAAACAGTCGCAGCACAAAGGGAAAGGGGAGAACGTAGAAATTGCGAAGTCGCATTATCTTAATCAATTTTCGATTGGGACGATCGATCCCCTTTCCTTGTATTACAATGATTTAGAGGTATTCGCCTTTCTAAGCTTTTTACGGGCAAAGAGAAAAGATTGCGAAACGCGAAGAAATTGCAGCGTGCACAATTTTGGAAATTGGATCGTATTTACGTTCAAATGTCACAGTCGCTTACCTTTCAGTTTTCTCCTTTTCGTATCCCTGCAGGTTGCGATTTTCCTGAAGGTGTGAAAAAATTCCTTCCAGTTCAGCAAGTTGTTCACTTCGAACGTTGGCTGCTTCTTTCAGAATCTGGAGACAAAAATTGCGGACGAAATGTGAAAATATTCTTGCTGAACTCATTTGCATATATTTATTAATTTTGCATTGTAAGTAAGTTTTTTTTATCCAACCAAATCGATTCTAAGTGTCATTAGGAAAAAAACTTACTTAACAAACGTGTATTTCCAAAAAAAGCGTCCACATTTATTTTGCGAAACTTCTCTTAAAGCAACTGTCTCTGCGTTACCATTCTCCAAAAAGCAATTCTCGCCACAAAGCATCGCTTTTTGCGAGAAAGTAACTGTCACTGTCACTCGCTCCCTTTTTTTGTCGGAGTAAGTGGCTTAAGCCTGGCAAATGAACATACTCGAAAGGGCGCAAGATGCATGAACAGCTGACTCATGCTCAATCTGAAATCCAAGTACGAATCGGGTTCGCGGATAATACGCAATAAAGGCCCCGTAGATAAAAAATATATCGCAAATAAATGCATAGCCGGGAGCGGATGGAGTATCTTCGCGTGTTCGCGAAAATAAATTCGGTTTCCTCGATAACTGGTTATTTGCTCGCGTAAGTGGCTCGCTGTCTGAGCAAGCACATCGGAAGTGGTTTTCGCGTGTAATATCATCGAGTTATCGCAGTGAGGGGGAAGGGGGAACTACGTAGGACCGATGATGCACCGGTGCAAAAATATTGAAAAGCGAGTTTTCGAAATGAATACGAGGATGTGCAAGTAGTAGGATAGGTTAGGGAAATCAAGGTTAATCAAAGTGAAGAAGCAGAAGCATTTTTTTGTTAGAGACGTGATTTTTTTCTGGGCATTTTCATTCCTACTGAGGAGTTTTGGTTTCGATTTTTTCGACGGTAAGGGCACTATTATGGATCATAAAAAACTAATCTGTTGAGAGTGAACAAATTGTTGGTCGTTATCGGATCGAAAACGTTTAGATTTCTTCAATAAGTTATTGACGAAGGAAAACGAATTTTTTTAAACTACTGCGTATTTTTCATTCATGTCAACAGACTAAAGTCAAAAAACAATTAATTTTATTGACTGATCGCCGAAGAGTAATGTAAAAATATTTGACTGTAATATACCGAAATCAAATGTAACCACCAAAAGTTTCTTAGAGTCAACCGAATCCATTTTCTAAATACAGAAGTACAGAAATTATTTGGAAGGAATTTAGAAAGGTAAAATGTGTATTTATAAATCTAAATTGTTCTAACTTTGATTATTGTTACTTCTCAAACTCTTATAAATATTCTAATCATGCACACTGTCATAAAGTTGAAACTGTTGGAAATTTACAAATTGTTTAATTATTAAGATTGTTGTAATTGTAAAAATAGTCATAATCGTTGAAAAATTGTTAATATTGTTAAGATTTTTAGCACATTGATGTAAAATGACTGATGGTCACATGTAATTTATTAGATATGTTACATCTTACATTACATAAACAAAGATTGCTGTTTGCTATATCGATCAAACATTAAATTTCCAAAAAAAATTTATTTGAAAAGAAAAAACGCATTTGAAAACAATGTTCTCCAAATAACAGTTTTTTACAATACATATTCAGTAATAACTGATATCAACTATTTTTTATAACCATCTTCAAATGAGTAATAGGAATTTCTTTTTTTTCTATATGTACAATACTGAATGATAAAAATATACCTTTTTGATCTTCATGAAATATTTCTTTAATTACATGAGTATTTTTATATTGTTAATAATGTATAAATAAACTAAACTTTGAATAATAATTAAGTTACGAACAATTATCGAAGTAAAAATATATGTATACTTTGAAATTATTTGTTTTTCTAATTTCCATTAAATACTATTTTCTTAGTCAATATATTACTTTTCATCTAATATTGTTGAAAGCAAATCTTTTTGGTACATAAAAATAAATTTAAAATATCATAGTGTTAACCTTTAATTTTACACTATAAGCATTCGCAATAATTGTTTGAAAAATGTTTGATTTGAGAGAATTTTCAATGCGAATAGTGAGGGAGCCGTACACTCGTGTTTCCTCTACCGCGAGTCTCGAAACTCAAATAGTTCGTCGCTTGTCACTAGATGGCGTTGCTTCAGAGCGCTTCTCGTTCTTCTTTTTTTGTGTAGCGTGTACTTCAAGAGTGGAAAAGCGTTGAAAAATTTGTCTCCTTTCCCGAGACTGTTACCATTGTAAACCGGCACTGATTCAATAGAAAGGGGACCCAACCTTATTCTACTACATTCTACATCAAGGTAAGAGTTATTTGATTGTATTATGTTTCCTCACATACTTTTTTTATTCAAGTGTGTGAACTCAATGAATGTGTTTAAATCTACCACTAGTCAATGATGGTATCGAAGTATGTGCCTTCGAATTTCTTTATATTTTTCCAAGTTCATCTGTCAGGTCCGTTCGGTTTTTCGTAAACTTCGAGAATTTTCTTTGCTCTATTTGAACTTGTACCCAAAGGAGCTTTCTAGCATCTCCTGCCTTTGTTCGACGAACAAGATGTTTGACTTTTCCCCTTCTCTTATTATTGCGGTTGATCTTCGTATATTTCTAGTGAAATAAATAAAATGGTAAAATACAGAAAAGTATTGTATCCCTATACATACATATGTGATGCTCTAGAAAGCGAGGTTGTGCTAAAATAAAAAACGCTGAAGGCAATTATAATGAAGGATTTTTATTCCATCACAACGTAATGGACATTTCAAAAACAACAATAAATTCAATAATGACATCTTACATCTTACGTTTCATTTACAAATATTGTTGTTTGCCATTCCCACCGAACATTAAACTTTTAATAACAAAAATTTTGACAAAAATATATCATTTCCAACCGATCTCTCGGAACAAGAATAAGAAAAGACGTAATGGACATTTCGAAAATAAGAATATAATATTCAAGTTCAATGAAAATAAGAAATTACGTGATTATAAAATTTTCTGCTTTTGATGTTTTAGATAAGAAATTCGAAAAATTGTCAATATTTAGATTGAAAAATAGAATTGACCGAATTCTTACGAATTTGGAGGAAAAAGCAAAAAAATTTCTTCATATCATTATTATTCAGTCGTTTAAATAAATTAATTTTCGTTTCAAGTTTTTTGATTTAATAATGCAGTGTAAACGAGTTGAAAAAAATAGGCAAAGAAACGGAAAATAGTTCAGAGTAAGTATGGATTTAACTCACACTTTTCACGTTGCATTTTCATAATCGTGAATTTGAAAATGCAACCGCAAATGAAATGCACCGTGATCAGAATAAAAAGTCGATTCGCATTATTATGTGAATAGAATTTACTGTATATTCAGGTAGAAATGATATTAACAAAAAAAAATTCATTAAATAATGATTTCGGATTAAAACTCAACTACAAAATAACGTAACGGACACTTCAAAAACAACAATAAATTTAATAGTGACGTCTTATATCTAACGTTTCATTTACAAATATTGTTGTTTGTTATATCCATCGAACATTAAATTTTCAATAACAATAATTTCGAAAAAAATATTTTATAATTTCCAATCAATCTCTCGAAACAAGAAGAAGAAAAAACTTATGTGGTAATTGTGAGAAAAATAAAACTTCGTTGAAAATAATGCTCTTGAAATGATATTTTTTTACAATACTAATGAAGTAATAACTGATATCAACTATTTCTCATTACGATCTGAAAGTATGCAATAAGAATCGCTTTATTTCCTATATGTACAACACTGAATGATAAAAATATACATTATTATTGAGTGTCAAATATTTGGGACATTGTATGGATATTTTAATCTTTTATAATGTATGAAAAATTCATTCGAATAATGATTGAGTTACAAGCAATTATTAAAGTAAATATATATACCTACTTTAAATTCATTTTTTTCTGTCATTTTCCACCATAAATAGACTGACACATTTAGGTGGAACGGGTGGCGATGAAATTTTTTCTATACAGAAAATTTTTATAAATTATAAGCATCGGTTCAATCTTAAAACAATATGAAATCATGTCAAAGAACATTTGGATTGAAAAAATGAAATTGATTTATCGATATATTATTACCTTAGAATCTAAACTACTCTATATAACTCATGATTTCGCAATTTAAGAGATAAAAATGACGAATATTTTAGCTAAGAATGTAATCATTCTTAAAAAATGACTGATACTTTTTCTTTTTTTCGCATGGTGTAACTATTCAAACGACTTGTTTCTTGTACAATTATATACAAAATAATCAATGAATTGGATAATATTTACACGAGTAATTTTCTATTGCAAACAGCTCATCAATAAATTCTGTGTTTTAGAGCCTTAATCAGGAGCGTAGGCAGAAAAAATTTTCGGGAGAGGTTTTTCTTAAAAAACGCACTACTCTGGAGTTGTATTCTCCAAATAAGAATTTAAAAGATTGAATGTTTGATGACTCTCGCACTGCAGGAAATGAAGTCATAAATCGGTATTTTAAAGAATCGAAGATAAATAATATTGTAACCTAAAAATAACTCAATCACACTTGCTCAGAAATTCCCATGTGGCAAGTATCAAACATCAACAACGATACCATTTTCCTTCTCCACGACAACGTCGAATTCCTTCTCGCCACGAGCGTTGTCCCGCGCAAATAAAGCCATACTACTCGCGCGAATATTAACATAGCCCAAAGGCGTGACAATCGCGCTGCAGCAAAAGAATTACGAAAATCCTGCCAACGCGATTGTTCCGCGTTGTGTGCAAGAATTGCCCGCTTATTGCCGAGATTCGCGACGTGGGAGAACCGGCGTTCGAAGGAATGCGCGATTGTTTTGAAACGAAATCGAGCTCCTCGCGTTTTCGCGTGGGAAGTGGACGCCTCGACGACAGGTTTTTCAATTCAATCATCGTTTATTCATACGTGCATGGGCCGTTTTATTCGGCACGCAAAAATATCCGCGGGTATTTTTCCGGGCACGGTGATTTCGATGTAACACCTGCCGCGAATAAATCGACGTCAGGTCGTCGGGCTTTCTAAAAACGAGATTTTATCGAAATCGAAGTCGCGGGGTCCCGTCCTGAAACAAATGTGCGTTTATCTCGCCGCTCGGTGCAACACGCATAAATACACTTTGAACGCAGCGTAACTCAAAGCTGCAACAAGCGCGGATAAAGCGGCCGGGGCATTTATACAATAGGGAAAAAGAACGTCCCTAACTCGTGGCACGCGGTCGTAAATTTCAAGCTGATTCATATAAATTGCACCGTCTCATTATGATTTGAATTAATTGCCCCAAGCGATATACCGGATCGATGCATTCCGCATTCTTGGGATGTCTGCGAGGATGCTGGGAATTATGTGACGATGGGTTCGGGCAGTTGGAAAACGCGTTTTTCGACCTGCACTGATTGGATTTTATTTATTCATTTATTTTTTATTGATTTATTCATTTACGACAAAGCCCAACAGGTCTAAGTTATTTAATTACAGGGCTACATACAATTATGATACTACCAAATAGGAGTAAGAGCAATGAGTAAAAAAAAAATTTTCAAACCATTTCTAATCGATGTCGGCTTAAAAAAATCAATTTGCAACCGAGATAAGAGATCACTAGGAGCCAAGGCTATGATAATTTATATTGAATGTTATGAAGTATGTTTCAAGATTTCAACAAAAATATATTTCAAAAATAGAGCGAAAATTCAATATAAACAAACATATTCTACAGTCATTTGAGATCGGAAAATTTTGTGTATAAAAAATTGTTGATTCTCATTCAGCAAACTTACTAAAAAAAAAATTTTCGACACTATGAGACCGCATGTACTGCAAAAATAAAAAATTATAGTCGATTCTAGAATTTTACTTTTCGAAATGTTTTTCAAATTTCTGAAGAATTATTAGGTAGATGCAACCGAATAACTTATTTAAATTCGTTCAAAATATTATGGAAATATTTATATAAATATATTTAAAACTAGAGTCACGTGATTTTTGAGTTCAAAATTCAAAAATATCAACTCTGCAGTATCAAAAAGTGATTATTTCTGGAATTTTAAAACTTACCACACTAAAACTTTTTTAACTTAATTCCTTTTTTTAATTGTATGACTAAATTATAATTGTCGTTATCGCAAATCGAATAACAGATTTCAGATCTTGAAACCTTCATATTTGTAAATATTTTCAACTATTCACAAAACCGTAATAAATTTATTTTCTGTAAACTAGACTAAGCATTGCTTTGCGATTGAGCAAGCTGCGAATTCTGAATTTTTCTAAAAAATCAAGACGAAACAAGGAAAAAAGTATGAATTATTATGTAAATTATCTTTAAATTCAGGAACCCCACATTCACATATTTTGTAAAATCAAGTTACATTATTTTTAGACTACTATATTTCAAACTAATCATACAATTTTAAACCTTCATTTCTAGCGGGGTATTGAACTTCAATTCATCATAATTAAAATTCAATACTTGTTTCTGAATTTCACTAAATAAAAATGTATAAATCTTGATTTTTTACATTTTAATGAGACTCGATAAAAATCAATCATTATACTGCTTCAAAATTAATTTTTTTTTTTGTTATTAAGACCTAGGCATTGCAGTAATTTTTTTCAGCAATGTGTTTAAAATTTTTTGCAATACAAGTATAGAAAAAAATAGCAAAGTTTTATGAATTCGTCCGAACTATTCTGCAGATTCAAGAACTACCTATTCATCCATGAAATCCCTGGCAAAGGCAAAAAAATGCAGATTTGGATGAATTCACACTAATACTTTAATATTATTATTATCATTGTTTCATTATAATTATCATGATTAATATTATTTTTTTTATCTTAACGAAAATGAGGTAATTTTTTATTGTTTTTTATTGTTACAAAGCAATGATGCATTATTTATCCGATATATATAAAAATAGCAAATTTATTCGGAAGTCTGTAATAATTGAATTATCAACTCTGCAATTTTATTCAACTCTGAATTTTTTTTTTCAAGTTTTATTAGTTTTTATTGCATTATTTTGTATCAAACTAACGAAAATCATTTTATTTCTACAACCCTTATAATATATTTGTTTCATTTCATTTTACTCATGAATTATTTTTCTACCTAACAATAAGTATAATTTGTTTAGAATAAAACAGAAATAAAGCAAACATCATTATATAATTAATAAATCTGTCAAACAATTATAAATATTATTACAATACTTGTTATGAATTGCGTTGAATGTCTTATTAGTATCCTTTCTGGTGAAAGTATTATCAGTTTTTTTGATAAAAATCATTTTGAAGACACATCTTTTGAAATAGCCATCCTATATTGAAATAATTCACATTCTTTCAATCAAATTGATTACCATGTACATTTTACAATCTGTAATTTCTAAATAACTGTAATAAGATGTAATATAACTTCTATGATTCTCTTATCAAATTTTTTGTCTTCACTCTTCTCTATCCAAAATATTATCTTCATTTTCGTAAGTCTTCGATGAATCATGATTTTTATTTTGCTTTGTTTTGTTTTTTTTTTTTTACTTTTTCTGTATGACTCGCGTTATAAAGGAGGGTTTTAATTTTCATGATTTCCGTTAGGTTCTGAAAAAACTTTATTTCTTTATAATGCTTCATTTAGACTCAAATATAAATAAATTGAGTTGGAGATTGCAATGACTTCTTTGTATTTTGATTCTGCTCCTCATGATCCTTGTCATCCAGAATTCTGGAATTTAACAATATATTCACATACATACAGATTTCAGAATAGAAAAATCGAAATTTTTCTTTTCCAATAGGAACTTTATTTGAAAATTACACCAGACATCTTTGGTCTCTCCAAGTGGCCATGTCCAATCAAAATTTTTATTTGGATTTCTGCAGTCGGAATTGTCCTTATAATACCCAATTTTATAACTCGTTTCTATCATTGGAGATAAAACAATTTTAAACGTCAAGATTAGTTTAATTCGAAAATCTTTTATCTCCTACTTTCATATAAAAAATAAATGGTACAATAAGAATAATAAAAAGTTTGCGTTGTCAGAAACAACCTTACTCCAAAATTCATTCAAAAACTTTTCCACCTTACATTTTATTCATTTTATCAAGAGCTGAGTGCTTTTCTATGTGCATCAATAAAACACTTGCTGGAAAAAATTCCAAAGGTAAAAATCCTTCGTTTAACAAATAGTAGAGACGAATGAGTCAAGCGTTATCGGTTTCACAGGTGCGTGCGTGAGTAGCACGCTCTGTATGCGGAACGTAATCCGATCGGGTATTTATATTGACTAGACGCAAACCAGATCTATGACGTCCTCGTGAAAATAAAGGACATGACGGACAAGAAACGGGGCCTCGAGTTTAAAAAACTTCATCAGCTTGCTTGTCAGAGATTAAATTTACTTCGTGATAACGATTGTGAAATTAACACCTACTGCATTTTTGATATACATATTTATATTTATCAACAAAATAAAATTATTCCATAAAAATGATTTTGCAAATTTTTGATGGCGACTCATAAACACAAAAAAAAGTATCAATTCCGAAGGTTTTGCGTAGTACTTTTGCACAAAATTAGAAATTAACCTTTCAAATAAAACTTGGAAAAAAATATGCTGTAAAGATGAGATCTAATGTTGATACAGTTTGTATCTAAATTTTCCGTCTTCAATATGCAATTCTAATATTATTTATTCAATTATTTTATCGATTGTTTTTTGATCATTTTGATTATTCAGTTTCTTAAAAAACTTTCGAAACGTCACAGTAATTTAACAGAAACTTATTTTCTAAATTCAATCCAGAACATCTTCTAAGCTTGAATTCTCAGCTTTAATTTTACTTTCCATTGACTTTTTACGTATTTCGCGAAATAATTCCTCTCAGTTCTCCCAGAAACATTCGGACCAAGTGACGTTCCATCTGGCATATCGGAATCCGAGCTATTCCATCTCGAGTAGAAACCCAAGTAATCTACGAAAGGGAAGACTTCTCTCGTGCATGATAATTAAACATTCCATGACCAGTCATACTTTTCCGTTTTTCGCTTCCGGCGAATAATTTTTTCCGAAAGTCTTGCCCAATGCCAATTACACTAATTGCGAAGAGCAACGATGATTTTCGAAAATATTCCAACGACTAGGAGCGAAATAAACGACTAGAATGTGCATAGTAATGCGTTATTTTGACATGCTCATTACGAGACTTCTACTGCACTCTGAATAATTGATGGAGGAAAGTTGATAAATGGTTGGATTTCGTGGGGTTTTAGAGGAGAAAAGTTTTTTAATTGCAATTTGAATGCAACTTTGTAGCGTTTTGATGGAGTTTTTGATAAGGTATGTCGTGAAGTCAAGTTTCAACTTTGGAAAGGAATGTTGTTTATGTTATTTGCTGGGAGAAAATTTACGTGCTTTTACTGTGCAAGGTCAAGGTGAATGGTAATTATTGTCATTTATAAATTATCTAACAAGGTCGAGGTGTAAAACATTAAGTTGAAGAGTATGAATGTCGAAAAATTTTACGATCTTGAAATATTCGATCTTCTATGTTTGGGATATTGATACTTTCTGAAATATTTTTGAGTTGATTCCAAATGATTAGCAGATTCGAACACATACATTTTCAAAATTTGCAATAAAATTTACAGTTACTTAAAATATAAATATGTCAATATGGAAGAAAAAGTAAAGATTATATGATGTATAGGATTTATAAAACTACTCAAAATATACACTGTTAAAAATATCAAAGATATGAATAAAATTAAATATATCAAAATAGTAATGAAAATCATAAACATGTGAATGAAACCGTGATTAATGAACATGTCTGTTTGAAATACTGTACGCTTCTCAAAATCTATATATCGTTGATTAAAAATTATAAATCAGTGCATTATATCTGTACCATGCATAAATGTTATTAATTTTCATTAACTTTATTATATCAAATTTATGATCAAAATTATAAACCAGTTATTAAACTGTTGATATTTAACATGTGTAATAAAATGATGAATAATCGGAGTGTTTTTTCAATATAAAGCAGGCATTAAAATCATTTGAACCTTAAGATATTTCTCATCTAAAATTTAAATACAAATTCAAACTTTTTTAAATTCAACTAGATTTCGACACTATACATTTTTTCGGAGCACATTTTTCCTAATTTATCAACAGCTATTTCATTCAAACAAAAAATTTTTACTGTACACAAGATTATAAATTGTATAACAAAAATCATATTGTATTTTTGATAATATACACAATATATATTCAAATATAGAAATATGTTGTCTTTTAAAATAATATTATTATCAATACTGAATATTTAAATTAATATATCCAATATGAAAACAGTAAATTTATTATTAATTTCTTCGAAATCCTTTTCATATACGTGTTCATAAAATTTCAAACACGATTTCAAGAGAGAGTCTATGAAAGATGTTTGAGATTTCAAATTTTTTTCGACAGTGTAGGCTCAAATCCTTCTTGATCCATGAAATATTTAATAAATTTCGCACACAAGTATATGAATTCTAATTTACTTGTACATACATATTTTTAATACCAGTTTATTGAAATCCGCAAACTGACTTACCAAAATTCAGAAAAGTTTATAAAATATCAAGAACACCGTATATTAAACTGAACATGCGTTCATGTAAAAAACTTCTTAGATAATTTTAGTGAAATCAATATAGAAATTTCTAACTGTGTAAACCTCCGTTGAATTCAAACAGAAAAATCGAGTATGGATCATTTAAAACTTGAAAAGTAATCTTCAAAACATTAATCTACAACAAAACGCCAGAAATTTAAATTCAAGATTAAGGAAATTGAAATTTAAAAAAAAACTTTGAAGTAAAGATTTTTAAACATATGTAAGTGATTGATTGCCACATCAACAGAAAACATTACCCAAATAGCCTAAATATATGTTTAATACTTGTGAAAAATGAGGTCAAATATTTGAAATCGATGAAACGTATTTATAATTATTTTCAAATGTTCTAATCAGGAAATTCAAGGTACCACTTCCAAAATTGAAATTCGACTTAAGATTTTCATGAAAAAAAAAAAAAAAAAATATATATATATATATATATATATATATATATATATATATATATATATATATATATATATATATATAACTATAAATAATGTATTATGGTCATTATTACACCTGCGAAATTACTTCCTGTCTTACTTTAGCGTTTTTCAATAAAAAATTATGAAAGTTTACATGTAGTCTAATGGGCAGAAGCAGTTTTATTGGACTTAGAATTTCGGTGAAATTTTTTTCCTTGGCACACAATAACTTGCTTTGTGAAATGCTTTGAACAGAACGATGATTTACTGAACCCTTTTGGGAAAAAAAAAGAATAATGAAACAAATTTGACACTTTCTGCAACGAATCAATAAACTCGGCAACAGTGTATTCTGTCCGAATTTCACCAATGTTCAAGTGTGTTGACTTCGTTGACATTTCCAACAGTTGTTTTGTAAATATAATAATATAACCTAAAGCAGTGTTTTCAGTAGTTTTGCAATTTACTTTATTTTCATTTGTTTTATTTAATTTTGCAATTAATTTTATTTGCTGTTCAATTTATTTTATTTTCTTTGCTGTTTTATTTAGTTATACAATTTATGTCATTAATTTTACTTATATTCATTTTTGTTTGCTGTCAAAATGCATTTGGGATTGTGTTTATTATTGTTTATTATCTTCAAAACAGAATCATGACATACAAGATTGGTTTCTCGCTCAGATATAAAAGACGGCACAATACAACGTTGCCGCTGTCAAAAATAATACCGTGATCTGAAACTAGCTAAAACCAATTAACTTGGCAACTTTATCAATTTATAAAGGTAACACCTTGATTAAAAATCGTTTTAATAACGTTTGCTTTTTTTCAGTTGAAAATTCCATAACTTTTTAACTATGTACACGAAATGATAGAAATGTTCATGATAAAACTACCAGCGTCAAGATAATTCATTAAAAAAATTTATTTACGTACCTTTTTTTTATTTAAAAATATTTTTTCGTTGCTCTCCTAATTAACCTTTCGTTACAGCTCGAAATATGACATTTATGAGCTACTTGCAACGCATTACTTCTAACATACAACAACACATTCCAAATATCCATAGATTCTTGATACCGCAAACCCTCAGTTATTTGAAACCCTGGATCTCAAAACACCCAAGCTTCACATTGCAAAATTACGTACTCGAAACCGAGTTGTTTACGGATCCTCGTTCCTACCTGTCGAGATCGCTATCAATAGAGTGCACGATGTTGCATACAATTCTGTTGAGTTGCTTCACACAGTATAACTTTCCTGTTCCATCATCACCTTCAAATGAAGAAATTAAAATTTAATACTATCCCCGACTTCATTACATCATCCAACCATGAACAATTTTAATTGTTCACTTTTGCAATACCTTTGCAATGTCTCGATTTTTCTATTCATTTTAAACTTGCCTTAGGTATGTCACTTATTGAAAACTGCCCGTATCCCACTCATAACCAACCTACACAAACTGGTAATGTGATTATGCTAATAAAGGCAACGTCATTTTGGGCTATGCAATGTTTATTTTAAATGATCAATCGATCTTCGAGGCTTAAAAATGTCACAATCTTTTTCAGTATTGATGTTTCTGTTTACTGAAGGATGATGATTAATGACTGCATCGACACTTTGCAATTTCTTTAAGTATATGTTGTGAAGAAGGATATCAGTTTTTCGGTTTTCGTTCTTTCGTGGGCGATATTTTCAAATCAATTTTTAAAAATATGGAGTTTGCCCAACTTTTTTTAATAACTGTTATTTCTGTACCAAATTCAAAATATAAACTGTCAGTTAAACTAAAATTTAGATAAACATTTTTGTTTGTGAGATATTTATTTAGAAAATTATTTAACATTATTTAGAATATATTCAACTTTTTGGTGTTCACAATATTGCATTGCCATTTTCTCGAAAACATTTTTTCTCTCCTGTATTTAAAAATCTTAAAGATCGAATAAGGTGGACAATGAATCTTGAAAAGTGAAGCAAACACTAAAATTCTGCATACTTGAAACCTTAGGCTGATTTTTTTATATACATACAAAAAAAAATGAGATCCTCTTCACTGCAAAGTATGCGAGCACAAAACTTGTCGGACGTTGGAAAAAAATGTAGAAAATCGTGCGGCAAGAAGTTGCGAGTGTCCAAAAAGACGAATCGCTCGAGCATTTTGCTCGTAGTGACCTCGAGGCAGCGCGGAGAAATTCGCGATCATTTTTCTCCGCAGCCGTGCGGTTTTTGTTGCGGCGCATTTATGGTACCGAAACTACTTAATTACAGCATCGTTCGTCATTATTTTGCCCGAGCAGTGGCTCGATCCATATTTATGCGCCGAGTGGCGCAACCGAGCTCGCGGTTACGGGCCAGCGCTAATGCGCGCGACTTTTAGTACGACCCGAGGACGCGCTCTTTAAATTCTTCGCGGATTCTCCAAAACCGGCCTACTACTTCTGGTCCATTTATGTTGCTGCATTTTCAATAGTCAAGTGAATGAAAAAGTGCAGTAGTCATGATCTCATACGCACACACGTATTTTTACAAAAATGGGAGGATTTTGCTTCAAGTAGAGTCTCCTTTTTGGATATTCGAGTCTCCTGGATACTTTGGGATGTACTGGTCTAAAATGAGATTTCTTTTGCACAAAGATGCCATACATAATTTCTTCAAGAGTGACTACAGTTTCCTTGAGACTTGCATCTTACAATGGGATTTTTTTTCTTCATTTGATCACATATGAAGCGGTCTTATATAATTTTATGATAGTTGAGAACATATACATTTTGTCCTTTTACTTGTAAACATTCAATCCTAGGAACCAATTTCAGAATTTACATATTTCTGTTTTTCTATATACACTAAAAATACAAAGATAAAGTTTTGTCGATAATCCTTTTATTTACCTAAAATCTGCCAAACTTATCTTAGAGTATCTGTTTCTACAAATTGACGTAGGAATTCATAAAAGTATCAGAAAGTTATTCGTATTTCATAATCATTAAAAAATTGAAAAATTCTGAAAGAAAAAACAAAAATTATTCAAAACACTTGAAGTCTACGAGAAACTGTGCTTTGAAAAATCATTTGAAGTACAAAGAATTTACAAAACTTTGACGTTTAAAGCATTGAATTCCGAAAGTTCACATAAAATTTCATAAATATATTAGAAATCTAGAAGAATACTATAAAATACTACGAAATTCCAGAAATGCTGAAAAACATAAAAAAAATGAGATATTATACAAATCTCTAAAAAGGACTAGAAGTTTATAAAAAGATGTTTTTATCCAAAGAATATATCGAAAAAAACTTTAAAAACTATTAATCCTAGAGCATCTGATTTTGTTAATCCACAAAGAAATTCATTAACTTGCAAGAAAATTTGATTAGGTTTATGAGTATGAAAAACATTAAAAACAACGAAAGTTTGAGATATCTGTGAAACACTCAAAGTTTATGGAGATACTGTCTTCCAAAATTTTTTTAAAAGCAAAACAATTATAATTAATTTTTTTTTTTTGACAAAAAATAATAAACATATTTCCATTGTTCTTTTTTCATTTAGTTTTAAAATCATAAATTAATTGACAAATAAATTTTATATTTTATAGTACAGAATCCTAGATATCTGTCTTGGAATTTTTAAAAATACTTTATATCCGCAAAGAACGTAGAAAATCCTGAAAAACTTTTTTGCATCATGCTGAAATAGATGAAAAATACTTAAATTATAAGGGATCAGGAAAAAATATGTGAAAATAGAATTTCCTTGAATATCTGTAAAATGACTCAATACTCATAAAACCTGAATGCCCAAGCATCAAATTTAAAATATCCATCATCTACAAAAATCCATGAACACGTCAGAAAATCGTGCATACTCTCAAAAAACTAAAAAAATTTGATAAATATTAAATGTACTGCATATCTCTGAAACTTTGGTTATCCTTGGGAATGCTGTTACCTGAAAAATTCTTTGAAATACTGAAAATCTAATAATTTTTGAAAATTATGCATATTCAAATTCCGAAAACGTATCAGACGATTTATGAAAAGGCTGGAAATTGATTTCAAAAACTAGAATAACCTCAAAAATTACTAAAGTAGTATTGTTTGAAAAAAGATTTTTTTTTTAAATACTGGAACTTTATGAAATAACTTGGAAAGGAAAGCCAAGGCCTTTAATATATGCAGACACTGAGTTTTTAAAAATTTAGAAAAGTACTCAAAATCTACAGGGTGCGCCATTTCTTATGTCGGTATTGTAACATTGAATAACTTAAACATTTGACAACCGATTTACTTGACTTCACTTGTTTTGGAAACGTCAATTCAGTACAATTTCAACCATGTATCGCTTCACACCAAAAGAACGCGCTGAAATAGTTACTTTGTACATTGAAAATAGTCGTTCAGTTGTGTTAACTCAACGAGCATATCGTCGAAAATATCTTGGCAAACAGGCACCATCTGACAACACTATTCGTCGTTTGGTGTCGAATTTTTGTGACCACGGGACAGTGAAAGATCGCGAACAACCCGTTCATCAACGACCAAGACGTTCAAATGAACTGATTGAAGCTGTCAGAGAGAGCGTTGCCCAAAACCCAAAAGTTTCATATCGTCACCGCGCTCAGCATCTCGGCATCAGTGGAACCACTCTACGGCGCATTTTGAAAGATGATTTGCATTTGTTTCCGTACAAAATGCAATTAACACAAAGAATATTGCCTACAGATCATCCACGTCGCTTGGAATATGGACAAACAATCGCTCGAATAGTTGATACTGAACCTGATTTTTGGAAGCGAATTTTAATGACCGACGAGGCACATTTAAAACTTTCTGGAGGCGTTAATAAGCAAAATTGCCGCATTTGGGGAACGCAGAATCCACACGAGATCCATGAAACGCCATTGCATGACCAAAAAGTTACTGTTTGGGCCGGCGTTTGCGCCAAAACCATCATTGGTCCTTATTTTTTCAAAGAGAACCAAACGATCGATGGAAACCGATATCGGTGGATGTTGGCTCACTATGTCTGCCCACAAATGCGTGAATAAGGTCTTGAAGATTACTGGTTTCAACAAGATGGTGCGACCTGCCACACTGCGAATCAAACAATCCAGTTTCTGCAACGAAAATTCCCTGGACGTCTGATGTCAAAAAGAGGCGACATTGAATGGCCACCCAGATCTCCAGATTTGACCCCTCCAGACTTCTTTTTGTGGGGTTATTTGAAAAGTAAAGTGTACGCCAGCAAGCCGCAGACCATTGAAGAGCTTAAGGAAAATATTCGTGCCGAAATCATTGCTATACCACCCGAGATGCTCGAAAAGGTAATGGAAAACGCCGCAAAAAGGGCATATTTTGCTGTGAACAATAAGGGCGGCCACTTGATTGATGTTGTGTTCAAAAACTAGTCTAAATAAATTGTAAAGGACCAAACTAAATAAAAATACCTCATTTACAGAAATCGGTTGTTTTTTTTTCAAGTTATTCAATGTTTACATGCCGACATAAGAAATGGCGCACCCTGTATGAAATTTTGAATCCTAGAGCATCGAATTATAGAAATCAATTTAGAAAATTCTGGCAAATACGAGATGATCTGGTAAACATAGTGAAAAAATAACTACTGCGAAGATGAAAATAAGATATGACTTTAATTTTATTGAAACATTGAAAGAAATCTGCACTCTCAGAAATTTATCTATTAAATTTTAACGAATCTTAAATTTATTAAAATTCATATTCTGTTTTATTTAATTTTTAATTTATATAAAATTTTATACTTTATTTGATTAAAATTCATATTACATATGAAAATTCATCATTGGATGAATTGTACATTCAAGTGAATTTTGACGTACAATATATTTTTTGTACCAGATGTTTCCTAATTAATCAACAGTTGTTTGATTAATAAATGTATATATTGTATACAGTATAAATTGTACAACAAAAATTATATTATATATTTGGTTATACAATATATATTTTCAAGTATACAAATATGTAAACTCTTAAAGTTGAATACATTCTAATAAAAAATATTCGAGTTAATTTTTCAAATTTAAAAACGATAAATTTAATGTAAATTTCTTTGAAATCCTTTTCATATACGTGTCCATAAAATTTCAAACACGATTTTAAGAGAAAGTCTATGGAAGATCTTTGAAATACAAATTTTTTCGATAGTGTGGTTTGGAACGAGAAAAGAAACATAAAAACCAAAAGTAGTTAAGCACATTATTTGACTCTAATGCATTTTAAAGTAAGTTGAAACGATTTTGGTGCTTAGGTCCCTTTTCTCGTTCCACACCATAAATATAATACACAAATAGTTTTTTATATATTTTATATTATAAATAAATATTTTTCAATAACGTATAGCTCTTTTCTCGAATTACAATGTAACACATTATTAACATATGATTTTCATACTCGTGAAGATTTTTCAGAGAACGTAGAATGTTTCCTTCAGTCACTCTCGAGAATCTTCTCAAGTTTCTTCTCACAATAATTCAGTCTCAAATTCAAGTACTTCCAAATTCTCTCAAAAAGTATTCTAAACCCCACAAAGAAAAAAATTTCGAAGCCTTTTCAATTTCCTAAAACTTGTGGAAGCTTCAATATTTTTTTAACGATTTTATGAATTGGTGTTGTATTATTATAAGGAAGTACTGTGTATGATTTTTGTTACTAGGGTCATGTTTATTTTGTTTTTTGAAATTTTTTTTGTTATTTTTGTTTTGTTTTTAGCATCCGTAGACAGAAACTCTGTTTCTATTCGGGTTCGTGGTGAATTGCAAACACGAAATTTTATATAAAACAGTCAAATTTTCGTCCTGGGTATAGTTACGGTAACCATTCAATTTCCTTACAACAACGATACACTGTAAAAACTGATCGCAATTTTTCCATTCGAAAATTAAGTAAATTTTCCATAAGAGTATTCAAAGTTTTCAACCCACATTCTTCATGGGATTTTCCCCATAGATGTATCTGGAAAATTTTCCATATTCTATGGCAATTCTTCCACAAATATGGAAGTTTTTCCGTAATTAATGGAAAAATTCCTATAGCGTATGGAAAAACCCCACACAGAATATGGGTGAAGAACTTCCAATACTTTTCGCGAAGTTTTTGAACAGTGTACTATACCCAAGTTTGTAAACCTCATGCCAACTCCACGGACGTGTAAATTTCGCAACGGCCCATGGACGAAAGGTTGTGGGATAGATTGCAAGATCTGATTGATCTCGGATCAAAGCACAGAGAGGCTGTGAGTCGCGGTGTAAACTGGCGAATTGGCACCTCTCGAGCATCCTTGGCCGATTCGTTCCATTTACTTGGGTCGATACTCGATCGCGGCGTGCTCGTAGCTTCTTGTTTCTTATCGGGCCACGTTAATAGGAAGCCCACCTCTCGAGGTCGACGCTACTTTATGGGGGTCGCGTTCTGGCTCGTGCAACTTAAGTGTTACACGAATATGTACAACCACGTCTCTCCCTCTTCTTTTTTTCTCTCTCTCTCTCTTTCTCTCGTCAACCTCCCACCCTCTCCGTCACACCTCTCTGCCATCTCAACAACACGCTCTCTTTTCCTCTACTTTTTATTTTCCAGCCAATTTTTACACTTATCCAATTATCCTGCCTCTTGTGTTTATTGAGAACCGCAGATTACGAGTGTTTTACGGTCTTACGCCAAACAGATACTTTCCCGGCAGCGCAATTACTTAATTTATTAACTCGGGGGCTTGGGGTTTGTTACGAATTGAAATTCAAGGACTTGATTTGTATGTGAATGTATTATGACGTAGCTGGTGCAGGTGAAAAAAGTGGGATTTTTCCAATAAATAAATCTGTAGAACTTTCCATACACTACATGGGAATTTTTCCATATATTATGAAAAAATATCCATGTTTTTGGAAGAATTTCCATGAATTATGGATTATGTTCTAGATGTGTTTTTGGGAAAATTGCCATAGGGGATATGGGTAAAAACTTCAATACTTTTATGGAAAATAGACATAATGTTTTTTAATAGTGCGTTCGAATATAATTTTGGAAAATAATTTTTTAATATATATTGGAATTATTTAGGCTTCTATTTGACTAATTTTTCTCTCACCCCTTGCCCATTGCAAAATAAAACTGAAGAAAAATGTCTATAAAAAAAGAAGTAAAGGAACGAGAAATCTATCAATTTTTATAGAAAATCTATCAATTCATTGATTTTATTAATGTTTTCAAGTATAATAAACCATGTTTGTTCAAAAATACTTTTGATATAACAAATTTTATTGAACGAATTTTTACTCATTGTCAGCTTATAACATCAAGAGATATACTCCAGGCACTTCAAAAATTTTACTAATCGATAGAAAAATAACGACACAGTGTTTTAGACTGTATTGATTCTCGATAAGGAATTAAAAAAGATTACTATGAAATACATGAATGGTATATTTGTATGAAAAAAAAATTTCACTGCGTTTTGGAAAAGCTACGTTTTCAATCAAGATAATTTAGAATTCAAAACTCCTGAAAAAAAAAATTGATCTCAAAATGCGAAAAGTGTTAAACTAATGAAAAAATTTAATTCTATGGTTGAATATTCTATCAACTGAACGATCGAAAAATTCCTTTCGTAAATAAATGTATTTTGACTTTGACTTTTCAATAAAAAAATATACTTTTTTTCCCGACTAATTATAATTTTGTAATTTTTAGTGCCAGATGTCAAAAATTTTCTATGGCAATTTTTTTCTTTTTTATTACATCAACTTCAAAGTTAAAGTAAAACAAGACGAAAATAATAAAATTGAGAATAATTACTTTTATGGCCTAGTTCATAGATATCTTATATCTTACATGAACAAAGATTGTTGGATGTTATGTCCATCGAACATTACAATTCTAATGACAATAAATATGAAAAAAATAAAACGTAGCTGAAATGATGTTCTCCAAATAATAGTTTTTTGCGATACAAATATAGTAATGACCGAATTCTTACAAATTTGGATAGGAAAGCAAAAAATTTCTTCATATCATTATTATTTAGTCGTTCAAATAAATTACTTTTCGTTTCAAGTTTTTTGATTTAATAATGCAGTGTAAACGTGTTGAAAAAAATAGGCAAACAAACGAAAAATAGTTCGGAGTAAGTTTGGATTTAACTTACACTTTTCACGTTGCACTTTCATAATCGTGAGTTTGAAAATGCAACCGCAAATGAAATGCACCGTGATCAGAATAAAAAGTCGATTCGCATTATTATGTGAATAGAATTTACTGTATATTCAGGTAGAAATGATCTTAACAACAAAAATTCATTAAATAGTGATTCCGAATTAAAACTCAACTACAAAATGTGAATAAGATTATTCGAGAAAAGAAAATTTCTGCTTGAATTTATTCAAAATCTAACGAAAACGTTTTTCAAGAAGAAAACAAAAGATTCGGACATTTTATTGAAAAAATTATGTGATTATTATTATTACGGTAAATGATAAACAAATATGGTAAATTTATGTTTAAATATCACAATATCTGATTTATCATCAACTGTCATCATGTCGAATAGAACAGAATTCTTTTAGAACATGAAAGTCATGCATTTCTTTATTCCAAAACTCCGATTTCGCCAATAAATTGATTCCATGACTATAGCTTTGTTATCAATTCTTCTGTTACTAATTTTTCTTTTAATTCCTCATTTCGTAGTATATTCAATGGAAAAATTAACTAGGAAAATTCGTACGAGGTGAAGTTCAAAAATTATTAATTGGAAATTTTTCTCATCATATGTTTCTCCTTCAAATGTTTTGAAATCCTTATCTCATCTTCCAAGGATTAATTCTGTAATATCCTCATACGAATTTCATAAAGTTTCAATATGGTTCAAAATTCCTGAGGTTCACATATTCCTAGTCCCCAAACTGACACAAAACAACCCAAGAAATAACTGTTCCTTCAACAAGCGTCGTACAAACTCATATACTGATTAATTGGAATTAATGCCGCTTTCATTACTGCATTCCTCCAATGTGATCCTCGCATTCGTTCTTAATTGATGGACTCTTGAAATGGTTGCGTTAAAAGCATACGCACGAACGGTATTTTTTTTGTAAAAAAGTACTGCAGCGCCGAGAACAAAAGCGTTGCAGCGACTTATCGCTCATTAATCGTGGGACTGTGATGAATTACCACGAGTAAGAATAGCCATTTCCATAGCGGAGGGTAGTAATTATGCCGGGTTCACGGGGTATTATTACCCCCGCGTGATAGCGACTTTAAAGGCGAACCACTTATGTGCGAGTGCACAAGTATTCAATTTACAGTAATCGATTTGCGAAATTTTGATTCAGACTGACTGTCAGTATAAGATTGTGTCATTTAAGCGAAAATCGTTAAATTTGGATACAAAAAAGAAATCTTACATATTGATTTAAAAATTGTAAGAAAAGGAAAACTTCTATTTTCAGATTTAATCATCGACTATGAATTTCGGAAAAAAAATCCTGTATCAAAATCATAAACTAATTATTCCTTCGTCACCTGATTTTCACTGAACAAAATACTCTACTCTAACAGGAAAGATTCAGCAAAATCGGGAAAATTCCCTCAAAAGATTTGTAGCCAGGGGCGGCAGAACGCAATTTTTTCGGGTGGGTAGTAAATGACTCAAATATTGAGGGGAGAGGGTAACGTATTACTTCGTTGTACTTATGATAATGTTTTTAGATGTTTCTATACAAAAATGAGAAACTAAAAATATATTACAAAATTACGAAAATTCTTAGTTAGTAAGACAAATTTTTATAGTTTTCGGAAACCTTTTGGTTGTTTCTCATATGTTTCACATTTTAGAAAATCAGAGAATATTAAAAATTTTTTTCATTGTCAATATTTCTGAAAACTTCGCAATATTTGTGAAATTTCAGAAAATGTTTCGCATATTGTGTTCTGAAAAAAGTTTTTTATAAATATGTACGATAATGTTTTTATCTTCAAATAAAAAAAATAAGCAATGCTCAAAAAATATAAATAAGTCAAAAGAAATTATCTTAATGAGCTGAGCCAATTTTTATGAAATTTTGAAGATTCAAGTAGTTAACATAATGTTAAAAATTTGCCAATTTTGAAAAATCGGAACACATTGGAAATGTAAAAAAATACCGATTATTATAAAAGAATATCATAATTTTCTTAGAATTTCAAAAACTGTTCTTAATTTTATGGATTTTGTTCATTACTATATTTCTTCAATATTTGAAATACTTAAGAAGAAGTATTTAAAAATCAAAAGAAATCTTAATAAATTGTACGAATTTTTATAAAATTCCAAACGTTTAGAGTAACTGGTTTGACATAAATTTTGAAAATTCTGAAAAATCATAACATATTAAGAATCTCAAAAACTCTCAATTATTATCAGAAAATCAAAATATTCGTAGAATTTCAGAAAATACCAACTAGTTTGGTAAATTATGTTCATTATTGTGTTTCTCTAAAATTTGCATACAAAAATTTTTTTAATAATTTTTGTATTAAAATTTGCAATACTTGATAAGTATTGCAAAATTTAGAAAAATCTTGTTTAGTTTATCAAATTTTCATTTATTGAAGAAAATGTTAAATAGTCTGCACTACCTTACAATTTCGGAAAATTTTTTTAAATCAGAAAACATTCAAAACATTAGAGATTGCTAATAATAAATATCATTATAATAATCGCTAATAATAATTTTGGAAAACTCGAGAAATTTGTAGAATATAAGAAAATGTTATTGAATTTTGTGTATATTGTGTTTTTTATCATTTTTTTTTTTCTTCAAAATATGCATGTCAATGTTTTTTAAATTGTCTTAAGAAAATCTGAAAAACTCGAAAAATGTAAAAAAAACCGCAAGAAATCTTCATGAGTTGGACAAATTTTGACAAAGATTCCAATTCCTTTGATAGTTATTATAATGTTGGAAATCAGTATTATTTCAAAAAATAATAAAATTTTAGAATTTTTGATAATTGTCAATATTATTACGAAAACCTAAAGTTTCGTAGAATTTTAGAATAATTTCACTAGTCTCGTGAATTGTGTTCCACATAATTCTTTGCAATATAAATAACCTTCATTTTATTTTGAGATACAAATTCAGAAGACTTGAAAATTATTTAAGAATTAAGTGAAATATTGCCTTTTTAGATACCTTTTCATACATTCTGAAAAATGTAATACTCTGTTACGTTTGAAAGTTTGAGAATTTATTAAAATCAGTAATCATTCAAAACTTCCAAAATTGCTAATAGCAACGATTCTTATCAAGAATTTCTAATAATAATTATGACAAATTCGAGGAATTGGTGAAGTTTGAGAAAATGTTATTGAATTTCGTATGTTGTGTTTTTTATCATATTAATTTTTTCTTTAAAATATACATGTTAATGTTTTTTAAATTGTCTTAAGAAAATCTGAAAAACTCAAAAAATGTAAAAAAACCCTATGAAATGTTCATGAGTTGGACAAATTTTGGGAAAAGTTCCAAATTCTTTGATAGTTGTTATAATGTTGAAAATCATTAAAAATTCTAAATATCAGAAAATGTTAGAATTTCTAATGATTGTCAATATTGCTAGAAAAATCTAAGATTTCGTGGAATTTTAGAATAAGTTCATGATTTCGTGAATTGTGGTCAACATAATTTTTTTGCAATATCAATAACCTTTATTGTATTTTGTAATGAAAATTCAGAAGACTTGAAAATTATTTAAAAATTAAGAGAGATGTTGCATTTCTTAGATACACTTTTATACATTCTGAAAAATGTGATACTCTACTACGTTTGAAAGTTTGAGAATTTATTAAAATCAGAAAAGATGAAATTGGAAAAAATTTAGTCATTCTCGAAAATTCGTATAATTTTAGGATATGTACGTAGATTCTATAGATAGTAGAAAATCCTAAAAATGTTGTAGAATTACAGAAACTATATGTAATCTGTAAAACTTTTACAGTCAAAAAGTTGTCAATAATAATCTAGAATTTCAAATAATCTTGATACATTTTGTCAGTTGTAAAAAGTTCAACTGGTCGCTAATCTTACAATTTATGAACTAATGCATTTTCACGTAGGTATTTTCGGATATTTTGCCCATGCTGAATTTTCCAGGTGGATAGTGCTACACACCATACCCACATCTTCCGCCGCCCCTGTTTGTAGCAACTTCAGTAAAAAAATTCCTCATCCCCGCAGTTACATACATTATATCCTGAAGAATTCACAAAAAATCCGACATTACGGCGATTACACAACAAAGATTTCTAAAGTAAACTTTAACGACTTGAAAAACTCGTAACAATAAAACAAGATTGCAACGTGAAAGATTGTTGCTAGATGCAAATGATTTTATAAGGGCCTTTTTCTCGCAACGAAAAGTCAGTCGCTGGGAAAAAATCGGAGATCGTAAACTATTCCGATTTAATCAGAAGTCGCCATTTTTTTACGCTTTAGAATCGGCAGCGTGAAAGAGCAATAAATGAATGTGGGGGCTTTAATTATGATGTGCAATTTGCATCAATTCACGAGTTTTCGCTCTGATTCGTGATTTATGAAATCGGAATTTACGGCAACGCGAGATGATAACGCGCTTTGAAGATAAAATTGTAGATTATCGGCGTTAATGTAGATTTAAAGTTAATGTGGTTTCAATGTTTCTAAAGTAATAAAGTGATCGAGCCGTTTAACTTGGTTTTATTGAAGCAACATTGGTTAAAAAAAGAATTTTATAGTTTCACGGTTTATTTCTCGTTAAAGCTTTTTTCAGACTTGCAAAACTAGATATAGGTTTTATGGTATGTTGTAAATAATATAGTTGATATTTATATACTCCTTAGTCATAATATGGACACTACATAAGGCAAAATTACGATTGCAAGTAATTTTGTTGAAAAAATAAAGTCGAAAAAAATGAGGATACAGAAACTGTAATAGATTTACACTGAGAAAAAAATCTTGTTCTTTCTGCCATATATATTGTACTTTTTACAATAATATTGCGATTTTTACGATATCATTGTATTTCTTACAATATTGTTGTAAAACTGTAATATTTATTTTACTTATTACAATATTGTACAGTAAAACCGCTATTAATGTACAAATTACAATATGTATGCCAGTTTTTACTAGATAATTTCGGAAAATTGAAAATCTTAAAATACAAATTTTACTATACAAACTGTAATTTTTACTATACAAGGCGAAGAAAATAAGCTACATTAAGTTTTTCCAGCTTTTTCGACAACTGAATCATATTACAATATGATGCACTAGAAACCTAGAAAGTATATGAAAACAAAAATATTGCAAAAAGAACCTACACAAATCTGCACACTGAAAAAACTGTATAGAATTTTCAAAAATTTGGATTAATAGGAATTACAATATAATATTGCAAAAAGTACAAGAAGTATAGTAGAAAACGAAATATGTAGAAGAGTTTTTACAAAAAAATATATCTATAACTACAATATCATTTGACAATACTTAAAGTATGTTATTTCGATAATTGATATATTATTCAGCAAAAGGTACAATATCTCAGAGTGATTCCCATGTACTATACAATATTGTAATAATTACTATACTTTTTTCTCAGTGTAGTATGTTAAGATAGTAAATATTATTTTATTCAATAATCATCCAAACTTCTTGAATATCAAAATGTCGGCTTTTATCGGCCTTGAAAGCGCGAAATTTCGAGCGATTTTTCCCTCGCCGGGCAAAGGAAAACGCGGGCTTTTCCGACGGGTGAAAATATTCAAATGTCAATATCTCAACGCGGATACGGCCGGTCGGCTTCTTTACGGTCGTAAAGAAGCCGATGGTAACGTGCGTACATCCGGCGTTTACATTTTACGACTTCTTCTTCGCGGCGTTTCGCCAGTCGCCCTTAGTCGCGCGCGATTTTCCTTTGCTTTTTTGCCTCAAAGACAGATTAGGCTTTGGTTGAGGCCGACGGCAATCTTTTGGATTGAACTGATTGATTTTTACTGATTACAGGTGGTTCACGAATTTTTTGATAAGTTTTTTCGACCAATTGCGATAGTTGAGTATGAAAAATAATATCATTTATTTTTGCTTAAGGAGTTATATACCTTTTTGTGCGGACGAATCAAGGACGGTTTGGAGTATCTTTTAAAGAATGTAGCAAAAATGTTGTGGCACTTTTCAATAGTGTATTGTTGACTTGAAAAAACAAGTATTTTTCATAAGAAAATATCAAAAATTGGCGGAGTTCTGGTCATTTCCCCGAAACAACTTTTTTTTTAAACTTGCGGTGACCACGATGCGAGTCGAACAAGTCAAGTTAAATCAGAAAATCCAAAAAATTTCATTACACTAGGAATATATCTAGTTCTTGAACGATCGCTTTTTTATAGAAAAATTTTTATTTGAAGATAAGAATTTTTTGATAAAATTTTCAGAGCTCAAAAAATCGAAATTTCGGGAAAAACGTTCTTGCATACAGAAAAAACGTAATATTCATTTTTTCAATCGATCAAGAACTAGATAGATTCCTAGATTTATGAAATTTTTTGGATTTTATAATTTAACTTGACCTTTTCAACTTGTATCGTGGTCACCGCAAGCCTCTTCAAAAAAAAGTTGTTTCGGGGAAAGGGCCATAACTCCGCCAATTGTTGATATTTTTTATTAGCAATTACTCGTTTTTTCAAGTGGACAATACACTATTGAAAACAATAACTTTGGTGTCATAACATTATTGCTACATACCTTAAAAGTTACTCCAAACCATCTTCAATTCGTCCGCACAAAAAGGTATATAACCCCTCAAGAAGTATTTTTGAAATATTAGCATAAAACGTGTATTTTTTTAACCTTTTTTCAGTTATTTTTAGAGATATCGAAAACCACTATGTAATTTTACTATTACGAAGTATGTTACGTTCGAGAGTTATACTTATAGACTTTACGATATGCTTTTTTCGTTTATCAAAATAGTAGTTTATACGTTAGAGGTGTTAAGATTCCAAAAAAGTGCTTACAAAATCATGGCTAGTTTTCAAAATAGCTCGAAAAATGTACTTTTAGTAAACGTTCAGTACACCTTTGAAGTAATACATAAAATAATACTAAAGTAAATACAATTTTAATAAAATCGAACGTCCTTGATATTCCTACTAATCAATAAGAAAAGAACCGAAAAACACTATTTTTACAGAAGTAATTTTGAAGAAGCTTCGAGAAAATGAATGACAGATTGTTTATACTCACTCTCCAAGTTTGAATTGTTAAAAAACTACAAATTAATAGTAGAATTTCACTGATTGAAAAAGTGAAAAGGGAGCAGTACTTAAGTTTTAGAAAAAATCTACTAATTGAATTAGTGATAAAGCTTCCTAGTAAAATTAGTAATATTTGGTTTCAGAAAGAAGTGAATAACTATCTTCAAACTTTAGCGGAAATCCACTCCTACTACAGTGAGTAGGTTTTGACTAGTCTTATTCGTGCATTACAACTAAAAAGATAAGTGTAGTTCAACTAATGAAAAAGTCACTTTTTACTAATACTTTTGTAAATAGTTACTTTACATTATAATAAAAATTTACCACTGCAATTATTGATTTTCAAAATAGTATTTAAATGCTACTTATTCATTATTGTTTTATAGTAGAAAAACGAACAATAATATTTCAGGTAATGTCAAATTCTCTATATATAAAAACGATTTTTATTTGTTTCTATTTCATTATTTTATTTTTAACATTTATAACTACATTTAGTTTTTGCTGAGTGCCTTATTGAAAGCCGAAACCTCTAATTAAAAATAAAAAAGTTGACTATTTTTCCCTTCGTCGAAATATTTTATAGATCCAAGAGATTGTTTAGATATTTGAATAATATATAGTAAGAATGCATCGTTTCATTTTAATTGTTTTTTTTTTTTTTTTAATTTTTTGTTCATGAAAATATTAAAAATAAACATATAATCAGGTAAAAAATTGATAAAATTTTATTTTTAATCTAAATCTTGCGATGAGTAATTTGAAAAAATGTATTTTCTTTGCTTATGAAATATTGAAAAATTTACTACCATACATAATTTAATAACAAATGATGCGAAAAAACTAAATATTAAAGTTTTTTAATGGTATCAGAAGAAAGTTGATTCGGTTAAAAAAATAAGACCATTTCTATGTTTCAGATGCGAACGGAATCAGCCAATTCAGGATTAAAAGCAAAAAACTAGACATTAGAGGTAAGTAATTATAATACTCTTCTAAAACAAGATGAAGTAGTTTTTTTCTGTTTTGTTTGTTTTGTTTTTTTGTTTTGTTTCTTGTTTTTTCCCTTCAATTGATTTCAAAAACTTTTATCGAAGTTATCTGACAATGCCAAAGTTTTAATATTACTTATCCGTATTAACTTCTGACTTTGAAAATTCTGATTACTGTTTACCATAATACCTTTTCATTATATCACTCTCTTTGAAAAAACATAAAAAATAAGAACACTTTCTGAATTATAAAATTTTTAAATACAAAAAAAAAAAAAATTTTGTGAATGAATTTAGTTATAAAATAACGGTAAGTAATGTCTAAAATACTTAAAAATCACCGAAACATTTTCTATTCAAAGTAAAATCCTTCACTACGCTGTTCCCTCAACTGAAAAAAAATTACCATGCCACATTTAACAGCGGCTCATACTTCAACAAGATTGAATGAACCACATCCAAGGTGTCATACATCAAAGAATCAAAAAAACGAAATTCCACGACTTTACTATACAGCCTGTCGATTCTAAATATACAGCTCAGCGCAACCGCAACAAAATAGCGACTTTTTTCGAAGTTGCATTTGTCGAGTTGTAAAACACTGCGTCGATAGTTTCGAAAGCACATATTTGAAAACTATAAAAAATGCACATTCCTAGTACGAACGTGATATCAATTAAACAATGAGTTCTTCAAGTATGTGGAGTAACGCAATTCCGATACGAGAATCATAAACCGTGAGTAGTTAAGTACTCGAGATATGCAAGTCGCGTGCTTGCCTAATATTGCAGAGAACTGTCGAGTTGCGAAAGTGGATACCACTGGGATTGCAACAGATACATTTCCATCATTTTTTGACGTTGAATGAGTACGAATTAGAGAAACTTTTTTTTTAAAAGGAACTACTGCGATTTCAAAAGTTTAAGGCAGTGAAATGTAATTTTTTAAATAGCTTTGACAAAGATAAAGGTCAATTTTTCGAAGAAAATTGAATTTATATAAAATTTATTCTCACTGTGTGAGTTACGAATTTATTTGTTGTTATAACTCTAGTAATTTATGAGACATAACTGCAAAAATGACGTATGTTGAATTCAAATAGTTGTGTTTTTTTGATCAAGATTTAAACTTTAAATTTGAAAAAAAAGGAAAATGTTTCCGGAATTTCGAGCGTCTAAAACTTCGATCCTGGGATTTCAAAAAAAATTACATTCAAAGATACTAAGTAAAAACGAAGAAAATTATTCGAATACTCACTTTTTGGCAGAACAAAAAAAAATAGAAGAAACTGGACAGGGCAATTACTCACCTGGAACAAAAAAAGGATAATTCAATTTCAAACATTGTTTCGCGAGATAATTGACACGAAAGACTTTCAGAAAACCATTACTTAAAAACGAACATGTGAAATTCAATTGAAATCGAAATCGAAATTGTGAAAATTTTAGAGAAATTCAAAAGCGATTGTATATACATACAATTTTTTCGATGAAATTGCTAATGAAAAAAATCTTAACAAATAGCTAGAATCATGTTACAATTTATTTATCATTTTCCACTATTAAAATTTACAAACTTCTACAATTTTTTATTTTGACCTACGATATAACCATTAATTAAGAGTAAAAATTTTTTAAATTTGTTCTCCAAATTGATCACTGAATTTAAATATTAGGTAACCGAGTAGTTTTTAAGTTTACGGAATCTTTCATAATTATTTCGATTCAGCTTATTTTTTTAATGTTTCAAGACTAAAAGAAAACATGTTGGAATTTCTTTTTAATCATAGTACCTACCATAAAAGCTTATTACAATTCAGAATTGATAATTTTTTTCCAAGACTTTCTCTATAATTGATCAATTGAGACATTTTTTTAATCAACAAGTTTAATTTCGATACTGCTACTTTTCACAACTATAAAAGTTTCTACAATAGTGAAAATACAGAAACATGATGTAAAAGCACTAATTATTCTACAAGCTGTAAAGAATTGAAATTGTTAACAACAACTGTTACAGTTTTAAAATCTGTAAAACTGAAAGATTTCACTTCAAAGAAACAAAAGTGAAAACATGCAGCAGCTGTAATTTATACACTTTAAAATGATTGACAAGGTGTAGGTAGAAAAACTTTTTGTGCAGGTTTTTCCGAAAAAAATTATTTACTTCTGGATTTTTCAATTTTCCGGATTTCAGAATTGAAAATTTCTACATTTTTTCAAGTCCAGAGTAGTGGATAATATAATAAGATTGGATTTTTGTGATTCCAATGGAAGTCACTGAGAGTCAGATTTTTTGTCTATTACTTTTGGTATTTTTCGTAATTTTTTTTGTTTTATCAAAAATATATACTCAAAGAATCTTCAAATATATAAAGAACTTTTATATAGCTTTATAGAATTCGATACACTAAAAATGCAAATTCTGAAAATTTTTAAATATATTTTCAGATTTTTAAGAAAATTATACGTAAAAGATTTTCAGTCTTCAATGGACCCTCAGAATTTTCATATTGTATATATTTTTATAACATTTTGTAATATTTTCTGGCAGATAAATAGAATTTTATTATTTCGTCCTATAGTATTGCAAATTTCAACAAACTTGAGTACCTCTATAATTTTTAAGAAAACTTTATCGCTTACACAGATTTCCAATAATTCTTTTTGGATGTTTCTGATATTTTTATAGTATTCAAACCATTTGAAAAACTTTATATTGTATGAATTTCTTCATAGGTGTCTAGGATTGCATGCACTAGAACTCGAAGTTTTATACATTTTTCAAAAAATCATATTTACACACTTTTAAGGTATTTCTCGTGTTTTTGTTTGTTATTTACGAAATCTAAATGATTTATTGGTAAATATCACGATTTTTAGTGTTTTTGTATATATATTCCTAGAATTCAATATTATAGAATACAAATTTAGACTGATTTTCAAAAATTCTATACAATTTTGGAAAAATAACATTTATACCAATTTTTCAAATTTTATAGATTTCTGGTATTTTTCGTATTTTTTAGTATGTATAGGATTTTGCAGCTTTTTCTTGTATTTTTAGAGATCGTGAGTGTTTTTGCAAATTTTCAAGAACGATGTTCATTTCTAGAATTCGATATTGTACAATTAAAATTTGAGCCGATTTTCATAAATTGTATAGATTCATGAGTAAACCACATATTTATCGATTTTCGGTTTTTAAAAATTTCTTGTACATTCGTACTTTTACAGTATTTATAAGATTGTGAGATTTTGTACCTTCACTTTGTATTTTCACATATCGTATGTATTTTTTTAGATGTTTCAGATGAACCTACGTTCCTGGAATTCGATGTTTCAGAATTTGAATTTAAATTGATTTTTATTGATTTTATAGATTTGTGATAAAATCACACCTACCTAGTTTTTTTTGTTATTTATAGATTTCTTATATTTTCTTTTTCTTAGTATTAATACGAATTGTAAAATTTTTTTTATTTTTGAAGATTTGAAGTATTTATATAGATTAAAGATTGACACATAAGTTTTTTATGAGTTTTACGCTCTAAAATTTAAAGTTGACTATTTTGTTTAGGAGTTTTAGAAAATTCTTTCACCGAATATCTACCTCAATTTGTAGTGTTTCTTTAGAGTTTGCAGAATTGAAAAAATTTTCTGATACTTCTCTGGATTTCAATTGTACATTTCTGGAATTCGATGCTTTAGGGTACCAATTTTCCCAGTTTTCTAAGATTTTCGTAAATTCTAATTTTTCTATAGTATGATTTCATTAAATTTGAACAAAGTTCCAAATTTTCATTTACTAGTTTATACTTACTTAACATTATTCATGATTAAAATTTCGTTTATGAAAAAATTCTTCTCGAGACATAGTAATTGCAATTTTTAAGTTAGTATAATTGCGAATTCTGAAGATAGTTAAGTTTGGTTACGTACATAAAAACATTTGTTATTTTCTTTACGGTAGGTACATTTTTGCTAATTTGTACTTATTTCATTTTTCCTGCATTATTCCTTTTAGTGTTTGTTTTTCTCATTTATCGTATATTTCTTATTATTTTACATGAAATAGGAATTATATCCTAATTTCGGGAGGGGTTTGAACACCCGAAACCTCCCTCTGTCTACGCACCTGATGATAAGTCATCAATTGTAACACAGTTGCATTAGCTAAAAAATTTGAAAGGTATAAACAATATGCCCTACGAATTAAGTAACTGTAAAATTACTCAAGCACAAAATGTAATGCAGCTATATTAACTGCGAAATCACAAGAATATCAGCTATAACCTGAAGAGTACCAGCAACTGTAAAAAAAACTTCAACATCAGCTGCAACGTTCCCACTTGCAAATCAAAAGTACTTGCAATATAATTGTGATTTGCACAATACTTGTAATTTGTGCACGTAGTTACAAATTACAAAGAAATACGTATAATCATGGCAGCAGTAATATATGCAAAGTGAGTTGGAACCAACTAATCATGATATGTTCAGATTATACAGTAAATATTTATCTTTCTTGCAATATTCTACTTTTATTTGCCTAGAAAAAGCACCAAATGCATGCGCCAAACTTGACAAGATTTGGTGAATGAAAAGCGACTCGCGTGAGCTTCGTGCGACGGCGGGTAATAACACCGCTCATTTTACAGGCATAACGAGCGACTCGCACTTGCTCGCAATTTCGCGCTGCCACGTGATGAAATTTAGCGACCAAGAGGCTCGCCCACGTGCGTGGCAACTTTATGATCGCGATTATGTTTCCGAGACATTTTATTCTTTTTACTATTTTTCGGTCCCCTGATTGTTGACGCGACGAAAAATCCGCGTTTGCTTGCGCTATGAAGACGTGTTTTTATATTTAGGCACCACTCGGGTTCCATTGATTCAATTGACGCCCAAGGCTTTGGGGAATCTCCAAGTGCCGCACATGGTTTATTTCAGGTGCGTAGGCAGAGGGGTATTTTGAGGGTTCAAACCCTCCCGAAATTCTAATAAAATCAATGAATATTTCATGGAAAAATGAAATTGAATCTACACGCGTTAGAAGTAAAACTTCTCATGCTGCTTTCTTTAAGGTTCAGATGTATTGATTTTTATTCCTCTAGCCTTTTTTATTCCTAACGGATCCCTCAAATTTTCTATGTTGTATTTTTCTTGTTTTTCAACTGTAAATCTGTTAAAAAATCAATTTTGTTCACAATTTTTAGTCGAATCTATCAATGGCATTCTTACACTCTTACATTGTTACAGACTCACAAAATCTCAAAATTACTCCCCTAAAACGAAAACATTACAGTCTTACATCTTACAGTCTTACATATTACAGTCTTACATCTTACACTGTAAAATCGCGAAATTACTCCCTACGTAAATTACATTGTAGAATAAATTACATTTCTGGATAAATTACATTCTTGAAAAGTGATGATGCAGCCTAAGAAGTTGTACTTCAAAAAGTTACATCGATAAATAATAAAATAATAAGTTACAAAAAAATGCATGAAAACGTTAGCAGTATATATTTGATAAAAGAGTAAAAATTATCAAAACGTAGGATTACGTAGAAAATGTAAATCAGAAAAATTGTTGCGACCCAGTAAATAATCAAGAAAAATAAATATCTACGAAAATACTAAGAATTCACAAAACTTTGAATCTTAGATCATCAAATTCTAAAAATCTAAATAGTAAGGTGAATTCGAATTTAGACAGTTGAACTAGGAATCTATATAAATCTATATAAAAGTATTTAAAATCTTTGGATTCATACAAATTCTGAAGGAATAATGAAATCAATGAAATTCTATGAAAAAACTGATTTCTGAAAAATCTTGACAAATGCCTCTACGATCTATAAATTGTGGGATTCTAGAATATCAGATTCTCAATATATTATAAATTTATAAAAATTCTAGGAAACGCAAAAAAATCTTGTAAATATTTCAGAAATACTAAAAAAGATAACGATATAAAACATAACAAATCTACATGAATGTGATTTTATCATTAATTCTTGGAATTACTGAGAACAGATTGAAATTTGCATTTCAGAGTATCAAGTTTTATTAATTTCTGTAGCAATTTTCAAAATTATTAGTTCTCTATAAAAATACTTGAATATCCTCCAAGGATCCGTATATTATACTAAAAAAATGTGGAAAATAAGTTTACTAGTTGATGAATAAATGTTTGGTTTTCCTTTTAATTTTTTTTATTCATCTGACAAACTTTGAAAACAAGTTTCCGAAATGTCGCCGATATTATTGTTTTTCTTGAGTTTCTAATCATTCTATCGTTTCCCTCAATTTTTCATCTTCTATGCACGTTCAAAATTTCTGAATTATCTTAGACGATCGTTTTTTCTCGTAAGGAATTTCATGCGAGAAGCATGTGAAATGACTTGTTTCGTGAAAGCACGTTCTAGGATGCTGATGCGGAAATGGGAGAAGAGATGAGTTCTTCCAGAAACGGGGTTGTAGATGTTTCAGATAGCACGGAGGAATAGGGTTACTTGTGTGGACTAGGGCAGGTGTACAGCGGAGCGAAAATGTTTTCGTACAAGAAGTATCTCGTTTCGAGAGGCTCGGCACTATGAAGTTCTTTATTTCGCTGAATCACGTCTCAGGAACTGCATCCGTGCGAACTTTCGGAAAATTCGCGAATAAAGTTTATTCAAGTTTATTCGTCAGAATGTCAGATATACAAACTTTGCAAATACTGGAATACTTTTTATATTATTGCTCATTCCATCAGATATTCCTATGAAATTCGTTCATTCTCACATCATACAGGAATTTCACGACGATTATCTTTCTTGAAAAATGAACACATTTCAAAACTGGTGACCAAAATAACTTCCTCCCAGCAAGTTTGCATTTTCGCTTCTTCAAAGTAGTATATAAAGACATTTCATGCAGACCCTTTCAGTAATTAAGCAATTCCCAGCAATTTCCTGATCACGTGGAGCGTTGAAACGTCGTACGCGCCGTTAAACGACTTGGCTGTTCATTTGGTCTTTATTTTTACGAGCCCACCCAACGTACACTCCGCAAACCTCGATTGTTTGAACACTTAATGTTCGCTGTCATTACCTTCTAATAAATTACATTTATCGCAACATCTTCTTCGTACTTTGTCGTCCATTGTTCGTTCGGCGAGCTGGCTATCGACGCGAAATTGCTATATGTATGATCTGATGGTTACGTGCTTCTGCATAAGTGTCATGACATAATTTTATACTTTTTCTTCAAACTCATAAGAATTGATATAAAACATCTATAATCAATAAAATTATTAGTGTATAATTATTTTGTGGAGAATTACAATTGATTTCAGGCGAAATTGAACAAGTTGGACTTGAACGTTGCAACACAAATTTGCAGAGGGAAAATTAAAAAATTTTTTTTCATGCATTAATGAGTATTTATTCGAGTATTACAGCATCTCCAAAATCGATTTGCAAGCTCAAGATTTTACTTTTTAAAAACGTTACTTATGATATAAAATCACAATATCCGATTTTGATGAATTTCTAGAATTTGATGGTCTAGGATTCAAAGTTTTTGATTCTTTTTATTTTAAGTGCTTTTATAATGATCAAGAAATTTATATCTGCATACATTTTGAGTGTGTCACGGACTGCTAATATTTTGGCTGTTTTCCGTATTTTAACACTATATAAAAGTTTTCAAAGATATGCTAGATTTTCAATATACTTTAAACATTATTGCAGATTTTTTTATGGGAAATAACAATCGCATGATCTAAAGTTTGAGGTATATGAAATTTTCAGTATTTTAGAGAATTTTATAGAAAACAGTTTTTTTCTAAGATAATTGGTATATTTACATATTTCCAGTACTTTAGGTATTTATTGCATTTGTTCAGTATTATTTACAATTTTGAAAATTTACTGTCATTTTTCCAAATATAAATATTGAGGTGTATTTTGGCGATGTTTGTCATTCCAGGCCTTTGAATTAATCGAGAAACTAAACAAAAAATTTTCTGGTAAGTTTGAATCACATTGGACATGATTAGCACGTGCCACAAAACGACTGAAGTTTGAAATCAGAATTACGTGTTATTGTTTACAAATTTTGCTCAAATATTCATAACCTTTGCTATAATTACGATTAATACTTGAAACTTAACAAAGTCAAAGGACATAATGTTATGTTCAAAATCAAATTTTTCTGGATTTTTCTATTGCTGTTATCCATATTTTGCAAGCAATAAAAGTACATGTTTGCCTAATTTCGTACATTACCTTATTTATTTCCTTTACATATTTGTAATTTCTACAAAACTTACGACAGACATTCGAAATTCGGCACTATTTGAGTACATAATGTAAAGTTGAAAACTTAATTTTTTTGGTTTTTCCATAGCTGTTATCTATATATTTTTTTTTACAAGCACTCGAACAGCACATGTTTGTCTATTTTAAGAGTACTGTTTTTTTTTTTATTATTATTATTATTCTCTTTACAAATTCGTAACATCTAAAAAACCTATAAAAAACTTTTAACATGTAGCAAAGTATAATTTTATCACGTTGAATGAAAAGTCAAAATTTTCGTTGTTTTTTCATTACTATTATTCGTAATTCAGAAGCGCTTTAAAGTGCCTGATTTTCTTAGTTTCATGGATAAACTAAAGGAACATAATAAACTAGTTAAGAGCACTTTATTTTCTATTGTAAATAATTTCATAAAACTTAATAGAATGTGGCGAAAATTTTTTATTTTAAACTAAACATGATGAACTCAAACTGCCAAATTTCAAAAGTCTATGATGGGTTACTCAGAAGTTACAAATATGTAAAAGAAGTAAATTGAGAAATACATTACATAAAATGAAGGCAAACCTTTACTTTCAATTGTTTTTAGTAAAATATAGATAACAGCGATAGAGGAATCCAGGAAAAATAGATTTCGAACGTTACATTATGTAGGTACCCAAAATCTGCCAAGTATCAAGTATTTATCATAAGTTTTGCAAGAGTTGTGAATATTTAGGTAAAATGTATGAAAAATTGCTCGTAATTCCCTTTTTAACTTCAGTCGCTTTGTGGCACGAATTAATCATGTCCAATTCAATTAAAATTTTATAGAAAATTGTTTTTAAGTATCTTGCTTGATTTAAAGGCTCGGAATGAAAAAATTCTAAGATTGCCAAAACAAGAGACTCCCCTTATATTTATAGATTGGTAACATTATATCAAATTTTGGGTTTTTTTTCTATTTTTTTGAAAAAATCTTCGTAGTGTTTATTATTAAAATTCAGAGGTTTTCTTCATTTCATTTATAAATGCGTAGTGTTTTAAAATTTCAATATAGATTTCTAAATTTTATGCTCCACAATCTAAAATATAAAAGATTTTCAGTATTTTAAACTATTTTTCAGGAAGCAGTATCTTTATAGTGTTTTAGCAGGTATTTCAAATATTTCTAAAATTGTAGGTATATTTTGTGTTTCTACAATATAAGTGGATTTCATTGAATTTTCTTGGATTTCTAGATTCCTATGTATGCATGTAAATTTTCAAAATTAGATGCTTTAGGATAAAAAATTCCTCATGTTTTATTATTTTTAGAAATTTTGATAAAAAATATCTAAATAGTATTTCAGTACATTATAGCTTACTATAAACTTTAGTCCTTTTCATAATTTCCAGTATTATTAAGATTTAATATTATTCTTAAACATTATACTAGATTTTCAATTTTTTGATGGATGGCTGTAGTATTAACAAATTTCACACTCCCAACTTAAATCTTAACAAATTCTTAGTCTGACAAATAAGTTTCCAATTTATTTAGATAGTTATTGGCAGCTGTCAAAAATAAATATCGTTGAAATTATTTATCATTTTTTATTCATGAATCGGATATTCCATATCTCCAGAAATTTTTGTGATATCAGCAATTTCCTCGATCTGCTCAGAATCCATAAAATGGAATGTTTAATAAGTAGTCGCCTAGTTCTGAAAAAATTTCAAAAATATTTAAAATTCATAATAAATATCGAAAAATACTGTGGATTCTTTCCAAATGTACATTGAAAAGCAAAAATAAATATATATATTGAATTTTCAAAATTTTATTTTTATTATTATCATATTCTACTTTAAACTATCCGAAATACCACTACTTTATGAATTCATACTATGAAAAGAAATCGATTTTAAAATTGCATTTTCTTTTTTTTTTTCTACAGTATGTGGTTTAATAGTAGTATTTCTCGGATAAGGTTTTTTATTTCTAATATTTATATGGATGAATATGTATTACAAGTTTCCGAAATTCGATGCCTTAATCTTCAAAATTTTATAGACTTTTAGTATTTATACCGATTTTACAGTATATTTATAGTTTTTTTTTTTTTTTGTTTATTTCTCTTCTATCCGAAAATTCTAGTTATTGCTGTATTTTTATATTTTTTTGGATGGGAACTTATGAAACTCGCATGATTTTCTGATGTTTCCATGAATCCCTACAAGAAAAGATAAACAATATATTCTTGAGATGATACAGAATAGATTCTGGAGGATATTTTATCCTCATAAATTTCCTGCATTCTGAGATTCGTTTGATTTTTTCTTTTTTTTTCCCGCACGTGTAAAATTTTTCACGATTATATAGTTCCTTCGCGGTACCTTACCTATGTTGATTTCTAGAAAAAGACAGATACCCCCTTATCTCCCCAGTTTCGACGTCCCTGGACTCAGAATAAAAAAAATATAATCAACATAAAAATTCTCTCGGAGTGACTTCTCAATTTATAAACTAAAGTAAACCATTTTCAAGATCCTTTTTTCATTCAAGCTTTCGACCCATCTTCGAGGTCCTCTTCAGGAATCTAACAACAAGTAATCAAATTCAAAATCAAAACCAGGTTATATAATCGAAAATCACAAAAAGAACAATTCACAAAAATCAATACCCGCATGCCAAAGTTTCCTTTCTCAAAACATCTACATATCCCATTGAAAGTCTCATGATTATGGATGAGTCAATACAAACTCAATTACTCGACTTATTTTCTTAAAATTCTCGCAATGGACAAAAACAAATGTGTAATATCAGCAATCAAAATCACTATTTTCCACTCATTTTCCAAATTTCAATCTTCCACGTAATGGAGTGCAACAATGTGCCAAAATGAGCAAAAAATAATGAAATTACTGTCACTTCGATTTTCGATCCTCCACGTAACAAAGAACACCATCCCCTTTGGTGGGCACTCAGGGACTGATCAAATACCAGAAAGAATTAACATCATAAAAAATATATCAACTAACGGAAAAAGCATTAACCCACAAGAACGACTCTCCAGACCCCGCAAAGTTATTTACGAGAAAAATCTCTCTTGCGCATTTTTCCCATACAAGTCTCAGAAAAGCGTTCCTCAAATTTACTGCCAACTCGTAAAAGCCGAGAAAATTTCCCTCGGCCGTCTTTACGTTGGGCGATTCCGATAAAAATCTCGATCCCTGACACGGCGTCAACTTCGCAATCTCCGCTTTAGCGGCGTAATTTTCAAAGTGAACAATGATACTCGTCGATTCATGTCAAAGCAATCATCTTGGGCCTGGAACATTGTTGTTGCGCGCGGGAGTGGCGCGAATAAGTAATTTCCCGACGCATACAACGAAACGCTCGGAAAATTATTTATGTACCGTTCCGTTCGCGATGTTTTACGCCTCCTGCGTTTGTCGCGACTAAGTTTACGCGACGCCCACGCGGGGGTCTTGTGTCACCGTCTTCATGATTAGTGGATTTTATTTTATTGCCTTTGTCTTTTCATGGAAACGTTGCATCACGATCATCAATATTCTTCAGCGAGTTAAGTGACTGTAGCGAGAGCTCTGGGACATAAAAAAAACGCGATTGCGGTAGTGCATGCGGTGCTTTGCAGGGATTTTTCAGCATTTTGCTGACGAAACGAGATGGAAGATGCGATATCGGGAAATATGAGACTCTTGACTCTTTCAGGTTGGTGGACACTCATTTTTCACTGTGTGGAATAGGAATTCAGGGCTCAGGTTCTGAATCAGAGTGGAAATCTGAGAAGGGGACTTTGATTCGTGATTTATATGATCGTCATTCCAAATGCACGAAAAACAGTCAAACAGAAGCAATCATTTGAAAATGGCTGAATCACTTTCAAACTAGGTAAATTAGTTCCCTCTCACTACTTTCTACAACTATTTCAGTATTATCTATTAGTAATTGAGCGTTTTCCCCCTTTTGGACTCGGTAAATGAAGAGCGAAAAACCTTCCGGAAGAGAACGTATTCCTTTCGGACGAAATCAATCACACCCCTAATCTAGAAGCTCGCCATGTCACTCAGTATGGGGTTAATTTCCGAATAAAATTGTAACAGGTATCGAGCGCCCTGTCGGAGTCCAATCGCGTCGATTTAAGCTCCTTTGATTAAGCCGAATTTACTTTGGACGTTGCCGTCAATGACCGGCAATCTACTGAAGGGGAAAAAATTCCAGTCACTGCCCACCAATAATGTCTAATCTGTTGAATGTTTACGGTTAAATTGCTTTTTCGTGTCTCTTCAATTTGTTATCACGCGCAACGTTATTGCACATTTTTCTCTACATTAATTGCATATGAAGAGAAATTGCAATTTATGGATAGCAAGATATAAAACTTGATATGCACCTCAGCAGATCGAGGACGACCGGTCAAATGTCGATATCTAACATTATACAGTATGGGTTTCCTGCACGTCATGTCAGTTTAGAATGATTACTTTGGAATTAATGGAAAATTTTGGTATCTTTATCAATCATATTTTTAGAAATGGGTGTACCTAATTTAAGAATATTGTCGATTCTCTAGGATTTATAACAGTGGTTTACTGATATAACTACTTGAAAATATCTAAAAAAATATCTATGAAAAAAAAAACTGTTTTCTGAAAAATACCAACAAATGCCAACGATCTATAAAATGTCGAATTCGAGAGCATCAAATTCTAAAAAGCGTATACAGCGATACATAGTTATACTAGAAATCTATACGAATTCTAGAAAAAAGCTACTTAATCGTTGAAATACTTCAAAAATACGAAGAAACAAGAACATAATAAAACATGACAAATCTCAAAAAATGTGGTTTTTTTATAAATCTATGAAATCATCGAGGATAAATCAAAATTCCCGATCTAGAGATTCTGATTTTTTTGAATTTACATAGCAATTTACAAACATGAAAAATCCTTAAAAATATCGAAAAACCCTTCATGGTTTCGTATATACAAGAAAAATCCAAAAAATACAAGAAATCTTTTGATGCATGAAAATTATGTGAATATAATATTCTCAAAAATTCATAAAACTTTAACTGCTCGAAAGTATAATATAATTCTTATATATAATTATAATAATTATTATTATTATTATCATTATTATTATTATTCATGTGTTATTCTATAAATATTTATAGGAAGTTATATAGCAATCGATTACACTTTTACAATTCAATTTGTATGATATTTAGAATCAAGCGATTTTTCAATAGTATAAGTATTTAAAAATATGAAATAAAAGTACTTATCGAGAATCTTTATTGATGATATTGTTTTCCGAAAAACCAACTTATGCTCTTAAAATCTTTTAAAGTTTTAATACCATAGCATCGATTTCAGGAAATCGATTGAGCCATTCATAAAAATGTAAATATTGATCTAAATAAATGTAAATATAAGTCATAGAGAAAAAAGGAGTAAACACTATGAAATTTTATAAATAACACAATATACGAAAATTCTAGGAATCTATGTAATACTTTTTATCTGTATAGTTATGATTTTCTGGAATTCTAAGTATTACAATTATAAAATTTATTGTAACTTTTATTTCTAGAGCATCGAATTCTGAAAAGCTATGTATAAATATATATTAATGTCAGAAAATCTTTCAAATTGTATACATACCAAAAGTATCAGTGAAAAAAAAAATTTTGACCTCAGTAACTTACTTAATATCATAAAAGTCGAATTTCATTATATTATATACATACGTGAAAAATGTGCGACTCTAGACTTGAAAATGTGTATACACAAATAAAAATTTATGATGAAAATTCGTGTTCAAAGTTACTGAGGCTCAGCTTCGGGATTTTACGAGAAACTCGCTTAATTCTTCGGGAGTAGGTAAAATTTTCTAGGCTAGACCTATTTTGATTGAAATTTTTATGAAAATCACTGGAAACTAGATATTTTACCATAACCTAGTAGAATTTGCGAAGATGGTCAAATCCCTACGCCGAGCCGGATTTTACTAGCGGCCAGTAAATTTCAGGGGAGAACTAAAAATATCTACATAGGTTAAGCCTAGTGAAATTGCTATAGCTTCTCGTCATTTCGCGAAACGACACGATGAAATTCCACACGATGCAATGATTCTTATTAAGAGCTAATCACTGCTCCAATCATGAAATCATGAACCACAATAAAAAACCACTGAGTTCTTTGAACACATTATATTTTTAATTGTTTTCACTCTCACTTTCGACAATATTTATTTCGGTCCTCTTCAGGAGATTTGTTCTATACTAATTATCCAAAAAGACAACGAAAATCAACATTTGTACGAAAAATACAACTAAAAACAAATCTTCCTTCTTGATACAATGTGCTGACGTTAACTTACCAATCACAGTGATAAAAAACCCTATTAATAACCTTTCGTGTCCCTCAGTTCTATGTAGGTAAATCAAAAGTCTTGAAATTTTTCATCTGACTTTCTTCGTTTGTCATGTAACCCAATATTATTTTTTCCTTCATTTTCCTGTATTTCAAAAAACCAGACTAAGATATTGTTCGACACGTTCGGAACGGTGGACGCAATCAGAATGATTCACTTTCATGCGGTTCCAAATTTAATGGGAACACGATGAACATTACTAGGCTCAGCATAGTAGTAAAATTACGAACAACTAGAGATTGCCGACAGCGTTTTTTCCTATGTACCTTTCAAATTACAAAATGAGAGAAATTTAAAAATCGTTCTCTTGTAACCATATTGTCAAAAAATAATAATTTTGAAATCCTGAAGGGAATATATTTTTCAGAAAAACTTGACCCAACAATTTTTGTCTGCCTACGCCCCTGGAAACTATCATTCACCAATGAATTCACAAGTCATTCCCTAATTCTCTGTCTCGACAACCCTACTCAGACCCTCTTTAAAGAATCGCACAAAGACCCCAAACCAATGGTTCAAGGGGGTGAGAAACCCAACCAGATGTCGCTAGTTCTCAGCAACTCAATCCTAGGGATCGAAACTCCCTTTCTGTCGGTAAGGCAGATACCTACATCGCGAAAGTCGCAGTTTCCTGCCTGATCCTAAGACAACCCTTCGCCCCAAAATTCCTTCCATCACACAGAAACTACATATTTCATTCCAATTTTCACAGAAACCCCTTCAAAATTTTTCCTAAAAAAAAGAAATAATAAATTTACCCTCTGTTCACTCAAATCTGACACCTTCATAACCAAAATACGAACAAATTCGAAGAATCGATCACGCAGACTGTACGCGTAAGCCAAACCGAATCGTTAATCATAGACGTACGAAAAAAAAATGTCAACCTAGATGGCAGCACTGTACGAGCGTCGCGTCGCGACTTTCGGATACAGATATCAGCGCCACGTGTCGCAAATTGGCAGTACGAAAATCCCGCGAAAAAAGGGGAAACGGGCTCGAGGGAGGGGGCGGGACGCGAGACAGAGCGTAGGCGCACGCCCGCTTTTTTCCCTTTTTTACTGGCGTCCCTTCGCCTCCCTTTTTTTATGCGCTGCACGCGCTACTAGGCGGAGTTTGGAAAAAAGATCTCGTTCGGGCGCAGGGTGGAGCGTATCGCGCATTGTGCGACTTTCGCGATCTCGCAAACGTCGCGAAGTCGGCGTGGTGGGAGCGGTCAGTAGGGGTGGTACGGCAGGAGTGGGGATAAGAAATCTTATCGGCGCGTGGAAGGGAGGAAAAATTCTCGACTCCCGAGGTAGGGAAAGTGGTGAAGGGGAAATGCTCGGTGCAACGATCAAACTACCTGACTAACTGGAGTCAGTTCCACGCGTGCCAATTCATCTTAAACACGGGTCGCTCTCGTGCCTTGAATCCCCAAAGTTGGAGATTTGAGGATCGGTGTTGTCGTTTTTTCTGAGACAGTGCTACAGTTCGTGTTTGTGTTGGCAAAAGTTGGACCGTTTATCTTCGAGCTCATTGTGAGTTTCTAGAATTTTTGTTTTGATGATGGAGAAAATGTATGGGTTGATTGTAAATTTGGGGTTGGGGTGAGCGAAATATGATCTGAAAACACCTTGGGTTCGTTGGACTGATGGGCGTCAGTGTAGGAGCAGGTGCGAAGGGAGGGAAGGCTTGGAGGATTCGAGGCTACTTTTATGGTGGTTGTAAAATGTATTTTGAATTAACGATCTTGGGATACGACTTTTTATAAACTTGTGGGTGAAAGAAAAGGAGTTTCTAAGAAAGTATGGATATACTTGAAGAACTTGTGTATTTGTACCGGAAGCATATCAGGCCCAAGTGCACAGAATCGAGGTTCTTAAATCTTAATGAAGATGGAAGTGAAAAGACTAAAAATAACGTATTTATATTACCAAACCCATGAACTATAGAAAAATTCCAAATTATCCAACCGATCCCAGGAGCCCAATAGTTAAAAATCTATTCAGTCATCTTCCTTTTAACTATTTGTTCAAGCTTTCGGTCCTCAATTGGGGCCCTTATCAGGAAATATTCTTCCTACATTCGGTTTGTCATAATGGAGAAACTTTTCAAGCGAGTTTGCCGAAAAAAGTCATACGCTTTGCAACAGTGAGACACATGTCCAGTCAAAAAAAAAAAAAATGAATTTTATATTTTGAAATAACTAATGACGATCTCATGAGCCAAGTAGATCGTTATTGATGATTTAAAACTTTCAAGAATAAGTAGCAATCGATTTTTTCACACAGAAAATATTTTGTTAATAATTGGTCTATTAGTTTACGTCAGAAGTTACTATAATGAGGAAATCGTAAAAAATGTTTAAACCTTGATACACTCTTAGTACAATCTGCAATAATTTTACCGTCTTGCGTAGAAATTATTCATCCATCTCATGATTGCAATTATTCTATTCTTCAGTATTGGAAAACTACAGATTCGCATTGCACTTAATCATCAAAGAACGTAAATATACGACATTTGATTTACAAAAGTTCAGAAAATCTTAAGTACGAAAAAAATACGACAATTTCTTCACCATAAGCTTCACCAGCAACTTACATTTTAATCAAGTGTCAAATTCAGAATCAAAATGTCTATTCGACTTTACTATGGGAGAAAATGGTCTTTATAATAATTTTTAACTATGTATTACTTTTTTCCTTACGTTAGCTCAAAATGTATTAAGAGACAGTTGACCAAAGTGAACTTAGTTGGAATAGCGACTTGGAAGACAAAAACCTATTCGTCATATCGTCTTGCAATCCACATTGTATTACCTTCATAATGAATTTTTGTTTTTACAGTTAACTTGAATTTACCAAAATTTTGCTGATCACTTAACTTTGGCTGTAAATTTGTTTAAAACATCTAAAACAATATATATTTCGGTTTGGGTAATGAAGAAGATAATCTACGCATTCCTCTGAAAATATGAGCTCGAAACGTTCAACATTGTGACCATTCTACGGAAAAAGTGAAATTTTTTTCTGTAATGTTTTGCTATCCAATGTCATTCAAATTCACTTTTGAAATGACGATATCAAACATAAAAACATTCGGAAATTTCCAAGTTAAAGTATATAGCATAAATCGAAATAAAAAGTGTCCATTGATAATTTTTTGCCTTTGGTGCCAAGGTTTGAAATCGGTAATAAACATCGCAAATCATGTAACTTCACCATTGACTAGGTCGCTTACTGTGATCAATTTTACAAACTACAATTCTTTGACACTTTACGATGACACCCAAAAATATACCAATCTCTAATACACTTATAAGGGTCATTGGTCAGCTCTTACGCTAAAGCTTCATGAAGCTTTGAACTTTAAAATACAATGCCTAAGTCCAAATTTCATTCCTACTAATAAAAACTGTACTCTGAGAAACGTTTGTATCTTTCCAATTCTTCAAATTTTCCATAAAAATGCCTATTATTCACTTTCTGTAATGATATAGTTCGTTGAAAATTCGTAGTTCAACAATCAAAAATTTGATGAAAAAATTGCAATCATGAGATGGACAGATGACTTCGTATAGATAACTTTCAATTTTTCTAACATTTTACCGCCACATTCTCTTCTAAGTAGAGAAAAATGTCACTTCGAACCATTTTCTTCCAGTTTACATTTTTCATTTTTTACTTTTGATACCAACACCAAAGTTCTAACTAAAATCAAAAAGTTTTCCAACAGTTCACTAGTTTTCCAATGTATCTCAACCATCTTTTTTTCAGTCAAACTGTATCCTGTCTTCAGAACTGTTCCCTTACTTGACTCATTTTTGTGTCTTGCTTATCAAGTTCGATGTAAAGGAAAATAAAACCCTTAAAGATATTCAAAACGAACCCCAAATGATAATTTTATATTTCCACATCCCACCATAAGAATTTCACTTCTCTAGAAAAATTAAAAACAAATTACAAGTAAAAGTCAAAACCCCGAATCTAGCGCGAAACGCACAAACGCGGGAATCTCGCGGAGCTGTGGCGTGACGTGTGCCCGCCACAAAGCGAGATCGTTCTGCCCCCCACCAGGTATCCAAACTACTACCCCTCAGTCGCTCTCTACCCCGATTCGCAGTTCCTCGTCGCGAAGTAGGAGCAAAACATTCCCCTCTGTCCCTCAATTCCCTCGACGTCCCAGTGTTGCCAAGCGCGCCACGTTCGAAATACTCGCGCCATGTGCTTGACGTACTATCCGAAAAATTACCAGAAAAAATGCTTTTTCCCAAGAGAAACAAACCTAAATTACCAGAATGCAGGTCCGAAAAATTAATTTACTTTGACAGGTCCTACAAGTCACAAAGTTCATCATCGTACACGTGGCACGTGTCAATATTGATCCAAAAGGACCAAAGAGATAATTTAATAATAGTTTAATTTTTGTTGTATGATTTTTAATAGCTTGAATTCAATATAATTTTTTGTATAGAGGTGGTGGGGGAAGAGGGCTGTACCGCGATGTATCGCGATTTCGTAGGGGGCGTGGGTCATCTGGCAACGTTGGAACGTTGCGCGCGCCAGGTTGGTGGCGCCGCCTGGTGGTTGTGGTTGGAGGGTGCAAAGTGGGCGAGGAGGAGGCCTACGTGGAGGGGTCGACGGTCTCCCGTCGACGAGGGCGCTCGCGAGCCGGCAGAGCGTCGAAGAGGTCCGGATTGAGCGGGTGGCACTATCCTCGACGTTTGTGCGGGGACGTAATAGGAAGCCGGCTAGGGACATTGTCGCGCCACTCGCGTTCGAGCGTCGAGTCCGCCAACATATCCGGTCGCGCACATCTTTCTCGCAAGTGCACTAGCGATTGTCCAATATAACCCCCCGAGCAACGGTCATTTCGCAGTGCGATAAGTGATGTAACCACGAAATGTGCGGTATCAGTGAGGCCTGGGTTCGGGCACATGTGAAGGGACCGAGGGCGTCATTGAGTTTGATAAGGTAAGCCGGTGGTCGGCTAATCATCGAGGAATGGGATTTTTTTCATTTTGGGTGGGTTTTGGTGGTGCCGAATTGTCGTAGTCACAGATTAGGGAAATTTAACTTTTTCGAGTACCTTCATAAGGATGGAAGTGGTTTGGTTCATTGTCATTATCAAATCTACAGTCTTTAAGGAATGGTTTTTGCAAGAATTATGCAAATGGAACGCAAATGTGCTTGATACAAAATATTGGAACATATCTTAGAACGTTTGCCTCATGTTCAGGCAGACTCAACTTGCACTTGATTGGTGTGAGCTGTTAATTTTCTGTTAAAGTAATACTTGCATCCGGTTTTCATAAGCAGTTTGGACTTTTATCAATGCTGTATTTTATAAAGCGTTTCTGAACATTATGGAAACGTTCATTACTTCTGCCGTCCTCTGCATAAATGCCCTAACTCCATTCGGTGGTAAGGTTCTTTTTCCCCAATATTTCGGAACAAAATAACCTCTATCGCCGAATGTGGTTAACTACACTTATGCAGAGGACCGCCGATTTGGGATGTGTGCACTCAAAGGAAGGTTAACTGAAATTTCATCAATCTATATTTGAATACGAACCACAAAAGTTTTCTACAAAATCTAATGAATTAATGTTAGTGAGGACTCACTAGCTCTCATCCTTCCATTTTGCAAAAAAGTGGTGTATCAGTTATCTCAGGCAAACAAGTATCAATGAAAACAGCAGGAATATGTCTTACATTTGAAGACCTCATTATGAGTTTTTTTTTCAGTTTTAGACTATCCAGGTTATCTTTTTTAAGCTTGATTGTTCCCAAATGTGAAAACTATCAATCTTCATAAATTTGTCACAGGTCTGCCTATGATACTAAAAATTGACCATTATTTTTTGAAATTTATCAAATTAGTAAATTTGATCAATATCGGCTGTTTGTGAGGATAATCGAAGTCAATATTTTTTCAGATTCCTGATAAGGATCCTGAAATGGGATCAAAGGCTTGTTTACAATAAAATTTTTCAGTAAATAAAAGGTTTCATTATTTAAACAATTGAAATTGGCTCTGAGTGAACAGTGACGACGCCATAAATTTTAGGAATTCGTTTTATGAGGCGTAGAGATGGTCTCGATTGTGCATACATTCATTGAAGACCGTATTTATTGTGCACAGGACGGTTGTGCAAAACGCCATGAACATGTGCACAGGCTGAGATACAAAATATTTCACAGTGTATATATGATAATTCAGAAGTTTTGATTTCCGAATTTGTTGAATCTAGGATCGTAGTGATGAAATTTGAGAAAATTTGCACAATTTATAGCCTCTTCGGGACGGAAAATTTCATTGCGGAAGAAAAAAAACCATAGTTAAATAGATTCATCGCCTGAAGAAAACTCAATTCTGGAGTAAATTTGACTTCACATTATTCGCTCTGAATTATCATCAGAAAAAGATCACACTGAAATGGACAGATCATTAACCAAACTTTTTTCATATATGATCCTCATGAAGAGCATGCTGCACACAGTAGATTTTACAATTCCGCTAGTTTCGTGAAATGCTGACTAAGATCTAAAATAACTTTAAATGACTCCCTTGGTTGATCATTTTCGCATCCACACCAAATGCCTGCAGAACTCTTGAACAGTCCATTTGTTGCGACGAGGACTTGAAGAAGTCATTACATCCCCAAAAACGCGTGAATACCATAATGCTCGAATCGCATGAGAACGCTCACAATCAGCCGTCGGCTCGAGCCAAAAGAAACGCCCATTCATCCCCAAAAATGAGGATTTTATCCCATAAACACGGCTTCGGCACAGCCATTGTGCGTTTCAGTCAAAATTTCGGTACTTGATCCGAAAGTAAAAGGCGCCACGCGAACAGGTATATTACCGTGCAAACCACCACAAAAGCCCAGAAGATCACGCCTCTTCCGACTTTATTTCTTTTGTGCGAAACACGAAACGACATTGTCAGCGACGTTGAATAGTCATTTGACTCGTACGTCACGAGCAAGGAGACATCCACTCTGGAAATCAATGATTCTTTATGCTTAAAATCGATTCAAACTTGGATCGTACTCGAGCGAATACGAGTGATTGAAGCTTGTCCTGATTCGGAATCAGGCTTCAAATATATTAAACCATGCTGAATCAATCAAAATCAATGAGAAATAAGCCACTCAGTTGAAACCGATTTTCGAGTGGAGTGCCCTTCGGTCAAGAGTCACTTTTCCAGCCTCGTTAGGAGAAAACTGCAGTCTTCTTTTTGTGTTTCCTGATGAAAAAGTACGAGCCGATCCGGGCCGTGTCAAATTATCCTGGGGCACAATGCACCCCTTGATTGATATCTTCAGTTCTTGCGAGTCGTCTTTCCTGGCATTCGCCGACCTCGTTTTCTCTCTCCTTCCTTATTCCTCTTTCATCGTTGTGGCCCCTTGTTTTTTTGCTCCCTGTTTGGAGCGCAACCGGTCCTCCAGAGCCGAATGTTTTCACCCGCGACGTGTACGCGCAGGACAACCCTTTACTCCGCTGCACGATTCTCATCCCTCGGCTCTGCCGAGCAGCTTTTTACGCGAGAGCTCATTGCACCTCGAGGGACGATCATTAATATTTAATTCCCGAGCCCTCGTCACTGTGGCAATGCCCGTCGTACCGGTTTTTTGCAGCTCGCTTCGACAATGTTGAATTATCGCTGATTGAGATCGTCACGGGCCCGAATCGTACAATTACGCTTAAACTTGTACTGTAGGTACTTATTTTCACATCATTACCGAAAATTTTGGGTTTGGATAGCTGGAACGATCGATCTAGGTTTTATAGCAATCATGGGTGTTCAGTTGCTGAGCAAAGACCCAACGGTTGATGGTAGATAGTCACTGACGACTTATTTTGATTATTTTATTTATTATTTTCAAGGCAGTGCGAGCACCAAATTATTTAACTAAGCCTGAAGATATTGGGGGCCCAGAATATAAGGTTCTATAGAATAACTTTTTACATTTTGAGAAAAGTAATGATCCGGGCTAGTAGTTTTAGGTATACATTAAACTTGTATCAAAGTTTCTAGGAAATTAAAAAAAATTGTCGTTCAGACCGATGCAGTTTTTACTGAAAAGTATTAAAATGATTTAACTGAAGATTTTTCTATTGAAATGACTTACCTAAGAAAAAGTGTATTCAGTCAATCTTCACTTATATGTTACGTATTATTTGTCCGTTCACAAATTGTGGAATGATATCAGGTAGAAAAATTTGAAGATGCTTTTTCTAAACATTTGTGTCATATTGAAAAAAACATTATGCACTTTACTAGTTTTAGTTGCATGTGTCAAACGTTTATTCAGTATTCTATCAAGAATCAAAGATTATAGTCGTTTTTAAAAAAAATACCTTTATACGTACTATTTTTTGCATAATTAATTTTGCCATTCGGAACTCTAAATATTCGACTCTTTAAATACTTAACCATTTGAAACACTTTCTTAAATGTAAACGTATAAAAGCCGTAACTAAATATTTTGCTTAAATAAACACTTGATTTAATAATTTCAGATTACAGTGTTTTACTGTTACTGAAAATTTATTATTCGATAAAAAAATTTATTGAATTCATAATGATGGTAAATTAAACCTTATTTCTATTTCCTATCAGAAAATCTACTATTAATATATGCATACTACTGAGAGTACAATTTTTTAATTTTTAAAGTAATTTGAATTTTAAAACATGAAAATCCTACAACTGACTATTATTATTTCTAGTTACTGTATGAAAATGGGTATAAAACAATTTGTTTAGAATGAAAGTATGAAATTTTAAAATAGTTTATAGTCTAGAAAATGAAATCTCTTTCTAGTTATTGAATTGAAAATTCGTATCCTTTACCGTCAAGTTAAGAACATTTCTCTGAAACTGAAAAATATCATTTCACTGAAGAAAAAAATTAAGAAATAGTAAAAGAAATGTAAAAGTACAACTTTAATATTATTATTTTTTAGTTTTTTATTATGCACTTCATAATTTTAAATGAAAATTTATTTGGAGAGTTCCTCTCCTTGAAAATGTGATGAATGAATCACGAAATTTCAGTATATTGTCAATAATGAGAGAGAATTTTTTATTTCTTGAAGTAAAATTCATTTTTGAAATCACTCTGAAAAATTACAGAAATTAGATTTTATCTACTATACAATCGTTCTTGTCTAATCTACATTAGAGTTTCCAGTGTTACTATTCTATGCTAAGGGCCAAAATCAGCAACGAAATTTTAATTTATTGCATTCATTGAGGCTTTCGGATTAAAAAAGGCTCATTTTTAATTTTAACTTTTATTCAACTATTGTCAGTCTTATAAATAATCGAAATACAATAAAAAAAAAATAGTAAATTTATTTTAAAAATATTTTCTCTATTACACAACTACAATGTTTCATGACAGAAAAATTTTTTTTCGAATGCAGTATAGGAAAAATCTCCTAAATAAGGGCGTCTAAAAAAGTGAGTGACGGTTTGTAAATTGCAATCCACTGTGTTGTAACTTACAGTTACCTTAACCCAATAAAATTTACAATCGTCATAAACTAAAATTGCACAAGCATTCAATCTTGAACAGATAATCCATCGATCGGAAAAAAAATTAACGAGAACGATGACAAAATTACTACCCCCAATCCAACATTTTCATTTCAAAAACAAATTTCGCAAATCACCAACCTCGCGCACTCGCGGTGGCCTAGCGCTAATCCCCCTATCGCCGCATTCGAGAGTACCCGAGTTCGAATCCCAGCAGTCCCAACGGTGATCTACCACTCTCATGAAAAATCCGTATACCACCATCCGAAATTCCGCATCAAATCAAACTTTGGCGATGGAATTTCGCGTCCTAGGAAAAGGCTCCTCGTTTATTCAAGTAGCTCGACAAAAAGCCCGCTCGTGAGAAACACGCAGCGGGTCTCGAAAACTCGATGCAAATAAATGGAAAGTGTCTCACGGGCGTTCTCACGGGGTAGAAAGGGATAAGGAATATTAATGGGCCCGAGGTGGTGTTCCGCGCGGAAGATGAGCATTTCGACGTTCACGGTTAAAGGGTTAAGGCGGCGGAGAGAGACCCATCTGTGTGTCATGGAACGTGCATACTCATCCGCGTGTACACTCGGGAGCCATTAGTATACCCAAGCTATTATAATATAATGCACGGCAGTATCGGCCGGCGCAATATATTATTTCCAAAGGGTTTGATGCCTCGATACGTCCATGGAAATTCAATGCCCGAGATAGGATTCCACAGAAAACACCCAAGGACAATGAAGGAGGTGCAGTGACTCAGTGACGCAACATTTATCGAAGGGGGAGGGGGGCATGAGCATTTATTTCAACAATATGTGGCTTTGTCCTTGTGTCTGAAGAAGGAATATTCACACGCATGGATTTTAATTTATAAGGGTATGTGGAACCCAGAGGCTGAATCGTGAATGAAGGAAAGGTTGTACTGAGAATTACGTAAAACTTTTCAATGTGTGCACGACAAAAAATCGTTTGCTGTAGCAGTAAGAAAATGTGCTTGGCAAAATAATTTCTTCAGAAGTGTAATATGGTGTCTCGGAGCCAAATGTACAAGGAGTTTGACTGGTGAATCTGTTATTTCTTTTCTCTACGTGGAGGAACTTTCTGAAAGATTGAGTAAAGTTTGTACGAATCGTAATTTAAAATTTGTGCATTCGATTGGGAATCAAATGAATAGAAGTATTATTGAAAGGGACAAGGATGTTTTACCTAAAATGCATAATATGGATTTAGTTCATAAAGTGAGCAAAATAGAAAATGAGATGGAATGAACATCAGAGGAATATTTCTCAATCTTCAGTTCCTCAAAATGTTTTATTTCAACATCGTTTAGTGATGGATCATGAGTTTGAGTGGGATAAAGCAAAAATATTACATCGAGAGTGTAATTCGAAAAAAAGGGAAACGGCTGAAACGATATAATATATTCCAAATGAATGGGTCTAATATGATCAGAAAGACAGATACAGAGAATCTAAGTGGGCGATATGATTCGTTATTGAAGAAGTTGGGTTGTTTATTACGTGTTTTAGTTTTAGAAGACGTATTGTTTATGCGAACATAATTCGATACGTGTTCATTCTTCTTGTAAGTAGTCTTGTTTTTTCGGTTTTTGTGATTTCCGTTACAATTTTCTTGTTATTATCAATTCGTGTTCAAACAGATCTTGAAAAATGGCCAATTCAAGGCCGAAAGCTAGTTTGAAAGAAATGCTGTAAATAAATAGTCCAAGTTTGGAGGAATATTGATCGAAGTTATCATTTTACAAAGATTCTATAAAAATATACAAACATGGTCTTTGGAGAAGGGAAGGGTCACTTGCTACGTCACAGGTATAGAAGTAAAGGGGCCCAAAAAGAATCTTTGATTCGTGATGCTGGAATTTTAATTTCCCCGAACCGACGAGAGGAGGTATAAAAAGTTTCGCATGGGGCGAGTACAAAAAAAAGGGGACAAGACGCGAGGGTCATCAATTCCCGAAAATCGGGCCCCGGAACATCTTGGCGAGGTCGACGGCCCGAGCGGAGAGAAATTAAATGGAATAATTTGTGGGGCCGTCTCCTTCCATCTATCCTTCTTCTCTTGATGCGATTATAATGGCTGCTCGGATTACCGGCCAAGCTTTCGATAATCTAATCCCTTGGACGAGAATTCGCAAAAAAAAAAAGATTCTCGCGGAGAGGGGGACAGGGAAGGGGGAGGGGGCGGCCAGTGGGAACCTTAGGAGCCACGAATCTGGGCGAAATAAGGGAGTCCGGGAATCCGGACGGGACTGTAATCAGTGTAATCACGATCTTCGACCGCTAAAACGGCGATAATTGAGGTATAACTTGCACGTAAGACCGTGAAATCTCGGTATTTCGAGCAGGGTGAAAATCATTCTTGAATTTTTACCGTCTTGGTTTCAATTTTTTTTTAAAGCGAGTTACAAGTGACGTTATGCTATGCAATAATAAATTTCATGATTCAATAAAGTAAGATGTTGCATCACTCAGCAAGTGACGAAAGTGGTAATAAGTAACGAATTTTTTCATCTGTATTTAGTTTCTATTCCATGTCAAATTAATAATAATAATAATAATAATAATAATAATAATAATAATAATAATAATAATAATAATAATGGCATTTATAAAATTACAATGTTTGTGTACACTAAATGCATCAAACCCCGTTAAGAAAACAATATTTCTGAGTACGGCCGTCATAGTATCTTACATTAACTTGTTCAATAGTATCTAATAATGTTTGTAATGTTTAATTAAATAATTTTTTTATTGCTTGAATCAGTCAAGGTTGGTTCTTTATTACTAAATTCATTGCCCGAAAATAACTTGATGGCAAAATTTTCCAATTTTAAGATATTCAAACCAGACTGCACTGAAAAAAAAGTAATTATCACAATACTGTATAGTTCTGTGGAATCGATCTGAAATAATGTAATTTTGCTGGATATGTATAGCACTTTTTGTTATGATATATTGCAAATATTGTCAAATGATATTGTAGTTATAGATATATTTTGTCATTAAAACTCGTATACATATTTCGTTTTCTACTATACTTTTCGTATTTTGTGCAATATTATGTTGTAACTCCTACTCATCCTGATTTCAGAAAGTGTCTTACATTTTTGCTAGTGTTTAGTTTTGGAAAAATTTTTTTTTGCTTTATTTTTGTATCCTTTCTCGTATATTATATTGTACTTGATACAATATTAGAAAAAGTCAAAAATATGTTGTAGTTTTTACAATATCATATGAATTTTAGTAATGCAAATTTTTACATGTACAATATTTTTTTTAGTATATGAAGTATTATGTCATATGAACTGACGAGTAATTTGAAATTGTAAAATATTTTACTTGATGTTTCATTATACACAGATATTATGTCGTGTGTACTAGTAGTGTAGAAATGATGCAAAAAAAGGAATGTTTAGTTCCAGCGACCAAACCATTTAGTAAAATATGGACTAACCAAAGTTTTTATTACGTCAACCAAAGTTTTTTTATGAAAATTTCACGTTGGTTGTTATAATTATAACTTTGGTTGTCATACCTAAAACTTTTTTTGGTCCATATTTTACTAAATAAATGATGTCTGAAACCAAATATTTTCTTTCGTGTAATTTATATAATATGTACAATTTGCATTCTGAAGATTTCAAGTTTTCTGAAATTATCTAGTAAAAACAGACATTCATATTATAAACCATACAGTATAATGATTTTACTATACAATATTGTAGTAAGTGATATAAAAATGATGAAATTTGCAAAAACATTGTAAACCTACAATAATAATATAAAACTTACAATATGATTGTACTTTTCAACATATACATGGCGGAAAGTAGCAGATTTTTGTCTAAGTGTGTGTTTTTTTTCACATATTAAATTGTTTGTACTGAATTTACTTAGGTTATAATATTATAATGCCTATTAAGAAAAAAAAGTATATTCAATGCGATCATTCATATAACTTATGATTTAGATTATACACAATTTCTGTTGTAATAATAATTCAGTTTTTTTTAATAGCTTCAACTTTTTTTAACATTTACCAACAAAATACGAAGACGATTTATTTATCACAATTATGAAGGCTTATATTTCTTGAAAAGGGCCTAAAAGATGGCCGAAAGCTTGAAGGTTGTATAAAGTGAATAAAAGAAATGTGTAAACTGGATCGGAGAGACTATTGCTTTTGAATCGTGAACTGAGGAAACCGATCGAAATTTTTAAATTTATGGATTTACCAACAATGCTTACTATTTTTCTTGATAGTTTCCATCAAAACATCAACAGTTTTGTCTGTTTCGCTGGTATCAGAATAATTTTGTAAGTTGCCATAATTTGCGACGTTTATAACAATATTTTTACAACTTTGCGAAATTTTGTCAGTTTTTGTAGTCTCAGCAGTTATATAAAATGATCCTGGATTTCATTTGTTTACATCAAGGAAAATTTCGTACACATTGAAACATTTAAAAATATGTGCTTGCAGTTTTGAAGGGTTTTTTTTTTAATGTTTTAGAAAGATAAAACGTATCGTTTAAATTTTATTATTCATTTTGTATTATTTAGTTGTAAAAGAAGAAACTTCAAGACATAGATTATTTTCTCATTGGAACCTTTTTTGTCTAAGAACAATTTATCTATTTCGCTGTAAAAAATCAACTGGTAAAAAATGTTATTGTCAGAAGAGTGAAGATTATCCAAAGTTTTAAAACCTCGAACTTTGCAGGAATTGTACAAAAACGCTTCAAAACTGATAAAATCTTAGACACCTGGAAAATCTGTCAAACAATGTGTAAATAGTTCAATTTGTTGTACACAAGTTTTTTTAACTGTTGAAAATCATAAGTAGCATTTTGGAAATTTATAGACTAGTGCAACTGTTTAAAAATATGGAATATGTTGGAAATTCCTAAAGAGCCCATAGTTTCAGTCATGAACTTATCATCATGCAAAATCTTATAAAAAATGGAATCATCTGATCTAATTTACCCTAAAGTTAATTTTAAGGTGAATATGACCAATAGGAAAATGTAAGTAGAATAAACATGTAAATGTAAAACATTACAGTTGTGTTTTTCGATGTCAAAGTTGTAAAATAAAAAAAAGTATCCAAAAAAAAAGTAACAAAATGGTTAAATGCTGTAGAATGAATGAAAAAAATTGTCAAACTATCTTTCATAAACATTTTAGTAACTTTTCAAATTTCCTTAACTCTCAAAACCCCTTGAACCCACCAAAAACCAAGAAAAAAATGCACGATCTTCCCATACCAACCCCAGTTTCCACCAGCTTTTTGCGTTTCCGCAAATCGTCATCATCGAATGAAAAAAAAGTAGCTCATTATAATTTCAGAACGAGTCTGGTTGGCAAGTTTAATGAGAAATTCACCGGGCCTTATGCTTTCTCCGCGCCTCGACAAAAACAGGCCCACCGGCTTTTTTTAAGAGCCCGTGCTCTTCGATACGCCCACGGCGCGGAGTGCTATAAAAGTCTAATAAAAATGTTAAGCCATAATATCATCGTGGGAGGCGGCTCTCGCGATGTCCCGTTTATACTTAACGCGAATGCGAATAATTAAACGAATTGTCGTTTTTACGAGCTAGAATGGTTATTAAATTTTTCTTCTCTTTTGTTGCAGATGGCCGTGGACTAATTGCTCGTTCTCGGGGTCGGCCATATTATGGCATTTCGCCGGTATTGATGAGGAAAAACAGGTACAAGCCGGGTATTAATTCGATATTCACCATTTTATTACGGATTGTAGAGAATAATAGACATTAAAAAAAGAAGGATAAAATAAAAAGGGAATTAAAATTTTTATATTTTGGCTTGGACCTGATTCTAAACAGGGTTCATTATCATGATACACATTGTATGGTTAAGTGGAATTTTCGTATAGTTATGCGCAATTAGTATTAATGTATTTTGTATAAAAAGGGGTAAGCCCGTGTTTAAATAAAATAAAAAAAATACGAATAAGTCAAATTAAAAATTAAAATAAAATTAATGAGTATAAGAAGATTCAAGATCATTTTTCAAATAAATCACCCTGTCTTATAAATAATAAGCAATCCAGGAAATTCAAAAAATTGTGTTTAAATTTACTAAATACGTGTTTTTTTTTGTCTATGCACGACTCTACACAATGAAAAAAAATTCTCAGAACAGAACACGAGGAACAAACGTATGTAACTTGAGATAGGATAATTAGCTGGAACGTGAGATAAAGGGAAATTGTTTCACGCGCGGTTTGCAATCGAGAAGTGTCAGCGATCTTCTTTTCTTTATTCGTTACGTGCGTCCGTTTCTCCTTTGTAATCGCGACGGGTTTACCAATGACTCAATCGCGGGACAAAGAGCCAGAGACATTTTCAAATGCGGCTGCAGGACGAGAGCGCGTAAAGATAAGAATTTACGCCTTATCGCGGGGCCAACGACTTCACCTGACAAGATTGACCTTGGGACCCCTTTTTTCGTATCTTAGTCAGCTGTTCTCGCAGAACGAGTGGCTCATAGATGAACAATAAACATTGTTCGCGATGATTGGATCTTGATTTTTATTGTGTTTGTTTTACGTGTTTTGTGGAGAAAGGGGGAGTGATGAGACCGAAAATGAGGAGGAAAGTTTAAATTTATATGATAGAAAGACTGTATGTCAATTGTTTGTTAATATTGAAGGAAGTTGTTGACAGAAAAACAAATTTTCCTGGAAATTACGAATGAAAGTTGAACAGACCACTCTGAGTTTTTGATAATTATATTGAATTTGAATTAATCTTTGATTATGTCAAAATTGAAGGTTTTGTTATTATTTTTATGACTTGCACCGTAAACGTGAAATATAATACACTGTTGCATTAGAAAATAAAGTATATTCAGTTACGATAGTTAAGTATTTTTTTAATTTTTTCGAGAATCTTAATAAAATGTAAGTTTTTTTCCTGAAATGCACAAAAAACTGTCTGAAGAAGTTCTACAATTTTCATGAACCTTTTAGAATGTTTCTTATTACATATGCTGTTTTTCAAATTTCATCACAGCTTACTCAAAATTTACAAATTTTCCTAATATTTAGGTTAAGCGATGAAAAAATTTTGAATTATGACTGAAAGAAAATTTCTTTGATTTTTATAAATTTTTACACATATTTTTGATTTCCTATCATCTCTCTGAATTCGTGAATCTTTAGTTAAAATTAATAAATTTGAGTTCATTAATAACTGAAAAATAATCATTTAAGTAATATCGTTTTCCCTAAAACTAATTTCAAACAAATACATACGTTTCAATGACTGTATCATTTTCAAGAATATGACATCAATAAAAATAAGCGAAATAGAGTTGAAAAAAACATTAAAAATTTCATCTTGCAAAAATTTTGACAGCTTAGATAGTTCTAAAATAATTAGGTATAGACAGTTCATACAGTTTCCCATATTTTATAAATTTTTTTTTTTTTGGAATTTTAAGAAATCATGAATCATAAAGAAATGATGCGAATCATCTATGATCCCAAAAAACATAATTGATGACTGAAAATAATAATAAAGTTGAATAATAAACGCTAAATAACAGAAGACAAAAGTAATTCATAAAAAATTATTTTGGATTGCGGGTTGGCACAGCAAATTTTATTGCGAGCAATGAAATATTACACGGAATTTTAAGAAACCATTGAAAATAATTGAATATTCTATTGCAGAAGTAATATCTGTAAAAAAAACTGTGAAATATTGTAATAAATAAAAAAATTTAGAAAACAGTGATGTAATATATAAAGATATACATTGATGAAGATTCTTGATTTTCTGAATATTGTATTATAAAAAAATTATGAATCACGAGCTGCAACGATTGATGAAACTATATGTTTCTCGTAAAGTACTTTAGTATTGAAATTTTATTTATAGACATTTGATTTGACAATACTTTTCATTTAGGAAATCCACTTCATAGAAATACGCTTTTTTTATATTTAAAACCAAATTTATCCTTTCTATTTACTTCGCCAACGTTTGACAATAGTTTGACATCCAATTAAAGCCATCAAAAAAAACCTTTTTTTAAATTTTTTGAAAATAGCAGGAAACTTTAGTAATTTTGATCTTTATAAAAAACTTATAATAAAATGAAATTTCTTATAAGAATTTTATTTCTTATAAGGTGCACCTTACAAAAACCTTATGAGTAGCGCAATAAAAAATATTTTTTTTCATTCAAAATATTTGAATAAAAAATTTGCCTGTGAACGTTCATAAATGATCATAATATTTATGACACATATTTTGTCAATATTCAAGTTTTTGGAGAAAATTTTCGACTCTTTTGCTACGAAAAATTGCAACTGAATGTGATTTAATGCTGCTTTCAGTTTTTCTAATTTTAACAGAAATTATTACAAAATTAGAGTCCCGATCAACACGAAATGCCGAAAATTTAAGAAACTTTGTCAAACGTGTTGTGGCTAAATATCCTAAATGAATGATCCTTGATGATCAACGAAGATCATTAATTTTCTATAATCTTTTTCGTTATGTAATATTATATTGTAATCAATAAAAAGATCAAAGTGTGCAATAGTTCACTTAATTCAAGTCTCTATGACATATTAGATATAATAAAGAAATATTAATAGTTATATTTTTTTAATAATATTTATGCATTTCATTCGTGAATTATAAATAAATATTTTGCTTTTTTTCGTATATATTTTTAGTTGCCCGGCTTATAAGAATTCAATTTGTTATAAGGCGACCCTATAAGAACCTTATAAGAAACTGAAATTTCTCAAAAGAATTAATCGAAAAAATTTTTTAAGGTTTCTATAAGGTGCACCTTATAAGAAATTGAATTATTATGAGAAAGGTCATTTTCTTTTAAGATTGTTTTAGAGATAAAAATTACCATCGTATGTACTTTCTTTCAATTATCAGTACTCATTGCCAAACCAAAATATCACTTTTTTCCTGCTAGGCTTCATTTCACCTAGTCTGACAATCATCCAATTTCACTGAAATTCGGTCTACTAGAATTAAACATCACTAAAATTGATAAAAATCCAATAATCCCCAGGAAAACAAATTTCCTTTTAATCGCAAGATCAAGTCAGACCTCGCTGATTAAGATCAAAACTCCTAAACCTTCAAGACCGATGTCAACCCCTGTCGAAGATTTTTCCGCGGGAAACGAAGATCAATGGGGGGGATCGCAACGAGGCGTATTAACGAAACTTTGACCTCCGGTTAACGATGCGCCACGCTGAGACAGTAACCCATAAACACGAATCGTGAGGGTGAACGAGAACGAAAACGAGAGACTGAGAGAGAGAGAGGGTTCAATGAGAATTAAAAGGAAAAGGACAGTGCTATAGAGGGGAGGTCGGGGGGGGGGGAGAAATCTGGGAGCGCCACCCTTTCGCATGCAAATGCCGGGACACCTGGGGCAAAGGCGGCATGCAAATCAGGCCCGGGAGAGAAGGCATCTGATCCGGGCCTTCGTGGTTCCCCAAGTAACCGTTCCACGAAAAATTACCCGTGTGAAATGGCGTATTACGCTACTTGGGGGTAAAAGAGCACTTTCAATGACGGATCTAAAACCTGACGTAATGTGACTGAAAGTGTTAGAGGAAGTGAGAATTCCCTTTTCTTTATGAGAGAAACAACAGATGGAAAAAAAATTTATATAATCGATTCTTCTATACTCTGTAGTTGAATATTTCTGGAAACCAACAATCTTTCACTTAATAGATATCAGGCTACGTAGACTTGTGTCATAAGAAATTACAAAAAAAAATTAATTACATTTAATGCCCAAAAACCAACCGACAAAAAGTACAAAAACTAAACTGATAAACATAGTGTTATTACCAGGGCAACAAAAAATATTTATTTGAATAAATATTTTGATTGTAAGCGTCAATAAATAAATATGATATTTATTATACATATTCCGTCAATATTCTAGTTTTTAGGAAATATCCCTGACTCTTTTGCCCTCGAATATGAATGAATCTCGCGATTCGACAAACGAAAAGTAACAAATGAATGTAATTCGGTGCTGCTTTTAGTTTTTCTTTTTTTTTTTTTTAATTTTGACAGCAATTGAATAGAAAAAAATATCCAATGAATATTTTATCGTCCATATATCAAGCAAATTTTTTTCATTGAGATAAGTAAGGTTTCTGTTAGCCTTAAAACTTGTTATTTTGGTACAAGAATCATGTGTTTTGAGCTAATGAAAATATTCCTCGTATCAATACAAAATTTTTGTTTGATATATGGGCAATGAAATTTTCATTGGATGCATGAAACATTTTTTTTCGTTTATTACAATTAGAATCCCGATTAACAGGAAATGTTAAATAAAAAAGAGTTCTTCAAATTTTATCAAACGAGTTGTGGCTTCATACTCGAAATAAATAATCTTTGATGATCGACGAAGTTTATTTTTCATTTTCGGAAATCTTTTTCAGTGTGTAATATTATATTTTGATTAATAAAAAGATCAAAATGTACAATACTTCATTCAATTGAAGTATCCACGGAATTTTGGAAATAATGAATTATTTTAAATATTTTACATCTTTCATAAATATTTATGCTTTTTTTTCGTAAATAATAAATAATATTTTGCTTTTTTTCGTAAATATTTTCGGTTGCCCTGGTTATAACGAAGCATAAAATTGAACGGGGTCATGATTTTGATTGGGGTAACCTTAGAATATTAAATTTTGAAAATAATTGGTTTAAAAGAATTGCTGAGATGGTCCTTATAAAAGGTGGGAATAATAATATTAACCTACAAACTGATACAAAGAATTTGAACCCGATTTATGATAAAATTTTGAAATATACTTGATTGTTTCTCCATATAGACGTAGCCATTCCCAAATGCCCCCCCCCCCCCCCCTTACTGTTAGACGTATTCATTTCTTTTGACATGAGCCAGACCTTTTGAATTGATCGTGATAAGAATGGATTTTTGTTGTTCTTGAATCATCAATTGTAAGTCGTTTTTTAGTGTTGTTTTTAATTTTGAATTTATTTATTGAGATTTATATTTTATTATGTAATGTTTTCGATTTATATTGATATTTCAGTCCATTCCATATTGTTGACGAATGTTGTGGGACACGATTGAGCCCTTGTTAAAATGAGCTAAATGTGTATTTTGTTCAATAGTTACCCTGAAGATGGTCTCAATATAGACCGAAAGCTTGGTTACTAAAAGTGCAGTATTGGCACAGAATTCGATGGTGGATTTGTTCTCCCACTTGTGCTCCGGTTTACCGCTTTTTCCTTGGATGATGAAAACTAAACTCATTCGACACAAGAAAGTATGTTTTTGGTCTGATTGCAAGGGGTCGCGAACTATTTCGGAGCGAAGCCTCGTCGAAGAGAAAGGATTAGAATGAAAAAAAGAAAAAAAAGCGAAGGGAGGTAGAACAAAGCGAAGAAAAAGCTGAGAAAATAGGGAAGCCCCGCGAGTCTGTCATCGGCACGCATTGCGTCAACTCGACGTCGGTCGTTCGTTGTTCGTCCGTCGTGGCAATCAGTCAGGGGCGCCAAGTGCGAGCTTTGGCCTGTCAGCATGGGCGTCGTGCAAACCGAGGGATGAGACCGAGACATTTATGCCCCCCGCATAAAAGGCCACCCTCTGCATACGCGCGCCATTTTTATCACGCACCACGCCCGTGGCCAACCCTTCTCGATTTGCACAGCCCGTAAATAAACGGCTTCCTCAGTTCAGGGTTCAAAGGAAGACCTTGAAATCGCCCAAATCCGCACGAGAAGTTTTTTTTCTAACTGTGAAACAAAAAAAACTCTCCTCTCGATCAATTTTATTGAATATTTAAGGATTAATTGAAAAATGAAAAACTATCTAAAGTTTAATTAAGGGGAGGGGAGTGCCAGTCTATCTTACAAAATGAAAAAATCGTAAAGTTTTACAAGCATATTTGTTGCAATTTGATAACTCCTTTTACACGTAAACAATGATCAATAATTTTAACCTTATAATCCGAAAATCTCTTTAAGAGTTCATACACCAAATAGCAGCTTATATTATATAAAATTTGAGCGTTTTTGGATTGGGAATGTAAATTTTACTTTCCATGGATTTTGATGTCCAGTATTTCCTGAGTTGAAGTAGATGTAGATTTTTAAATTGGAAAGAGGTAAAAATTGTGGATGTTTCAGATTGGGAGCTTTGGAAATCAAGATTTTTAAAGCTTATATTCAAGTAACTGATAAAAGTTGAATCTCATGTTGTATCTATATTTATAAAGCAGATAATAAAATCTTGATAAGGGTGACAAAAAAGGTCACCGAAACGTCGTAAAACGGAATTTTTACGTAGTTGAGTCAGAAGTTACCTCATTGTTTCCATAAGCTACCAACGAAAATTTTATAATTGAACAGTTTTGCAAATCTAATATTTATTATTATTATTTTTTTTTTATGACTTTTATTACATTAGTTTCCAGTTTAAAGGTTATGAATTAAAAAGGTTTTTTGAATTTTAAGAGTTAAAAATAAGAATTATATACGGAGTGTATGGAAGGCTAGGTCTGAACATGAAGAAATATTCTACTTAAATTTAATAATTCTTTAACTTTTTGACTTTTCTTCAGAAATCGTTTGATTCTTTGTTTTTTGTATTTTAAATAGTCGATAAAAATTGTAATATTTTCGAATTTCTGAAATAGCAAAAACAAAATCGACATTTTTAATTAATTACTTAGTTCCTAATAGTAATGTTTGTTAGTACATGATTCAATTTCATCATTTAGTCTTAAAGATGATAAAATTTCAAATTCGGTACTTTTACTTTTTTAGAAATAGTGTTTTGAGTGTTATAGACAAAATTTAAAGCATATATACTCATTTTTTTCTAAACTTATTTTATATTTATTTAAATATTTAAAATTTAATAACTTGGGAAGATTATATTGCGTTTAACTTTCATTATCTATTATAATTCTTTGATTTCGGGAAATTCTCGAATTTCTTTAATTTTCCTAAAATTGAAAGATACCTCATGATAAAATTTTTGTAGTAAAAGTTTTAAATATTGCTACTTCATCGAAATAAAGGGAACAATACCTAGGTTTTCCAAGTTTCTAAATTTTCACGAATAATATTTGACCATTTTTGAACTATCCAGATTCATAATTGGAGACCATAGAAAGATCATTATATTAATTTTTTTTGGAAACCAAAATAGAGATCTAACATATCAAAAACTTTTAACCTATTAAAAAAGAAAATAACATCTTTACTCAGATTGTGATTCATCTTATACGTTATTAGATAAGAAATATTTTCCAAGTTCTATACTTATTTTTAAAAAAAATGACCTCGGTTTTTTTAATCAAAATATTGTCATTCGTGCAAAATTTATAGAACAAGATGAAAATTCCTAATGACTGAATTCCTACGTTTAATATCTGTAAATTTTTAGGTTGTTCGAATTATTTTCCAATTACTCAATTTCGTCTGCCAGCTTTCGAAAGTGGAAAATCAATGTTCACTAAAGTAATCTTATTAAAGAATCGCATTTTAGGCTCAATATTACCAATGTTTCAAATCATATAGATTAACAAATTCTATTTACTCAAGATTATTCTAGATTCTACTTTCATTATGTATTTTTGTAGTGCTATACGTTCTTTTTAAATTGATTAGAAGATAGCAAACGAGCACAAATGAAATTGTGTATTTCTGATTTTCTGAATAAAAGGGTTAACTTTCCTAATTTTCCTCATCATACAGTTGAAGTTAAAAGATTGAAGTTCTTCAGTCCATCAATTTCTATATTCTGACATTTTTACGTCCAGTTCTATAAATTCAAAGATAATACAATAATTTGAAAAATTTTACAATCCAACCCCCTATATTTCCAAGAAATCGACTTCTCGTATTCAAAATCTCGACAAACTCTTACCTCTTCATTTCTCAACTTTATAGAATTAACTTAATTTCCCGATCCCCTGAAAAATTGACATCAATTCAGATCACCGTCTCGCCATTTTCGATCGCTCTTCCACCCCAAAGTTCCTCAATAATTCACCGTTTCATCAGACACGTTCAAATATAACTAATTATAATTGACGCCCCAAAAGCGAAACCAGGTCGCCCGTTTAAATTATTCAACCCGATCTCAACTCACTAAAAACGCCATGAATCATAAATCTCGATAAAACCAAGACCAAGATTATTTTCGACATTTTGACCCGCTCGGACCGATTTATCTCGGCGTTTTTTTCCCGCTCGTCTCGACGATATATTATGCAAACGTTATATTTCGATGCACGTGTCCGAAATCCGCGCCCGCGGTTATTATCGCGAATCCCGGAAAATTGCCGTATCGGTGTTTTGCGCGTAGTTTGTAAAATTCATCGAGCGTGAGCGGTCGGATTTCGTTTGGCACTTTAACCCGTTCGGTGAATCGGAAAAATTGCCGGGGATGGAGGTAAAAAAAAGGGAAAAACGGCGACGAGAGGAATAAAAAATTGGGGGAAAAAATAAAACTCGCGGGCCGAAATCCATTCGCAATAAAACGGCTCCATAGGTCGACCGGGCAATAAACTGATCGCCCTCGCATCCCTGAATTCGCCGATACACCGCGAAACGCCCGATCATTTCACGCATGCACCGAGCTTTTCGGCCGTGTAAACTTTACAATATTCCGTCGCGTTTTCACGTTTTCCCGAATATGAATGCGCGAGGGAGGAATCAATACGTTTGATGAAATTATTGATGGGATGTAAAGTTTGGGATAAAAACGAATCTGGTGTGGTGTAATGCATTGGGTAAATACAGTATTTTTCGATAATTCGGAGTTAATAAACAAACAAGTCGATTTTTGGGAATATGTGTTTTTTTCCTCTTTTATTTTACAAGCTTTATTTCAAAATAAAAGTTAAAAAAGGGAATGAAAAAACAAATACCTTCTAAAAAAGCTTGTAAAATAAAAAGTGTGAATAATACATGAAAGTTATAAAAATTTACTTCTACATTTATTCATTGGCTCTGAAAAATGAAAAAAAAAACCATCAATTATTCTTTTTTTTTTAATTTATTTTTGACACTCATCCGATTCGTTTCATTCCGAAGAAACTTCACTTTACTTTTTCTTCTATATTTTGTCTTATTGTTTTCATACATACTATACATTTATACACTTAATGCAGCAATTTCTATATCCATGAAAATATGTTTCGCGATTTACTTTTTATTCCATATCAATTTTTATCGTTCCTTCGTTACGAAACAAGATTCCCGCAATTTGATAATCTAACGAATTGCGTTTCGCTAAAAAATAAAAAAAACGCGGATGAAAAACGATTTGACGCGGTCAATCTAACTTTTCTATTGGATTGGCAGGAGTTTACAAAAAACAATCTTCGCAGTGTGAAGATTAACATTTGCGCCGCACGGGTGCTTATTTGCATTTTGCGATCATAAGATGCAGATTTTAGCTTCGCGGAAAAATTTTGTGCGGCTTCTTTAGAAAATCAGTATAATCAGCAAAATAGACTCAACTGCTTTTTCAGATAAAAAATAAGTTAAATAGATTTTTTTTTAAGTATTATTTATTATGAAAATAATTTCTTTCCCTGTATTTATGAGAGCTTTTCAGAGGTTCCAAAAGCTGAGGACGAAACTAAAATGAAATTTCTAAAATGATTTGACTGCAAATTCAAGTTTGTTTTTATTCATTTATTAAAATAAGCAGAACATCTAAGTGACTTTCTAAAGAACAGAGGACGATTATAAAATACTTAATATAGATGAATATTATCAAATTCTGATCAGATAAGACAAACGTTCGATTGCCTTTGAAAAACCGTCAAAATTAACAAAAATTCTAAACATTTTGCTTAATTACTTCAAATAAAACTGGTAATCTTGAAGTGTAAAATTCCATTTTCTCGTGAATAAGTAGTTTTATACATACAAATAATTACCTAATCGAAAATTCTGCAAAAAAATATTGCAATTTTTCGAGAAATTTGGATAACATTTAGAATTTATTTCTTAATTGCAAGTTGAAAACGAAGTGAGGTGTTTCAAAGTCTGAAATCGAAATTTAGAACTACAACGTCTAATTTTAAAAACTACCTTTCAGTTAAAGAAACAACAAAATTTTTGGTGAAGAAACTAAAAAACTCTTTCAAAATTAAATATTTTCAGATCGGAAACACTCTTGATCATTTATTTTTTCAAACAAAGAATGTTTAAAATTTATGTTGTATGAATAAAAAGTTTATAACTTTGTAGTCATTTCCAAATATTTTACTTTAGAATAAAAATTAACCAAATTTGTAATTTATGATTATTTATCCATAAACTCTTTGGATTTCAAAATTTTCGAATTTCCAAAATCGAAGGTTGAGTTTATGAATTACTATGAACTACATAATTTTTTTTTGAATTCGAATATTTCGATTATACAAGCTATATTTCTAAAATCTTTTCATTTCATTGAACCTTTAATTTTTTTTCTCGCCTAATTAAGGAATCCAAAACTTTTTGTTTGTTTTTTTAAATTAAGTGTTAAATTATAAACCTTAGCATATTCATAAAGTAGCAAAGTTTTTGTATCAAAATTCTGAAAATCGAGCTTGTGCAAAAAAATAACCTCCTCAAAATGCAATTCCCACTTATTCTATAAATTCCAGATTTTGCTCTAATCGTGGACATTCGAAAATGAGGTGAAAATAACTTTTTTGAAATTAGAGTAAAATAAGTATGATACATGCATTAATGCTCGTTTCCAAAATACTGACTTTCGTAATTCGTTGAAATGGTCACTAATAGAAAAAAAATTTTGTAATTTTCAATGACAATAATTGAGACTTATAATTCATCAACAAAATACTCAACATGTATATTAATAATTTGTTTTCAGAATCGCACGCTGATTGTTATTTTTATCAAAATACATGAAAAATATGAATTGCGAATAAAATACAAGTACTTACAATAACATTGACAGGAATTCAATAATAATCATCATGTACAACAATTAAAATATATTATGAATGATAATCATCTAAAATTCGTGTTCTACTTTAGATTTTTTCAACCAAAAATAATAGTACATAGATTGAAAATTCACCCATCGCAAATGATTCACTTTCCACCTACTTCCCTAACATGAAAAATCCCCTACAGACAAATTTCAACTCTACCATTTCCATTCTTGTCCACCTGCTAACTCACTAAAAAATATACACAGAATTCAACAAATCCATGCAAATTTTGTCCTCATGGTGCACCATACAATTTCCCTCAACTTCCCCAAATTCGCGAAATCTCATCGCGCAACAACAGACTGCACATTACCAAACTAAAACGGGGTCTCCAGTTATTTATGGGAACCCCCATTCCTCGCCATTTTAGGGAAAGCAACAGCCAATCCAGGATCGCGCAGTTGTGGGGCAAATGAATGAGAGGGTCACGTGGCTTAATTGATTCGATTTCGAGGGGGTTTTCATCCCGCTTGCGAACTCGATTTGTCTGCGTTCACCCCGTAATTTTTGCCCCGCGCCCAAGCGTATAAACACAAAAAACGAACTCCGAGATAGCATTGACACGTGGTGACTCCATTTCGTCGCGACACAATGGAGCCTGCATCAGAAAAAAAGTTTTTCTTCAGGATTTCCAGAAATGTTTCTCGACATCCGGAAATTCTTAGGTTCCACTCTCATGTCATGTCAATCTGGAATGAATCTGGAACCTCTGGAAGTCGCGGAGACATGTCCCATGGGATTTGGCCCTAGACAGGAACAGGTTACATCATCACACCATGATTCGTTACATGAGCTTTTCCTTCCACGTAAGCTCCTTCGCGTGAAATTTTATCCTGAGCCACGTGGCGAAGGTTCAATCAAGCCTCGATCAAAGCGAGAAGATAGATTTTGTGTTGGTTAGGGAGAGATGTTATATTGTTGATGAGATTTTCTCAGGTAATCTAGACGTCCGAATCATTGCCAACATCATTTTTAACGGGAGGTAGAGAGATTCTCAAACATGAAAAACGTGGAACCCAGTGATTGGAGTTTTTTTTTACGAAGGTGGGAGGAACATCTGAATGTCTGTTTGAATTAGAATTTGTCAGACGAGATGGTAATTCTTTCGAATGATTCCTCATAATAATTCAGGGAGTTGGACATCTGGAAGAGATATCATATGAGCTTGTTTCCAGTGCCTATAAATACATTTCAACGACGCCTCATGCAGAGTCACGACCGGGCTTTCTTCCTAACCTTGAAACTTCCCAATCAGTGTCGGTCGCCTGTCTCGAGCCCAAACTACTCTAGTATTTAGCCAAATTTATAATACGACTTTTTTTATACACTTTTGTACAATTTTTTATTTAATATACCTTCCACTCTATTTATAGATATAAAATATCCCCCCAGTATCGTTTCTAAATGAGTTAAAAACAAATTCCTTAATTTTTTCGAATTCCAAAAGAACATTAATACGTGCATATTGTCATATTTTTTGTTGTTCACGGTGCAGAAGACACAAAAATCTCTTCAAAAATCGGTTGAACTACTTGTTTCGTGTTTGAAAGTCAAAATAATGAAATCCCCAAAAATGAGGCACTTTTCCAAGAAGACACAGGATTTTCAATTGAATCTAATGAGCATTGTAAATTGCGTTACAAAATAGTATAAATTGAATAAGTCATGTGCTTATTTTTATCGAAATTTGCATTATAGTGTAGACAAAATTAATTTTATAATTACAGTTCTTCATTTCTTTGATATGTAGATTTTTTTATGAAAAATTGCCCATAATTGTGTAGGCAATATTCCTTTAAGATAGTTACGGCAGTAAATAAATTTGAAAAAGAAATATAACAAAATATGTCATTTTAAATCAAAAGTTTATAACAAAATTTATATGAAAATAATTATCATTATGGTATAATTATCATCATGGTAAATGATAGTTGACGATTTTTAATACACTAAAAGACATTGAAGAGAAAATTCTCTAATAACAATCGTATCCTAATTTTTTTTTAATATCAGAATTATTGTTTTATAATCATGAATTATTTGAAATTCTTATACATGTACAATACGTATTGCAGACTGTTTACGCAAAAAAATTTATTGTTGGTATCACAATTGTTAAAAATAATAATTGAAAGTTGGAAATCAGGTACATGAAGGAATTACATTTTTTTCCGATTTTAGGGTAATTTTTATAAAAAAAAAGGACTTCGTTTCGATTCACAAAGTTAGCTGCATCACATGCATTTGGAAATTTAGGAATTGCAAAAATTTTTCCAGATTACATTTTTCTATACCTATTAACTAATATCTATATATTTTCTGAATATTATCTACATTTTTTAATATTCATATAGCGATATAAGCTGTTATATAATATTTCTTATAATAATGTTGATAATCATTTTTACTATCACTATTATTTTAGCGAAAATATTTTTATAAACATCATTGTGATTTGTAAGATTATAATTTATATCATAGAAATAAAGAGACGTTTCAGCGATTGTTGTGTAATAATATTATGATTATTACCATACTTGTTATCATTATGTTCATAATTATAATAGTCATCTCTAAATCATTTTTTATCAATGCGTATTCTTTAAGTCATAATATTTTTTTTGACTGCATGAAATCGAATGTCGAGTAAACTCGTTGCAGGGAGTAGCTTTTTAGGATTATACTTCTTTAGTAAATTTTGTCAACGCTTAAATGCAAATTTCAAAAACAACAATTATGTGGCTATTTTTATTGTTCAGGTGTGACCTCCATAATTGAAATTAGACTTGGGATTTTCATGAACAAAATATATATGAAAAGTATTTGCGTCTTTATCACACCTAAAAAATTACAACTCGTTATACTGTAACGTTTTTGAATAAAAAATTAACAAACTTTACATGTAGTCTTATAAGCGGAAGCAGTTTTTCAAATTTTCAACGATACCACACTTGGAATTTTGGTAAAATTTTTTTCTTTGGCACATAATAACTTACTTTGTGAAATGCTTCAAACAGAACGAAGATTTACTCTACCGTTTTGGAAAAAAAAAATAATAAAAATGAAACAAATTTGACACTTTCTGCAACGAATCAATAAACTTGGCAACAGTGTATTCTGTCCGATTTTCACCAATGTTCAAGTGTGTTGACGTCGTTGACGTTTCTAACAGTTGTTTTGTAAATATAATAATATAACCTATGCAGTGGTTCCAATAATTTTGCAATTCATTTTATTTTTATGTATTTTATTTGCTTTTTTAATTGATTTGGCATTTTATTTTCCTTGCTCTTGAATTTAATTTCGTTTATTTGCTGTTTTATTTAGTTATGCAATTGATTTTATTTACTTAATTTATATTTATTTTTATTTGCTGTCTAAATGCTTTTGGGGTGTGTTATTATGAAAGTTTATTATTTGCAAAATAGAATTATATGACATACGAGGTTGTTTTCTTGCTCTAATAAAATAGATGGCCAAATGCAACGTTGCCGCTGTCAAAAGTTATATCGTGATCTGAAATTAGCTAAAACTAATTTACTTTGCAATTATGCTCATTCATGTATCACCATAAGTGATCAAAAATATTTATAAAAACAGAAAATAACTACTGTTTACCACAATGCCTATTAAATTTACAAAAAAGTCTTCGTGTTGGACTGAAAAAAGCCGCATTTTTCTGATTTTTGGTTCTTCTGCTTTTAACTTACTATAATAATAATACTAATGATAATAATAATAATAATATTCTATATAACTATTTTACAGAAAAATCCTTTTATGATCATTTTGCAGTATGTCATAACAATGAAAAATAATAAACCGCCTTATACAGGTTTTCAAAGAGATTTTTGTGTTCGGAAATAATTTTAGACTGTTTCGTGGAGAAAGTCTCAAGTTCTTTAAATATAAATCAGATTACTCTTCATGCACAGATTTAAGTTGTTCAAATAATTAAAAAAAAGTCAGGTGTATGTTCGATTTATTTGAAAAAAATCAAGATGGTCTCTGTATCAAAAGTATCAAAAGTCCACATAATCCTTTCAAGTTACCACAACCAGTCACTTCAAGAAAGACAACAAATGTTGAATAAGCAGAACATGAAAAGTAAAAAAAAAAAGAAATCTAATCGACCAAACTTTTTTGATTTCCCTGAATTTGCCGATACCAACCAAAATTATAATTAAACCCATATAACACCCCTAGTTTGTTAAAATACAGTTCCTTTAATCATTTTTATCTACTAAAAGCATCTTTTTATCGATATTTCTACTGTACTGGAAAATATGTCTGGTATGTCAGGCCCCCACCTGGAGTCGCTCGGTCTTATCGCTCTCACTATCAAGCCGATAAAACGCTCGGCCTTCGATTTTCGAAAATCGCGGAAATTTCGATAGGACTTGCGTCATTGCCACGTCGAGTCATCGAAACGAGCCACAAAAGAGCCTTGATCTTAAGCCATTTTCAACATTTCCTCCCCGGATCGTCTCATCCCGTCCCAGCGATTTATCTTTCTCGTCGGCAGAAAAATCATCAGTCAACTTGACCCCAAACGCTTGCCGATAAAACCACGAAAAAATCGCTCTTGTGTTTTCTGGAATCGATGACGAAACGTTTATAGGCAAAAAAAGCCTCGAGTTTCGAATCGCTGTGGATTAATAGGCGATTGAATAATTCATTGTTCGAACAGTAAGTAGGAAGTTACGGAAGATAACGATAATTGTCAGACGTCCATGCTTTTGTGCAATTATTCTTGTGGCATTATCGGCCGAGAAACGGCTTATCGGGGGGGGGGGGGGGGGGCGATAAGAGTGAGCCAAATATGTAAACGGAGATACGCGAACATTGCGTGGATCTTTTTTTTTTCCTTTTTTTTTTTATTGTTAAGTGGTAAAAGACGATGACGAAGTAATTGTAGTGATTTGGGTAGAGCACTAAAATATATAGGTATTATCATCCTCCATTTTGGTCCTGTCAATTATTGCACTGTAATTGCAACGATCTAGAATTTTTAGCCAAAGAAAATAAGGTAATTGTTAAGGATACTCATTTTTAGGGAAAATGGGTTTAAAATAATTTGAGCGGGTATTTCTAAACAAAACTAAGCTAACCCAAGTAATCTTGCTTCGGGGGAAGAAAAAAAAAAGAAAAAGAAAAAAAATGTAAAGGTTTTTTTTAGGAATACCCGTTTAATGTATTCTAAATCCATTATTTCTAAATAATTACCAAAAATAATAACTTCAAATTCGAAAACATAAAAAACAGTGTATGCAAATAATCAACATACAGTGATAGTGTTTCATTTGGGACTTAATCGTGCAAAAATGAATTTAGGAGCTATTCAAAGAAATATATTGGAAGAATCAAGATTTGCAATAAAAGAGTGAGTATATTCAGCCAAAAAGTCCAAAATAAAATTATATTAAAATGACAATGTTAATCGACAATTGTTTAAGACTTATTTATCAAAACATACTTTAAGTCACACATCTCTCTTTCAACACAGAAAAAGATATCTTCAACGGCCATTGACAATTTATTGATTGCATTTTATATAATGTAATACTAAGGAATATTATATTCAAAAAATTAATAATTTAAAAATATAAATATTATTGTAATAGAGTACTATCATTATTTTGTTGTATATTTCAAGGTAATTATTAAAACAATATATTTCATATATTTCAGCTAGATTATGTGTTGCAACTGGTAATTGAAGATAGATTCATTATTGCTGGCTTTTTTAATTTGTATTATTAATGGCATGTTGAGTACAAAATGATCTGATATGAAATGTTATAAATTTGAGAAATTACAAAAAATATTGCAAAATACTTATAGCGTCATTATTAATGCAAGTAAATTAATTTTCTCAGTTTCTGATGTTGAGCAAAATGAGCTTGTGAAATCATGAAAGGGAATTTAAAAAATTTTAAAGCGAAATGACAGGTTTTTAACGTATTTTGAAGGGGATTAGAACTCAGGTCCGTCAGTTATCAGAACCAGTTATGTTTGGAGAACGATTTGTAAAAAAAGATTTTGGACAGATCGTGTCTAGATATGAAGAATAAATATACGAAGATCGGTGGATCGTGATTTTTTGGTATTATATTTGGCAGTGGTTGGAAGATTTCTATGTATTTTTTTGAAAGCTTGATATGTATTAGAGAAAATTATCTCTACAAATCCAGTTATATCTTTCTATGTCGATCATGTTATTTTTATGACAAACTTCTATCAATAAAATCATTTATGTATTTACTTTTGATTTTTATTAAATTAGGTTTTAGAATCTTCGAACTGGAAATTTGCATTTCCTAGAATTTAAATTTTGTATGTTAAATATTTTTGGATTTCTCAGAAGAATTGATTACAATTTCGAAAATTAAATAGTTTTTATGTGACGATTGGAAAGAAAATGATTTTCAATTTGAAGATTTTCAAAAAAGCAAAGTAATTAATAATTTTAAACATCGATGACATGTTTTTCTTGTAAAAAAACTGTATTTCAAATTTTAGGATTCAGCAACAGAATATAATTGAGTTCTCAATTTTACATTTTTGCGTGAAAAATTAAGTTCTAAATATTTTTCTATTTGTAGGCACTTTATCGATTCAATCTCATGAAAATATATCAAAAATATTATAAAATTACGTATTTCAACAATTGAAATAAAAATTTATTATTTTAATTTCTAAATTTCAATATTTTCAAGTCAAATGAATCATTCAATAACAAAATTAAAAACTAAGAGCAACATAAATTGTAAGAATAATATTTTCTTTTATTTTCCACTTTCTTCAATAACATAATTTTTGTATGAATCATTTTAAAAAGTTTTCGCTGCTAAGAACTTTGTATATGTTGAGTATTGTTGCAGTCATTTTTAACTAATCACGTTTATTATTACATCAACATCATCAATGTAAACCTATTTGCAGAACAATAATTAACAGTATAAATTATATATTTTTCCATTTTGAAAATTTGAAACCTATTCAAAAGTTACATATTAAACAAACAAATGAAAATAAAAGAATTCCACATTAGGTCTGACAGAAAAATCTTTAATTTCAAAATACAGTAATTTTTACAGCAAAAAGTAAGTAAAACAATAAGAAAAAATAGAAATCGCTATTGAAAATTCTAATTACACTTTTTTATTTCTTTTCCAAATTTCCCTTATATTTTCAAACCATATACAACGAGAAAATATATAAACTATTATTCTTAGATGAATGTGCTCTTGATAGTAATAGCGTGAGAAATATTTATTTCTGTAAAATGATCAATATTTGATAATTTAAAATAATCAATATGATCATATAAAATGATCAATATGATCTTCAGGCATTTCCTGATATGAAGCAAATTTTCCATGCAGAAATTCAAAGTTTGTTTAAAGTTATTTTAATTTTTTGGAAATTTTTACTTTATAGAAAGTCCAGGACAATTTTCTTAAGACAATCGCACATCCTTTTTTAGAATGTGTTTTACCAATTTACTTTTCTCACCGATAATGACAATTATTTATTACTTGTAACTCAATCTTAAAAAAAGCTCCTTTGCGTGGTTCCATGTTTGTTATTCAACCTTAGAAAAAATCCCCTATCCTTCAAAATTCAAATTTCATCCTAACCAAACAGAACCTGTCGTTTTGTCTTCACAAAATTCAAACACTCTCTTTTTTTTATAATTCAAAAATAAATAAATGCATTTGTTTACCCCAGATTTTAAACAAATTCTTTTTCTAAATACTTTTAAATCTCCATTTTCGCCATTTTTTCGAGGCGACGATTTCCCTTTCCACCCCCGTAAACGTAATCGACGCCAGTGAAAAATGTCTCGTTTTTTGTCGCAGCCGAGGAAAGTTGGACGAGACATTATTTACGGCACTTGTGGATCGCGAAAATCGCGAGGCGCAAGCGTCGTGAGAGTGACACGTGTGCACATGTGGCCGCGATTACGCGACTTTCCCTCGATTCGAGCGCGCCGACAAACTTTTGCAATTTTCGTTTTGAGCGAAATTATAGGGGAGAGAGGAGAGCAAAAAACTCGTGTGACCGCCACGAGTGCACGATTGTCCGCGGGAATTGAAAGTCGATAATAATACGTGAGTCCGAAAAAGCAGCTCGCCGTTTCGGCGCTATCGATCGTTATTAAAATTATGCATTCGACCGGTCCGATTACGCCTCGGCGAAAGAACCTCGAAATTTATTTTCTGCCAATGAAATGAGACTACGTTGGACAAAAAATTTCGGTCGAGTTTCGCACTTTTTGCTTGAAATTGTCAAATTGTTGCATGAGAAAGTGGAAAATATCTTGCGGAAATTAAAATTATGAAAGTGGCAATTCTAATTTTCTTCTTATAATAGGCCTTTAAATATGATTTTTGGTAATTGTGAGAATAATTACGATATTTTCGGTAGTTTTTTACTCTACTGTGATTTTTTTTCTTCGACTAGCCTAGTCAATAAAAATAGAAAAAGATGAGTAAATAGAAATATTTTTGGGCAAAAATTTTTTGTCGTAGAAAGTTTCATTCAGGGTCAAAATAAAGGATTCACATTCTTTAGTATTATCTTTCTATTCAGTTATCAACTGTATAGAATTTTGTGTTCTTTTTTTCGATTATCTTAAGAGATTTTCATTTTATGATGAAAAAAGTGATTATCAAAGTTAGCTAGAATAAAATTCCCCACGTTTTTTATACATGTCGTTTTTTTACAAAAATTTTTTGGCACATTTATTAATGGCAAAGTTGTAGAATATTAAATTCAACGTTTACACTTAAAAGTTTATAAATCAAATAGAAAAGGTTATGTAACAGTGTTTCACTTTATCTATTTGTTATTACATTTGACATTGATGGGTTAAGCTTCAAAAACTTGAAAATTATTACATTTGAAGGAATTATGTATACATTATCCATTAGAATAAGAAAAATTGTAGAAGGTAAATTAAAAAAAAAATGTTTGAGAGAGTTTCATTTATAGGCAAAAAAATTTAGGTTTATTTCAAGTGTACTTGTAAAATTTTTTTGAATTTTTTCCTCGAATTATTCTCTGAAATTTCAGATCATTGTATGTATCATTCGAAAAATTCGAAATCCTTATAATCTCGAATTTTCAGTAAAAATTGAGACTTTTTTAAGTAGACCAATAACACCTATCAACATTTATATATTTTTAAAACTTTTCAAGCTTTCTGACTTTTATCTGGTTATACTTTTGATTATCTACAAAATATTTATGAGAATTCTTTTTAACATACATGTGAAAAAATCATAAATATACTATATATTTGTATACATAAAAATTAAGCTAGATCTTTTTTTATAGTGAGCAATTTTTATGTACTATATTTGTTCTTTACATTGTCTTTCCATATTCTTTGGTGAGAATAAATGCTTAAAAATTTTGATTATCTCAAAAAAAGCCAAGAAAAAAGCTGAAAACTTATAGATTATATTAAAATAGGATTCTTGGTTAGTGTTTTATTTTTTTTTTTTTTTCAATATAAACTGATTATTGTCACCAACGAAAAAAAGGATCATAGTTCAAATTCAATGTTTGAAAGAACAGTTGGCGAAAATATTTTAAAATTTCGATATTTTTCTACGTAGATTTCATTTCACCGAATTAAGAAATTTTGTGAATATAGAATGAATTCTGTATTATTGGCAATTAATGTTTTACTCTAAATTAAAGATTTCAAGCTTCTGAATTGTCAAAATTAAAAGGGAAAGTAATAGTTAAAGTTGTAAAATTGTTCAAATTGGAAATAAAATTTTTAAATGGAGATGCTGAAACTATATAATATTTTGATTATTTAATTTAGAATTTTTTAATGGTTTTTTCAAGTTTATCTATTGATAAATTTATAATTTTTTTATATTAATCTAGATTTTTTCACCAACACAAAAAAAAGGATTTTAGTTACAATTCAATGTTTTGAACATTTATTTGCAAAAATATTCGAAAATTTCAATATTTTTCTACGAAGATTTCTTTTCACTGACTTTTGAATATAAAATAAATGATGTATTTTTGGCAAATTATGGTTTACTCTCTGAATTAATGTTTTCAAGCTTCTGAATTTCCAAAATACATAGTAAAAGTAGTATTTTAAATAGTATTATCGTTCAAATTGAAAATAAAAGTTTTAAATAAGCAATGTCGAGATACTGAAACTATATATTTTGATTATTTATTGCAGAATTCAGGAATAGTTGTATCCAGCTTACCTAATGGTGAATTTTTGTATTTCAATAATTTTTTCAATTTCATTCAAACAAACAGGTGCATACCCAACAGATTATATAGTAAAACAATATATACAATATAATGTGAAATATATAATAATAATCTAGATTATTTTTCAGTAATTAACGCAAATTTAAGTTGCATACTAGATTTGAGAACTCAAAATTCTCAGACGAATAATTTTTTAGGGTTAAAAAAAATCACTGTAAGTTTCATCAACTGAAAAAAAAGGCGCTTTTAAAATAATATTCTAGTAAAAAAAAATTAATAATAATGTTTTATATCCGAAATCAATAAAAAAAATTTTGTTTCAAACCTTCTACAACTTATTAATTATTAAAGCAGTATTTTAATATTGAGTAAATATTTATTTTATCTATGAACTCGAAAATTCTCTAAATATCCATAGCCTTTATTCCCAATATGAATCATACTTCACAATGTTCCGTAAGAAGGCTAAAAAAAAAAAAAAACCAAACACTTTATTCACATGACACTCATAAAATTAATTTTAAAAAAACCATTGTAATGTTTTCCTTCAAATCGATAATAGAATACGAGTGTTAATCAATAACACCAATTTATCGACCATGAAATTAGAAAAACAAACTTGAAATCCTCGGATTTTCCAATGTATACTATATCATTATACCTCAAAATAATCAAGCAGAAAATTTTCTCACTCCCTCTCGAAAGCGTGAAAATCAATTTCCCACGCTCGACAAAAGAATCAAATTAACCCAAAAAAGTCACAATCGTGAAAAAAGAACCCACGCTTCCGAATCTCCATTTTTACGTGCTTTCTCCGCTTTTTTAGTGACCCCCACGCCCATGCCCAAAAAACCCACGCTCGTCACAGAGACTTCTCATCATCGTTTGTCACGATGAAACCATGTCGAATCTGGACCCACGAAAAATGCCGGTCCTATAATCCTCAAAGACATTTTTCACGTCCTCGTTCGCGTTCTCGGCTGGAGAAAACTGCATATTTCATTTATCATTATTGATGAATGTTTCTCGAAACTTGTACCATCATTATGCCACCACAGGGAAATGCGGGGGTCCTAATTGTCGGCCATTTTCAAAAAAAAAATCAAAAACCGCATTTTCCTTTTCTCCGTAAAAGGTAAAAAAGGCGGGGGCCGTATTAAATCAAACAGGTATATGGGGGAATAGTGATGTCCGTAAAGGTTCCCTACTTGTCAAGAGGGGGGAGGGGACGTACACAGGATGCCTAGACTAGGACTACACAAGTGACTTGACTGCCGGCAGCCTGCAGCCACCTTGGGTGTGGTTCTCCCAAGCTGCTTCGAGAAACCAAGCGTGGCAAAATACGTTTCTCGAATTCTCTTTCACGTGCTTTGGGTCATGATATTTTTTTAGTAATGAATCGTGAGTAATTTTAGAGTGATTTCGTTAAAATTTTAGTTTTTTTGAGTATGTTTTTAGGTAGATTACAAAATCTAACGAATATTTTATTTCATTCAGAGAAAAAAATTACGATCATGTATAATATAGGACTTTACAAAAATTAACATATTTTATTGTTATTTTTTCAATAAAAAACAACTGATATGAATTAGAAACAAAATATATTATGTGTTTTTATCAACTTGACTGAATCGCTGAACGAAAAATTCTTGTAAATATTGTCAAAAATTTACGAATGATTGTTAATTTTTCTGGAATCTTTTAACTCAAAATATCAAGCTCTCCAATTTTTCCAAGTATTTTTAAAGTTCCACAATGATTGTGATAATGTTTTTGTGGAAAATTTAGAAAAATCAGGAAATTCTTCGTCGTACATTAGTATATGTTCACTAATTTTTTAAAAATTCGCCTGTTTCACATATCATCATTATCATCATTTCACACTTTGTAAGAAGTTTGTTAAATGAAATTCTTTATAAAAAAGTTTATACAGAAACAGAAAATTATACGCTATCTTTAAGAAAAATAATTTGGCAGAGCAATTGTCAACTACTGCAAAATACAGAAATTTGTGAATTTAAAAAATTTTTTTCATAATTGAAAATTTCATCTGATACCATCTATTTTACAGTAATTTTCACCACAGGAATAAATAGCAAATTTGATAGAAACCTTACAAATTTTCAACATTTTTTATACAGATTTGATGTAAGTTGAATTCACAAGGCATCAAATACAAATTCATCCAAAATTATCGCAGAATTTTCAACTCTAAAAGTATGTAATCGGAATATCAAAAAACTAATGAGTTAAAAGTAACTGTTAACGATATTGAAAAACAATGTAAAATGTAAAATTATATTTCAAACAAATCTCATCACTTTTTTCAAATTTTTTCTAAATTTCATGATGAGAAACTTTACAAGGACCACGCTGATTTTTTATAAGGATTCTATAGAATTTCACAGTGACCGAGTTAGAAGGCTTCGCCGAAATATTAAACCATCCTTTGATATAACGATCTTTCTTAAAATTGAGAATTCATAATGAACCATCGTATGTATACAAACTTTATCAAATCACAGTTTTTAAAACGTCGATCACCGTAAAAAATTTTTGTATAATTTCTTATTTGAATAAGACAATTCGTGAGATCTATTTGAAGGTTTTTTACGAATTTGATGATGATTTGAACATTAAATTATACAAAAAAATAATACATTCAGAAATCATGTAAAAACACCACCATCGCAAGTGGAGAGAAGAAATAATGGCCATAGCAATAAACTTCAGTATAAAATAAATAAAAATATCGAAACACTGCATACAAAAAAAGTGCAAGGTGACAATAACGATAAACAAGATGAATCAAAAAAATTTTTATACAAAATAGTGTAACAAAATATGTCAAAATTTCTACATTTATTTATTGATATAAAAATTTACGAAGACCTTACAGATTTTCTTAAGGATTACGTAGAATTTTACTTTTATTTATTTTTTTTTAACATTTAATCTGAATTTCCAAAACTTTCATCCACATCCCAAATATACGACAAAACAACAAATTTTATGTTATAGCCTCTCAAACTTGCAACATTTATTGATAAAAAACTTTACAAATACCTTACAAATTTATTCTAAGGATTCGATAAAATTTGATGTCAATAATAATTATTATTTATTATTTTAAAATGACAGTATTAGAAAATACGTGTTTTTTCAAGTTTTTTTTATTCAGCTACGATCAATTCCATAAAAACAAAATTTATATTAGAAATTTTTACTCGTTAACTTTACGTCGTTGCTATTTTTTTTAAATAGAAATAATAATTTCTAAGTCATAGTTGTTGAATACCAGTAAATTGAAAACATCTATTTAGATTTAAAAAAAAAAATATATTGCCGAAAAGTTGACAAGTATAACTTTTGAACGATGTTTTTTTTTTTAAGTTCATTAAATGGATTGTTATTGATGTTCTGACAGCATATAAAAATTACCGAAAAATACGTTTTTTGCTAATATTTTGAAAACGCTTTTTCGGAAAAAGTAATGTTAGTTATTATCCTACTAAGCTACCCAAAATTAGTTCAAAAAACACTTTTTGCACAAGGTACACTTTTCATGTAAATTATTTACGTAAAAAAAAATACCCACCCATTTACGTAAACTTACTCATGATAATTTTTTTCACGCATTAAAGTAATTTTTCGTATAACTATGGAGAAAGTGACGTACGTACCAATACAATAAATTTTCCATATTTTTAACCATTCTTCATGTGAACAATGACTGTATAAAAAACTTCCTATCAAACTCATCATCTTACACATTAGTCAGAGATTTCTTTCTGTATAGAATTCCCATCCATAAATATGATTTTTCTCATTCATAGAAGAAATTTCTTGAATTATCATGAAAAATTGACATACTAGTATTATCAATTTCCCAAATTTTCAAAATTCCCATCCAACATGTAAAAATTTTCATAAAATATACTAAAACCTCCATACACAAGCATGAAAAAAACTTTTTCTACATTGTGGTGTTATCCCATTTTATCCCAAAATTCAGAGGCCATCCTCTCTCGAAAAATCAAGCCAGAAATTTAAAAAGGTTTCCAAATTTTTAACCATTCTATTATGATTCTATTATTATCCATATTTTTAACTATTCTTCATGTAAACTATAACTGTAAAAAATAACTTCCTATCCAACTCATTATCTTACACATTAGTGAGACATTTCTTTTACTTTTGTATAGAATTTTTATCTATGATCACTATTTTTCTCATCCATGGAAGAAATTTTTTGAATTATCATGAAAAAGTTGATTAGTCAGACATTTATTTTACTCCTGTATGAAATCCCCATCCATTAACACAATTTTTCTCATTCGTGTAATAGATTTTTTGAATTATCATGAAAAAATTGACATCCTAGTATCATTAATTTCCCAGATTTTCGAAATTCCCATCCAACACCTAAAAATTTTGCATAAAACATACCAAAACCTCCCTACGCAAGTACAAAAAAATTATTCTACACCCTAGTCTCATCCCATTTTATTCCACAATTCAGAGACTACCCTCTCTCAAAAAATCAAGCCAGAAATTGTCAAAGATTTCCATATTTTTAATCATTCTTTATGTGAACAATCACTTTAAAAGAAAACTTCCCATCAAACTCATTATCTTACACATTATTCAGAGATTTCTTTCTGTATAGAATTCCCATCCATAAATATGATTTTTCTCATTCATAGAAGAATTTTCTCGATATATCATGAAAAATCGACATACTAGTATTATCAATTTCCCAGATTTTCAAAATTCCCATCCAACATGTAAAAACTTTCATAAAATATACTAAAACCTCCATACACGAGCATGGAAAAAACTCTTTCTACATTGTAGTGTTATCCCATTTTATCCCAGAATTTGATGAACACAATTTTTCTCATTCGTGTAATAAATTTCCTGAATTATCATGAAAAAATTGGCATCCTAGTATCATTAATTTGCCAGATTTTCGAAATTCCCATCCAACGCCTAAAAATTTCGCATAAAACGTACTAAAACCTCCCTACGCAAGTACAAAAAAATTATTCTACATCCTAGTCTTCTCCCATTTTATCCCAGACTTCAGAGCCCATCCTCTCGAAAAATCAAGCCAGAAATCGTAAAAAGACACACACGTACATATCTCTCGATTTCTCCCGAGGCCCGGTTTCTTCAGAAACCTCTCGTCGCCGCCAGGGGCGTCACGATCGTCAAGGGGGGGAAATCACGGGATCTCGCGATGCCGCGGCTCGTAATCCCGCGTTCAGTTCAAAATCGTCGGTTCCCCAAACGTCTTCTCTCAACCCGGTGCAACCCCGGGCACGTTCATCTACTTGCAAGAGAAAAAGCGGGAAACAAGACCTCAAGATTCCTCGGCTTCGACCAGTGAAGTGCCGAAAACCTGGCCTAATTCGACCGGAACTCGGCCCAAGGCGCGCACTGGGGTCTCCCAGAGTCTCCAACCGTTCGCCCGACTTCCGGTGACGTGGAACATATATGGTACAGATCCAGCAGCGAGGTATAGAGTTCCTACGTAGATTTGCGAAGGTAGGAACTTCATACCGTGCTCTTGGACTTGCCGAAAATTCTTCAAAATTCGGCTGAATGGCGCCCCACGTGGTGGATGGAGCGGAGCTTTTTTTCGGAGGAAGATGGCCGACGGATTGATAAGGCCGCGTGCGTACGTGGAAGCGGCCAAATCACGAGCACGTAAGTCGCGATCTTGGAATATAAATAACTCCGCTGTATAAGGTGCGAAAGAATGCGACGCGTCGCTTTTGCTGATTAGGAAGTTCGTGCGCGATTTTTCAATCGCGATGACCATTGTTACGAATAAAAAACGGTTTTGCCGGCCATTTTTTTTTCGTTTGATTCACACCGAAACCGGAATCTTAATTTATACAGGAATTTTATTGGGTACACCGGAGGAGAGGATTTTATTATTACTGTTGCACATTTTTAAACACGTTTTTTCAGGTGCTGGCGATGGGTGAGGTTTGGAATTTCGATTTTGCAGGAAATCATACATTTTTGTTAGAATTTTCAGTTTTCCTTCTACAGTATGCAGAACATCCTCACCTTATTCAATTTCTTGTCATGCTTATCAAAAAAACGGTATAAAAATTTGTACTTCACTGTAAAAAAATCTGACTTATTGAGTACAGTCCATTTTTGAATCAAAATTCGAGCTTTTCAGACTTTCCGAATGACAAAAAAAAAGTTTTTTCTTTCTTAAAAGTCAGAATATTCAACACTTTTTTTTGTCAGACTTTTACAATATCTGTGGATGTAAAAATTCTTTCAACTCTACGATTCATTAGCCACGTGTCGAACCCACGGAAATTCTGTAACGATGATTTTTATTCTTCAAAGTATGATAAGACTCCAAATTTGTCGACTCAATAGTTGACACTAATATCATTTTATTCTAATTTTACGAATGAATCATCTGAAAAAGTTATTTTACCTTTTCGTTCAGTCTTCTTCGTAAAATAATTTTTCATTTTTCAAGTATAAAGAACATGCTCAGTGAATTTAACTACAATTCAACTGATAATGATTGTCGGCAATCATATTCTAAATGACTTTTTTCAATTAAAAAACGTTTTCGATTGAACGTCTTACTCATACTGGGTAATAAAGTTGAGATTTGATGAAACTTTAATGGTATGAACGATTAATTCTTCATTGGGTACAGTGATATCGAAATTGTAAATTTTTCACAAAGTTATGAAATTTCCGTAGTGTCGAACTTAAAAAGTCTAGAGACAAGATCATTTTTTTAAATTAGAGACACGTCTACAATATTGATTTTTTTCTAAAGAGTTAAATAGTTCTGAAAAATAGATGTTTGTTAAAATAATAAATAACTGAAAACCAAGTAAAAAATATGTATATGTTGGAATCTAAAAACAAATTTTCTTTAATGAGCGACGTAAAAAGTTACACATTTTGAAAAAAAAAAACTTGAAAAAACTTACACAACCAAATGAATATGAAAACTGCTAGATTTGGGTACTGAGATTATTTTTATTGATGTTCAAGTTTATCAGTTTCCACGTGGATTTTAATTGGGAAGATTCAACTCACTATAAAACCAATTCTCACAATTTACAGAAAGAACTGAAAAATTTAATAATCAATAGTCGTTTCGTCATTTCAAATTTGAAAACCAAAACCATGAAATCAAAAATTAAACAAACTTGAAATAATTTTTCAATTTTCCATGCGGCATGAGTCATGTAATCTTTGTATGAAAACATGGAAAATTTCAGAGATTTCTGTAATTTTCAGTCAATTCAAAGATTATTGTAATTTCAATGAAATGGTTAATTTAGAGAGTATCTAATAATTGTAAGATCATCGACGAAAGATTTTGTGAACTCCCGTAGGCATTAAAAAAAAATCGAAATATATTGAGTGTTACATATTTTTTCGATTTTCGATAATCCTGAAATTTAGGAATATTTAAAAATGAAACAGGAATTTCAGAACAAATAAAATGAAGCAATATATTAAAAGATAGAAGACTTCAAAAATCATATCAGATTTTAAACTTTTTTTGAAGCTGACATAATTCATGAAATTTTGAAAAAGCAGACTTTTGAAATGCATGAATAGATTTTTAGTTTTTAATAGTTACTTTAAAAATACAAAAAAACTCACAGAAAACAAATGACCGCAAGACAGACAACTAGGGAAACTAAAATATGCAAAACGTTATGAACAAAAAAAAAAAAAAATGAAGTTACATCAATAATTTTTCAAACTACATTGATTTCGAAAACAGTAGAATACGATATTATTAAAAAATTTAGAATAATTTGAAGAATATCGTTAAATCATGTTCAACAATCATTTTCGACAATCTCAAAATTTGAGAATATTCGAAAAAGAAACAGGAATTTGAGAACAAATAAAATGAAATAATATATTGATAGATAGAAAACTTCAAATATTGGTCGATTTGATATTATATCAGATTTTCAATTTTTTTTGAAGCTGATAAAGCAGAAGATTTTCGAAATGCATGAACAGATTTTCAATTTGTAATTTTTACTTGAAAATTTAGAAAAACTCGCAGAAAAAAAAACTCCAATCAAGACAGACAACTAGGGAAACTAAAATATTTCAAAACTTTATCAACATTAAAAAAAATGAAGTTACTTTAATAACTGTAAATATACAAGACATTTTTCAGAATTTCAAAAAAGTGTAAATTAAAAATCTTTTGCTAGATACGTTTATTTAAAAAACATTAGAATTCGATATTATTAAAAAATTTTGAACAATATGAAGAATATTTGTAAATAATTTTTAATCATTTACTTGAGTTATAATAATAATTTATCATTTTATATTGTTTAGGTAATTTTTTTTCGAATAATTTACCAATTCATTGAAATTACAATAATCTTTGAACTGATTGAAAATTACGAGAATCTCTAAAACTGTCCATGTTTTCATACAAATATTACATGACTCACGCCTCATGGAAAATAAAAAAATTATTTGAAGGTTGTTTCATTTTTTATTTAATACTTTTTTATTTAAAAATTTAAAATGCCTCAACAACTTTTTTATATTGAATTTTTCAGGTCTTCCTGTAAATTGTGAGAGTTTGTTATGGTCAAATAGAGTTCCAATGAAAATTCACGTGGAAATTGATAAACTTGAACATAAATAAAAATAATCTCAATACTCAAATCTAGCAACTTTTATATATATTTTGTTCTGTAAGTTTTTCAAGTCTTCTTTTCAAAATTTGTAACTTTTTACATCTCTAATTAAAAAAAATTGTTTTCAGATTCCAGTACATACATATTTTTATCTTGGTTTTTCAGTTATTTATTATTTTATTAATGACCTTTTATTTTACATATATTCCATTCTTCCTGAATACTTTTTATTTTGCTGCAGCATTTGTACAAAAAAAGAAAAAAAATTCAAAAGTAACCACACGTACGAAATAATCATAATGTTTTATTTATTCAAATCAGTTCTGTAAAAACCAGAGAAACATCAAGAATCATAAGCTCACAACATCCAAGAAATGAACAGAAAAAAGTGCCTCTGCAACGTTAACGTTTATTAATGTAAAAACAACGCTTTAGGAAAAAATCTGTTTTTGTACCACGACTATTCCTCTACCTGAATAAAAACTCAAACAATTTTATTCTACGATATTTCACATAGAGAAAAATTTTTTTAATCGTGTTCTTCTCGATGTAATTTTTTTTCGTTGTGTTGATTTTTAATTGTGAGATCAACGACGAAAATTATTTTTAACATTTCTAGGCGTTTCAAAAAAAAAAAAAAAAAATTGAGTAGTATTGAATGTTACATATTTTTGCGATTTTTCACAATCACAGAATTTGGGAATGTTTCAAATAGGAATAGGAATTTGAGAACAATTAAAATAGCAATATGTCAAAAGCTGAAAAACTTGCAATAATTTGTTCATTTTTAAATCAGATTTTGAAACTATTTTGAAGCTGGCGTAAGTCATACAATTTTTAAAAAGCAAAAGATTTTTGAAATGTTTTAACAGATTTTTGGTTTTTAATATTGATTCCTAAAATGCAAAAAAATTACAAAAAAAAATAACTTCAAGTCAAGAAACAAGGGACACTAAAATATTTCAGAACGTTAATAACATAAAAAAAAATTAAGTTATTTTAATAACTGTAAATATACAGAAAAATTGCGGAATTTAAAAAACACTGTTGATTTAAAAATCTTTTGCTGGATTCATTCATTCTCAACCTATGGAAATTATATTCTATTTCATAATTAAGAACAATTTTATCACATAAGACACATATTTTACATTCCATCTGGATACTATTTATTTTGCTGAACCATTTGTAAAAAAAATTCAAAAATTCGAAATCAACCTCACATACAAAGTAATCATAATTTTTTATTTATTCAAATAAATTCTGTAAAAACCAGAAAAAAATCAAGTATCATACGAAAATAACATCCAAGATACGAACAGAAAAAAGTGCCTCTGCATCGTTAACGTTTATTTATGTAAAAACAGCGCGTTAGAAAAAAATCTGTTTTTGTACCACGACTATTTGTCTACCTGAATAACAACTCAAACAATTTTATTCTACGATATTTCACATAGAGAACAATTTTTTTAATCGTGTTTTTCTCGATGTAATTTTTTTTTGGTTTTGTTAATTTTTAATTTTGAGATCAAGGACGAAAATAATTCTTTACATTTTAGACATTTCGAAAAAAAAAAAAAAAATAATAACAAAAAAAAAATTCGAATTTGAGAACAATTAAAATATCAATACATATAATAAAAGCTGGAAAACTTGAAATTCTTGATTGATTTTCAAACTTTTTTTTGGAGCTGACGTAATTCATAAAACTTTGAAAAAGCAGAATTTTTTTAGAAATGCAATAAAAGATTTTTCGTTTTTTATATTAACTCCAAAAATATAAGACACTCATAGAAAAAAATTTCTTCAAGACAGACAACTAGGGACACTAAAAGGTTTCGAAAACCTAATAACTTTAGAAAGAAATGAATTTATTTTAATAACAGTAAGTATACAGAAAAAATTTTGAAACGCAAAAAACAGTATGAAAAATTAAAAAATGTTTTGCTAGATACGTTTATTTTGAAAACATGAAAATTCTTTATAATTTAGAAATTAAGAAAAACGTATATCACATAACATACATAATATATTCCATTCCTTCTGAATACTTTTCATTTTGCTGCATCATTTGTACAAAAAAAAATTCCAAAATTTAAAATGAACCACACGTACAAAGTTGGTACAATTTTTTATTTATTCAAATCAGTTTTGTCAAAACCAGAGAAACATCAAGTATCAAAAGAAAACAACATCCAATATACGAACAGAAAAAAGTGCCTCTGCATCATTAACTCTCATGAATGTAAAAACCACGCGTTTGATAAAAAAGCTGTTTTTATACCACAATTGTACTGGAATAAAAACTCAAGCAAATTTATTCTACGATATTTTAACTAGAAAAGAATTATTTATACGTTTTTTTGTCGATGTAATTTTATTTTGTTCTGTTTACTTTTTCTGGCGACAATCCATGGGGTGATCCGATATTGGCCCAATCGGCATTTACATGCGGTGACAGGATTACGTTTGAGTCAGCGAATCACTGCCAGGACCATTTGTCAATTCGAGATTAAATAGAAAGCCAACTGCTTGTGCTTAACATCCGAGAAACATATCGAACAGGGCGTGAACCCCCTTTTACAACCTCGAAAAATGGCGGATTTAGGCGAAATTTGCACATTATTTACATTAAAGTTTTCGATTTAAAAACAACAGGAGTTGTAAAGTGCGATTTTTTTATTGGGTTATGGTAGAATTAGAATGAAATGAAATTCAAATTCAAATCAAACTAAAACCAACATAAAGCAAAGGAAATGAAAAAATTAAAACAAGTTTCTTACAATTCATTATGCAATTAAAACCGAAAAATCACGAGAAAAATTGAACAAAAACTTGAAAAAGAACTAAAAATGTTGATAAAAAAAAGAAAAAGTTCTAGAATCATGTCATGACGTATACTCGAATATATTCGGAACATAGCATACTTTCTGAAACGTATTAATTATCGCTGGAGCACGTGATTACGTGCGTGTACGAAAATAAAATTTTTTTTGTTGGTTGATAAATGCCACTTGAGATAACAGGCGAGCGCTCACTTTCTTTTGTTGGGCCATGAGCTAGGGAGCTACCTAAAAGAGGCTCCCAAGTCGCCCGGTCTTTTGCAGATAATCCGAAAAGCTCTTTCAATCTTGATCTTGAAAAAACGATAAGCGACCGGTCCGTGGCTATCAATTATTTTTAACCACTCGAGATATGTCCTATTTCTAAACTTCATCGCGAGCACCAACGGGGCGGAGATTCGTGCGATTTATCGCGGTATCTACGCACTTTTTGCCCCCCATCGCATCGGCTCCAAATATTTCACGTACGCAATCAGTTTTTTTTTTGCTTTCCCGTTCGCAATGGACGTAAGATCGATTTATTTCTGCGACTGGAGCGATTTATAGGCAGGATATTAATTGCTCTTTCCGATATCGATTATATTTTTCAAATAAATTTTACTTTCCATTTGGTTGAATACATCCTTTACATTTTGCAAAATTCTGAAATATAGTATAGAGGTTATGAAAATTATTTGCTTTTTTGAGCTTCGAGATTCTTTTTTGTAACATCTGGTAATGTGAAGAACAGAATACAGAATTTTTCGGATAAAATATTACACAGAATAGAGACAGAATATTGTACAAACCTGAGTTAAACTTTTTTTTTTTATTTTTATTTCTCAGTATATAAAATGTTCCAATATATGTAATATTTTTATATAAGTTTTTATGATCAAGATTTCTGGAAATTTTTGCTTCAACATTCGAAATTCAATAAATTTTTCTGTATTTAATTACTTTTTTTCAGAAATCTTTCTACATTGAGGGTTCTTTTAATATTCCTCGTTTTTTTTCAGCATTTTATTAAATCACTGTAGAGTGATTTAATAAAATGCTTATTTATAATAATAATAATAATAATTTAATAATTTTATTCAGGTGCAATAATTTTTACAAAGTATAATACAGAATGTACACTTCCCGCAAGATTTTGTATAAAATCTGTCGCGGGCCTGAATTTACAATTAAACAAACTTAAATACTAATTACATCTTTTCCAAATTTGAAGTATACTACAATGTAATACAATTATTCAAGTATCTTCAGAATCTGATTATCATCAAGATCTCGAATCCATTGCTTGATTAATCGCTTTAGTTTTAATTTACATATAAATTTTAAATCTGTTCTCTTTAAATTTTCTGGCAATGCATTAAAGAAGTTTATCTTTACGCAGCAGAATGATTTACTGTAATTTTCTTTTTTCATAATTGGTAATTTTAAAGTCGAGAATCGGATATTTTTATTGTCTGGTAAGTTAAGATATTTCAGTTGTAAGTCTGCAAATTCTTGAATCAAGGTGTTACACATGAAACGTTTGTGAATATCAATAATTTTATAATTTGTAAATAGTGTGGCAGACGGAAAATCTTTTTTTTCTTAAAGATTATTTTTATTATTTTTTTTTTGTAAAGTTCTCATAGGTTTTAATACATTATTATTAGCGCTACCCCATGACACAATCCCGTAATTTACAACCGACCAAAAAAGAGCGTAATATATACAAAGTAATTTTTTTTCTGAAAATACAAGTCTTAATTTATAAAATAGATAAATCTGGTCAATTTTCCTACAATTGTATCAATATGCTCCTTCCATCTCATATTTTGATCAATTATAATACCAAGATATTTTGTGCTAGAGACCCTTCTGATTTCCTGGCAGTCACAAAAACTTGGTTTATTATTTAAACAATCACTATCATGGGCACACAATTTTAAATGTTGAGGAAAACCATCTTTGTACGAACCAAAAGTAATAAATACAGTTTTATTTATGTGTAAAGTTAAAAAATTATTTGCAAGCCATTTTGTAATAATGTTCAGTTTACTTTCCGCAAGCTGCTTAAGCATTTCCCAATTTCTTCCCTTGATGATCATAGCAGTGTCGTCAGCAAAAGATACAATTTCCCCAGTCAGGAATAGTTTAAACAAATCATTGACTTATAATATAAATAAAATTGGACCCAGAGCTGTACCTTGAGGCACTCCACAATTGACTTCTAGAGAATCACTTCGTACTTCATTTATATTCACTATTTGTTCCCTTTTATGTAAGTAGCTACTTAATAATTGATGTGATATACCCCGAAAACCATAGTTATACAACTTATTTAATAACAAATTATGATTAACTGTATCGAATGCCTTAGCCAAATCCAGAAAAATTGCCGAGCAAGGAATTGTGTCATTTATTGCTGTATAAATTTTTTCCGTTACACAGGAAATCGCATCAGTAGATGATTTATTTTCCTGGAATCCAAATTGCATGGTATCTACTATATTTTCTTTTATTACAAAATCAACTATTCTTTTTTTAATAATCCTTTCAAAAATTTTCGAAAAATTAGAAATTCATGAATTTGGTCGATAATTGTTCAATGAATTTTTATTTCCCGTTTTCAATATGGGTATTATTTCTGTTTTCTTCCATTCGGTAGGCCGAATTCCTTGTTCGATCGAATTATTAGCAATATGTTTAAGTGGACTTAATATGTACGATTCAATAATTTTGATAATTTTAATGTTTATATGATTTACTCCAGCAGCTTTATCCTGTTTCATACTCGAAATAATTTTTGAAATTTCCAATTCATCTGTGGGATATAGATATATTGAGTTTTGTACATATGTCGTTTTATGATCAAAATTTTCAGTAATTTCAATCAAACTTGCTAATTTTGGTCCAATATTATTAAAAAATTTATTAAATTCAGTAACAATTGATTTTATGCCTGTGATAGTCTTGGTATCATCCTCCGATATAATACTATTTATTTCATCCACATTCTTATCTTTATTATTGATTATATTATTAACATATTTCCATAACTTTTTCGGGTCATTATTCGCTTTACTTAATTTAGTCTTATAGAAGTCATATTTAGCTTTTTTTAGCATCTTATTCAAGTCATTTCTAAATTTATGAAAAACATTTTTAAAATTATTATTCTGTAGATGTTTAATCATTCGATTATACATTGCATCTCTTTTTTTACACAACCAAACAAGTTCATTCGTAATCCATTCTTTTCTGTATTTTATCTTTTTCTTTACTGTGAACACTGTAGTAGATTCTTTTAAATTATTTTCAATGATATTTGTAAAAAATCTGACCATGAAATCCACCTCTTTTTCATTGTACACTGCTTGCCAAGATTCTTCAGATATTAACTTTAAAAATTTTTTGTAATTAACCTTAGTTATCTTCATGTTTCCATTTAATTTACTCTTTTCTAATTTTGTATTTATGTGCAATACGTCGAAAAGTGGTCCGTGAAAGTTGTTTTTAATATCATTGGCGTTAATTTCTCTTGCTTTTTTTTTTGCCCAAAAAAGGCTCGAAAAACAATGTAAGAACTCACAAAATAATGACAATTTTGAGAGCGACGTAAGAGCAATGCTTGTACTTACAAATCATGATGATCACTGATTTATTCAGTTAAGTATTATTCACTGATTTATTCAATTAAGTATTATTATTAATCTTCAGTAATTTTCATGGACATCCGGAATTCGATCCAGTAGGATTCAAAATTGTGAAAATTATGAATAATTTCATTGATATTTCAGAATATTATATGTACCCGAATCACAAAAAAACTTTTTTTTTTTTATTTCTTCGTACATATAAAATGTTTGAGGATTTCTAAATATTTTTATATATTTTGATCAGTTCCTGTGATTAGGATTTCTAGAAATTTGTGCTTCAGCATTCCAAATTCAAAAAATTTTTTAGGAATATAAATGGTTTCTTCTGGAATCTTCCTACATTCAAGGTTCTTTTAAAATTCTTCGTATTTTCCCAGTATTTTATTAAATTATTGTAGAGATTTTTAAAATATTTACGGTTTATTTAGTTAGGTATTATGAATCTTTAATAATTTTCATGGACATACAGAATTTGTCAAAATTGTGAAAATTATAAGTAATTTCATAGATATTTCAAAAGATTGTATATATACCTTAATCAAAAAATTTCTTTTATTTTTATCTCTTAGTACATATAAAATGTTTCAGGATTTTAAAATATTTTCATCTATTTTGATAAGTCCCTATGATTAGGATATCTAAAAATATGTGCTTCAATATTGGAAATTCAATAAATTTTTCTGTATTTAAATAGTTTTTTCAGGAATATTTCTACATTGAGGTTTCTTTTGATATTCTTCGTATTTTCTCAGTATTTTAGTAAATTACTGTAGAGATATTCAAAATATTGCCGATATATTCAGTTAAGTGTAATAAATCTTTAATAATTATTTAAGATTTAGAAAATAATAAACCATCGATATTTTGCAAAGCTCTACAGTGACTTAATAAAATACTGATAAAATACGAAGAATATTAAAATTAAATCAAAGCTAACATGTAGGAAGGTTCCTGAAAAAACTATTTGAGTACAGAAAAATTTATTAAAATTCGAATGCTTGTATATTTCTATTTTTTTTTTTTTTTTTTTTTTTTCATTTTTTCTTGTACTATTTATTATTTGTAAAATGTGAGATTTCCTTTCTTTTTAAGATACCTGATCAGATCCTTTAGATGCAATTTTGTCGAATAAAAATTTTAAATGTATTCATTTTTTTAATTAGTTTTTCAAAAAAAAAACCATAATTTATAAGTACTTCAAATTTTTCCATATTTTGGAAGGACTCGTATGATTAAAAAAATGTTCTGTAATTTAAATGTATTAAAACATAGATTTTGAGAAATCCATGCTCTAGCAAACAAAATTTTATTATTTCTTGAATTCTGTATAGATTTTCGAAAAAATTTAGTTACCTTTTATAAAATGATCAAAAATTTTAGTATTTATAGTAATTTTCTATATTTCTATATAGATTCAAAAAATTATATTTTATCTCAAATACTGTATCAATTCTTAAAAAAAAATTTTTAAGGTTAAAAATTTTAGGTATAAAAAAGTATTTTTTATACCTAGTAATTTTCTAGATTTCTATCAAGATTATAAAATTGTATGCTACGGTGATCAAAGTATAATTTATTTTCCAGAATTTTTCTAGGGTTCCGAAATATGTATGTCAGCATTTAGAAATATCTTTTTTATTTGTAATATTTGTACTGTTTTTATCAATGTATCATATCTTATAAAATTTTCTATAATCGTAATGTTTTATGAGTATATCATACTTTAGTAAATTTCAATGTTTTATGTGTTTTTTCTATTTGATATTGTTACAGATTCTGATGTTAATTTATAGAATTTCATGCTCTGGAATTCGGAGTTTCATTGATTGTTAATATATTTCTCAATCTATCATAGAACTTATGAATTCCCAGCAATTATTGTTTTTCAACGAATATTTACAAAAATTTTGTTTTGATATTGAATTTTTTTCATAAAAAGACAAATCAGAAAATATCGTTTCTAAAGAATACTAACGTCAATTAAATATTACTGCAATTATATTTTTAAAAATAGTAACCACAAAAAAAAACAAAACATAAATTCTCGCTTCAACTTTTTCCGCCCAATAAGATCTCAATATCGTTTAATATGGCAACTGATATATCAATATATCGATTATCAGTGTGGATAAATATATCAGTATTAAATGTCTGATATATCGGAATCAGATATCGATATTATGATATTAGATTGATACGCAGGGCAGCGAAAAATATTTTTTTCAATTAAAAACATTTCAATAAATATTCTGGTTGTAAGCTTCGAACATATTTTCATTATTATTATTATATTACACACAATGCCGAGAATTAAAGAAAGTTCTTTAAATTTCATAGAATGTGTTGTGGCTAAATATCATAAAAATAAAGGATCCTAAATAATTTACATAGATAATTTATTTTCGAAAATCTTTTCCAGTGTATAACATAATTTCGTAATAAACAAAAAGATCAAAGTGTACAATATGATTCATTTAATTAAAGTATCTATTACATTTTAGTAATAATAAATACATATTACACAGTTTCCATAGATACGTTTGCCTTTTTTAAATGAATAGTATGGTAAATAATTATTTCGCTTTTTTTTCATAAATACTTTTGGAAACTTACAGAAACATTCTTTACGACACTAAAATTGTTGCTAACCACTTCAACCGTGCAATGCGTCTTACAATAATACCCGTGAAATGTATTTACGTGTTTGTCCGAAAAATTCTCGCTCAGTTTCCATTTTGTACGTTTCGTCAAGTGTTGCTTCAGCTATTCTCAGGCGCATGTACAGTTTAGAGAGCAATTCACGGATGCGAGAGGGGTGCATACATTACAACGGTCGCCATGATTATCCTGCGAGGTTTGTTCGGGAATGTAAAATTATTCCCCGCAACCTTTAGATCATACATTTTTTCGCGTAGGGCTAAATATCCTGTTGGAAAAATCGATTATTTCGATTGATTAGAGTTTGCAAAGGCAAAGATTTTTATTCCGGATTGTTTGAGGGCGACGACACAATATAAAGGGTTCAAAGATGCTCTAAAAATTTTTAAATAGAAAATATATATGTTTTATTTTGTTCTGAAACTTTGTTTCCTTTGCCGTTTTGTGGAAAAAGTAAAATCTAAAGAGTTATTGTCGATTTTGTTCGACGGTATTGAGTCGATCGGCGCCGACTCGGCGCCGCCGAGTCGGACGTCCGAGTCCGACTGCCCGGCACAACTCGGCACTACTCGGTTCAAGGAATTCTTCATAGTTCTTTAATTCTAAGAATTTCGAAAAACTTTCATAATAATATATATAATAATAATAATAATAATAATTCATATTTTATCATTCTAAATCCACCCTTCACCTGATAAATTTTTTTTCAACTCGTTAATTAATGAAGAACTTCATCTTTAATAACTAATTGCCGTCAAAAACGCAACTCTGAGAACTTTTTCTCCTTGAACAAGGATTTCTCTTACATCTGAGGGAAATGAAAACTTGGAATCCCCGGCGCCTCTGCACTTTGCGGAGTCGGACGAGGAAGTTGGCTCTATTCGCGTGATTTATTGTTTCGAAATAGGCCGATTTGGTGATAAAGAAAAACTATTACCTACGAAGCGACGGAACGGATGTACCGTCAGCTGCGCTTCGACGCGCGAACGATTTTATAGTAAGATAAATAAATCAAGCACAGCGCGGTTTCATCATGCGTCCATCGGGTTTCGCGACTCGTCCCGGCTGCTCGGCTATTACACAATTGATCAGTTTCCAAATCCAATCTGGAGCTTTGTACCATTTTGTAAAGGATTCCAAACCGCAGTATCGGAAACGTTAATTGGTATAATTGTTTAGCTAGGATTTATAAATGAGTGTCCAGATTATAAAATAGGGTAAATTTCGCTAAGATGAGCGAAGCGAGGGCGACTGTAACACGAATCAGATATATAGTTTTTTAAACGTGTGGAGCACGATATGTTTTCTAAGATTTAAAGGTGAATGATGGTATTTATTATTAACTATATTGTTAGTGATTGGTGATAAGTTCTTCTAAATAAATGAACAGAGATTATACGTTCTTATCAGAGTGACAAATGACTTTTATATTGAATATTTCATAATCAGTTACAAGTTTTATCATTAACGGAATATATTGAAGTCAGCATTGAAAATTACTATCCCTAAGGCATGTAAATTTAAAACCCTCAACGATATCTATTAAGCAATTTCTAGATTTTCTATAGCGATTCTCAAATCAAAGAAAAGGCCAAATTTTTCGAATTTTGTGATCCTGCGTTTGAATTTTTGACCGTTAAAATTGTGAGATTGGCATTCAATAAAATTGAAGATCAATCGATCAAATTCAAGTATTTTTTGTTAAATTTATTTTACGTTAAAAAATTTTTATTTTTTGAAGATTTATTCATTGTATTAACTATTTAATCCAATTTTTACGATATCAGTATTTTCATATTACAATCTTGTACGTTTGCATTTTTTGAAATTCAGATCTTTGTTTTCTGAGTATGGAAATCTTGAATCCATGAATAAAAATGTTAAAAAATTACACACTTTTTGTTTTAACTTTTATGCTAATGCTTCAATTTTTATTCTTCAAATCTATGAGCTGGATATTTACTTTATTGAGATAAGAAAAATATATATGTAATAAAAAATGGTCATTGCAGTTTTTAATATTGAAGTTTCAAATCGAACATCTAAAAAAATCTGGTAACTAACGATTAGAGATTTTTCAGTTTCAAACATATGTTTTCGTGCATTTTTCAAATTATGCATCTTATTGGGACAATAAAATGCATTTATTAAAAAAAAAAGTTATTTTTTTTCCTTGAAATTTAAAACTATACATAGTATTCGTTCTTACAAAATTATAATAGAAAATCGAATTAAATTGAATATACAACTAACGTAAACCTTATTCTGCAGTAAGTTAATTTCAGCTCTACAAAATTTATATTTCTCAATAACAATATCGTGGATTTGACAAAATTTAAATAAAATGTTAGGATACAGGTACAGGATGAAAAAATTATAATAAAGTGAAATGAAAGTTTGAAAATTTTGAACATTGATTGTCATTGATCAAAAATTGCAATAATAATTATTTAAAGAAAATACAACTTTTTCTTTTGATAAAAACATTTCGACTAGAATCAAAATCTGAGGAATAAAATCATATTTTATTTTGTTTCAGAGGTCTGCATTGGATTTTTTTGCAATAGTTAATCAATATTGCTTTATTTGGTAAAATATTATACAGTAGAATTGAGATTTTAACACTTATTCTATATCATCAATGAATTTATTGATTCCAATGATTGGTATTTAATGTGCTAAAACAATTGGATCATTTTTACCAAAATCTTGCAGGATTAGTTGAGAAAATTCTATTAGTATTTGTAAAAATTACTCTATTTTTTAATTTCATCAGAATTTTTACAAAATTCAATATTAAAATCTACATTTTAAGTTCTAAGATTCGTCGAGATATCAATCTACTGAGCCAAAAATTAGATCTTTTTTCTTATTTTCGAAGTTTCGAGTATCCAAATTAAATTTTTTTTTTCTTGAAATCCAAAGTTCTTAACTTCTGAAAATTCGAATTATAAGGATTATCAATCCTTTACCCTTGTTTTATAAATTTATATTACTGCAAAAGAAATCTCTAGTTCTGTATAATCCAAATTAGGAACTTCTTCAATACTAAAAATAACCACTTTAGTTTTCTCTTTTGATATGATGATGATCGTTATTTACTAAATTTTGTTTTCATTAATAAAGTTTAAGAATTTTAAAAGCTCAGTGTCACATTTTTATAAAGTTTGAGATTAGTTTTTGCAAGGAGTCTAGTCTCTATAATCTTATACCAGTTCCAAAATATTTGAAATGAACTAGACCACAATATAAAATCAAAATTCAAATTCTGAATAGGTGAATAGCCAAAGTCGTATAACCGCCATTTCCAATTTTTTACAGGAGAGAGGAAAAACGCTCGTATTTTTTTAATTTTTGAAATTTTTTGAAAAACTCATGATTGTTTGTTCATAATAAGGTAATACGCTACTTATTAATGTTTGAAACGTTTTGAAATTAAGGAAAACTCGACCACTTGAAATTTCGCCACGTATAAGTCGAGGGGTCTGGCAGTTCAAAGTCGTATATCAACCATTAGCCTTACTAGATGAAAGTGAGAGAAACAAGTTTTACCAAGGTTTTTTTACGTTTTTATAAATTCTATAACCAAAATACTTTAATAAATTTTCACTTTTTGTTAATTGTTGTCATTATTTGTGATAGTAAATATAAACTTTATTATTTAATTTGTTTTCTATTTTTATTCGTAGTTATTATTGTTAATAACATTGCTTCTTGTATTAAAACGTTTGTAAATGTATGTAACAATATTATCAAACGCACGGTTTGATGGTCTTCAACATTAAATTACTTTTCATCATTAAATTACATAAGTTTCCATTGGTTGTTATACAACTTTGGATTGCCGATAGGTCACCAGTTACCAAAATGCAAGGTTTGAAAAATTCTCACAACAGAGCTATTGTGAATTTCGACTTGGTTTTATAGCAGAAATGACGGCATCAACTTAGGGTTTTGAAAAAAAAAAAGATAAAACAAATAATGAAAATTTGGCGGTTATACGACTTTGAATATCTACTCTTCAACTGTAAAAATCAGTAACTTTATACAAATTTGAGGGCACTACTACTGATTTTTTTAAATGCAGTAAAATTGACATTTATTTCATAAAATCCAAACAGAACATCATTATTAAGCTATTAATTTATTTCTTCCACATGATTAATTTTTTTGTCCATTTCCCTATTATCATTCATTTTCAATTTAATTATTACATTTACTGAAATATTGAAATTCACAAAATATTACCGTATAAAAAAAATCTTCGCTCAACACTTTCAGCCACAATCTACCACACTTGTACTTTAAGTACCTCGATAAAAACCCAAATAGACGCCAAACATATTTAAGAATACAGACTCACGAAATGTGTGTAAAAAATGGCAATTCAAAGATACATGTGATAAGTGTAATTCGTTGGTGGGTTGGCCTTGGATTCGTAGGCACAAGAAACATTATTAATCGCGGAATTACGTTGAACCTTGATAGGGTCACTAGCGGGCGTTCATTTCCAGCGAGCCCAGATTTCATCTGCCAAAGCACTTTGCTAATTGATGCGTCGCCGACTTCCTGTTGCGCTCGGAGGCAAAAGTCACCCGAATAGGAACGTACGACTGTAATCAACTATTATTTCCCGCAGCAAAGTTTCGAGACTTTGGCCAATACGGGCTCGTCTACTGAGAACTGTGTAAACTGCACTGATGAAAATTGGACCAGATCCGAAGATTCAGCAATAATCTTGATTAATTATTCCAAAAGGAAACAATTTAATGATTACTTCATAACATCCCAAGCTCAAGCCCTTCATCTATATCTTATGAAGATCTAACACAAAAATTTCCAACCATAATTTGTACTGAAAAATATATCAGTTATTTTCAGAGCTTCATAACTCGAAAAAAATTCATCATTTTTCACGTATTCGAATATTAAATAATGAAGAGGGTTGAACAATCTTGAATTTTTCGAAGGAACTAATCAAGAATGTTGGTTTTTCTTGCATAACTAAACTCCACAACTGCTATGCCCAAAACTCTGAAATTTGAAACTTATAGACACTGTAAACAGAGGATATTAGAATCTTGTTACGTTGTGTTTCCGTTTTTGCAACTTATCAAATCGTTTGATGTTGCCGACAAAATGTCCCGTCTTTTTCGCTCACTTTCCATGAAAGCGACTTTTTCGCTGATAAATTCCTATCACGAGCAAACGCCCCAACTGCTATCGAATCCTCAGCAGTTGGATAATTAAAGCGTTGTTTCGTAACGAGCTCGCCACTCAAGAATCCTTCCACCACTTCTGGACATTTTTTTTAACGTATGATAATTGTTCAAGAATCGCTTAGATTTTTAATGCAGTTATTTGAATTCGATTGTAAAAAGTTTCCCGATGAATATTTATAGATATTTCATGATGCACAGCTGCCTGAGCGACAAGAACATTTTTTGGCATTCGAGAGAGTATTTGGCACGGTCAAGCTGTAAATTCTGCAGAGTCTTGAGATTTTGATGTTTTGGGCAGATCGAAAATACAACTAGATTGACGTTTTGAGATTCTAGGTAAGCGTATTTTGATGATTTTTGGTATTTTCATGATTTATCAAGGTTGATATTGTATTGTTTGTGTAGGAACATACCTAATGTAAAACGTTTTTTGAGTCTTATTCATATGCATTGTTATTTTCTGCTTATACTTTGTCGAATTTGCAGGCGTGAAAAAGTCTATACAGTAATGAGTGCAAAAGTTAAAAGCACATTTTTTATTTCAACGACACACATTTAAAATGATTCATTTACCAAGCCAACATCAGTTAATTAGCTATGCAAGAAAGCTACAAAAAAATGTTCATTGTTCGTTATTTTTGTTTATTGTTTATTATTATTTTTATTCGTGGACGATCTGGTTATGTGAGTATGTTTTTTCAACTTATCGAATTTCGTTACTTTTGAAATTTGACCAATTTTGGACTCCAGATTCGCAAATTTTTATGTACAACCGTATTCTGTAGTATTAAAGTTATTTAGATTAAAGATTTTTTTTTCTAGTACTTTGGGAATTTTTCATTACTTATTTTCAATTACATACTTGAAGGGTTTGCTGAAATTATAAGTTCTATTTAGCTTTTGAGATTTTAATACTCTAAATATAAAAGTTCGAAAAAATTCTAATATTTTAATGGATTTTTAAAAAAATGTAATAACTGCACAAATTTTAGATATTTGATGCATTTCTATAATTCGCGTATAGTATGTTATAAATTAAATTTTCTAATGGTTTTGGCCTTTACATATACATATTTCTAGTATCTTTATAGATAAATTATTTAAAGATTCGAAGAAATAGATTCTAGAGTATTTAAAATTCGAAGATTAAAAAAATTCAATTTTATTTTTTAAAAAGCAATATCTCCTCTCATTTTTATGATTTTTTATTATTTTTATGATTTTTTGTGAGTGTATTGTATAAATGTGATTATTTTTATTATTTTCTCGTATTTTTATGATTTCCTGTGTAGTTTTCTACAATTATATATTCTAGGATTTGAATTTTTATGAATTCTTGAGAATATTATTTCTTCATATTATAATAGTTTTTAAGTATTGAATGATTTTGAGTAGGTCCCGCAATTTTCTAAGTACTTACGAAACTTTGAAGCATTTTTTAGTTTTTTCATAGATCTGTATTACTTTTATGGATTACTATGAAGAATTCTAGAATTCAATGCTCAACGAAGAAAACAACAGTTGATTTTTTGCAAATTTATTATATTTGTAAGGAAAGTGCAACAATGGTAATTGTTGGATTTGGATTTCTTCAGTATTCGAGTTTTTTTAGGGTTTACATGTATATGATTGAATTGTGATTTTTCGTAATTCTGTATTTTTTTTTTTTTTTTTTTTTTTTGGATTCGATGCTCAAAGATTCAAAGTTTTTTATCACTCAATAATTTTGAGTAGTTTTTGCGATTTCCGAAGTACTTGTAAAATTTTGTAGGATTTTTTAGTTTTTTTTTATAGATTCGTAGTGTTTTTATATAGATTACTATAAAGAATTTTAGAATCCAATGCTCCATGAATAAAACAAAAATTAGATTTGCAGCAAATTGATATATTTTCAGGGAAATTCCAACAATGTTAATTCTTTGTTTTATAGATTTCTTCAATATTCGAGTTCTTTTAGTATTCATATGTATATGATTTTATCGCGTTTTTTAGTATTTCCGTAGGTTTTTTTGATAATTTGATACTCTAGGATGCAAAATTTGGTAAATAATGGAGAAAATTATATCTACAAGTTTTTTATAACTCAATGATTTTGAGTATTTTTTGCAATTTCTGAAGTGCTAAAAAAACTTTGAAGGATTTCTTAGTTTTTTTTTATAGACTTGCAGTATTTTTGTAGTTTAGTTTTAAGAATTTTAGAGTCCAATGCTCCATGAATAAACACATTAGTAGATTTCAAGCAAATGTATATATTTGTAGGGAATATTTCAACACTGTTAATTCTTTGTTTTATAGATTTCTTTAATATTCAATTTTTTTTTTTTCGTATTTATATGTACATGATTTAATAGTATTTTTTAGTATTTCTGTAGGTTTCTTTTAGAATTCGATGCTCCAGGATTTAAAGTTTGATAGATAATTAGGAAAATTATTTTTACAGAGTTTTTTATCACTCAAAAATTTGAAGTATTTTTTTAATATCCAAGATACTTACAAAAATTTGAAGGATTTTTTAGTTTTTTCTATAGCTTCGCAGTATTTTTATAGATTACCATAAACAATTTCAGAATCCAATCCTCCATGTATAACACATTAATAGATTTTCAGAACATTTATATATTTGTAGGGAAATTCTAACGATGTTCATTCTTTGCTTCATAGATTTCTTCAATATTCGAGTTTTTTTTTGTATTTACATGTTTATGATTTTATAACGTTTTTGAGTAGGTATTTCTGTAGGTTTTTTTTGGAATTCGATGAATAATTGAGAAAATTATTTCTACAGAGTTTTATATCACTCGATTATTTTGATTACTTTTTGCAATTTCTGAAGTACTTACAAAACTTCGAAGGGTTTTTTAGTTTTTATTATGAATTTGCAGTATTTTTATAGATAACTGTCAAGAATCTTAGGATTTTTAGCCAATTTATATATTCGTAGGAAATTCCAACGATGTTAATTCTTTATTTTATAGATTCCTTCAATATTCAAATTCTTTTCGTATTTACGTGTATATGATTTTATAGTGTTTTTTTAGCATTTACGTAGGTTTTTCTCCTAATTCGATGCTTTAGGGTTTAAAGTTTGATAAATAATTAAGGAAACTTTTTCTACGACGTTTTTTACCAGTCAATTATTTTGAGTGTTTCTTGCTATTTCATGAAGTTGTTATGAAACTTTGAAGGACTCTTAGGTTTTTTCTAGAATTTTAGTATTTTCGTAGATCACGATTATAAAATGTGATTATGAAATGTAGAATCTGTTGTTTTAAAATAGAAATTTCAATCGATTTTCAGCAATTTGATAGATTTGTAGGAAAATTACAACAATATTAATTTTTGTTTTATAAATTTCTTGAATTTCTTGATTTTTCGGTATTTATATGATTTTGCAGTGTTGTTTAGTATTTTCTAGATTGCTCGTATTCAAACAAATTGCCTTTACTTATTTCAGTGATTATAGATTTCGATGTATTCTTATAGAATTCGATGCTCTGCAGTTCAAATTTTTTTTAGTTTCTTTGCATTTACGCAGATTGTTTTTATCATCTAGTTTGCAACATTTTTTTAAGTTTTCGTTTTTAACGTTATCCCAGTCAAATGTTCATAAATGGAATCGCGTTCAAGAAAAAATTCTTTTGAGGTCAGGATTATTGTTATTTTTGACTCAGAAAAATTGAGAATTTAGAATTTTGTTTGACTCAAAGAACTTACATGACACCGTTTTTCATGTCCTCTAGAATTCAATACATGCAATTTTTAAAATTTTTACTTACGTTGTAATTAGTGATCAGTATATTACAATATTTCAAACTTGATAAGCCTTGCTTTTTTACTAAATTTGTCCAAAATGATGTTCTGCATTTCTGATTGTCGACGTCGTTTTATAAATAAGTTCTCAAAACGTCAAACTATAAAAATCCAAAACATTACATCAATTATTTCTGCATTTGTATTTCCCTACATTTATTTATGAAAAATTAAATCCCTTGATAATCAATACTTCAGAACATACAGTTGAACAATTTATTTTTCTTCAAACATGAATACTTCCTCCAATCGTAAAAAAATTAAAAAAAAAAATGCTTCTTTCTACTTTGAAAATGCAACAAAAAAATTTCCAAACTGTCATAAAATTCGTCAAACGACCTAGATCTAGCACATGCAGAAAAGGAAGGAAACGATGGTGCAAAACCTTACGGATTCAGCTATTTTACGATCCAGGATTGAGCGTAGCGAGGCCGTGGGGAATAAAAATGCCGATTGCGCGAATAGGAGTTGCGCGGGAAAAATTTATGGTGCATGTCTGCGGAGCAGAAAAGATGCAACGGCGCCGTGGTCGCCACCGTAATATCTTTATTATTCTCCTTGAAAGGCTTCTTTTTTCCTTGACTTGCAACGGCAAAAAATTCGTTTAAGCAGAAATGATACATACGGTAGGATATCGAGGCTTTATTGGATTCATGGCGCATGAAAAAGAGTTACAATCCTTCGCGTTGAGGTACTTTATGGATCGCTGGTCGCGAGTTCGAATTATTGACTTTTAGGGCTACTAGTTTAGGGACAAGGCATAGTTCTGTTCAATTTCAGGGTTTGCAGAAAAATGAGCATGGTTTTTTTTAAATTTTTTTATCAATAACCTATAGAATCTACGTCTGAGAATCATTTTAAGTTACGAGAGTTGTGAAAAACATCATCAAAGTCAACTTGTCAAATTTTGAATCGAATAGAAAGTCCAGCATGAACTAAATTATTTTTTTTCCAACAAGTATAATTGTACTATGAAAAGGGTTTGGAAGTAACGCGTTACTCTAAAACGTAACATTTTTAAATGTAATGATAACGAAAAGCATTACATTAATTAACAAAAGTAACGATGACTAATCCCGTTATTTTACGTTACTTTTATCTGTCTCATTAGGTTTTTAGTGCAATTTGTAACTTTTGAAGGAATGTTGTAAAACTGAGAAATAAGTAATTTTTAACTTCCTCATTTTTTAACATAAAATTCTATATTCATAATTTTTAATGAAACAATGTGGAGTATTAGTAATTTGTGTAAAAATATTGACGAAGAATATGCTTTTTTACTATTTATTAGCAACGTTCACGATTCAAAGCATCGAATTTTAGGAATTCTCATGAAAATGTATAAAAATACTTGAAATCTATAGATCTCAAAATCTATAGCAGGATCTGTAAGATCTAGAGATCCTGCTAGAAAACCTTATGGAATAAAATGAATAAAAAGAAAAAAAAAAAAGAAAAAAAAATACTTGAAATACAAGATGCTATAAGTTCCAAGTTATTCGACTCTATAAAAATTTATGTCAATCCAGTAATCGAAAAACTTCAATTTCTCGAGCTTTGAATTCAAAAGATACATGTTCACAGAAGTCTATAAAAAGATATGAAAATTTTTCGCATTGTGTAACTCTGTGGAAAATACAAAAAAAAAAATGAAGGCACTCTTAATCTATAAAGAAACTGTTTTCTGCTAAATCGATCGAAATACTTCAGAAATTTCGAAATTTCAATTTTACCTCATTTTGGAAATTTCAAGAGATATCTTTAAAAAAAAACTCGAAAATTCCACAACATTCTATAAATACTAAGAGATACAAAAAGAAAATACATTATGAAAAATCCGTTTAAATATATGAAACTTTGAAAATCTTTTGAATTCCAGAAGTTCATACAGCAATTGATAAAAATAATGAACGATCCTCGAAATCGAAGAAAAACTGAAGAAATACCAAAAGTACTGAAGTAAGAAAAAATCTATCGAGACACTGTTTTATGAAAATCCTGTAAAACACGGGAAATGTCATCATGTTCAAATATTCTAGAGTGGAAAATTCTTGAAAAATTTATATTATATAAATACTGAAATAATGTAAAAATACAAGGAAATTTTGCAATATCATCCTGAAAAATACAAATAGTTTCAGTAATACTGAACAATCCTTCAAGTCGTAGAAAAATTGAAAAACTATCAAAAAAACCGAGGTGAATGAAAATCTTCATAGACACTATTTGCTGAAAGAAAATACGTAAAGAAAAAAACGTGTAAATGTATAAAACATTAAAAATCTTTCAAATTCCAGAAATTCATACAGCAATAGATAAAAATAATAAACGATCCTTGAAATCATAGAAAAACTTAAAAAATACAAAAAGTACTGAAATAAGTAAAAATATATCAAGACACTTTTTTCTGGGAAATCCTGTGAAACACAAAAAATTTCATTATGTTAAAATTCTATAGCCCGGAATTCTGGAAATGTATGTCACAATTCATATTATGAAAATAATGAAATTATGCAAAAATACTAGGAAATTCTGATACAAATATGTCATCCTGAAAAATACGAATATTTTCAGAAATACTGAACAATCCTCCAAATCGTAGAAAAATTGAAAAAGTATAAAAAAAATAGGTAGAAATGAAAATCTTCATAGACACTATTTTCTGAAAGAAAATACGTAAAGAAAAATACGTGTAAATATCTAAAACATTAAAAATCTTTCTAATTGCAGAAATTCATTCCAGAAATTCAATAGCAATATATGAAAATAATGAACGATCCTTGGTATCATATAAAAACCGAAAAACTATGAAAAGTACTGGAATAAGTAAAAATATATCGAGACACTGTTCTCTGACAAATCCCGTAAAACACGGAAAATTTCATCATGTTTAAATTCAGGAGTTTGAAATTCCTGAAATGTATATTTCAATTTATATTATGAAAATACTAAAATTATGTGAAAATACTATGAATTCTGCAACATTTTATCATTCTGAAAAATTCGAATAGTTTCAGAAATACTGAATAATTCCTCAAATAGTAGAAAAAATGAACAAGTATCAAAAAAATTAAGGGAAATGAAAATCGTCGTAGACACTATTTGCTAAAAAATCCTCTTAAACACAAATAATGAAATGAACTTTGAATTCTAGATCATGAAACTATTGAAATGTATATATCAATATACAGAAAAATAGAATAGAATAATTAACAAAACCACGAGTACGTTAATATTGTTATTTTCAGCCTTAGATTTTCGATGTCGTTATTTACATTCAATTCATTCCAAAAAGTTACGTGATAGTAACGGGACGCTACTTTTTTGAAGTGGTAACGGCAACCAGTTACTATTTTTCTTCAAGTAACGGTAACGCAACGAATTACTTATTTCACCTCTAAAATGGTCACGTGACGCGTAATAGTTTTGTAAGTAACTTTCTGAACCCTGAGCATGAAAATAAATTTACTTACAAAATATATTGGTTTATTATAAAAATTTTATCAAGTTCGGTATGCAGATTGGCGCAGGTGTCGCGGGGCTACGTAATTCTCAATTTTAATCGACTGAAAAACATCCGAGACACGATACGCTTGCACTGGTTCGTACTTGATGCACGTTACTCATGCTCGTTATGTTAATGTATGTTGCGTTCTATTGCGCCTTTTTTTTCTCATGCCCCGTCGTTTCAGCCGACACCTACGAATCTGCGATACAGACTTCGACTCATCGCCGACGCCACTCGAAAAACTTCATCATCGAAATGTATAATCAAGTCGAGCATTAGGCGAATGAATTATTAATGGACGCGGTGAAAAAAAAAGTATACACTGAAAGTATGGGAGTGCCTCATTAAATCGAACGTCTCAGCGATTTTTTAGCGAATTTACGAAAGTTTGAGGGATTGGAGTACGCTTTTTCCAATCCGTTTAGGGTGGACAACGTCGTGATTTTTTGGGACCTGTCACGATTTCTGGGATAATTTATGATTTCCTGAGCTGAAATTTGTAGCTGAATTTGAAATTAAGTAATCGTAAATACACTTGGACTTCACTTTTAAGCAAATAAAAATTTTTGGACGTTGTAAGGTACTGATTTAATGCAAAATATTCTAAAATTTGTAATTAGTAATGAAGTAAATAAGCTTTCAGCACGTCTTTTTCAATTTCAAACAAATATAAAAAAAAATGCAAGTCTAAGCAATTGAGAATCAGCGCGAACAATCCTAGCTAGCCGTCCTGTCGAAGGTGTCCATCGTTGGATCGTCTCAGTTACGCGTCTTGAATTATGCAGAGTTGTTTCATACGTGCGTTCACGAACGAAAGTCATATTGACGGACGTCTGTTATCAGGACGCGAGTACTTCCGCTTCAGTTAGAAAAGCTCGGAGCTTTGTCAGGCAGGCTTTGAAAAGCAAACGTTCCTGAATAATTTACACGCGAGAACAAAAACTGTCTGCCACGGAAAGTATGGAAACGGAAAAAATTCATCAAGCCTGGTAGTTTTGAAACTATGTATCAATATAATTGTGTTGGGAGAAAGAAAAATTTTTTTTCCATGATATGGCATATTTTAGTATAGTAATGTTTTTATGTAGAAAAACACGTTTTATGAGAATTTCATTCATTTTGAAACTTGTTTCAGTGCAATACTAAGAAGAGAATCATTGTTATTTAGTGACTGAAATGATTAAAAACAATATGAAGAAATATAAAGGAATCACTGAAAGTGAACATACATTTTGATTTATCATTTATCATTTCTCATAAAATTTTTGAACACGACAATGCATTTTATAACATTTGGAAACATTGTATAATCCTTGCGGAATTTAGTGCAATCTTATTAGAAGAATTATAATTTGTTTACTGAAAAGATTATCAAGAAGTTTTTAAAAATTAAAGGAAAGTCAAAAAGTAAACACGATTTTGATTTATCATTGGCTTGCTGTAGAATTTTCGAAACATTTGCAAACAGGTGAATTATTTTTAAAACACTTTCAAAAATTGGGTAATGATGGCAGAATTTAGTGTAAGGCCTATCAGATGCATTAAAAATTCAGTATATGAAAGTGTTACAAATAATATAAAAGTCGGTTAAACAATCTGAAAAAATAAACGAAAATTGTAACTAATAATCGAGTTGCTGTAAAATTTTTGGACGTTTTCAATACGGTAATTATTAAAAAAAAAAGTAAAAGATTCTCAAACTGTGAACAACAATTTTCATTAAATAATAAGTGCACTTTCATATTTCCGATACATTTTAAAACACGACAATAAATTTTAAAACATTTCCCAAAATCATATACTTTTCAGAGTTCAGAATACTGCAAGAAAATTTTTAAATAAATTAACTGAAAGATTATAAATACATGTAAAAATGTAAAGGCACCTAAAGAAATTAATAACAATTTCGATCAATCATAGGATTAGTGTGAAATTTCTGAGACGTTTCCGAACGAAAAAAAAAAAAAAAATATAAAAACATTTTAAAAATTTGCATTATATCTGTTAAGTTCATTGTAATAATGCAAGAAAAATTATAATTCAGTCAATAGAAAATATATAATTGAAAAATAATGTTGATTGTATTTAAGATAAGGAAAAATTTTGATTTATAAAAAGAAGAAAAGAAGAAAGAAAGAAGAAAAGAAACAAAAATTACCAATAATTATGAAGTTAATGCAAAATTTCCGAAAAATTTTTAAGCAGAACTGTTAATTTCAAAACACTTTGAAAAATAATAAAATCTCTGCAGAATCCAGTGCAACACTTTTCAAAGAATTCTAGTAAATGAAGTAAGAAAATAGGAAGTAATAAAAAACTATAAAGGAAAATTGAAAGAGAAAATTGAAAATATAAAAAAAGAAGATAGAAATTTATCATTTCATTCATAAATTGTTTTGATAGATTTAATTTATTACTTACTGAAATAAAATTATGAAATATATAATTAAAAAGAAAATTCAAAAAGAAAACAACAATTATGATAGATCATAAGGTGTACCGAACAATTTCCCAAACATTTTCAAACACGACAGTTAATTTCATGAAATATTGGAAAATTGTATGATATAATCTTTCCGAAATTCAGTACATTTCTATTTGAAAGAAATAATATTATTCGACTAAAAAAGTAATACGGAAAAAAAAAACATTCCGAATAATTATGGAACTACTGTAAAATATCAGAGACATTGTCGAACATGGCAATCACTCTAAAAACTTTTCGAAAACTGTATTTTTTTTTGCGAAATTCAATGTAATACTATAAGTAGAAAAACAGTGAATATAAATGTAATAAATTACAAAAAATATACAAAGAAATTGCAAAACTATACAGTAATTACGATTATCCATGGGGTGTACTGTAAATTTCCAGAAAATTTTCAAGCACGATAATAAATCTAAAAAACGTTTGAGTGTCATTTCCAGGGTGCTCAAAACGAAAAACAACAAAAAACCCCAAATCTCAATAAATTTTCATATACTGTACAAACAAAATTTACAAAATAGTATATTAAGACAAAACATGTACTTTTTTTTAAGTTCACACGAATTCTTTAAATTCGTGTGAACCGTACCCAATTATTAAAAACTGTATTAAAAAAAAAACTGAAAAATACGCTGCAAATGGAACAATCTTCTCTCGAATCGAAAACTCTAGTTGACGCAGAACAATGATACGAGTGAATATCATTTATTCACGACCCTCGTACGTATTGGTCGTGGCGCTGATAACGATTCGAGGTATCTATAGCCGTCATCATCGTCATTACGATCTTCGCAGCACGTCTTGTCTCCGCGCATTATGCGCAGCACAAAGCGAATAGTTGCAGGCCGGCGTATTGGCGTATTACCATACTACTTTGTTTATCGCGATCCATTCTCGGATAGCTAGTAGTCGACTTGGCGCGCATAATGCCGATCGCAACCGGGATTATAACTCCTTAATGATCTCGTCGATCCCGAAGAGCGCCGCACGATCGCGCACAGAGATCTTGCGTAAGACACGAAAAAAGCTGCTTCGGAGGAATGGAAAGTTCAAGGGTAGTTGGCACCACAGATCGATAATTTTTAAGAATGTCTGATTGACTCAATTGACTCAATTAACTCAATTTTTGAGAATGTTTAATCGCCTGATTACGAATATATCTGTGTTATTTGTGAAACATGATGAAAAAAAATTTGTTTCACAAGTTTCATGAATAATATTCAGAAATGACAGTTTATTGATTAATTTTTACACTTCATAAGCACAATTTCATACTGAAAAACTTTCAAATATTCAGACAACTGTACAAGTTTTTTCAATAACATTTTTTAACTTTCTAGAAATTTTGGAAAATTTTTGATTTGTTGCTGAATTTTCAGCATTCCCAATAACTTTCCGCATTATAACACATTTCTATGAATTGCTAAGCAATCAAAATATTAGCATTAAATATTAAAAAGCTCATAAATTTTGGAATTTAGTTTCTGAATACAAATTCTAAATTTAACATTATTTCATCCTAAACCGACCAAAATCCAAATATCTGTGTTTTTTGTGAACCATGATAAAAAACCTGTTTTAAAATTTTCGTAAATAATATTCAGAAATTACAGTTAATTTCAATGCTAATTATTAATACTCCATTAGCACAATTATTGCAGACGCAAGACCTTTCAGATGTTCAAACAACTACATTAGCTTTTCAAATAACATTTTGTAACTTTCTATAAATTTCAGAAAATTGATAATTTTTTGCTCAATTTTCAGCCTCTCTATTAATTCATGTATTAAAGAACATTTTCAAGAATTTCTAAGCAATCAAAATAATTGCATACATTACTAAAAAGCAGGTTTTGGAAAGTTACTGAAAAAAATGTAACGCTTTATGTAACCGTTACAAAGGTGAAAAAAGTAATTCGTTACGTTACCGTTACTTGAAAAAAAATGGTTACTCGTTGCCGTTAGCACTTAAAAAAAGGAACGTTCCGTTACTTTTCAGCTACTTTCTGAAATAAATCAAATGTAAAGAACAAGACATTGAAAAACTAAGGCTGAAAATAACAATATCAATGTACTCGTGGTTTTGTTCTAAAGCAATGATTGTTTATTTCCGAATAGTTAAAAATGGTATTCCGTACTTTTTCAGTCTCAAAAGAAATCAATCAGCTTGTTCAAATTTTCATACTTTTTTCAAGCTCACGAAATTTCTGAATATGAAATTTGATTCAATGTTAGCCACAAGGAAACATTCGCAAATTCAAAAGATTTTTGAGAGAATCTTGATATCTATCCAGATTTCCACAATTTTTGGATTTATTTGTATTTTTCAGTATGTATAAAAATCGCAGAATTTGCTAGTATTTTTATAAATTTTTACTATTTTCCTGTACATTGATACATAGATTTTAAGAATTTTATGTTTTAGGATTCAAAGTTCTTTTGATTATTTGTATTTTAGTGGATTTTTCAGCAAATAGTATCAATGAAGATTAGGATTTTCTTTGATGTTTTCGACATTTTTTCAATTTTTCTACAATTCAAAAAAATGTTTAGTATTTCTAAAACTATTCGTATTCTTCAGGATAATAGATTGCAAAATATTCTAGTATTTTTACATATAATTTTAGTATTTTTATAATATAAAAATAATAAATTGTTTAACAATTTCGAACCCTAAAATGTTTGAATATAATGGAATTATCCATGTTTTACAGAATTTTCCAGAAAACTGCGTCTGGATGGATTTTTACTTATTCTAGTACTTTTCGTATTGCTTCAGTTTTTTCATAAATTCAAGGATCGTTCATTATTTTTATATATTTCTGTATGAATTTATGAGATTCAAAAGATTTTCAATGTTTTATATATTTAAACGTATTTTTCTTTACGTATTTTCTTTCTGTATTTATTGGCATTCATAGAAATTTGTGGAAATTTTAAAATTGCTTAAAGATATCTTTGAATTTCTAGAATGAGATGAAATTGAAAGTCCGACATTTCTGAAGTATTCCGACCAATTTTGCAGAAAACAGTTCCTTTACAGATTTAGAAAGCCTTCAGTTTTTTTGTATTTTTACAGAGTTATACGACTTGGAAAATTTTCTAATCGTTTTATAGACCTGTAAGAAACATGTATTTTCAGATTTCAAAGCACAAGAAATTTAAGTTTTTCGATTCCTGGAATTACATAAATCTCCAAAGAATAAATTAACATGAGACCCATCAAAATCTAGTATTTTGAGTGTTTTTCTTTTTTTTTTTGCAAATTTACATATTGCTAAAATTCCACTTTAAAGTGGAGGATAAATCAAACAATCGTTCCAATAAAAACTATTGATATTGAACTTATCATTAAAAAATGACGAAGTTAACAATTACTTATATCTTACAATTAGTTTCATAGCATTTTTTTGGATTTTTCACTATGTATAAAATGTAGCAGGATATTATAGTATTTTTATAAATTTGTACTATTTTTCTGTACATTGATATATAGATTTTAAGAATTTCATGCTCTGGAATTCATTAAATAATTTGTATTTTGAGAGGATTTTCCAGCAAATAAAGTCTGGAACAGTTTATATTTTCTTTGATTTTTTTGATACTTTTTCAATTTTTATATGATTTGAAGGATTGTTCAGTGTTCCTGAAACTATTCGTATTTTTCAGGATGATGAAATGTAGAAGGATTTCCTAGTATTTTTATATAATTTTAGTATTTATATAATATAAATTGTTTTATACATTTCAAGACTTCCGAACTCAAGAATTTGAACATGGTAAAAATGTCCGTGTTTTACAAGATTTTCCAGAAAGCAGTGTCTCGATAGATTTTTACTTATACTAGTACTTTTCGTATTTTTTCAGCTTTTTTATGATTTCAAGGATCGTTCATTATTTCTATATATTGCTATGTGAATTTCTGGAATTCAAAAGATTTTTTATTTTTTGTATATTAATACAATTTTTAAATTACGTATTTTCTTTCTGTATTTCTAAGTATTTATAGAATGTTGTGGAATTTTTGAGTTTTTTAAAGATATCTCTTCGAATTTCAAGAATGAAATAAAATTGCAAGTTCGAAATTTCTGAAGTTCTTCGATCGATTGTGCAGAAAACAATTTTTTCATAGATTTAGAGTGCCCTCAATACTTATACAATTTTTGTACGATTTGAAGGATTGTTAAGAATTTCTGAAACTATTCGTATTTTTCAGGAAAATAGAATGTAGCAGAATTTCCTAGTATTTTTACATTATTTTAGTATTTTTATAATATAAATTAATGTATACATTTCAAAAATTTTAAATTCTAGAATTCGAACATTATGAAATTTTAAGTGTTTTACAGGATTTTTCAGAAAACAGTGTCTCGAAAGATTTTGACTTATATGTACTTTCCGTATTTCTTTAGTCTATCTACGATTCCAAGGATCGTTCATTATTTTTATATGTTGCTGTATGAATTTCTGGAAACAAAAGTTTTTTAATGTTTTATTAATTAACCCGTATTTTTTTTTTTTTTTTTTTTTTTGAGCTTTTTAAAGATATGTCTTTGAATTTCCAGAATGAGATAAAATTGAAAGTTCGAAATTTTAGAAGTATTTTGATCGATTTTGCAGAAAAAAGTTTCTATATAGATTTAGAGTGCCCCTAATATTTTTTGTATTTTTTAGAGAGTTATACGATTTGAAAAATTTTCCCATCTTTTCATAAATTTCTATAAACATAGATTTGCATAATTGAAAGCTCGGGAAATTGAAGTTTCTTGATATCTAGAGTCGCATAAATTTTTGAAGAATTAAATCACATGAAACTTATGAAAATCTAGTATCTCGAGTATTTTTCGTATTTTTTTGACAAATTACAAATTGCTAATATTCCAGTTCAAAGTGGAAATGAAATGAAACAATTGATCGTATAAAAACCATTGATACTGAACTTTTCATTCAAAAATGAAGAAGTTAACAATTACTTATATCTCAGTTTCTAAACATTCTTTAAAAAGTTGAAAATTATGCTAAAAACCTAATAAGACAGATAAAAGTAACGTAAAATAACGGAATTTTCGTTACTCGGTACCGAAAAAAAGTGAATTGTTCCCGTCATCGTTACTTGTTAATTAAAGTAACGCGTTACTTTCAAACCCTGCTAAGAAGGTCATTAAACTTTAATTAAGTTTCTCAATACAAATTGCTAATATTCCAGTTCAAAGTGGAAATGAAATGAAACAATTGATCGTATAAAAACCATTGATACTGAACTTTTCATTCAAAAATGAAGAAGTTAAAAATTAATTATATCTCAGTTTCTGAACATTCTTTAAAAAGTTGAATATTATGCTAAAAACCTAATGAGACGTATAAAATTAACGTAAAATAACGGAATATTAGTTACTCGTTACAGAAAAAAAGTGAATTGTTCCCGTCATCGTTATTGTTAATTAAAGTAACGCGTTACTTCCAAACCCTGCGAAGAAGTCCATTAAACTTGCAATTAAGCTTCTCAATTCAAATTCCAAATTTATCATCATTTTATCTTCAACCAACCATCCCCAAATATCTGTGCTGTTTGCAAACCATGCTAAAAAACAATCTAAAAACACCCAACGCAATCGATCAATTACCTGATCCGCCCGAATTTCGCCCGCAGGCACGCGAAAAAAATGACATCTCATTGGCGCCAAGATTAATCACTTATCAGGCGTCCTCGTAATCAATTAAATACCCGTCGACAATATGCGAAAACGTCACGGAAAGCCACGTTCCGCATAATCGTCCGTGCAAGCTCCTATGTAATTTTTAAACGTTGCGCATATGCCGCATACCATCTGCAAAGGAATGTTTTTTTGCGTCCGCGCAGAGCGGCGTGACGCGTGACAATGCGCTTTCGCAAATCGCCCGCGGTTTCGCGGACAACTGCACGACAATTTGCATCGCCGAAAATTGAAGAAGCGAGCGCGTTCGAGAAAAATGCAATGTGTCATCGGCCGCGGCGTGCTACCACGTGCGAGAATATAAAGACGCCCCTTGCGTTTAGCCCTTTTCCGCACCGCGAATAACCCGCCAGACGAAATGTCCGCCGAACCGTGAATCGGTCGTCGACCTTGCATCGCGAAAAATTAAAATGGGGTTAACATTTTTTGCAATAAGTATTTTTGTTGAAGCTGTTTGCAGTCATGTGGAGTGCTGGTGGGGAGAAGCATTTTTTGGAGTGATTGCGATATTAAAGTACACTGAGAAAAAAATATAGTAATTATTACAATACTGCATAGTAAACGGGAATCACTCTGACATATTGTACTTTTTGCTAGATAATATATCAGTTTTTGAAATAACATATTGTAAATATTGTCAAATGATATTGTACACTACCGTGCAAAAGTATGAGGACATAATAATCGATTTTTTCTGATTGTTTTTAATGGGTTTAACAGAATTTTATGATAAAGTCTTGTAAATAAACTAAAAAATAGACTATTTTGTATTGATTTCTGTGAAATAAATGCAAATTATGTAAAAATATATTTAAAAATACTGAAAATATCATACTAATTGAATTAAGTTTTTGACATCAATGTGTCTAGAGCTTTTATATCAATATGTCTAAAGCTTTTTGTTAAAAAGTTTTCAAGTTGCGAAATTTTTCAGAGTCATTTTTACACTGTTGAACGACTGTTTGACTAAATCTAGATAAAAAAAGAATCGCATTACTTCGACTAATGATAATTAGCTAAACTGATAGGATTTCATGTAAGTTATAGCAAAATAGTCTATTATCTAGTTTATATACAAGAGTTAATCATAAAATGCTATTGAACACAATAAAAAACAATCACAAACTAAAAAAATCGATTATGTCCTTATACTTTTGCACGGTAGTGTAATTATAGATATATTTTGTTGTAAAAACTCCTCTACATCTTCCGTTTTCTACTATACTTCTTGTACTATTCGCAATATCATATAATTGCTGTTCATCCAGATTTTTGAAAATTCCATTCAGTTTTTTCAGTAAACAGATCTATATAGGTTATTATTGCAAAATTTTTGTGTACTTTCTAGGTTTCAAGTGCATCACATTGTAAAATGATACAGTGTTCGAGAAAGTTGGAAAAAAGCAATGCATTTTTTTGTATTTTATTGCATATGTAAAGAAATTGCGGGCGAGGAAAAAAACCCGATCGCCACCTGTTCCCAGTTGGCCGACCTTAGGAAGCGTGGAAAAAACGTATGGTAAATATTGCAATTTGTATGGTAAAATTTTTATTTTCAGATTTTTATTTTTCCGAAATTATATAGCAAAAAGTGGCATACATATTGTAATTTGTACAATTTAGCAGTTTTACTATACACTATCGTAATAAGTAAAATAAATATTGCAGTTTTTACAATCTTATTGTAAATACTAAAATATTCTTGTAAAAACTGCAATATTATTGTAAAAAGTACAATAATATTGTACTTTTTACAATATATATGTCTGAAAGTATATACAAGATTTTTTTCTCAGTGTAAGTCTTACACTCTCAGAAATTTCTCTATTAAATTTGAGAGACTGTCTCTGAAGCAGATTTCCCATACTGTCTGTTAAAATTTTTTATTAAAGTTATGGAAAAATAGACATGGTCTATGAAAATAATAAACTTTTCATGAAATCGAAGTTCTTGTATAATTTAAAGCAGACATCAATATTATTTCAACTTTAAATGAATCCTCATTGAAAATGAATATTCAAACTTTTTTTAATTCAAGTGGATTTCGACATAATACATTTTTGTGGAGCGAATTTTTCCTAATTTATCAACAGCGATTTCATTGAAAGAACAAGTTTATATTGTATATAACATAAATTATATCGTACATTTAATAATATACAAAATATATTTTCAAATATACAAATATGCAGTCTCTTGAACATAGATTTATATTAATAAAAAATACTAAAATTCATGTATCCAATGTTGAAAAACATAAAATATTACTTTCTTTGAAATCCTTTTTATATACTGTCCATGACACGAAATTTCAAACATGAATTTAAGAGAAAGTCTATAAAATATGTTTGAGATTTGAAATTTTTTTCGACAGTGTAATAGAGATGTAATTCAGAATGGGAGAAATTTTTCGAATCATTAAACCAAAATATTGTTATAAAACTCGATTTTTTAGGTAATATGGAAGGTTAAGGAATGTGTCACTGATATAGTCGAATTAAGAGAATTACCAATAGACAGTTGGAAGTGAAGATTCTAGAATATTTGTTTTTCCAACAACTTTCTATTATTATTTAGACAAAGCAGGAGACCTGGTATGACAATTTTTTTAAATTATGACCGTCATAGTCTGCATTTCAAAATTTTTTTCAGAATATGCAGTTATTATTATTATTGATTTTTTCTTTTAAAAAGTTTTAACATAGATTAAAGAAGTTTTGAACTCACAATTTATCCAACTTCTAATTAAAAGAATACAATAACCATGTGTTCACAATTAACCTACTTAATGCATGAGTATTTGATATGAAATTTTTTCATTGGACCATTGAAATAAAAACTATTTATTCGATAACATCTTGAACTTCTACATCAAAAAACTGTAGAATTGAAAAATTTAGAATTATATATGTTTTTCAAAACACAGACATTTTTTTATGTTAAGACGTGCAATTTTTGATTTTCGCAATAATGGAATTTAAATACATGAGTTTAAGATTCATTTACGAACTTCAGTTACATTTTTATGTAATTATCAAGTTTTACGTGATAATTCATAGAATATTTTAAGTTGGACATTGTATTATATTTTTCACATTTTTATCTGGTTTCTCAGAGACAATGAAATAAATACGTATTCTCAACCTGTCTACTGAATAATTGAGAATAATATTTTTTCATTGCTCCGAATTTCTAGTGATTTTGAAAAACTAAAGAATCCCAACTTTTTCTGAATCAGAGGTTTTGTATTTTAATTTTAATATATAATAAAATCTAAAATCCATCATCGTTTGATAAAAATTTTTTAATAAAGAAATAGCAGTTAACATAAATTGTTTTATCTGAATTTTTATATTGTTATATATTTTGTATATTGTTTTATACATACATTATACAAATAAAATTATTAAACAATGATGATAAATAAAAGATAATTTGTATAAAATAAAATATATTTTATATATTCTCAAGCCCTCCTTTAGCGTTTGTATGGTTTCAAAGATTTTCTAGCATTCATATAGATTTCTATATAAATTTCAGGGTTGAAATTTTTCATGAACTTCAGCATCTGCGTAATCGTTCATTTCTCCATAATTCATTGAAATTTAAACTGTAAAAATTAAAAAAAATTGTATTTTATAATTTAAATTTATATTTTTCGACCTTCTTTGAATTGTCAACTAACAAACTAATAAAACAACATCAACCTTATATAAACTACAAAAATGAAGGCTTCTCATGTTCAGAAATATGCAGGGCTCTAAAAAACCAAATCTGCCTTTTGTTTCCCCAAATTTCACTCCTAGATTTCCACAAACACCAAAACTCTCTCATCACTGAATACACCCCTTGCGCACGAGCTTGCAAGCTTCCACCCCTAGCATGTCGGGTGGTGACGAGATTTCATTGTATCTCTCCGGGAGCCTGCGCACCTTGCTCAGCAACCATGTTGGACGCATGGCGTCGGCGTCATTCCACCCCAGCAACAATCGTGGGCTTATCAAGCCACTGCGTTACCCTCGTTCTTATCAAACGCGGCAGATGGCGATATCAGTTCTTGATTAAAGCACTATCAAAACCATCCTTCAACCTTTTTTTTTTTGAAAAAGTCGTTGGAAAAAAAAGGCAAGTAATCAGCCAGCGCGATACTGAAAAACAAGCTCGTCAAAGTTGATGAATCAGGTAGGCAAGTCGGACTCATCGTTTTGTTTATATTAAACCTTCATCGAAATATTCGCAACGCATGAGTTATTGATAACGGGAAGAGCGATAGCATCACGCGCGGAATAATGAATCGATGTCACGGTAGTTACGGTCTTCACTTTTTGCCATTGTTCGCGGTCAAATGGAAACGCGATTAACTGGCCAATGGATCTCAATGTAGCATCTTCTGACAGGGAGAACAAATATTCGGGAAATTTATTGTTGTTCAGAGAAATATAGTGCATCTTATTTCTAGGCAGGCAAGCAGGCAGAGGGGGGTTTCGGGGGTTCGAACCCCTTCCGAAATTCTGATAAAATCAGTAAATATTTCATGCGAAATTGAAAAAAGTTACATCGATAAACAATAAAAATATAAGTTGCTGGAAAATGCATGAAACCTTAAGCAGTATTATATTTGAGAAAAAATTAAAAATCATCAAAACGTAGGATAACGTAAGCAATATGAATCAGGAAAAGTGTTGCAACCCAGGTAATAATTAAGAAAAATAAAAATCTACGAAAATACTAAAAATTTACAAAATGTTGAATCTTAGATCATCAAATTTTAGAAATCTATGCAAAATCTATATAGAAGTATTAAAAATTTTTCGATCCATACAAACTCTATAAAAGAATAATGACATCAATTAAATTCTATGAAGAAACTGTTTTCTGAAAAATCTCGACCAATGCCTCTACGATCTATAACTTTTGGGATTCTAGAGCATCAAATTCTGAAGATACTAGAAATTTATAAAAATTCTCAGAAACACAACAGTCCTTTTAATATTTCAAAAATACGAAAAAAGAATAACGATATGAAACATTAAAAATCTTTGTGAATGTGATCATATCATTAATTCTTGACATTTCTGATAATAGATCGAAATTCGAATTTTTAAGCATCGAGTTTTTTAAATTTCTGTAGCAATCTACAAAAATATAAGTAATCTAAAAAAATACGTTGAAACCCTCCTAGGTTTCGTATATTATACTACAAAAAAGGTGAAAAATAAGTTTACTAGTTTACTAATTTACTTGTTAACTAATTTATTATTTTACTAGTTCAGTAGCTTACTAGTTTACTAGTTCACTATCTTACTTATTTACTAGCTCACTAGTTTTTATTTAACTAGCTGACTAGTTTACTAACTTACTCGTTTACCAATTTACGATTGAAAATTTGACAAGTTCACTAGTTTACTGAATAAAAAATTTACTTTTTAACGAGTTTGCTAGTTTACTACTATTCTTTTGCACACGTTGACTATTTTACTATTTTACAATTTCAGTAGTTTACTAGTTTACTAGCTTACTCGTTAACTAGTTTAGTAGTCGACTAGCTTACTAGTTTACTAGCTTACAAGTTTACTTACTTATCAGTTTACTAGATTACTTGCTTACCAGTTTACTAGTTTACTAATTTACTTGTTAACTAGTTTATTATTTTACTAGTTTAGTAGCTTACTAGTTTACTAGTTCACCATCTTACTAGTTTACTAGCTTACTTGTTTTTTTTTAACTAGCTAACTAGTTTACTAACTTACTTGTTTACCAATTTACGATTTCAAATTTGACAAGTTTACTTGTTTAATAAATAACTAATTTACTTTTTAACGAGTTTGCTAGTTTATTACTATTCTTTTTCACATGTTGACTATTTTACTATTTATTAATTTCAGTAGTTAACTAGTTTACTAGCTTACTCGTTTACTAGTTTAGTAGTCGACTAGCTTACAAGTTTACTAGCTCACAAGTTTACTAGATAACCAGTTTACTTACTTATCAGTCAACTAGTTTACTTGCTTACCAGTTTACTAGATATCTTTCAACACATGAAAATCATGTAGAAATAATTTTTTTAGAAATTCATAAAACTGTCTATCCTGGAACATAGTTATAATATAATACTATAAATATATAAAATTGTATAAATTATTCTAGAAATTCATACAGAAAACAATAATAATACATCCAATTCAATTTCTACAATTTACACAGTTAAAAATACCCTTAATTGTCGAAATACTAAAAAAATATAGAATTACCCATGTGAAAAAAACCAGTGAACTATTGGAAACTATGCGAAAAAACTATTGAAACTATTGAAAACTATTGTAGTTTTCAGTAACTTCTTTGTATAGTTTCAATAGTTCAATAGTTTTTTTTCACAAGGGAAAAGTATTAAAAATTTTTATAAAAGAAACTGTAGTCTGAAAAATCAATTTAAATTCTCAAAATCGTTGAATAGAATCAATTTATAAAAATCTATCGAGCGATTCATAGAAATATTAGAAATACATATGCAAAGATTCTAGAGAGTACTACAAAATTTGACAAATAATATATTATACAAAAATAATATAAATTTATGATGTACCTTTTATCTTTGTAGTTAAAATTTGCTCAAAAATTATTTCAAATACATAAATTGTTTAGAAGTTTTTTCGAATTTTTGAAAATTCTAAAAAGATTAATACAAACCCATATTACCTCATATCAGATAATCCATAAAATTGTATGAATACAAAAAGTATTGAAAAAATATATTGAAACCTCAGTTACTAATTGAAAATCACAAAAATCGAAATCCATTATCTACGAAAATGAAAGACGTGCAACTCTTGATTCCAAACGTTGTATAACTTTTAAATTCTGAAACGTTGAATATCTCAAAATCGCTCTCTTGTAACCATATTGTCAAAGGTAAAAAATTATGAAATCCCGAAGAAAAAATATTTTTCAGAAAAACCCCTCCCGAAAATTTTTTCTGCCTACGCCCCTGGGTAGTGGAAATGATAAGTTCAAAGTTTTTAAGTAACGTGCCATCTCAGGTGGATCAATTGAAATCAAATTATATCAATCAATTGAACAAATGAAATATGTTTATTTCTTAATTTGAACCCAACAGATCTTTGCTATGAAAAAAATCACGAAATAAATATTAACACTTCAGAAAAACTTGTTGACTGTTTTCCAAAAAACATAAAAAATCGGAACTCGAAGACCTTATCAATAATTTGTTTAAGAAATTAAGAAATTTGATTTAAACTGAACCTGAATTCATTATTAAATATAAGATTATTTATAATAATGACACATATCATTGTTTGAATACTTTTCTATGTTATAACGTGATTTTCAATTTCAAAATTTTATTCAACTAAGAAAAAAAATTCAATCCCGGTAGTTAAAGATTCCAGACACGCGATAAAATTCCTGAATTCGCGGTTTAAGAGCCCGCTCATCGATCTAATTATCGTCGTCATAGTAAATTGCAAGGGATGAGAGTCGACCTTGAGGGACGAGCTCGAGAAACCGAAGGGAGTAAAATGACCTACCCCAACAAAGTTCTCTTTCACCGCCCATTAAAACGGTTCTTCAATGAAAACATTTAGCACTGTTCCCCTTGTGAAGAAACTTGGTATTGAGAGTAATTGTAAATACACCGAAAACTCGTTATTTTTCATACCTTAAGATGATAACAGTCTTATTGTTTGAGTTTGCTCTGTATGACAACAATATTTTTACAACAACAATACATTTCATGATTTAATTACTTTATTTTATTGTATGATACATTATTATTTATAATAAATTATCGTAGAATGGCAGATTCTTTTCAATTATGCATACTGATGAAATTATTAATGTAATAATGTTAGAAAAAAAAGTATTCGCATTAGAATCTGAACTGCAGTCTCTCGATTTCCTGTTTTAAACTTTTCTTCTTGAGCTACAGAGTGACGAAATTAAAATTCCGAAATGTAACTTTAGGAATCAAACAAATTTTCTACTATCTTGTTCAGCTGTTCGAACCAAAACGCGTTTTCAGGTAACGCCACAACAGATTCTAGTCACGGAAACAAGATTTTCTATTCCGACAACTAGATGATTTGAGTCGAATTAATTCTAGTCACGTTGACTGGATGACGTTTATCTGGTGTAACGCACACAGGATCAAACAGATAATGAAACATTCTTTGTTTTATTAGCTCGGTTTGCAACCGCGTATTTCGTAAGCTTCGGCATACTAATTACTATTACAGCACGGATTAAATCATAGGTGCATTTTATTTAACGGCGTTATGCTAATGATGTTTGTTACTTAAATAGGCTTTTTATGGCAATGCGAATGGAAGTGTGATGACATAATGCAAAAGGAATAATCAATAATGTTTTTTTTACACTGGAAAAATTGTTTTTTGTGATTATTGTGTCCATCGATACGCATCCAATATGCAAGTTAACATGAATTGTTGGTGTAATTATGATTATTATGGATGATCGAAGTTATTCTATGAGTAAATAGGATTACGTATAAGCGGAGCATTTAGAGATAATTGTTACTGAAATATAGGGAAATTACGTTATGGAATAAACGGTTTGGAATATTTTTTTAGGACCTGTAAAAAATTATTCTCGTTAATATGTCCCAAGTTTTATGAAACATAAAGTGGATATATAAGAAAACAGCAATTTTCTGAATAATATTCCTTAGAATTGATAAATTGCTTAAGGTATTACCTCCATGAATGAAAATAGTTATTAAGTAAATTGGTTTTAGCTAATTTCAGATCATGATATTATTTTTGACAGCGGCAACGTTGCATTGTGTCATCTTTTCTAGTATTAGAGTGAGAAACCAATCTCAAATGTCATATGATTCTGTTTTGTAAATAATAAACAATAATAAACACCATTCTACAATAATTTTAACAGCAAACAAAAATTAATATAAATAGAATATATAAAGTCAATTGCATTACTAAATGAAACAGCAAATAAAATGAATAAAATCAATGTGGAAATAAAATAAATTGCAAAATAAATAAAATAGAATAAATTGCAAAACTACTGAAACCACTGCATAGGTTATATTATTCTATTTACAAAACAACTGTTGGAAACGTCAACGATGTCAACACACTTCAACATTGGTAAAAATTGGACAGAATACACTGTTGCCAAGTTTATTGATTCGATACAGAAAGAGTCAAATTTATTTCATTTTTATTATTTTTTCCGAAAACGGTACAGTAAATCTTCGTTCTGTTTCAAGCATTTCAAGAAGTAAGTTATTATGTGCTAACGAAAACAAATTTACAGAAATTTTAAGTGTGGTATAGTTGAAAATTTAAAAAAACTACTTCCGCCCATAAGACAACATGTGAACCTTGATAATTTTTTTTTAAAAAACGGTACAGTAAAACAAGTTGTAATTTTGCAGGTGAAATGAGGACGCTAATACCTTTTAAATATATTTTTTTTCATGAAAATCCAAGGTCAAATTTTAATTATAGAGGTGATACCTTAAGGATTTCCAGATTCTATAAAAATTTCTAATGATTTTGAAATGAATATTTAACATTGAAATTCACTAAGGATTTTTTACAAACCTATATTCACGGCGGCAAATGAAAATATATTATGAAGATTATTTAAATTTACCATTACGTATCATTAAATACTCCGAATTGTAGGAAATATAATTTCTTTAATAATTTATCTAAATGAAGGAAATTGTTGCAAAGGTTATATATTATAATTTTTTCACAACTTCTTATAATAAAAAAATTTAACACGTTAAAATTCTGCAAGTGTTATACTATTTACGTGTTATAATGTTATACTATATTTTTGGAAAAGTTTTAAAAACTATTCAAATAATTGTTCGAATTCTATTCAAATTTTTAACAATTATTCGTAAATTGATTTCCAACGATTAAAAAAATAAAAACACCTTACGTCAATAATTTTTTAAACTAGAAAAATTGCCATTGATTATTCAGTTGTGTGAATTTTTTATACAAATTAGCTATATTTTTTAAAAAATGGAAAAAAACTATTTAATAATTAGCTAACGATTGGAAAATCATGAAAATTTTAAATCTTTTCAAACAAATTGTCTAAATTGATTCTGTTATTCGATAACTTTTTTTGAAAATATTCTTTTTTTTTTTTTTGAATAATCTCTTTTTTTTGCAGAATTATCTCTTTTTTAGTTCTACGGAAATACGAGTAGATTTTTTAGGTTATAAATATTTGGAAATTTACCATTTCTTATTTTTTCATGATTCATTTTAAATTTCTCTGGTTGTTTTAATATTTTTACTTTTTAATTGCATTCTGACTATTGGCACTCAGTTTTTTAAAAATACCGAGTATCTCAGAAATCAAAACAATATTTCTTTTTCATGGCGGATATACATGATGTACAAATATCTTTCAGAAACGTGAAAATTATTAGAAATATTCTCACTATATACAGTAAGAGTCAAATATCTTTTCAATATTTACAAAAAAAATTCGAAATACATTCAAATTCAAAGAAAAACTTCATACAAAAGATATTGCTTCGAATAATCCAATTTATCAAAAATTTTGTAAAGTATCAGAAGATCCTTGGAGTGTGTCAATTTTATTCTTTGATTATTTATTCTCATAACCTATATTCTAGAGAAATTCTAATACAGTGATAATCATGATTTTTAACTATCATAAAAGTTCCGGATTTTGAAGAATTTTTACCTAATCTCACTTTTTTTTATGCCTACATCAATTTTTCAATTTATCAAAATCTTCTCCAATTTCGTTTTGAAGATGCAAGTGATTTTCAAATATTCATAAAGGCAAATGGAATCCTAAAATTTTAGGTCAAGAAATTCCTCAAAAACATCTAGATGTCACAGAAAAGTACGTTTTTGTGGAATCAGTAGACAGTAATTTTTTCGAAAATGAAATTTTCATTAGTCTAGTTTCTGATAATAATTTATACGTATATGTCAACTATTCCAGAAAAATTATTTGAGACAGTTCAGTAAAAATCCCTCAACAGTACTTTTTTTTGAATTAAATAAAAAAAACCATTAAAGAAGGTTCTGCCTGAATTTGAAGAATATTTTGATCCTATTTCAATCATCCCATCAGATTTTCGACAAGAGTCACTGTCCTCTCATAGCAAATTATTTAATTACAAAAACATTAATGCGAAATTACCTGCAGAATTTTCTTGCTTCCAAAAAAATGATAATTAAGATTTTATATAATATATATCATAAACTGTTGACCTTGAAATTTATCATAAAACGTCAATGATCCTCAAATTCATGGATACACTGTTAAAAAAGGTTGGTAAATTTTACATGAAAGTATTTGAAGTTTCACCCATAGTCTGTATGGGATTTTTCCCATAAATAATTCTGGAAAATGTTTCATATGCTATGGAAAATCTTCGATAAGTTATGGGAAAATTTCTATATTCATGGAAAAATCCCCAAAGCATATGAAAAATTTTCCACGTCTAATTATGGAAAAAATCCCATACAGAATATGGGTTAAAAACTTGCAATACTTTTATGGAAAATTTACCAAATTTTTGTTAACAGTGTATATTTTTGTGAATTTGCAATTCCTATAGTAATACATTTTATTAAAACAATTTTTTTTCCTGAATAATATACATTTTAATTTGTATTTCTAGTTAAGAACAAAGTTCAAAATAAAAAAAAGTTCCATCACATGCGTTGAATAAGTCAAACCCGTCACAGTTCCTTGATCATTTGACGCGAGAAAAAAGCCTGAGGTCCCCTCATTTATGCACGTACTAGGAATAGTAATGAAATTAATGGATATGAGAGCGCTTCCTGTGATGGTTATGAACTGGCGTTTGATAGGTCGCAAGAGGGATACGTTCTGCAGGGTTGCTCGGCGTCAATGAAGGGGGACATCAGCCGCACTTCCGGTTTGTCCGCGTGCGTATGCGCGTGGACTCTCACGCTCATCTGCATACTCGGCTACACACCCAAACCCGTAGAAAAAATACCCACCAAAATCAGGTACAAGTTCATTTGCGGTCTTTGTTAGAACTCGATCTGCACTTCCGGATTCCTCGTATGTCGTGGATTTTTCGATATCAGAAAAGAGAATGTATTTTCCAGTACAGTAATTCACAACACCAAAAATGAAAATGGTTACACAGAACCAACAAAAAATATACTACATTTTCCTGGATTTTCAGTTTCCAGATAAAAAAGTTTTGGCATAACCATATTTCATCTTTTTATATCTTTCCATTTTCCCCTGAAACCTGATAACACCTACCATAAGTTACGTTTCTTCTCATTCAAAATTCTCTACCACATATTACTGGAGAACGTGAAATGTAATAATAGTCGAAATTCCCTATATGGTTTCCGTTTACAAGTTGGTTCATCGGAAGAATCTCATGGGTTTCGCAACACACATAATCGAGGCTTGGTTCGCGATGCACGTATGCAGATGAGTATTCGAGCGGCGGATGTTGGAAGTACGCAGTTATGTGCGGAGACAATGGGCGAAGCCATTATGTCTGTCGAATCCACAACCCCATAGAGTCGTTCGCGCACGGTTACCATTATCCCCGGGCATGCAAGACCATGGCATCTAATTACCCGCTAATCATCGGTTCAAAGCAATGCTATCTTTCTCGTACCCTTTTACCGTTACAGTTGAATTCCAATATTTGCGCAACTCGTCGCCATTGTTTCCATCAACACTCCTGTTCTTTGCTTTTACAGGTGTTCAACAGGTTTCGCAACGTTTGAAAAGTAACGGTAACGGAAACGAGTTACTTTTTTTCGGTAACGAGGAACGAAACTCTTCTTACTTTACGTTACTTTTATACGTCTCATTAAGTTAATAGCACAATTTGTAGCTTTTTCAGGAATGTACTACAACTGAGATATAAGTAGTTTTCAACTTTCAATGAGGTAAACAGTGGGAAAATGATCACACAGAGCCACAATATTCTTAATATTTTCCAATTTTATTTTTCTCAATATTTCGACCAACCAATTAGGTACTCTTCAGGATCCTTACAAACCAAAAAAAAACCTCAATTTTAAAAAAACATTCCATCATACAAAAAAACTATAAAACTATAAAAATCATTTATCAAAAAAACTTGAGTCCATTGTCAGTGCATGTTGATTGGAGAATTTATACACACTTTCTCCTATAATTGTTTTTTAAACATGGACATTGTAATTGTGATCGTGCCTCGGTTGTTTTTGAGGAATTTTCAACGATAGTGTTTTACACCTGAACGTTTTTTTCCGATCACAATGTGATTAAGTGAGAAATAATTTATGATCGTAAGTTTTTTTGATAAATGATTTTTATAGTTCTATAGTTTTTTTGTATGATGGAATGTTTTTTTAAAATTGAGGTTTTTTTTTGGTTTGTAGGGATCCTGAAGAGGACCTAAGTGGTTAGTCGAAATATTGAGAAAAATAAAATTGGAAAATATTAAGAATATTGTGGCTCTAAGTGATCATTTTCCCACTGATTACCTAATTGAATTACGGGAAACGGAGCATAACGATAATAATAACTTGAATCGAGTTTTTAACTTCCTCATTTTTAAATTATACAATTCATATTAATAATTTTTTATGAAACAATGTGGAGTATGAGAAATTTACGTAAAAATATTGACAAAGAATATAATTTTCTACTTTTTTCAGAAACTTCCACAGTTCAAAGGATCGAATTTTAGAAATTCGCATAAAAATATATAAAAATACTTGAAATCTATACATCTCATAATCTATAGCAGGATATGTAAAGTCTAGAGATCCTGTTGGAAAATCTTGAAGAATAAAATGAATACAAAATTGAAAAAAAAAAAAAAAAAAAAAAACGAAAAAAAATCGAAATACTACTTTTCAACAAATTTCATGTTATTTTATTCTTTTCAAATTCATGTGATTCCAAGAATCGAAACTAGTTTCTCAAGATTTGGATTCTAACAATATATGCCTGTAGAAATCTATAAAAAGATAAGAACATTTTTCAAATCGTATAACTCTGTTAGAAATATCAAAGATGTTAAAAATATGTACTCTAAATCTATATCAAAATTGTTTTCTGCAAAATCGATCGAAATACTACTGAAATTTCGAACTTTCAATTTTATCTAATATCGGAAATTCAAAGAGATATTAAAACTCAAAAATTCCACAACATTCTATAAATACTTAGAAAAGCAAAAAGAACATGCATAATTCAAAAGTAGGTGAAAATATAAAAAACATTGAAAATCATTCGAAATCCAGGAATTTATACAGCAATATATAAAAATAATAATCGATCCTTGACATCATAGAAAAACTTAAGCAATACGAAAAGTACTGAAATAAGTAATAATCTATCGAGACAATTTTTTTCGGAAAATCGTGTAAAACACGAAAAAATATATTATGTTCAAATTTAAGAGTTTGGAAGTCTTACAAATTTTGTATCAATTTATATCTTAAAAATACCTTAATTTTGTAAAAATGCAAGGAAATACTGCAACATTTTATCATCCTGAAAAATAAGAATACTTTCAGAAATACTGAATAATCTTTCAAATCATAGAAAAATTAAAAAAGTTTCAAAAAAATTAGAGGAAATGAAAATCATCATACACACTATTTGCTGAATAACCCTCTTAAAGACAAATAATTTAATGACCTTTGAATTCTATAACATGAAATTCTTGAAATCCATGTACCAATGTACAGAAAAATAGTTCAAATTTATAAAAATATTATAAAATCTTGCGACATTTTATACATAGTGAAACATACAAAAAAATGTTATGAAACTAATTGTAAGATATAAGTAATTGTTAACTTCGTCATTTTTTGATGATAAGTTCAATATCAATAGCTTTTATTGGAACGATTGTTTAATTTATCCTCTACTTTAAAGTGGAATTTTAGCAATTTGAAAATTTGCAAAAAAAAAGAAAAATACTAAAAATACTAAATTTTGATAAGTCTCATGTTAATTGATTCTTTGAAGATTTATGTAATTCCAGGAATCGAAAAACTTAAATTTCTTGTGCTTTGAATTCTGAAAATACATGTTTCTTACAGATCTAAACGATTAGAAAATTTTCCAAGTCGTAAAACTCTGTAAAAAATACAAAAAAACTGAAAGCTTTCTAAATCTGTAAAGGAACTGTTTTCTGCAAAATTGGTCGGAATACTTCAGAAATGTCGGACTTTCAATTTCATCTCATTCTAGAAATTTAAAGATATCTTTAAGCAAACTCAAAATTTCCAGAATAGTCTATGAATGCCGATAAATACAGAAAGAAAATACGTAAAGAAAAATACGTTTAAATATATAAAACATTGAAAATCTTTTGAATCTCATAAATTCATACAGAAATATATAAAAATAATGAACGATCCTTGAATTTATGAAAAAACTGAAGCAATACGAAAAGTACTAGAATAAGTAAAAATCCATCCAGACGCAGTTTTCTGGAAAATTCTGTAAAACATGGATAATTCCATTATATTCAAACATTTTAGGGTTCGAAATTGTTAAACAATTTATTATTTTTTTATTATAAAAATACTAAAATTATATGTAAAAATACTAGAATATTTTGCAATCTATTATCCTGAAGAATAGGAATAGTTTTAGAAATACTAAACATTTTTTTGAATTGTAGAAAAATTGAAAAAATGTCGAAAACATCAAAGAAAATCCTAATCTTCATTGATACTATTTGCTGAAAAATCCACTAAAATACAAATAATCAAATGAACTTTGAATCCTAAAGCATAAAATTCTTAAAATCTATGTATCAATGTACAGGAAAATAGTAAAAATTTATAAAAATACTAGCAAATTCTGCGATTTTTATACATACTGAAAAATACAAAAAAATCCAAAAATTGTGAAAATCTGGATAGATATCAAGATTCTCTCCGAAATCTATTAAATTTGCGAATGTTTCCTTGTGGCTCAAATTAAATCAAATTTCATATACAGAAATTTTGTAAACTTGACAAAAAAAATAAAAACTTGAACTAGCTGATTGATTTTTTGTTCAGGATGAAAAAATATCGGATTAACCTTTTTCTATTATACCTGAGATGAACAATTTCTCTAGAAAAAAACCACGAACACGTTAATATTGTTATTTTCAGCCTTAATTTTTTGATGTCTTGTTAATTACGTTCAATTCATTCCAAAAAGTAACGTGAAAGTAACGGGACGTTACTTTTTCAAATGGTAACGGCAACGAATTACTATTGCTTTTAAAGTAACGGTAACGCAACGAATTAATTTTTTACTTTTGCAACGGTAACGTAACGCGTTACATTTTTTCAAGTAACTTTCCGAACCCTAATTTCTCCTACTTTTACATGTTTTCCAGAGTTTTTTAATATTTTTCATGTATCTTTTTTTTTACTCTTCATTGTGTAAAAAGAGAAAGAATAAAAATGCTTCAAAGATTCAAAAAAAAAAAGACTTCTTCATAGCTCACAGTAATCAACATAAATTAAATTATCAAAGAAAAAAAAATAGGAAGTTTAATCTACTTTTTATTATTTGGATCTTTTTTATGAACTAACATTGAAATGATAACTAATTCATGACTCGTGAATTCAATTATTAAATAAAAAAAGAGGAAAGGAAATGGAAGACAAGTTTTAACATCGATAAGGTTCTTCCAATCTCAGAAACACGAAGTTATTAGATACCTGCATGATTTTTCAATGACTGCAGGCGTAGTGATAAATTACATTTCGCACAATGAAAAAATTGCACTTACCCCGGGCTCGGTGACTTCCGGGCGCTTGAAGTAGTAGAGCTGCTTGAGTTGCTCGTACAAATCAGCGTTTTCGTACAAAGTCTTGAAAGGATTTTTCGTGCTGAAAAAATCCAAATCCACGTCCAAAACGTACGGGGTGTCTTTTTCAGGCAAGTATTGTCTTAGGATTGACGCTATTGCCGGGAAATCGTCTCTCTGGAAAATTAAAAAAAAAGGATGGATAAGTGTGTATAGATTTTTTGTAAATCATTATTTTGTGTATTTGTAGAAAAAATTCTTTTAGGATTCCAGATTTTATCCACAATTAAAGTACTCCGAATTTCAATTATGCCGAACGACAATTTTCCCAAAAGTATCCATTCCACAGTATAATAAAAATACCTGAAAAAATCAAAATCTCTCAAGCTCTGTGACATACTACGTCACCATACAATTCACTCTATAAAAAATTACAAAAAAACCTCCCTCATGGTATAGGAAAACATTTTCGAAGCGATTGTAGAAAAGTCAACTTTTTCAGAACCCGGGGGATGATGGAATAAAGCGTTCCTCTTGTTTCTCCCTGTGCCCGTGCAAAGGGGTTCGTTTGCATGCACGCAGTGTTGGCCCGTGCTTCTAGTCTTTGCAATGGCAGAAATAAAAAGGGCGGAGGGGGGCTTTTTCAAGGGTAGGAGGAGGAAATAAAAAAGGCGGAAGAAAGAGAGCGGAACATTTTTGCCTTGTTTTTTTCTCTTTTCCCCTCGTGTCGCGTGTTTTTTTTCCTTCCTTTTGGCATCTTTTCTTTTTTTTCAACGTTCTCGACGCCACGACAAAACCACGCTCTCTCCCCCCAAAAACAGCTCTTTCTCAACCGGCGACGCTGGAACCTGTTTCTCGTTTATGCGAATGAAACGATGCAGAGAAGTGCTGAGTGGAAACGCGGAAGGACAAAAGGTCCTGGAAGGTATCCCGTCGTGTCAATAAACCGCGCTATGCTGCCTCCGTGCGTGCATTTGTATAACGAGCGTTGAATGTTGAAATAAAAGTAAGACAATGGCGCCTGCTTCGACGTCCCGTGACGCATCTTTTCTCATCAAGGGAAGCCATTTTTTTCATCATCGCGATGTATTCTGATGTCATTCATCGCCGCCAATTCACGGGAACGCGGAATCATCATCCTACTCCCGTCTAATCTCCTTGATTGGCGAAATGCTCGCTTCACTTTTATGTGGGGAGCCGAGTTTACTCAGAGGCAAATCGATTCAATTGCTACAAGTGCATTTTTTTCAACTAGGAAACGAAAAAGTTGACGTTACAGAAATTTTCATTCAATTCAACCGAAAATTTGATTCGTATCGTAGTTGTAAAAGTTCAGTTACACAAAAATGTAGGAAAGGACCAGGAACTAGAATACATAAAAGAAACCAAAAGAAGGAACAATAAATAAAACTACAGAACACTACAAGCATATTTAAACCTACGTTTTATTACGAAAATACATGATATAATTATACAAAAGTATTTTAAGTGCATAGTTTAATTCACAGACACAAAAAAATATAAAAGGGACTGAAAATATAAGAAATCACGAAAACGTGTTAAAATAGTAGAAGAATGCAAAAAAATACCTAAATGTAAAAAAAGAAGCATTTTGTCAATTAGGAAATGAAAAAGTTGATGTTCCAGAAGTTTTCGTTCAATCTAACTGAAAAATTTGTTCTTGTCGTAGTTGTAAAAGTTCAGTTACACAAAAATGTAAGATAATTTTAACAATTGAAGCATATTTACACCTACGTTTTAACACGAAAATACATAATAAAATTATACAAAAGTATTTCGAGTGCAAAATTTGATTAACAGTCACAAAAAAAACTACGAAAAGAATTTTGAAAATATAGCACGTCACGAAAACGTGTGAAAATAGTAGGAGAATGCAAAAAATACCTATATATAAAAAAAAAAGCATTTTTTCAATAAGGAAATAAAAAAGTTGCTGTTACAGAAATGTTCATTCAATCTAACTAAAAAATTTGTTTTTGTCGTAGTTGTAAAAGTTCAGTTACAAAAAAATGTAGGAAAGGACCAGGAACTACAATAAGTAAAAGAAACCAAAAGAAGGAACAATAAATAAAACTACAGAACACTACAAGCATATTTAAACCTACGTTTTATTACGAAAATATATAATAAAATTATATGAAAGTATTTCAAGTGCATTATTTAATTCACAGCCACAAAAAAATACAAAAAGGACTTTGAAAATATAAGAAGTCACGAAAACGTCCGAAAATAGTAGAAGAATGCAAAAAAATACCTGGATACAAAAAAAGCGTTTTTTAATTAGGAAACGAAAAAGTTGATGTTACGTAAGTTGTCATTTAATTCAACTGAAAACTTTGTTCTTGTAGCTGTAAAATTTAAATTCTACAAAAATGTAAGAAAGGACAATTAACTACAATAAATTGAAGAAATTAAAAAGAGAAAAAAACGTAAGACTACAAAACACTACAAGCATATTTATACCTACCTATTATTACGAAAATACATAATAAAATTTTACAAAAGTATTTCGAGTGTATAATTTAATTCACAGCCACAAAAAAATACAAAAAGAACTTTGAAAATAAAATAAGTCACGAAAACGTGTGAAAATAGTGGAAGAATGCAAAATGAATCAACACGCGTTAAAAGTAAAACTCCTCATGTTACTTTCTTTAAGGTTCCAATCTATAGATTTTTAAATACCTCTAACCTTTTTAAGTTTTAACAGATCTCTCAATTTTTCTGTATAGTATTTTTTTTTGTTTCTTTACTGTAAATCCAGGGCCGGATTAACAAGTAGGCAGAATAGGCAGTTGCCTGGGGCCCCCGATTTTAGGGGGCCCCCGAAAAATGAAAAAGACTTCTAAAATTTTCTTACAAACATACAATTCTAGAGAGTGAAAGAAAAATATAATCAGAACTGAAAATAATTGAAAAAATACGAAATAATAAAGCAAACAAAGTGAAATCACAATTGACTTGAATAGAAGCCTTCAAGCGGAAATTTCAACGTGAATGATGAATGAGTGAATGATGGATGACAAATGACAAATAAATTAATGTATCATTTGACAGGCTCAGAGGCAAAACGACACAAGAATTCCCAAAAGAAAGACCGACTTATGTGAGTCAGCATATTTTTTATCCTTTCTTGGAAATTCTTGTGTCGTGTTGCCTCTGAGCCTGTCATTTGGTATCATTTAACAAATACGTTTTCGTGAATGTTCGAGAATAGAAATCAATGAAAAGGTCGAGAATATTCGAGAACAATAAATGACTGGAATTTTCTGTAATATTCTGGAACACTTGAATTTGTATATAAGACGAAGAATTCGCTGTACGGGGATAGTCACGTCTGAGAATACTCACCGTGAACAATAACATAGTGTAAAGTGAATAAGTGAATGAAATATCCTTGTTATTATCTCGTAAATGTCCGCGTTTTTTTCTTTACCGTAGTGAGACCATCATTTTTCGGGAGTGATAGTTTAAGTGCAATACACTAGTAAATACTAAAACCATCGTTTGTGTCTTAAGTTGTTATTTTGTAAAAAAATGTCTCGTTCATATTTAAGTGGTGCGCAAAAAAGAAAGGTTGCCGAAGAAAAACGATCACGAACAAGTGCAGTGTTAGAAAAAGTTCCAAAACTCGACAATTATTTTCATCGGAACGTAAAAACACCAAATTCATCAGGCAGTCAAGGACTTGCAACTAGTCCTGAATTGAACGATGATCCAGTCAACTCAACACCTGAATCTTCAAACCAATTTCTTGTGGGCGAAAGTGTACATAAAAATCAAGGTGTAGAAATTTCCAACCGTTCCAACGATCCAGGAAAATGGGAAAAATTTACTAGTGAAGATGTAAGATTTTGGATTGAACATGGGCCATCCACATGTCAAAATTCAACTGGACCATTCGAATCATCTAAGCGTTGGTATGAAAACGAATCAACATCGAGATATTGTTCGCCCAACGTATTTTTTGGGACTAAACCAAATGGAGAAAAAACAAACCGAGATTGGCTTATTTATTCACCAATGAAAGGTGATGTATGATTTGAATCAATTTCTTTCACGAAATTCACTCTATTTTTTGAGAAAGAATCAGGTTTTTTTCTAGCAAGAAAAAAAAATCCTTAAAAAATAAAACTTGAGGTTAAACGAATTCGCTTAAAAAGTAACTTCTAATTTCTTACTTGAAAATTTATGAGTAACTTGTAATATAACCAAGTTACATTAACTTAAACAAGTTACATTAACTCAACCAAGTTTCTTTTAAAAAGTAACTCACCCACCCTTAATTCATAGTTTGTGTATCATTCACATAATTTGTAACACTGTGTGACCTCAAAAATTACAAAAAAAAAAAAAAAAAAAAAAAAAAATACGAAACCTGTCTACAATGGCTGGTGATGATTCTTTACATACTTCCATTACATTTTTTTTTCAAATTTAGCCCTCGTTTTCGATTTACTCATTAAATTAATTTTTTTTAAAAGCATGCTTTTGATCACGTAATATTGGTCCTTTTTTTCGAACAAAAGACTAGTTGTGTCCTCTTATTAACCTGATCACGTTTCTGGAATAAAATAGGTCAAAAACTGCACGGGAAAAAATTTGAAATAGCGGTCAATGAGTCTTTTTTTTATATTCTCTGACCTTGAAAAAACATTCAGAGAAAAGAAAACGGAAAATGACAGAAAACCGGAAAGCCGGTCGAATAAATAGACTTAACATTAAAAAAACCTGTAAAGAAAGTATTCAGGGGGTCATTACCAACCATTCTAGACAGGTTTCGTTTTTTTATAATTTTCAAAATTATTTTTAGGCACACAGTGTAATTGATAATAATAATTTTTGGTTTTTATTCACAGGGTCTGTCTATTGTTTTTATTACAAGCTATTTCTACCACCCGACCAATCGATAAAACTTTCTCGTGAAGGATATGATGACTGGAAAAACATCGGAAGTCATTTACAACAGCATGAAAAAAATCCAAAACATCGGGAGTGTTTGCTGATTTACCGGCAAAAACGAAAGGACGAAAATAATCTGCCAGAACTACTCGAGAATGAACTACTAAGTGAAAAAAAATACTGGCGCGACGTTTTAAAACGGGTAGTTGCTGTCATTACCACATTAGCAGAGCGAGGTTTGTCATTCAGAGGTTCGAACGAGCAATTCGGGGTGCCGGGCAACGGAAATTATCTAGGGTTACTTGAACTCGTTGCGAAATTCGATCCTTTTTTGCAAGGTCATATTGTTAGATACGGCAATGCTGGGACAGGTGTAACTTCTTACTTATCGAAGACGATCTGCGAGGAGTTCATTAACATTATGGGTAAAAAAGTCAGATCATACATTTTAAAAGAGGTTACTTCGGCTAGGTATTTTAGCTTATCTGTCGATTCGACTCCTGATGTACCGCATGTTGATCAATTGTCTATTATTTTAAGATATGTTTCTCCGAACGATTTTCAACCAGTCGAAAAATTTATAACTTTTCTTCAGTTGGAAGGTCATACTGGTGAAAGTTTAGCGAATCAAACTTTAAACTTTCTTACTGAAGATTGTGGTTTAGATATTCAAAATTGTAGAGGACAATCATATGACAACGCATTCAACATGTCCGGAAAGTATAAAGGTGTGCAAGCAAGAATATTGAGTTTGAATGAGAATGCGATCTATGTTCCCTGTTCCGCGCATTCCCTTAATTTGGTTGGAGAGCATACTGTGAAGTGCTGTTTTTATGCAGTAGATTTTTTCGTCATCATGCAGACATTATATAATTTTTTTTCCGCTTCCACCTATCGTTGGGGCGTATTAAGAAATAAAATAAACAATGAGAAAACTTTGAAGACATTGTCAACTACACGCTGGGAAGCACATTCGAATGCGACGAATGCAGTTTACGATTCATTTGATATCATATTAGAGGCTCTAGAAATCATTGCTGATGATGAATCACAAAATACTGATACTCGTTATGAGGCGACGTGTATCGCGAATAAAATGCAAAAATTCGAATTTGGTTTCATGTTGATTTTATGGAAGTCTATTTTGACTGCTATGCGTTCAGTGAGTAAGTCATTGCAAAGTGAAAAAGCAGATTTGCAAACGTGTGCTTCTTTGTACGGATCGTTAGAAGAGAGTTTAGCTTCATTCCGTGAAAAGTTCAATGATATCGAGGAAAAAACAAAACGGTTATTACATGGTGTAGGTTATACAGAAATCGTAAAACGTACTCGTCGTAGAAAAAAACAACCTAATGACGGAAATGCTCCAGAAGTAGAATTTTCGCCTCGCGATGATTTTAGAACAAAAGGTTTCCTCGAAATCATCGACAATCTTCACAGTGAAATCAAACGGCGTGCGAAAGTGTATATGGAAGTTTCAGAGAGATTTGCATTTCTCATCAACTTTTCTCTAAGTGATGGAGACCTCCACGAAGCTATAAATAACTTAGTTCGTTTTTATCCTAGAGATTTGGAAGAATTTTTCATTGAAATGAAACAATTCCAAAGTTACGTGAACTCCAGATACACCGATGCACAAAAAAATCATAGTCATTTGTATAAGATTCTAATGGAAGATCAATTAGCCGAAGTATTTCCTAACACAGAAATAGCTCTTCGAATTTTTTTAACATTAATGATCACAAATTGTTCTGCCGAACGATCCTTCTCGCAATTAAAAAGAATCAAAGCTGCTGAAAGAGCTACAACGCGACAAGAGCGACTCGAGATGTTAGGTATACTTTGCATTGAGTCAGATTTATTGAACAAAATCGATATTGATGATATAATTGATGAATTTGCCGAAAACAAATGTAGAAAACGACATGTTTAAAATGTAGATAGTAATTTTATTGATATTATTACATTGTGACAATAAAATTTTTATGAAAGGTATAAGTTTGTATTTTTAATCGAAAAAAGAAGGGAACGGACGTAAAAAAAGGGCCCCCAAATTGATGGTTGCCTAGGGCCCCGTTGAGGGTTAATGTGTAAATCAGTTGAATAATGCTGCCTCGGAAGTTTTACTTCAAAAAGGTTGCTATGTATATATTTTTTTCCTCTCAACTTTTTTAGTTCTCACAAGTCCCTCAATTTTCCTGTGTGGTATTTTCTTCGTTTTTTAACTTAAATCAGTTGAAAAATAATTCATTCCTAATTTTCAGTTAAATCTATTAATGACATTCTTAGTGCTTTTATAAAATAACCTTATATATTTGAGTGATTTTCTGACATTTTGTGTGTTTGTGACATATTTGGATTTTTGTGCTATTTGTGATTTTGTGACATGTGACATTTTGTGATTTTGTGACACTATGTGACATTTTGTGATTTTGTGACATTTTGTGCTTTTGTGACTTTCAGTGAATTTGTGATATTTTGTGATTTGTCATTCGTAGTTCAATTATATGGTATATTTTACTACATCATAATCTTACAGTCTTACAGTTTACAGGCTTACAGTTTACAGTGTTACACGTACAATGTAAAATCTTCAAGTTACTCCCTACATGAATTTTATTTTCTAGAATAAATCACACTCCTGACAAGTGATAATGCCGCCTAAGAAGTTTTACTTGAAAATACCTGGATATAAAAAAAGGAGCATTTTTTCAATTGGGAAACGAAAAAGTTGATGTCACAGAAATTTTCATCCAAGCTAACTGAAAAATTTGATTCATGTCGTAGCTGTTCAGGTTCAGTTACACAAAAATGTAGGAAAGGACTAGGAACTACAATAAATTGAAGAAACCAAAATGAGAAACAATACATAAAACTACAGAACACTACAAAAATATTAAAATCGGCGTATTGTTACGAAAATAAATAAATATTACAAAAGCATTTCGAGTGCATAATTTAATTAACAGTCACAAAAACAAGTACGAAAAGGATTTTGAAAATATACATGATAAGTGACGAAAACGTGTAAAAATAAAAGAAGAATGCAAAAAAATACCTTGATGTAAAAAAAGAAGCTTTTTTTCAATTAGGAAACGAAAAAGTTGATGTTACAGAAATTTTCATTTAATCTAACTGAAAAATTTGTTCTTGTCGTTGTTGTAGAAGTTCAGTTACACAAAAATGTAGAAAGGACAAGGAACCACAATAAATAAAAGAAACCAAAAAGAGGAACAATAAATAAAACTACTGAAAACTATAAGCATTTATAAACCCACGTATTATTACGAAAAAACGTAATAAAATTATACTTAAGTATTTTAAGTGCATAATTTAATTCACAGCCACAAAAAAATACAAAAAGAACTTTGAAAATTTAAAAAATCACGAAAACATGTAAAAATAGTAGAAGAATGCAAAAAAAAATAGGTGGATATAAAAAAACAAGCATTTTTTCAATTAGGAAACAAAAAAATTGATGTTACAGAAATTTCCATTCAAACTAACTGAAAAATTTGTTCTTGTCGTAGTTGTAAAAGTTCAATTACACAAAAATGGAGTAGGGGACCAGGAACTACAATAAAATAAAAAAACCGAAAGAAAGAATAATAAATAAAACTACAGAACACTACAAGCATATTTAAACCTACGTATTATTATGAAAATACATAAATATTACAAGAGCATTTCGAGTGCATAATTTAGTTAACAGTCACAAAAACAATTACGAAAAGAATTTTGAAAATATACATAGTAAGTGACGAAAACGTGTAGAAATAATAGAAGAATGCAAAAAAATAACTCGATATAAAAAAAGAAGCATTTGTTCAATTAGGAAACGAAAAAGTTAATGTTACGGAAATTTTCATTCAATTTAACTGAAAAATTTGTTCTTGTCGTAGTTGTAAAAGTTCAGTTACACAAAAATGTAGAAAGGACAAGGAACTACAATAAATAAAAGAAACCAAAAAGAAGAACAATAAATAAAACTACTGAAAACTATAAGCATTTATAAACCCACGTATTATTACGAAAATACATAATAAAATCATATAAAAGTATTTCCAGTGCATAATTTGATTTACAGCCACAAAAAAATACAAAAAGGAGTTTAAAAATATAATAAGTCACGAAAACGTGTGAAAAAAGAAGAATGCAAAAAAATACCTGGATATAAAAAAAGAAGCATTTTTTCAATTAGGAAACGAAAAAGTTGACGTTACGAAAATTTTCATTTACTTAGAATGAAAAATTTACAGGAAAGCATAAGGAACTACATTAAGTTCAAGAAACCGAAAAGAGTGTTTGGAAGAATACATAAGACTACAGAACAATAGGAGAAATATTTAAACATACGTGTAGTTACGAGTAAACATAAAATAGTACTAAAGTATTTTAGGTGCATAATTTATTTACCAGCCACAAAAAAAACTGGTGTGAGTTCAAACACTCGCAAGAGAAGTGAAACTTCTCACGGCGAACTACTGTAAGTTTAATTAAACGAAAAAGAAAATTGGTTCAATTTTATGAGAAAAACTCGGAAAAACTGAGAAACTATTAAAACCAAAGCATGAACTTCGTTAAAAACTGTAGCTTTGAACTGATCAAATTAAAATCGCAATTTTAAACTAGAAAAATTCACACTCTCAGTTCGAATTAGTAAACTTTTTACTTATTCAATTAGTAGTTCAGAGATAGTCAGAGATCTACTAATAAATTAGTAGAATTCTACAAGTTGAATAAAAAAATAGTCGAATCCTGCTAAATTATATAAAATATGTATCTAGTTGTGACAAAGTTCATATTAAAAACATTTTTCAAATCTTGATGTTTCAAGGAATAAATACTCTAACTAATGTCTAAATATGTCTATTATTAATGTTTGATTTTTCACTATGAAACAATAATGAATAAGTAGCATTTAAAGGCTATTTAAATAATCAATAATTGCGGTGGTTGATATTTATTATTATGAACAGTAACTATTTACTAAAGTATTAGTAAAAATTGAATTTTTGATTAGCCAAACACTTATCTTATAATCATAAAGCACGAATAAGGCTGATAGTCAAAACCTTCTGACTGTTGTAGTTTAAAGATAGTTATTCACTTTTTACATCAGTCAAATATTACTAATTTCATCAGTAAGTACTATCACTAATTCAATTAGTAGATTTTTACTCAAACTTAATTGCTTCCTTTTCACTTTCTAAAAAAGTGAAATTCTATTATTATTTAGTAGTTTTTAATCAATTCAAATTTAGAGAGCAAATGCTGAATTTGAAATTTGACAACAAAGATTTACTTTTCTTTCAAGGCTCAAATCTTAGGATATACATGCAATGTGTAAAAAAAGTGAAACTTATTCGTCAAATTTTAAATTTAAATTTGAATTTCACTGGTTTGAAATTTTAATTTCAATTTAATCAGTTTCAAGCCACAGCTTTGAACGCAGTTCGTGCTTTGGTTTTAATGATTTCTTTTATTGTTTTTCTCATTATATTGAACCAACTTTCTTTTCTTGTTCAACTAAACTTGCAGTTGTTCGCCGTGAGAAGTTTCATTTCTCTCGCGAGTTTTTAAACGCACTCCATATATATATATTTTTTTTTTTTTTTTGACTACCGTCCACATCGTTTAAAGATACGAAAAAATTGTACATATAATGTGCAATACATAAAGACCTGTTTTTGAGGAAAAATTTCAAGCAGTATTCGAAAATCTTCATCAAAATTTTTTTGAAAATTACATTATTATATAAGAGATTCAAGTATGAAAACAAAATTTTTTTTTCCTGTGTGTCTTATAAAACTATAATTTATGAAATGTTTTTTAATTTTTACCTTAAACTCTATCGCTAGGAAAAATAAAAATAAAACATTCTTTTTATGGCTGTTACAGCTATAGGAGTGGGGTTAGGGGGTCAGAAATTTTCGAAAAATGTTTTTTTCAAGAGTCCTTTCAGAAAAATAATGGGGGAGTGGATTTCATTTAGGGGCTGTTTTGGCATGCTTATCCTGCTAGAGCCTTTCTCAAATCTTGCCATAAATTTTTGCACTCATACATTCTGTGTAACATGGTTGTTTTTAAGGAATGCGTACACTCTCATTTCCTCCGCCGCGAGTCTCGAAAGCCGAAATAGTTGGGCGCTTGTCGCTAGAGGCGCCGAAGCAGAGCGCTTCTCACACTTATAAAGTAGTACGGAGTATACTTCAAAGAGTGCGAAAGCGCTGAAAAATTTGTCTCCTTTCCTGAGACAGTTGTAAACCGGTACTGATCCAATGGATTTGCAAAATATTTGCAAATAATTTGCTGGTCTGCACCCAGGTACGTGTAACTTCATTATATTATGTTGAGATATCTCAGTATCACAGATATTTCCGTCTCTATTTTGTGTATATTCCTTCAACCAGACTTGAATTTTTGATGTCCCGTGAGATTTTGTTCATCAATCATGGGTACAGATTTATCAATATTTTTCCTTGTGTTTTATTTATTCTTCAAAGAATGAAATTTTTTTACTCATTTCTACTTCTTCGTTGTAAGGAAGTTGGTATTATCTAGAACCATCTTTTCACTTAGTGAATATAATTTTCGATTCAAGTCTAGGTCGTCCATACTTGACGGGCAAACCTGATTCACCATTGATGAAATTGATGAATTTGATGAACTTGATAAAAATGGAGTTGATGAGCGAACCGGCCAATGTCTTCATAATACTTGAATCAAGAAATTCTATAGCAAAAGAAAATATGATACTCAATAATACTCACTCTATTTATATAATAACAAGTTTAAAATTTGACGAAAAGATTTCACTCTTCTTGCACAAAATGTATTGACTTTTGATTATGCATTTTATTTCGCAGTTCCAATCGTTTATTTTTTCATTATTCCATTACAAAAATTTACCTAAACTTTATTTCTTTTAATTATGCTGAAAATCGCGATTTACAAAGACATCCTAATTAATAACAATGACAAGAAACAACTCGTCGATTTAATATTCATAGATCAATGTCTTGAAAAAAAAGATGAATTCATACATAATAATTTTTCATTCCGCGATTAATAAAAAAATTGTAGTGCAATCCCGAATCGCCAAAATCAGACATTCCTTCAATATTTTAACAAGTACGTACGACCAAGAGTCAAGTACTTTACAACTCTTTGACGTCAACGTCCAAATAATCAGTGAATGTTTGAACACTACATTTTTACGTTATCTTATCGAAATTCAATAATTTCAAGCCAACATAGACAAAAATTCTAGATCTTGAAGATTACGACGCAAATAGTAATTGATCTGAAAATAATGTACGTATTATTACATTTCTTAAAATTTTAAAGGGACTATCAGAAACACTTTTCTTATTACTTTTAATTTAAAATTTTGAGATTCAATAATAAAATGCAGAACTTATAATGGAAATTCGACAAATGCTTATCGAATAATTTACTATGTTTTTTTTATTTGCTTCTTTTTTCTTTACACTTCATTACTTCATACAAGAAGTTTCTATTAAATACATATTCCTTAGGCGTATTAGAGTTTATTTTTTTCTGAACCTAATGATTTTTAGGTATTATTTTACATGTTCGATATAATTTCATTAGAAGTGCGACTTTTTTCTTGCATCATTTTACAGCTCAACAATTTTTTTAATTTATAATGAATATGTGGTGAGTTTTCGATGAACTTGGATTTTTGCGTTTTCCATTTTTTTTTTTTTTTCTTTTGTAAAATCATTGTCTGCTGTGCTCTCGAACAGAGTAAGATAATTAATCTGTTTTGTTTGATTCACGTCAATCCGGAATTTTTTATTTTTGTAAATATTGTTTTTATTTGACCTATGTAGGATGGACTATTTGTTATTTTTGTACGATATCAATATCTGTTTTTTAAATTTTTATTTCGTACATTAAAAGATGCTGTAAGTTTTCTTGACAATTTTTCAATAAATGTCATAATTGAGGGTGTATACCAGTGTATTAAAACATAATGAATCGAATCAGATAATGTTCAATAATTTAACAATCTTAATTTAACTGTGTAACTAGGATCAACACAGCTGATTATTTATACCAGTTAGAGGATAAAATATTCAAAAAAATGTGGTCATAGGTTTTTTGTCGCTCCAGGACAGTTGAAAAAAAAATATATATATATGCCATTACATTAGGTTTGCGAATTCTGGATTTAAATTTTTTTACTCAGAAACTTTCTCCTTCAATATTAAAAAATATTTGACGACTATTTATGTAGGTATTTATTTATTTTAATTTTCGTTTTCAAATTTCATTCATTAAATAATGATTTTTTGAGAACATTCAGGAAAAGAATTTAAAAAAAAACTTACATAACAATTCTTTCATCATTTAGTTCTTTCCCGATCAATTCTAAAACTGTTCATTACTTTTTCAAGATTGAAAAAAGGTCTGCATTCCTGGAAAGTAGACGTTATATGTCCTTTTTTTCACATTGCGAATTTTATTATTTCTTGTAAAAAATTTACAAGAAATTTGAAATCTATTTCTTTTAAAAAAAAAAACAAATAAATTTGCAAGTTATTATCTCTTCAACATCATGTAATCTAACAAATTAAAAATTTTTTAAATAAAACTTAACGACAAAAAATAAATTATATGTTTTAAATGATTTTGGATTCAAAATGCAAAAAATTTGTTTAAACAAAATCTATTTGTAAGTTTAGAATAAAAAACCACTTGGACTGGCCCATACATGTATCCATTTATGTAATTAATAGCTTATTTCGTTCTAGAAAATAATCGTTCCAGCATTTGAGTTAAAAAACTTCCGAACAATGATAAAATACATCAATTGAATATTTTTTCACTGTACAGAATATCCTTTTTACCATAAATCCGAGTTAGAGGCGGTTGTAACGGCTTAGTAACGCGATAGTAAATTCTGTGAACTCTTTATGTCGGTATTTATAAGTGTTACGTGACTCCGTAAGATTCACGAGCGATTCGCTGCCGAGTACGGTGTTTCGCAAAATGATTTGTTCTAATTGCATCGGATTCGCATAATCGTTTTCGAATAATGATGTTGAATTAGTACTGCGGATTACAGGGCATGTACAGATTGACGAGATTTCCTACTTTTCACATTACTCGTGTAAATTTTTAATAAGTTAGGTAATGCCACGTTCGTGATTATGAGAAAGTTGGAAAAAAGTTTGGAGAGATATCATCAATTTCTTAAAATAAATTAAAAATGAAATGATAGGTATTTATTATTTTTGTTTAATTTCGGAAATATAAAATTACTTGATCAAATTAGCGCGCCCGTAGGGCGCAAAATATAAGAATCATCATTTAGACAGAGTTTTAAAAAAGTATATAAACTTTCAAAATAACTGACTGTTGAATAGCGGTTTCGAGCAGACTAATCTGGTTTGGTTAGTGAGCAAATGTTGCTGCTAACAATAAGAATATTTGATTTTATATCATCTGCGCAGAGTGCGCTTGAGTTTCGCTCGAGAGGTTGTCGATTTGCTTGGAAGCGCCATTAAATTTTTTAGCAATCGAACCATACAATAAAAACTGATAGTTGCTTTTAAAATATGGAAAAATTGCATTATACAGTCTGAAATTGATTTCGCAAATAAGTGTTAGCCAAATAGATATTTTATCATCAATCAATAATTTGTTATTTAAATTTGAATTGAACAAGATCTGTCAAAGCTCTTTTGTTGGGAATTAATGAGGCACGTATTTTTTGAAGACGAAAGAATGATTTTACATTATTTCAATAGACTTAGAACAAACACCAAATTATTATAATTTTACCATGATTTGTGGAATAATTTTTATCTTGTATAGAAAACTTCAAGAGCAATCATTGGGAAAAATTCCATCCAGGGTTCACGTTACAAACTTCAATATACTTTCATGGAAAATTTACCAAACTTTTCCAGTCTAGCAACAAATAAGATGCCCTTGGAAAAATTCTTTAACAATTTTTTATCTTACCTGAACCTGAAATATGAATGAGGTGAATGAAAAAAAAAAAACACCCTTTCTATTTTTTTGATATTTCATCATATCATAATACTTTTGGATCATGAAAAGAATGGCTTTTTTGAGAATAAATTGCTACATTTTTGTCACTTCGTGATTTCAAAACTTTTTTTTCCTCGTTATAACTATTCAAATTTAAGTTTGTTCACTTGTTATGTATTTTTCAGTGGTCAATTTTAAACATTTATTTTACATTGAAACAATTTTAAAAAAGTTTTAAATTTACGAATTTCGGAATAACAAAAAGTGAAGCAAAGTTTTTATTATCTCCAATAATATGGCCCTGTTATGATTGATCAAGGGTATCAAGTATTAACATTAAATATATTGTGAGCGATTTTCTGAAAAAAATATTTACATAATTTGGAAATTTAATAGACATAATTCATCTTTGAAAGGATATCCTGAAAGTAGAAATTTTTCAAATTAATGAAATATGCATATATCCATTTTTCATTTCTAATACATGTATGTATACGTCATCGTAATCAAATTTGATCAAAAAATTATGAAATAATTTGTAATCATAATCAGAATATTAAATTGATCTTTGAAATTCCATATTGAAATATTATTTGATTATATCGAGGAAAATGATTCGGGATTTATATAATTCAAATGATGTAATACTATATTATGAATGATTCGATGTATAGTACTATTACTAATTGAATTTAATTTGACAGCTGAAGTGAACAAATTATAGACTATATCATTGAAAAAAAATAAATAAAATAATAAATCACAACTTCATTGATCTTAAATAAAACAAATAATTCTTATTTAATTTATTATTTTCAATTATTCGATATTTAATGATTCAATTTTCAAATTGAAAAAACGACTTTTCATAAAAAAAAAAATAAAGAATGAATAATTGAAAGTGATCATTATTATTATTATTTTGTGCAATTGTGTAAAGCAGTAAAAATTTATTTTTGTCTGAAAAAAATTTATGCAATTTTTAGTCGATTTTGTACGTCAACATAAAAATTTCTCAATTCAAGTTTATTTTATATCCTTCAATTTCAAGTTTTGGGTGACAAATTTTAAACATTAAGAATTAAAAGGAACAAAAGTTGTTGTATGATTTTATGTAAGATTTGATATTATTGAAATTGAAAAAACAATTTCTTATGCGACAAACTGAAAAAATAAGACGTATTGTTGAACATCACTTTGAAAAATTCAAAAAGTAAACAAACATGCAAGTTTGGTTTTTCCAAGGGGAACAACAATGATAATTTATCATTTTTTTTTAAAGCACTTCATATTTTATTTTCTTCAAGCACGAAAAATTTTTTTAAGATGACATTTTATTAAATGCCAACCGCGGAATCTGTGTTAGCCTCAAAATTTCATTATGCACACACAAACAATAACATGCCATTTTTCGATATTTACTCACAAAATTGAAGAAAAACCAAGCATCACGACGTGAGCTGAGTTTTTTTTTCATTTATTTATTTATCACTACTCATTCTCACTGCGAGTTCGCAATTTTTTTTAGTTTGTTTACAAAACAATCGACATGCAGCCAACCTCATGCGTGCCTAAAGAATAAATGTCACAAAATTCAGTTCATCATTTTAAGAAAGGATCTTAGATGTAGAAAAAATAAACTACTTCTGAAGAACTTTTGAAAAAAATATCAGTGTTTTTGATTTTCATCAATTTTCATGAAAGTTTATGTTTCCGATGACTTCTCATGCGAAAAAAGCCAATCATGAAATTCAAATCACTAGAAGCAAAAAAAAATGTGTAATGAATTCCAAGCACAATTGCAATATCTAAGGAACAAAGCATGCTAAAAATGTTCATGTCCATTCTGTTGGTAAAGCCGTCAATCAAAGGTGGAATATATTCAAATGCACGACAATCGCTGGATTCCGCCGCGCGTGTCGATATGCGTATTTCACGAGCGAGCAACAAAGACAATTACAATCAAACGACGAATAATTATCGTACATTACCGCGGATTTATTGATGACGGCTTGGGCGCGTGAACACATTGATACGCGACTGCACGTACATAAAAGAACCACGATCTAGCAGATGCCGATCGACGCTTTGTTCTTTTGCGAGCCGTGGCGTATTAATTAAAACAATCGCTATCAAATCCAAAACGCGGGCGCAGATGTCAGCGCCCGCTTTTTTTCAATCCATAACGCGAATCACGAAAAACCGTGTAAACAAACGCGAGGGCGTGAAACACTCGATATGATTTCCCTAGGGCTTATTCAATAAAACTGAATAAAACTCCCACGATGCTTCCATCTGCACGCCAGCTTCCTCTGATTATTTTACTTAAATGTTTAACGGGTTTTATAATCCTTTTGCCAATAAAAAGTAAATATTTAGGAAATTGTAAGGTGTAGAAATGATTAGACTCTTATGATAGGGTCCAGGGGCGTAGTCAGAAAAATATTTCGGGAGGGGTTTTCCTGGAAGATATTTTTCCTTCGGGATAGCATAATTTTTCATCTTTGGCAATATATATAATATATAATATATCAGAGTTGCACATTTTTCATGTTCGTGAGTGACAGAATTCGATTTTTGTGATTACCAATTAGTAACTGAGGTTTCAATTTTTTTCACTAATATGTACTTTTTGTATTTATACCACTTTGAGAATCATCTGATATAAGGTAATAGAGGTTTCTATAAAGCTTTCTTATATTCGGTGCTCTAGGAATTAAACTTTTGAAAATTTTATATATTTAAAATGATTTTTGAGCAAATTTAGCCACACAGATAAAAGGTACATAATAAATTTATATTTTTTTCGTATAATATACTACTTGAAAAATTTTGTAGTATTTTCTGGTATTTTATTGTATGTATAATATTTCTATGGATCGCTCGATAGATTTTTAGTAATTGATGCTATAGTATTGAAACTTTCAACGATTTGAAGAATTGAAATTGATTTTTCAGGTTCATTGAAAGTATGTTTAATTGTGTAAATTGTATCAATTGAATTGGATGCATTTTTATTGTACTCTATATGAAATTCAAGAATAATTTCTAAAATTATATGTAATTATAGTATTATATTAATAATCATGCTCCAGGTCAGAATGTTCTATAAATTTCTAAGAAGATTATTTCACCATGATTTTAATGTATTGAAGGATATCTAGTAAACTAGTAAGCTAGAAAACTAGTAAACTTGTAAGCTGGTAAACTAGTAAGCTAGAAAAAGAGTTAACTAGCAAACTAGCAAGCTAGTCAACTACTAAACTAGTAAACAAGTAAACTAGTACACTAGTTACCTTCTGAAGTTTTATAAAATTGTAAAATAGTAAATAGGTGAAAAAGAAAAATAGCAAACTAAGAAACTAGTTAACAAGTGAATTAGTTATTTAATAAACTAGAAAACCTGTCAAGTTTGTAATAGTACACTGGTAAAATAGTAAGCTAGTTAAATAAGAACTAGTAATTCAGTAAACAAGTAATTTAGTATGCTAGTGAACTAGTAAACTTGTAAAATTTGTAGTTGTAAACTAGTAAGCTAGTAAACTAGTGAACTAGTAAACTTGTTAACAAGTAAATCAGTAAACTAGTAATGAGGTAAGCAAGTAAACTTGCAAACTGGAAAGCTAGTAAGCTAATAAACTAGTTAGCTAGTAAATTAGTAAACAAGTAAGCTAGTGAACTAGTGAGCTAGTGAACTATTAAACAAGTAAGCTGGTAAACTACTAAACCAGTAAAAAAGTGAGCTAGTAAACTAGTAAACTACTGAAATTGTAAAAAATAGTAAACAAGTGAAAAAAAAAAATAGTAAACTAGTAAAATTGTCAAATTTGTTATAGTAAACTGGTTAACAAGTAAATTAGTTAACTAGTAAACTTGTGAGCAAATAAACTAGTAAACTTATTTTTCATATTTTTTTAGTATCATGTATAATATCTGGACGATTTCTAAGTATTTTCATAGATTACATATATTTTTGTAGATTGCTACAGAAATTTAAGTAACTTGATGCTTAAAAAGGCAACTTCAGATCGATTATCAGTATTTTCAAGAATAAATAATAAATTCACTTTAATATAGGTTTTTCATGTTTTATATCGTTATTCTTTTTTTGTATTTTTGAAATATTCAAACGATTTTGTTGCGTTTTATAGAAATTGTATAGATTGATAGTATATTCAAAATTTGATGCTCTAGAATCCTAAAATTTATAGATCGTAGAGGCATTTGTTGAGATTTTTCAGAAAACAGTTTTTTCATAGAATTCAATTAATTTCATTATTCATTCAGAGTTTTTATGAATCGAAAGATTTTTAATACTTTTATATGGATTTCATATAGATTTCTAGAATTAGATGATCTAAGTTTTGTTAATTTTTCAACAATTTCGTAGATTTTTATTCTTCTTGATCATTCACTGGGTTGCAACAATTTTTCGGATTCATTTTTTCTACGTCATCCTACGTTTCGATATTTTTCACTGTTTTTTAAAATATATACTGCTAACGTTGTCATGAATTTTTCGTAACCTATATTATTTTTATCGTTTATCGATATAACTTTTTCCATTTTTGCATGTAATATTGATGATTTCATCAGAATTTCGGTAGGGGTTTGAACCCCCAAAACCCGCCTCTCAAAAAAAAAAAACTACCTGAATATTTTATTTATGTTGGAAAAAAATAAAGATATAAAATATTTCTTTTTTTTTTCAATTAATTACGATGTAATGATGATTCTCAGTATAATAATTAGTGTAAAAACTCAAAAATTCATATCTAAATTTATACGTGAAATCAACTAAGCAGGTCGAAATATTCGTAAGCTGCAGAGAATTTAGGATAAAGATAGCCGAAGTATGCGGGTCGTTCAATGTTGTATGAGATCCACGAGCCTGCACGTTTTTCTATGATGACCGCGAATATTTCAGTATGCAACTTCTGCATGCGCAAACAATACCGGTATTATGCAGGCATTCTTTTTTTTCGTGATTCTAATATGCTTTGCGTAATGCGGTAGTAGAAAATCTGAAACAGGTATTCAGGGAGGTGAAAGGTTAATCATGATTTATGTTAGAACTTGATTCCAATTTAACAATGTAGCATTACTTGGAAAAAAAGATAAATTTGCATTTATGTGAAAATAGAAATATACAAGTATATGAAACAAAGGATATAATTTTAAATTTTAAATTGCATTGGATTTATTGTGATGTGAAAAATTACAATGTGAACTTTTGACTATGAGTTAATGTCTTAAATTTTGTACTGAAGAAGTGTGTAGTTTGAAAGATTGTGATTAGTAATTTTATCTCAATATTTTCCATTCAACACTCTGCATTGAGACTTTGATTTTGCTCCTTCTGAAACTACTGAGAGACCCTCTGTAAATTGTAAGTTGAAATAACATTTGGAAAAAAATTCAAAATTAAAAAAATATTTTGGAAATGAACAACAAAGTAATGAACATTTGACAGTATTTCTTTTATTGCCAAACTGAATTTTCAAAGAAAATGTATTTCTTGCGTATTTTTCTATCTTTGCCCTACTACTTGGTGTACTTCGTCTGATAAAAGGTTTTTTTCAAGTGTATGTAAAAATTTAAAAAAGATAATTTGTCATATAAAATTTTTTTATAGTATTCATTAGTTATTCTATTAATTAAGTCAAAGTTCATTCCAGGTCCTTGATAAATTATAATTTATTATTTATATATTTTTATTATTGATGTAATCATTATTTCTTAATAAATTATAGTTTATTATTTAATTTTTTTAATTGATCCTCTCTTTTGATGATTAACTTAATTTTGTGATATATGAAGATTGCCGCATTGAGTCTTCGGGCTCGCATCAAGTTGGCTGACGTGTGATATTGGACACAAACTGAAGTGAATTACTGAGTTACTATAAAAATGAGTAGTAATAAATTAATAAATGAAAAAATCTGACGTCACGATGCTTGATTAGCCTTCAATTTCGCAAGTAAATATCGACAAATAGCATGTTATTTTTTGTGTGCACATTTTGAGGTTTCGAGGCTATAGATTTTGGGGCTGACATTGAATGAAATGTCATTTTCAAAAATGTTTCTGCTTGAAAAAAGTACAATATAAAATTTTCCAAACAAATAATGCTGAATCATTATTTATCGTTGTTTTTTTTTTTCATAAAAACCAAACTTTTATATTTGTTTACTTTTCAAATTTTTTAAATTTACGCTGAGCAATACTTACAGTTTTTCAATTTGTTGCATCATCTTTTTTTTTTCAAATTTCATTAATTTAAAAAATCACATCTAGTTATAGAAAAACTGACTTCTTATCTTAAGGGGTTATATACCTTTTTGTACAGACGAATTGAGTATGGTTTGGAGTATCTTTTAAAGCATGTAGCAAAAATGTTATGAAACCAAAGTTATTGTTCTTTCATAGTGTATTGTCCACTTGAAAAAAGAAGTATATTTTTCATACAAAAATATCAACAATTGGCGAAGTTATGGCCCTCTCCCCGAAACAACTATTTTTTTTAAGAGGCTGGCGGTGACCACGATGCAAGTCGAACAAATCAAGTTAAATAAAAAAATCCAAAAAATTTCACTAGTCTAGGAATATATCTAGTTCTTGAACGATCGCTTTTTTATAGAAAAGTTTTTATTTTGCAGATAAGAATTTTTTAATAAATTTTTTAGAGCTCAAAAAATCGAAATCTCGGTGAAAACGCTCTTGCATACAGAAAAAACGTAATATTCATTTTTTCAATCGTTCAAGAACTAGATACATTCCTAGACTAATGATATTTTTTGGATTTTCAATTTTAACTTGACCTGTTCGACTTGCATCGTGGTCACCGCAAGCCTCTCCAAAAAAAAAGTTGTTTCCGGGAAAAGGCCATAACTCCGCCAATTGTTGATATTTTTTTAAGAACAAATACTTGTTTTTTCAAGTGAACGATTTACTATTCAAAAACAATTACTTTGGCGTCATAACACTATTGCTACATGCATTGAAAGATACTCCAAACCATCCTTAATTTGTCTGCACAAAAAGGTATATAACCCCTTAAGATATTTATTTTGATAATTAAATGTATAAAAATTTTTAATCCAACACTTCTAATTGAATGATATCAATTACGCTTAAAATTTAAAAATTCCTCTGGGACTGTAAAATAGAAAATCGATTGAAAATTCTATAAATTGTTTTCACAAAAAAATCAATTTTTACCACTCAAAATATTGGTACACAAAAGAATACTATTTATAATTTGAAATATTTATATTTCATGTATATTTCTATTAATATTTTTTTCTGAATTAAAAAAATTTATTCTACCTTTACTGTTATTCGAAAATGAAAATATCAAATACCGAACTATCGGCAATAATAATTTAGATATGATTGATTTGATTTATTTATTTAATTCTATGAAGTTTTGATCGATTCTTTAATACATTTCTTTTTGAATTAATATCTCATTTTTCCAATTACTACTTTTAACAAAAATATCAATTTTTACTACTCAACATATTTGTACAAAAGAAAAATAATATTCAATAATTTTCATTATTAAGGTTTCATGTATTTACAATAAAAATAATGTAAAAAAATAATATTTTACCTTCATGTTTATTCACAAAATTTAAATATCAAATATTGTTAAACTATTGTCAATAATGAATGAGATAAAAATGATTTGATTTATTTTTTAATAAATTTACTTTTATGAATTGTTCCCTTATTTCTTAAGTTAATTGATTTAATAAAATTTGATTAGTAAAACTATTGCATATATACATGAAAGTTTTACTTATTAAAATGAATATATAATATTTGACAATATAATTACACTATTGAAATAATCGATTCCAAATCATTTTTTTTTTAAAGTAATCAAGTATTACTAATACAAGAAATAAAAATATTAATCCACTTTCTTTATTATAATTATAAATTATTTCACGATTTTTCGATAAAATTTGAATACGCTGACATTTATCTGTATAAGTGAAACATGGATGAATACATGTTTCAAAAATTTGAACAAATTTTACTTCCTGGATATACTTTTAAAAATGAATTTTGTATCTTAAATTTTCGAATGTATATATATACTTTTTTTGGTGAAATTACTCTCAATATACGAAAAAAGTTAATATACTTGATCTATCATGGACGGCCATGTTATTAGAAAGAATATAAACTTTATTTTTCTCATTATTATCCCAAAGTTTGTGAGTTATCAAATTCTTCTAAAATTGTTTAAAGTGGACAAAAAAATGGCGATTCAAATTCACCACCAAAAAGTACATAACAAGTGGACGTAAGCCAACATTTTAGTAATGATAATAAGAAAAGAAAGTTTTGAAATTATTTAATAACAAATATTCAGCAATTTGTTCTCACAAAAGCTATTTTCGTTCATAATCCAAAAGTATAATTGTATACAGGCAGAATAATAGAAAGAAAGAAATTTTCAAAAAGGTCAACAGAAAGTTTATTTTTTTTTTCCAATAATCTCATTTACATTTCTAGTCAGATAAAAAATAGTGAACAAATTTCTTCAAAGGCATCTTATTTGTTGCTAAACTGTTAAAAGGAGTTTGGTCAATTTTCCATAAAAGTATTGAAGTTTTTAACGCGTACCCTGTATAGAATTTTCCCCATTAATTTCTCTGAAAATTGTCTACACGTAAAGGGAATCATTCCACAAATCATGCAAAAATTATAATAATTCGTTATTTGTTCTAATAGAATAATGTAAAATAATCATTCAAAGTATTGATTGATGATTAAATATTCACTTGGCTGTCACTCTTTTTCAAAATGAATTTCAGATTTTGTAATGCGATTTTCCCATATTTTACATGTAATCTTCAGATCGTATTGTATGGTTCGATTAATAATCACAAGCAAGACGCCTTTCAAGCAAAGCTCAAGCGTGCTTTACGCAAATGATAAAAAATTCATCTATTCCTAGCAGCGTTCCGCTTTACCCAAATCTACCCCACGTTGAGAGTTTAAATTCAGACTAATTCTTTTTTCTGTAGCAGTATAAACAATGATGAAAATAGCGAAAGGCAGTACGTTGCCCTTGAAAAATTGATAAATAATAAACGCGCGCAAGGCGCTTCCACGAGATGCATTAATAAAGATAAGACTGAGCTTTTTCCAAGTGAGCCTGGCGTAATTGTCGGACAATTACTGGCGCACTGGCGATATTAGTCTCATGTGAAAAAGACTCGGCCATTGTTTGCCGCTGCAGCGAGTGCACTCGCTCGCGCTCTAATTGCACGCAACGCTAGCTGTAAGTGCCCTTGGAGCCTGTAAGAGACACAATGTGCCGCGAGCATTAGCGAGTGCCAGAATTAACGGAGTTCATCACGTAGCCCAAACACCGCGCATTCCGAAAATCGATCATTAATCCTCCGCGAAATTGTGCGGTGACCGCTCGAATATGACTTTCCCATGCGGATTAAGAAAGCAACGGTAATGCCAAGCAAGCACGTTCCTCCTTACCGTAAGCAATTGTTTCTAAAGGAGATAATGGATACAAAGATATCCAGCAAGATTCGCAAGCAGATTTATTGTTCGCCCCATCCATGATACTGTCATTAAAATACTCCGGAAAAACGCAGTGAAAAATGCGTTCCGAGGAAGGAAAACATCCATCTAAGAATTTTGATGATGCCGATAATGACTTGCAAACACGAAATTCAGACAATAATTACGATAATTTCCAGGGTTTGGAAAGTTACTTGAAAAAATGTAACGCGTTACGTTACCGTTACAAAGGTGAAAAAAGTAATTCGTTACGTTATCGTTACTTACACAGAAATAGTAACTCGTTACTGTTACCACTTAAAAAAAGGAACGTTCCGTTACTTTCACATTACTTTTTGGAAGAAATTGAATGTAAATAACAAAAATCGAAAAACTAAGGCTGAAAAATACAATTTCAACGTACTTGTGATTTTGTTCTAAAAAAATTATTTATTTCAGATATAATAAAAAAGGTTTATCTGAACTTTTTCACCCTGAGAAAAAAATCAATCAGCTTGTTCAAATTTTTATTTTTTTTTCAAGTTTACGAAATTTCTCAATACGACATTTGATTCAATGTGAGCCACAAGAAAACATTTGCAAATTTAATAAATTTTTGAAGGAATCTAAATACCTACCCAGATTTTCAGAATTGTTAAATCTTTTTGTACTATTCAGTATGTGTAAAATGTAGCAGAATTCTCTAAAATTTTTAAAAATTTCTACTATTTTTCTGTACATAGATATTTAGAATTCAAGAATTTCATGCTCTCAAATTAAAAGTTTAATAATTTTTCGGTATTTGAGAGGATTTTTCAGCAAAAAATTTCTGAGAAAATTTCATTTCATTTGATGTTTTTTCAAATTTTAAATTCCTCTATTTAAATTTAAAGAATCGTTCAGTATTTTTGAAACCATTCGTATTTTTCAGTATAATTGTAATAGAATATTGCAGAATTTCCTAGTATTTTTACATAATTTTAGTATTTTTATAACAATAATTGTTCTTTACATTTCATGAATTTCAAGCTCTAGAATTAGAACTTAATGAAATATCACGTGTTTTACAGGATTATCTACAAAACAGTGTCTCGATAGATTTTTACTTATTCAAGTACTTTTTGTATTTCTTTAGTTTTTCTATGATTTCAAGGATCGTTCATTATTTTTATATATTGCTGTAGGAATTTCTGGAATTCGAAAGATCTCCAATGTTTTATATGTTTGCAGGTATTTTTCCGAACGTATTTTCTTTCTGCATTTTTAAATGTTAAAAGAATGTTGTGGAATTTTTAGTTTTTTTAAAGATTTCTCTTCAAATTTCCAGAATGGAATAAAGTTAGCGGTTCGACTTTTGTGGAGTATATTTCGATCGATTTTGCAGAAAACAGTTTCTTTATATATTTAAAGGGCCCTCAATATTTTTTGTATTTTTCACCAAGTTATACAAATAAGTAAACCTTAATTTTTTATAATTCGAAGCTCAAGAAAATCAAGTTTTTTTATTCCTTGAGTTACATAAATTTTTTTTAAATCAAGTGACCGAAAACCTAATTAAATCTACATAGTATTTTTCGTATATTTCGTATTTCATTTTATTTATTCATTTTTTTTTGTCTTCATTAGTATTCCATAAAATTTTCTAGCAGGATCTCTAAATCATACAAATCCTGCTACAGATTTTGCGATCTATAGATTCTGAGTATTTTTATATCTTTTCATGCAAATTTCTAAAATTCAACGCTCTGAGTCATGAAAGTTTTTGATAAAAAATAAAAAAGCCAAGATTTTTACACGAATTACGATTATCCCACAGTGTTTGATTAAAAATTAATAATAAAGAATGTTATATCTCAAAATCAGGAAGTTAAAAATAACTAAGATCTCAGTTTCAGAACATTTTTTAAAAACTTCTAAATTGTGCTAAAAACTTGATGGGACAGATAAAAGTAACGTAAAATAACGGGATTTTCGTTACTCGTTACCGAAAAAAAGTGACTCGTTCCCGTTATCGTCACTTGTTAATTAATATAACGCGTTACGTTATCGTTACAGTAAAAATGTAACGTTTTAGAGTAACGCGTTACTTCCCAACCCTGATAATGTCATTCTAGCTCGCTTTTTAATTATCCCAATAATTATCGTCATTTACCAGCCGAAATCATCAGCACGTCCTACGCTAAAATTCCATCAATATGTACTCATAAATACCGACAACTTTTCTACCCCAACTGCATTCCATTAATTGCCTGGATCGATCACTCGGTCGGGAAACAATATTTTTCATTGACAATTTTCCTCGCTGGCAAATTACAGATGCACGCTGCGGATATCATCAAAACAAAATTGAGTATTAATAATTACACGATGCGCGAACCAGTTCCATTAGTCTCAGTCGTCCGATACGATCTGGGAGACTGAAATCAATGCTTCGTTTAACTTATCGAATTTTTTGATTTTTCTGGAGTTTTTGTTTCCTATTTTTCAAAGTTCACTCGCGGCGATTTCATGATAAAATGGAGTCTTCCATGAGATCGTAACTGAGCTTGTTTTGTATGAACATTGGTAGGTTAAACGAAACATTTGAGAAAAAGAAAATGTGATAATTCTTTCAGGGAAAACCATTAGGCGTACAAGCGATTTTTTGTGTGTTTAAAATCGCTTACTATATAGTTTGTGTGTACAAAATCGCTAATATAATAATCTTATCTGTTCTGGTTTGAGTTTGATTATGGAGACTTTTGAAATTCCTTGATCAGTCACGTTTCGTCCCCCAAAGACAAAACACACAATTAATAAGGAACACATTTTGTAAAAAGAATAGAGAATGAAGAAAAAATGACTTGGGGACAAAAAAGACATTGAATATCGTGACGTAATTGAAAAATCAATTTAGATAAAGAAAGCATTACAAAAATGAGAAATGTAAGTGTGAAAATCTGATTTTATTAATATTTGTTTATGTAAAAATGAATTGATACTTTATATTTATACTTAGTTTCCTGAAGAGGACCGAAAATTATAAGGTCGAAAGCTTGAAGAAATAAAGAGAAGAATAATGATCAAGATACTGACTTATTAATGGCTCCTAGAGATCAATTATATTAATATTTACTACAAAAAACGGAGCGAATGAATAATTATTAATATATTCTTAATTCACGTAATTTATAATATTTGTGTGCTAGAAAATCTGTAAAAGTACTGTTTTTCGACAAATCTATCAAACTAGAAATTACTAATCAAACTGTAAATCGAAAAGCATCCAATTCTGACAACTGAACTAGAAATTTAGAAAAATTAAAGAAATACACGAAAATCCCAGACCTAATAAAATTAATGAATTTGAAAGAACACAAGAAATAGTAAAAATACGAGAAGTGCATAAAATACTCTAAATCTTTATTGATGTATAAATATTGTATTTTAATTTATATTCAATATTGTAGACATCTATTGATTGTTTATAATGTATTTATTATACTCATTCAGTGATTTATAAGATATATTACGAAATATTTATGAAAAATATATGAGCAAACGCTACAAAACATTTTTTTAAATAAAAAAAAATAAAAAATTTTCAAATGCGAGCAGTGCATGAAATACTATGAATCCGTAATATTGTTTAAAATTAGAGAAATACAAAAAAACACTCCAAGTCCCACAAATCAATCAAACGATTGACAAATGTATATCATAATATAGTTTTCTAAAAAAATTATGAAGATTTAAAAAATAGGTAGAACATTGAATTTATTTTATGCTATTTATCAGAAATTTGTAAATACTAGAAAAAAAATATTAAAAAAATTCACACCAATGCTAACAAAGAAAACAACAAATAAAATACATGCATTCTACATGTAATATTTAATGAATTTAAATAGGATATAATTTTCTTTAACACCTTTTGAAATACTCAGAATCCGCATATAATTTTGAATTCTGTATATGGGTCGTTCCACCTGTTTTTTACACTCAAATTTTTAATTTCCTTGGCACAATTTTTTTTCAATTCTGCATCGAAAAACATTAAATACGTATTCATTCTTTTTATTTTTTGAAGCTTTTTTTTTTGAAATATGATTTTTTTTAGACTTTAAATCCTTCAATTTCTGAGTGCACATTACTCGAAACCTATCAGTCGCACAAAAAATTTGCCTGATAATGAAAATTAGGATTTTTCGTCAAGTATCAGAAAATGTGAAAATTGTTTACCATAGTGCAAAAAATTATACGATTTTACATTTTAGCAACAAAACGTGAAAATTTTGAAGGCAAGGTAATGTTGATTTTCCTTTTTTTTTTACCAAATAATCTGCGAACTATTACGAGGATTTAGCAGTTTTGTATTCAGTGGTATGTAGAATAGTTTGCGAATAATTAATTTTTTCCCTCTAGTTAAACTAGTCATTTTCGGCTATTTATAAGTTAGTAAACGTCTTTACACTGAGCTAATCAGTCAAATTTGTCTAGGAAGTAGTCGGAATTTCCTATTCCAAATTAAGAAAATGTCACATATAATAGTGGTATTACACTGTTTTAAGTAAAAATTTTCACATTACAGTCACACGTGAGGAACATTACAAAATTTTGCAAATAACAAATTCCTTGTGCATGTAAGAGTATTTTTCCTGTAAAAAATACTGTAAAGTTCTCTAAATAAATTGTACTCGTATCTCTGAATGATGATTAAATTTCCATAGTGTTTTTTTGCAGTTTTCATTACATTCTGAGAACTTTCTTCTCTTTCACTCATAGCCACGACGCCACTGAACACGCATCGAGAATTTGACGTTCGAGTTGCTCCCTCGAACAATAGGATTCTTTGATTCGACGTTTATTCCTTGCTTTTTTTTCGCAGTCTTGGCCAACTTCTTTGACTTAACAACGTACAAGGAAGACTCGACGAAACGAATGACAGTCGGTGGCTGCGGTAGTTCGATCGCAAGACCGCAGATGGGAGCGATAACGTGTATAAAGCGTCTACATTTAGTTGGGACAGGCACCACTTTATTCGCTCGCTCGAGAGCGCTAACAAGTGTTTTCCATCGGTGGTGCCTTTGCACTTGCATTGAGCCTGCGTTGTTCCCCCGAGCAGAACAGCGACGATAAAAACTCATTGGGAATACGGGCATTCGAAAAAAAGAGGAATGTCAAAGAAAAAACTACATAATTTTCTATCCCAAAGAATTTTTCATACGTCTTCGTTCTAAGACAGATGTTTTGAGTAGAAGAATGTGTATTTTAATCTATTGAAGAAAAATTTCCACTTGGTTCAGATTTCAATAACACTGTGCAGCAAAATGTAACCATGAATTCCTAGAGGTTCTACAAATCGATCGATGGCATCAACCATTATTCCAAACCTCGATCATTGCCTAAAAAAAAAAACTTCAAACGTACAAGTCAAAAACAAAAAAATGGCAAGAAAACAAGGCACCAGCACAGTAGGTAAACAACGCCTGGTCAACTTAGGAAAATCACGCCAACGATCTACCGCAAACAATGACGGAAAAACGTAGAATATCAGTAGATCCACCTTGAAAGTTCGCAGCGTCGAGTCGGTTCATCGGTTCATCGTATGGCATAAATCAGAAGGAATTGAGCAGATGCCGGCGGCCGATCCCGGCTTCTTTTTCGCGTTCCCTCGTGAAATGACGGCAAAAAGGAGTTGCTATATTTCATGTTCAACGATCGCCGACGAGGAGCGAGTCACGACTTATCTATGCGCGGGGGGAAAATAATAAAAAGAATGAAAAAACCGCAGACCCAATGAGCCAGCAATCGAGGATCACGATTGGGTGACGTGTGGTCGTCGGGATAACGTCGTCGTGCGGCATGAAGCCCAGGACGAAGAGGGTCAGGGCGTGATAGGCCGTTAAAAAATGTCGGGGAAAATAAGAGAAAAAGGACATTCCGGCGTATCCGTCGAATCGAGAATCGCCGCGGCGACGCTTGTGGGAATACGAGGAACGATCCTGACAACCCTCGACTCGTAAACAACCCCGTTTCCGCGAGAGAATCGGCCCCGGCGATGACGACGCGATTTCGCTCGATCCTCCTTCTGCTACACGCTACTTGTACTAGCTGTGCAAAGGTCAGAGCCGGAACGTCTTGCCCGATCATGCTTGTTTAATAGACGTCTGGCTGTTTGATTCAATCGGGAGATTGCACCGCGTCCGCGGGAATATCATTAGCTATTTATATTTACACGATTGCTTTTGGGATTTCAATTAATTGCTCCGATAAGGGGGTTAATTACGTACGGGGAACATGTCGCGGGGATAATGAACGCGGCAACGATACATATTTTGATAAGGCTTTCGCCGCGTGTGGTTGCGTCAACGCAATCCGAGGTAGAGGCCAATCTGCACTGTCATGGATTGTCTGGGAACTCGATTGCTTCTGGATCTACCTTTTCTTTCTAGACTTTAAGATAAATAAACCTAACTTGACTCAGAGCTACTTCAGCCAAAACTAGGAATTTGAATTTTTTGTTCCTAATTGCATAATCAGCAGGAACTATTGCATCACCTCGACATTAAACTTTAATCCAGTACAATGTCAACCATGTCTCGATACAACGTCAATGATTGGTAGGTTCTTCTTCAGACCTGGCGAGACAAACAATGGCGATTGAAATAGGTGGATGTTTGGTTTGAAACTTCTGGTTCCAACAAGATGGTGCTACATGTTGTACAGCAAACGCAACAATGGACTATGAGCGTCAGAAATTCCCGAGACGTGTTGTGTCGAAAAACGGGGATATTGACTGGCCGCCAAGATCTTCAGATTTGACTCCACCGGACTTCTTTTTGTGGGGATTTTTGAAGAGCAAGGTTAACGCTAACAAGCCGAAGACCATAGAAGAGCTACAAGACAACATTCAAGCCGAAATGGCAGCTACACTGTGAGTTGAAATTGCCATGGCGACGATAAGATACTGTAAGGAACGATATCAGGACTATATGATACCTACAAGACAATATATTTCCTTTCGATACGAATACATATCTTCGTCACAGGCAGATGTATTCGTATGTATTCGATGACGTATCCTCTATCAAAAGCATCCGCGTCACATCACATCCACATCATACGTATATATGAAATTGAATTAGGATCTACTGATGTCAACTCTATCAGAATCAGAGAAAATCTGCAAAAGCCAATGCTTCATGAGGTGAGAAAATAACCTCTGACGAAATCGAAACGTCCATGATTCGGCTCACGGAACGTGGGAACGTTATTGATACGGGCGCCGCAAAGGACTTGACACACATCTCTCACGATGCAGGTCGTTGCATTCTTCACACATCCAAGAGTCGACGCACACGCGTGCCTCGCGTGTGCAAAAGACGCTCCGCTCGCTAAATTACGACTCCACGGCGAGATAAACCCGCGGCTTCTGTTTGGAGGCGGCGGTTCCGATGCTGCCGCTGCAACTCTCGCGGCGTAATGGAATCGCGATTCGACTACCAAGGTTGTATTCCGAGTACGGACCGACTCGTTGAGATGGACGATAACTTCTCCTAAGTCGATCAACATCTTCGACGCGAGTAATCCTTTAAGCTCGCGTTCAAAGGTCCTTGCGAAATTTCACTCCTTGTTTTATTGGGTCGACGGAAGAAGTGGTCAGGGAGAATCCAGTGATACTCACAGGCTTGCAAGAAGTGACTAAGAGCGTAGAAGATGGGTATTTTAAGTTACGTTGGGTGTTGAATGGGAGATGTCTTCAGATTGGCTTGAAAAGTGTGGATGGGGTGGAAGAGTTTGAAATAATTTAGAACCTTTACTTTTACAGAGATAAGATAGATAGGTAATGAAATGTATTTGCTACTAGATGGTAACTTATTCTGACAATTGTACTATAGCCCTTTCGTCCACACAGTCATAATTTTGTGTTGCCTTCGTAAAATTAATAATTGACGATGTAATTCACAAGATTAAATGGAATTGTTGTAAAGGACGAATTGTTAATGCGGACATTATTCAATAAGTGGTCATAATTTTTATCTTGAAAAGGGCCCAATTTAAGGCCGAAAGATAGATTTGAATAAAAAATGCTTCAAATAAATAGTCCAAGTTTAGAAAAAAAATTGATCGGAGTTATCATTTTACAAAGAGTTATTCTGGCAATCTCGGAATTTTTTCCATTCCGGGGCTTTGAATCAATCAAGATAATAAAAAAAGTTTGTTGTAAAGTTTGAAGCAAATTGGACATGATCAACACGTGGCACAAAACGACTGAAGTTATAAATGGGATTAACATGCAATTTTTCGTACATTTTGTTCAAAAATTCATAGTGCTTAAGAACGGTATGCCCGTCGATTCAATTGCGATGAACTTTTATTTTGCAATCATTTTCAGATTTTCAGGCTTTTGACTACAGCATAATTTTCACCTAATATAATGTCACATTCAAGACCAAATTTTTCTCGACTTTTGTATCGCTATTATTTATGTTTTACACCGAAAAAAGGCAAACACGCATCAGGATGTTTCATCAAAAATGTCAATGCAAGAAGAAAAGACGACTGTACAACTTTTTCATGTGTTTCATCATTCAGGTAACAGTGAATACTATTTTAAAAATGAAATTTATAGCTGAGAAACACATGTCAGTTCCATTAGAGGTTAGGTATTTGCCATATACGCCCTTGCTAGCATTCGAGAAAGCTCATTCACGCCACACGAACGACTATACTAATTGCAATTTATGTTTCATTGCAGTCACCGGTACAAAGCGACAAAGAACACCGCCATGGATTACGCGGATAGAGGCTGTGGAGAGCAGACATTTTTCTGTCATTAAATATGTTAACCTAGTAGCGGAAATTCGAAGTTTATTAGCAGACTTTTATTACTCATGAAATCCGATGTTTTGCATGTAAATAGTAGTTTATTCAAGAGTTAAAAAATTGAAAACTCAAGTTGCAGATGACGTGATTTGAATAAAAATTGTAAGAGATCCATAGGTTATGAAATTCAAAAGAATTGTAGTATGTCTAGATGTTATTCAGGTTCAAAACAATCCTTAAATTTCTGCACAATTTTTTTTTTTTTTCATTTTTAGCTAGTTAACTTCTTATTATATCCCTTTGATAGTAAAAATCAATCCAAAAATGAAAATAAATCGATCCCCACGATTTATGACTATACCGATGATTTATTGTAATCGGAATAATCCTCCCTTTCACTTCACGTAACACCGATTGTACTGTCACGAATCAATCATTGAGACTTTCTACACTCAAGTTCAAAAGTTCAATTAATTAACCCGTTTCCATGAGGGCGTAGGAACTTGCGCGATGCCTCGAATTCACAAGCGACTGAAATTACGGCTAGATTCGATTTTCAAATCGAATTTCGCACCGAAAGTGCTGGGCTGGATTTGGAATAAATAAGTTTACGAGTTACAAATACGAACTAAATACGGACGGAAACGTCGCGGCATCTTTTAAATTCGATTAAAAAAATTCGATCGCGCCCGGCTCTTTTTATTAAGTTCGCGGCGGATTGAATTTCTGGTACGGGCGAAGTTTTCCACGACCAAGTTCCGCCTCCGGGGAACTTTGTAATAAAACCATTTTTTGCTCCGACGCGGTCAAAATGTTCACGTCATTACAGTGGCATGGATTTCAGACGCAGTTTTGGTCGCTCGAGTTTATGTAATAGAAAATGTTAATGAGAAAGCCATATTGTTCTTTTTTTGAAAGAGCAAAAATACCTTGTGACTGATACCTGCATGAAAAACAGAGTTGAAAGTCACTTCAGGAAAATTACTTTCATATTAATGTTAAGATTTTTTATGGTTGTAACAGTTCTTTTAAGTTATGACTTAGTATTCACAATTGTTGTTACAGTTATTTCCCTCTTTCGGTTCACTGTACTATTTTGTGTTGAGTCAACCAGGATAATTATGACGCAAAAAAGCAAAGTTGAACTTTAGCAGTGAGTTGTAAGTTTAATTTGTACATTCGTACTTTATTTTTTATCTGAAAATTTTCATTTACTGGATCGCAACAGCTCGAAATCAGTAAAAAATCATGCTTTTTTGAGTACCTTTTACTAAGAAAAATTCAAGAATTATCAAAAAAAACAACGTTAATTAGTAAATTTGTTGTCATTCCTACACACAATGTTTTCATCAGTGATTTTTGATCTTCTTAAAGTGCTTTATTCAAGTAAGAAAAAAAGTTATTAATACTAAAGACATTGAAAAATAATAAACGAGAAATATAAAAGGGCTAAATGATTTATTTTGCATGCAAAATCAATCTTTGTCATTCATAAAACAGGGAGAATTAAAAAACTCTAAATATTAAACCTGCCTTCAAAATGTTTGAATTTTTTTTTTTTTATAGCAGTGCAATTCTCTTCTTCAGAAAAATTAGAATACATGAAAATGTTCAACAATTCACGTCAAAATTTCTATTGTAAAATCATGATAATTGTAAGATAGTATAAAATTGAAAATAACAACTGCGGAATCAGAAGGATTTATTGGTTTTAAGTATTTTGTATAAAATTCTAATTGCAATTGCATTTCGAAAAATTCTTACTTGAAAGCCAAAATTTTGAGGATAAAAAAAGAAGTTGATTTAGAAATAGAATTTAAAAATAAGTAAAGTAATAACTCATCAACATTGAAAATATTTTAATAACTTTTATTATTATTCCTACAGTTCACTTGCACCATTAAATTACATTGAATATTACCAAGTTGATTATTAATGATTATCATCATTTAATAACATTACTGAAATTGATTTTTATCAATTGAGTGTAACAAAATTGATATTTTTTGATAGATATTTACTTACTGTATATTTATAAAAGGTTTTCGTAAATTTTTCGATTTTTTATAAGATGCTGATATATTTATTTATCCTTATTGATGTTATATATATTGAAAAAATGTTAATCAACTTGTAATGAAATTATTTTGTGCAATTGAATCGAAATAGAAAAAAAAAACAGACTAAGAAAGAAATAGTAGTAATATACCTTAAAATATGAAAGATCGATATTCCCAACACCTTAATATTAATGCATCACAATACATATTCAGTTCTGAAATTTCAGTAGCAAAAAGTTTCATAAAATGAATGTTTAGCTGTAAAATTTATTATTTCTCGTAAAAATAATTATTCGAATTTATATAAATTTATGAACGTAACATTATAAACTCAAACTATGCTAAGTTACAGACATTCATCATAAGTTTTGCACAAGTTTTGAATTTTTCAATAAAATGCATGAAAAACTCCATGTACCTAAATCCCATTTAAAACTTCAGTCGTTTTGTGGCATGTGTTGATTATGTCCAATTTGCTTCAAACTACACAAAAATTTTATTTTACTACTCTTGATTAATTAAAAGCTCGGGAATGAAAGAAACTCAGTCATCGCCAAAATAAGTGACACCCCACTGTCTATAATACATTCTAAAAATTAAATCTTATGTTAAGATCCAACAAAAGCAAGGCACAACTTGAAATTCAAATATAACCTTCAATTTAGTCTATGATCACAATTACTTTCAAGCGCGAAAGTCCTGAATTGACAAGATTTATCATGATTCAAGGAAATCATCCCTAATTCAAGACATATCCTCTTAATTGAAGACTTTCTTGCTTGAAAATAAACTTGAACATGGACTAACTTGAATATTATATTTGAATTCCAAGTCATGCCTTAATTTGGTTGCATCTTAAAATAAGATTGACTTTTCGGGGTGTAGTAGCAAAATGTGTTTTAATTTTCTTCTTTATACTTATAAATTTTTACAATCAGTTAAGAAACATATATATAAATGAAATTTTTCATTCTAGTCATTCAGATCCAAGATTTTTTTCTCGCAAAGAACTAAAGTTCTCAGATCGCAGTGACTAAAGGTTTTTATTTCTTCTTTGGCATATTCAAAAAATTCTCATCATTATATAAATGTTTTTATGAACTCTCCGATGATTCAATAATTGTCATATACCTGATTATCACGTCACACAAATAATGCTAAATTCGTTGACTGGCATTGTCGTTATATATGTTTTAAGTTACTATACTTTGCAAGAATTTATCAACCGTTACTCATAAAAGCTTCCAAAAGTAAAATTAATTTTCATTCCAAACCACATGACATAATCCACAAGAAATAATCAATCCACCATTTCCCAAGATTCTTCCTTGTGTTTAATCCTGAGGTTGCTGGCGCCCAAAAATCCACATTCGCGGAATCGAACCCACGTAAAAAAGCTCCTCGCCGGCCAATTTCAGTGGCCATAAGCTCATTCGCATGCGACTCGCTCAGGCTTAGCGGTTATAGAGAAGGCGCGCCGATGTACTTGAAACCATCCGCCGCTTTCTTGCTTCTCCCTTTTTTCTTTGGTGCAAGAAAGGCCGCGCTTTTTACGCTCCTCATAAATCGCGATACTCGAATGTGCCGCGAAACGAGCGTCGCTTTTTTTCTCCCCCCCCCCTACACTGAAAAATACACATATATCCCGTACGTGCGCATGAGGGATGGAAAATATCAGTAAGAGAAAACTATTGATGTTTATCAAACAGGGGCGTGGCCAGGAAAAATTTGCGGGAGGGGTTTTTCTGAAAAATAGTTTTTCTTCAGGACTTCCCGTGACAATATGGTTACAAGAGAGCGATTTTGAAATATTTAACGTTTCAGAATTTAAAAGATATACATTTTTTGGAATCAAGAGTTGCACATTTTTTATTTTCGTAAATAATGGAGTTCGATTTTTGTGATTTTCAATTATTAACTGAGGCGTCAATGTTTTTTACTGATAATTTTTGTATTTATACAACTTGAAGGATTATCTGATGGTAGGTAATGTGGGTTTCTATAGAGCTTTCTAAAATTCGATGCCTTAGGAATCAAACTTCTAACACATTTATATATTAAAAATGATTTTTGAGCAAATTTTAACCTAAAAAATGAGAGGTACATCAAAAATTCATATCATTTTCGTATAGTATATTATTCATCCAATTCTGTAGCATTTTTTGGTATTTTTAAACATTTCTAATATTTCTATGGATCGCTCAATAGATTTTTATTAATTAATGCTATAATACTCAAAGTATCCAACGATTTTAAGAATTGAAATTGATTTTTCAGACTTCAGTTTCTTTTCTGAAGATGTTCAATACTTTTTCCTGGAGAAAAAAAACTATTGAACTATTGAAACTATACGAAAAAAATACTGAAAACTACAATAGTTGCCAATAGTTTGAATAGTTTTATCGCATAGTTTCTAATAGTGTAATGGTTTTTTTTCACAAGGGTTATTTTACATTTTTTTAGTATTTCGACAATAACGAGTATGTTTAATTGTGTAAATTGAAGAAATTGAATTCGATGTATTATTATTGTTTTCTGTATGGATTTCTAGAATAATTCATAAAACTATATATATTTGTAGTATTATATTAATGAATATGTACCAGGACAGAAAGTTTTATGAATTTCTAAGAAAATTATTTCTACATGATTTTTATGTGTTGAAAGATATCTAGTAAACTAGTAAACTGATAAGTAAGTAAACTGGTTATGTAGTAAACTTGTAAGCTAGTAAACTAGTAAGCTAGAAAAAGTGTAAACTAGTAAACTAGTGAAGTTGTAAAATAGTAAAATGGTAAGCAAGTGAAAAAGAATAATAGTAAACTAGCAAACTAGTGATCTAGAAAGCTTGGAAGCTAATAAATTTGTAAGCTAGTGAACTAGTAAACTCATCAACTCCTTAACAAAAAAATTAGTAAACTAGTAAATTGGTCAGAAACTTAACTTATAAACTTTTTTTCACGATTTCTATAGTACAATACACGAAACCCTGGAGGATTTCTGAGTATTTTCATAGAATAATTATATATATTTTTGTAGATTGCTACAGAGATTTAAAAAACTCGATACTTTAAAGTGCGAATTTCAATCAATTATCAGTAATTTCAAGAATCAATGATTAAATCACATTCACATAGATTTTTTATGTTCTATATCGTTATTCTTTTTTTGTATTTTTGAAAGATTTAGCAGATTTTGTTGCGTTTTCTAGAATCACTATAGATTTATAGTATTATTAGAATTTGATACTCGATAATCCTGAAATTTATAGATGGTAGAAGCGTTTGTCGATATTTTTCAGAAAACATTTTTTTATAGAATTCAATTATTTTTATTATTCTTTCAAAGTTAGTATGAATCGAAAGTTTTTAAATACTTTTTTATAGATTTTATATAGATTTCTAGTATGTGTTGATCTTAGATTCGAAGTTTTGTAAATTTTTAGCATTTTCGTAATTTTTAATTGTTCTCGATTATTCCCTGGGTCGCAACAATTTTTCCAATTCATATTTTCTACGTTATCCTACGTTTTATTAATTTTTTCCTTTTTCACTATATTTAATAAGTTACAGTAAGTTTTACTATATTATTACTGCTAACGGTTTTATGAATTTTTTCGTAACTTATATTTTCATTGTTTATCGATGTAACTTTTTTCATTTTTACAGGAAATATTTTTCGATTTTATCGGAATTTCGGGAGGGGTTTGAACCCCCAAAGCCCCCCTCTGCCTGCGCGCCTGTTATCAATATTTATGAAGAAACTATTAATAAGTATGATTAAATTCCCCCACCATCGTCCTTAAAAGAAGACTAGACGTATTCAATATAATAACAATTTTTACTGCTTTCTTCCATTTGCTTAAATCAAAAGCAATTTCTTACAATCATAGAATACAATCATAAATATAATTTAACCATAGAATACAAGCATGAAAATCATAAAAGCATAGATTACAATAAGGTTTTGATATTTATCAAGAAGTCGAAAAAACTATTGATTGAGAGGGTTCCAATGGAGTCCCTACACCGAAGTCGTCAATCAATCACCCTACTCAAGCAGTGGTATTATATGCCGCAACTAGGGTGGGTTACAGTCACCTGGATGAAACGGAGAAAGAAAAAATTCTGGAATTTCGAATTTTGAACGATCAACAGTTATCGATAGTTTTTCCATTCCTAGTGCACGTGTCCTTCCTCGAATGTCGCAAAAATGAGAGCGGCTCCCGGATCGGCGCCCAGTTCTCACGTCGACGCGGAAAACCGAACCTTAGGAACCGGGGACGTTGATAGATCGCGATACCAGGATTCGCGGATCGCAGGAAAAGTTGGTTTATTCGCCGATCGAGAGGTTTATTTTATCCGAGTCGATAATCGCGAGAGTTTCGCGAACGCCTAGAATGCTCTTGGGGCGCCAAGGGCGGTGGGGAGTGGCGCGAGCGTTCCACATGTGTCATTTATCATGAATGGTTTTCCTTGAAAAATATTTACACGCATGAGCGTGCCCCGAGCTGGCGGACATTTGACGCGGTTTAGACCTTCGGATTGATAACATTATAATATGCGTCGGTATGTCGGTATGCTGGAATGCGTCCTGGTTTAGTGTTTATCGATGCAAATCATGTTGCGCAAATACTCGCCTCGTTTCGCAACTTTCCGAAATTTTAATACGGAAAGTATGCGTTGCGCTGTGCTCTGAGGCCACGCATTTTAATCGGTTGGTGTCAATTACAGCGATAACATCGGAGTCATTCTAACCTCCCTTGGATGGTAATTACTGAAAAATGATGCATTTTGTGGTTGAGACTTTCAGTATACTGGTGAATTCGTTTGGTATTTACACTTTGTTTCCTTTTGACCAAAAGTCGAGTCTCTTATCAAAAGTTACTCAGAGATACAACGAAATTTGATGGACAATATAAGCATGAGAGTGGTCGTTAAAAGAATATAAGGGAAATAAAGTAGTTTCAAGGAGTTCAAATGAATTATTATTAATAAATTTGAAAGACTCGATTATTTTTTTCAAATTTTTATATCATTCACTACTGCTGGCAGAGAACAGTCTATAATAATTTTTTGAACAGCGGGCTTCAGGGACCACTTTTCACCACACAAAAAGTTTTGAAATCCGTTGTCATAAAAAATGTGTTTCATGTCATAATAAAAAAAAAAAAAAAACAAGTTCCTTGTGAAAGAACAATCAATTATTGATAACTTATTTATTATTCACAAATTCACTTCGAACTATTATTCGTAATTCCTCCTGAGGTGGTTCAAAAACGACCCACACTGAGAGAAAAATAAGGTAATTATTACAATACTGTATAGTAAACGGGAATCACTCTGACATATTGTACTTTTTGCTAGATAATATATCAACTTTTGAGATAACATATTGTAAATATTGTAAAATGATTTTGTAATTATGGATATATTTTGTTGTAAAAAATCCTCTACATCTTTCGTTTTCTACTATACTTCTTGTACTTTTTGCAGTATCATATTGTAATTGCTATTAATCCAGATTTTTGAAAATTCCATACAGTTTTTCCAGTAAACAGATCTGTATAGGTTCTTTTTGCAACATTTTTGTGTACCTTCTAGGTTTCAAGTGTATCATATTGTAATAATACAGTATCCGAAAAAGTTGGAGAAAAGCAATTCATTTTTTTTTGTTCACTACGCCACCTGTTCCCAGTTGGCTGACCTTAGGAAACGTGGAAAAAAAGTATGGTAAAAATTACAATGTGTATAGTAAAATTTTCATTTTCAGATTTTAATTTTTCCGAAATTCTATAGCAAAAAGTGCCATACATATTGTAATTTCTACAATATAGCGATTTTACCATATACTATTGTAATAAGTAAAATAAATATTGCAGTTTTCACAATAACATTCTAAAAACTAAAATAATATTGTGAAAACTGCAATATTATCGTAAAAAGTACAATATTATAGTATCTTTTACAATATACATGGCAGAAATTACAAGATTTTTTTCTCAGTGCAGTTGTTTTTCAAACGTGTTGTAGTGTAAAAATGCGACAAAGCAGCATTTAATGAAGAAGAGTAAAAAGAATGTGGAAAGGGATAAAATAAGCGTGCTGTCATTTGGATCAGTCTATTTATTGTGACTGAAGTAGACTCGTGTAAAACTTTGCCAGGGTCATTTACGACCCACCCAAGTGCATATCAGTGCTATAAAAATCTACACGAGCAGAATCTAATCCAAGGTAAATTAAGTTTAATTTTTGCCAGGAAATATGCTAAAATAATACAAATTTTGTAAAAATCATTCTTTCATGATAAAATCAGTGCTAATGCAGCAGTTTTTTTATATTTCGGAATATCATATCTATTTGCCCGATTCACCATGCATCCAAGCTTAAGGGTCGTAGGAATATGCAGTTAAAATTTGTAGTATTTGTAATCAATAAATGAACTTTGAGGATGAAATCTTTGTATGGTTTCATTATTTTTAAAAATTTTCAGAAATTCAAACTTAAGATTACGTTAAGGGGGGGAGGGGAGGAAGGGATAACCTAGGAAAAAAAACACTTCTTTCGCTGATTTTTTTATGGAGATACAGCTGAAAATAATTAATGTAAACTCTTTTTAAATTTTCAAGCATCATCTGAAGAGCATTCAGTTCAAATTTTGTGCTGAAATATTGGAAAATAAGCCGGTGACAGAGCAATTCCCAAAACGTCTTTTAGAAAAGCCGTTGTGCGGTGAACACGATAATTCAGCGTGAAATCATCAGAAGTTCAAAATTTTGAAAAATTTACTTAGAATATGAGTTTATTCTGCCCCCTCCGTCGTTTTAAGATAATTCACACATTTTTCAACTTGGCCGTTGAAAAATGTGGCCGTTTAAAGCAAAAAATTTAATTTTCTGCTAAATTTTTCGCCATTTTGTAGGTAAAAAACCACCTGAATTCGAAAATAGGAAGAAAAAAGCGAGGGAGGGGGAAAATAAACTCAAATATCAAGTAAATTTTACAATATTTTCAATCTCAGATGATTCTACACTGAGTTATCGTGTTCGCTGCACAAAACGTTTTTTTCAAAAGACGTTTTCGATGTCACTGGCTTACTTTTCAATATTTAATCGAAAAATTTTAACTTTTCGTTCTTTAGATGATGTATCATAATTTTAAAAAAAATTGGATTAATTTGCTTCAACTATCTACCCGTGAAAAGTCAGCAAAAAAAGTGTGTATTTCTTTTTGAAGTAAACCCTTCCCCCCCCCCTCCCACCCAATAAATGCGTATTTTTAAAATCCGCAATTCAGCTTTTTTCATTCTGTCAAAAAAAAAAATGTTTTTTCCAATCCATGGAAAATAATACAATAGCATTGAATAATGATTGGTTAACTTCAGACTGCAGTGATTCAAAATTGTCATACTGACTTTTTCAACAATTAAACATACTGATGATTTTTTCGAAAAATATCTTTATATTTTGTGCATTTGTTCATACACACTAAAAAAATTATTACCAATAATAGCAGTATTTAGAGAAGTTAGATTATCAGTAATTCTTGGAAAAATTTTCCCTTAAAGTTTTTTAAACCCGAGATAAAAATGATCGAAGTTGAAAATGACTTTTTCGAGCCACCCTAGTCGTTATCCTAGGAGTTGAGGATAAGTAATTATAAATCTGAATCGCATAATATAATTGTGAGATTATGTTAAACTGGTAAATTATACAATATATGTTTGTGAAATCGATCCTTGAAGCCAATTTTGTAAATGAAGAAGTTTGATGTGGAATTAGTTTAACATTTTTCATTTTTCAATATTTCCTTACTGTCCTTTTTTTCAAGCTTTCGACATTATGATTCCAGGTCCTCTTCAGGAAACCGATGTTTTGATAACAATGATCATATATTTATAAATATTTATTATAGTCATATAATATAATATAATATTATTATATAATTATATAATTTGGAATATATATAATAGTGAATATGATATGATATTATGTATATTTATGGATAAATATTATGAATTTATAATTTGATAAGTTTTCCTTCGGGTGCAAAACATACAATTTTTTGGCAATAAATAAACTTAAAAAATCAATTTTAGCTACAAGTTGTTGTGAATGGATTTGGCGTGTTTCAAGAAAATTACTTTCCATTAATAACCAATAAAATACGAAAATCAAAGTAGAAATAAAAAAAAAAAAAATTTCGCATTTCTTCAAACCAACCAGGATATTTGCATGAACCCGATCAGCATTGTATTAAATACGTTGAAAGTGAAAATCCTCTATACCTACAAGTTTTCTCAATCATTTCATAATAAAAGTAACTCGTACACTTTTTTTTTCTTGAAAACTCACATAAGAATGTTGACAAAACAGATTAAATATGTCGAATCCTCAAGTTTTTTCTAAAAAAATTTTTTTCACAAAAATCTTAAGATAACAATAGTTCATCTGAAAATTCCATCCCCCTCTCCATCCGTCAATGTAACCATGACCTTAGCCCGATCGAATTACTTATTCGATCGGGATATACTCACGTTTCGCGACTCATGAAATTTGCATAGTCCTGTTATAAATAATAAGTAAATGACGTGCGAAATTGCGCAAACCATAGGTTGCAAATGGGTTCGGGGAACAAGGCTCGATACCTACTTTGTGGGAAAATTATCTCCGAGATGATACACCTTATCGGCGCGAAATCGGTGCTATACGTGACCCTGGTTTTTCACGCAGCCTATGATTGATTCGCGAACTCTCCTGCATTGTCGAGGATTAGCGAGCTCGCGAAAATCGTCGAAGCTGGGATTGTTGTCAAGCCTAGACAGGCACGTGCGATAATATCAATATTTTCCCTTCCGCATACCGATTGAGCAGGAGTGGAAATTGTGGTGTGTTGCTGATAAGGATGTGATAAAACTTGGATGGACGAAGATGCGCGAAAATTGTGCAAAAAGGGGCTTAGTTTGAAAGGATTTTTTTGATTGCCGAATTCGGTACCATAAATTATGACAAAAAATGCTATTGACATAGCTGCAGATGTCTTGTCAGAAAGAAACTCGAGATATCTTATGAAACTGAATGTTATTTTAACGATTTTTTGAATTATATTTATTATGAATTGGAATAGTTTGCTATGTGTTTTTTGACTTTTCCATGTTATATCATGATTTATCACAATTTATCATGATTTACATTTCTTAATGATGAACAGAACCGAGCTGTGATATTCTATGATATATTGTAATCCACAACTATTTTCCAAGATTACTCTCATTAATTTTCAAAATTTTCCTTAATTTACTACCATCTTCTATTATTTTCATGACTTGTAATGATTTTTTTAGACTCTGACCATTAACTGTGATATCAAGTATTTTATTTTTTTATATAGGCTACTAAGTTTTCATATAAATTATTTCAATTCTTAAAAACTCGGAAGGTCATATATTATTTATTATTTGTGACGTACGTTAATTAATATAACTTTACTATAGTTATAATTAACACTATTTGTTATGTGTAACAATAGTTTCAAAACACTTTGAAAAATTTTTAAACGTTCAAAGTGATCTCGCACAATTTATTTTGATCTTTGATATTTATTATTTTCTTAAAGATAACATGTCCTTATAATTAACTATGATTTTTTACAAGTAAGTTTTTCAAATCATATTTTACCAAGAATTTCCGCTTTTTCACCTAATTTTCTTATGATTTTTTTTTTTTTTAGAGATTATGTATGTTTCCTCATACTTAGAGGAAATTCCTAATTATTTTATTTGACTACTAATCATTTCTTGCGGATGGTAATACATATTGTTACAAAAAAAGTTTTTCAAATCATTTTATACAGTGTATGGTTGTTTTTTTACCCTCTTTATTTTTGTATAGTTGCTAATGCTATATTTTCTCATTCAGCAATTTCGATTAGAGTAAATTTGTATGATCTTCCATCATCTATTCTAATGTTACTTACCATCATTTTCTGTTGCCAATATTTTTGTGTATTAAGATACCAAATAGATAAAAAGTTTTCCTACGAATGCATATATTTTTTGTTCTTATTGAGTGTAACAGACAAGTAATATTTTATTTTCAATATATTTAAAATCTATTATAACTTTTAAGTATCGTCTTTAATCATATGGTTTGGTGAAACTTTTATTGCTCATTTTATAATTGCCCTTGATTTATTGCGATTTTTTATAATTTAAGATCTTTTATGTTTACCTCTAGTAGTGATGATTGATCGTTCATAAAATTCTCTAATTATTCATCATCTTCAATTATTAGCAATGATTCTCTTGAGTTCGTTATGGATTACAATTATTATCAAAAATCAGAGTTTGTTATAAATTATTAGAATTTTCTACAACCTACTATAATTTCATGTCTCTCATGATTTTTATAAATAATCCATATAATGAAGACAATAATCTAATCAAACTGTAATAATTGATTTTCTATAGCCAACCATGATTTTTTATGATTATCAATGATCTCTGATAACTTTATTGTTATCCATGGTTTTTGATTATTTTCAATCCATGTTGTTTTGTCTTTTCCACTGATTAAAAAAATGTGCTCAATTTATAAAACTTGATAATAATTTTTCAAACTGGTACAAACCACTGAATATTTTGAGCAGTTGTAATGAAACAATAAATAAATTTGCTCATTGATTTTTCTAGCAGTCTATAGTTTTTAAGGTTTTTCTTGATGTCTGACGTTTTTTTTTCATGGTTTTCCATGAATGTTGATATTTGATCATCATAAGCTATGATTAATTATCTTTTTTATAATTTTTCTAGTAAATGTTAGCAATATTTTTCCAATATCCATCATGATTTTTCATGATCTTCCTGAATTTTTAGTTTTTTCTACAACATATTACCTTATTGGATTTTTTTTCATACTATTTTATATGTTGCATCACTTTGAAATCATTTTAATGACTTTTTATATCCACATGCCTTTTATTGTTACAATTTATCGACCTGCTGTGAAGAAATTAACATTTAAAATTCCAAACAATTTTTAAAATTTTTAGCTATCGACAGTGGAAAAGTTTTCTTCATTTTTCCATTTTCCTGCTAACGAGAAAACTTTACTTACCGAAACTGCTTTTTGAAAGTGATTGAAAAATTACCTAAAAAACGAATTAAGAATTTAAAATGATAGTTACTTGTTTCACCCTTTTTTTTATACTTTTACTATCCAACAGCTCTCTTGAAAAAAATATCACTTAAGTTAATTAAAAAAAAAAAAGAAACATATACCTAGGACAGTTATCAATCTTTGAAATCGCGAAAATTGAGTAGATATTACTACAAATATTCCAGTAACCACTTCTAAAAATTTCAAGTACCTAGGTCACTTCTCACTTTTTAACCTTCTCACACTCCGCGAACAAAAAAAAATCCCAATGATTCCCAGGTTCCCCAAGACCCGAGCGGCATAATTCTCCTCGGTTCACTCGAAGATCATCGAGAGCGTATAAGAAACTCCGGCATAATAATTACTACGCCCAGATTGACGTAGATATACAAATGCGGCGTTATCAATAACGTGACCGAGGTCGGGACTAATCCCAGGCCGTGATTAATCGGCTCAAGGCGGAATCGGAATGTGAGAATGTTCGATTTCCCGCGGAGGAGCCCGAGTGTCAAAGGGTTGCGATTACCACATCGCGTAGTTGCGACAAAATCCCGACGTCATCAGCCTTTTTTATCCGCGACACGTTCGGGCTCTCGCTCTTTCCTTTTGTGCTGCCTCCACGAGTGTGTTTGTCATCCACTTTAACCTCAAGCTCAAGGCCCCGCTCTTTTATACCCAGGAAAAAGAGGAGTCTCGATGGAAGTTCTACGCGACCTTTTGCCGCGGAGAAACGCGTTCCTCGAGAGCTGCGTCAATACGCTGCGTGCTTGCATAAATCAAATCGAGGGTGCTCCAACGTGCTCGTCTTACACCCGAGCAAGTGATCTCGATGTCAATTTCCTAATTGCAGAGCAATTGCGATTTCAAATAGTCGGTAGAAAATACAACTGGAGTTTTGTTTTATAACCAGCGTACCTTAAGATTATTTGGAAGTAAACGATAATGTAACCTATTTTTCTTTCAAGCGAAGCTTTTTTGTCTAGGTAAAATACATGTGTCAATGTCACACTAAGAAAATAGGCAAGCGAAGAATATGATGAGTTGTATCAATCGTCCTACTATATGAAAGTGAGAAGTCAAAACTTTGGCCAGGGTACAAATCCACATTTTGCGTTCGATCGACATGTAATTTCGCATACATATAATGCATACTCCCGGAAATGACGACGTGATATTCAGTAGTCATAATTTTGCATGGTTTTTTTATTATAATTTATCAAAGTTTCCATGTGGAATACATTGAGCACTATGGCGGACGGCAGTGACAAGCACACTATCGATATATCGATTACTATTCAGGTACTCTATCGATTGTCCGTGATTGGCAAGATGTGCTTAAATGTACAGAGATACTTTCGTAACATACTTGAATTAGTTTTATTAACGATAATCATTGATAATTGATCATTGGTCATTGTTAAAAAAAAGTGCCATCGTGGAGTGGAATTCGGTGGAATATCAAATTTGCGGATGCCAGCAGTAAGCAAAAATAACTTTCTTGTTTTTCATTTAAATGCTATTTTCATATACATGTTAAGAAACTGTAAGGCGTTTTTTGAAAGTTTTTGTTTTTGTTTTGACACTTCGAGTACAGATCGTAATTTGTCGAAAGTTTTTCTTAGAGTTAGATTATTACTTATCGCATGGTTCTCGAAGACTAAAATTCTTGCATTGAATATATTGGAATTTCTTTTGTAATTGACAACACATTTTTTCATAAACAATAACTTTTATTTCTTAGGATGAAGGTTTTCATTGTATTCGGATGAATTCGATTTTCTTCTTCTTGCTCACTTTGTAAAAGGATATTGGTATTAAAACAACAAATAATTTTATGCTGAAAGACATTTCGAAACAGAATTTTTATCTTCATTCAATAATTTTTATTTCACTACCGTGTTATCACAAACAATTGTTTCAATATAACCTCGTGAAAAACTGTACTGCCAGTATTAGTTATTTTCATCGCGCATTGATGAATTGTTTATTTTGAATTAAGGGGGTGGTAAGGGGTAACTTAAAAAAAACACACGCTTTTTTTCTGACTTTTCTCGGATATATAGTTGGAGCAAATTAATCTAAACTTTTTTTTAAATTATAGTGCATCATGCAAAGAACATGTAGCTAAAATTTTTTGATTAAATATTGAAAAATAAGCCAGTGACAGAGCATTTCCTAAAACGTCTTTTGAAAAAAAACGTTGTGTGCGGTGAGTATGATAGCTCAGTGTAGAATCATTTGAAATTGAAAATATTGTAAAATTTACTTGAAATTTGAGTTTATTTTTCTCACTCCGTCGTTTTTATATTCCTTTTTTCGAGTTAAGATGGTTTTTCACCTAGAAAATGGCGAAAAATTTAGCGAAAAATTGAATTTTTTGCTTTAAACGGCCAGAAACAGTTGAAAAATGTAAATAATGTCTTATGAACGACAGAGGAGGAAGAATAAACTCGTGGCTTAAGTAAATTTTTTAAAATTTTGAACTTCAGATGATTTCACGCTGAATTATCGTGTTCTCCGCACAACGGCTTTTTTAAAAGACGTTTTGGGAATTGCTCTGTCACCGACTCGTTTTACAATATTTCAGCACAAAATTAAAACTAAATGTTCTTCAGATGATGCTTTAAAATTCAAAAAGAGATTACAATAATTATTTCAAGTTATATTTCCTTGAAAAATCAGCGAAAGAAGTGTTTTGTTTTTCAAAGTTATCTCTTACCACCTCCTTAAAGTTATCAAACTTTTATAACATTTTTCAATTCAGTAAACCCTTATCACTGATATCATTTTTATTATAATATAACAAAAATATAATAATATATAGTTTTATTTAAATAATTATTATAAAAAAAAGCAACTAATTGTAGGTTAATATGAGCCTTTGGATAGTTTTTTCTTCTAAGGACCTGAAAGATGTAATCATATCGACCAAATTATGTAAGTACTTGACTGAATATTCCAGTTGAATAAAAAAAACCTGACAAGAAATGCGCTGTGTTCATCAAATTACGAGATCGACGTTTGTTGTGTTATAAAGGGCAATGTCAAATCAACATCCTTTTACAAAGTTCCTTGAAAATGAAGTTAATTAAGGTTAGTACGTACATATATCAGTGTACTAATTTTAAAAGACTGTCAGGAGTTTAGGACTTCACAAAGTCAAATAAACATTGAATTGTTGCTGATACATATTTTTTATTACTACGCTGACCCTTTCCTAACCTTCATCTCGACAGATTATAAAAATTGATCTATGAAAGACACTAAAATGCTCATTTATATACAAATATAATATGTCAACATAGGGTACTATTAGGTTCCGCTGCTGAATATACAGACGAAACATCGTTTAAAAGATAATTATTATAGAAAGAAATTACCAAAAAAATAACCAAACCCGACCAAATCACGTGTACCTCCTTCTACCTTCGAAAAAAAAAAACTATCCGTAGGGACATAATAACCTACAATTTATTACTCTATTTTAGGTACTAATCTTTCATTAAAAATAATTATTATTATATTTTTGTTATATTACTATAGAAATGATATCAGGGATTAGAATTTACTGCATTTAAAAATGTTACAAAAAGTTGATAACCTTAATTCTAAATAAACAATTCATCAATGCGTAATGAAAATAACTAATACCGGCAGTACAGTTTTTCATGGGGTTATAATTAAACTATTCTTTGCGATAACACGGTACTGAAATAAATATTATGGACTGAAGATAAAAATTCTGTTTTGAAATTTCTTTTAGAAAAAAATTACTTGTTGTTTTAATACCAATATCCTTTTACTAAGTGAGCAAGAAGAAGAAAATTGAATTCATCCGAATACAATGAAAACCTTCATCCTAAGAAATAAAACTTATTGTTTATGAAAAAATGTGTTGTCAATTACAAAAGAAATTCCAATATATTCAATGCAAGAATTTTAGTCTTCGAGAACCATGCGATAAGTAATAATCAAACTCTAAGAAAAACTTTCGACAAATTACGATCTGTACTCGAATTGTCAAAACAAAAACTAAAACTTTCAAAAAACGCCTTACAGTTTCTTACCATGTACATGAAAATAGCATGTAGATGAAAAACAAGAAAGTTATTTTTGCTCACTGCTGGCATTCGCAAATTTGATATTCCACCGAATTCCACTCCACGATGGCACTTTTTTTTAACAATGACCAATGATCAATTATCAATCATTATCTTTAATAAAACTAATTTAAGTATGTTACGAAAGTATCTCTGTACATTTGAGCACATCTTGCAAATCACGGACAATCGATAGAGTACCTGAATAGTAATCGATACATCGATAGTGTGCTTGTCACTGCCGTCCGCCATAGTGCTCAATGTATTCCACATGGAAACTTTGATAAATTATAATAAAAAAACCATGCAAAATTATGACTACTGAATTTCACGCCGTCATTTCCGGGAGCATGCATTATAAGTAAGCGAAATTTCATGTCGATCAAACGCAAAATGTGAATTTGCGCCCTGGTCAAAGTTTTGACTTTTCACTTTTATATAGTACTAGATGAGCAGCAAACAGAGCATTTTTTTGCATAGCATCGTTATAATCGTGGCGAGTTAGAACAAGATCGCGTCGAATCAGATGTAAGCATGTTCGGGTCGGCGACCCAGGCAAGTGTACGGAAATAGGTTCGAAATCTTAGGTAAACGTAACTTTTCCCCGGCTTGGGGTTCGGCCGACAAGTTTGGAATAATGCCAAAAAGATCTCGCCGCTTCGTGCGGCTGGACGGTAATTTTCTCGTGCATTACGCCGCGCACTAAGGAATAACGTCGTCAAGGTATATCGATGGGGGAGAGAAAAGATTTAATGTAACCATTCGCATGGTTTCTTGTCAACGCAAATAAACGCGCTTGTTGCGAGAACGCCATTAAATCGCATTTGCCAAACGCTCTAACGATCGACAAAGGCGGTTCGTACGTGCCGTGGCTAGGCAAATGGTATCGATATTTTCATATCGTCGCCAAGGTATTTTAATGGGACCGTTACTTACGCTTAAATGCCGTTCGACGGCGCCAAGTCTTTTAATTCAGGAACGATAAAGAGCAAAAATGGGGCGAGTACAACGTGCATAAGTGAGGGAGATTTGGTAGCTAAAATTTTTTTTCTCCGAAATAAGCGATTCAAATATACTAATAAATGGAATAATTGTTTAGGCTTAAAAATGAAAAGATGCTTTACTTAAATGTAAGGGAAACTAGGAAAAAACTGTTATATTCTGAATAGGGAAAAATTAAGTAAAATTCAGAGCATAGCTACATGGAATATACAACTTCATATTGGAAACTATGAAGCAATTTTAAAAATTGTAATAGGCCAGAATTCTAATTCGATCTGCGCTAGTTCGCATTTGAATTGTGGACTGAAACGTAACATTGACGTCTGCAGGACTCGATGTTCGCACTGGAAGTTGGTGCTACGTCTTGAGCTGACCCACTTATAATCAGCACGTTTGAGTATAAGAGCCTTTGAAGAAACGACAAAATATGCTACCAATGCAACCAAACTTTCACTCGGAAGGCTTGTTCCTGGCAGCATGGGCGCAAGCGCCAGAACTGCATGGGGAATCGATTGTTTTCGAAAGGTCGCCTCTGTTTACCATCAGAAATTTGAAATTTTGGGAAATGAACCATAACAACAGTTTAAAATGTAAGAATATGGATTTTGACCGCTAATATGTATCAACTAATCTATATACGATAATTTGTTAGTAGCAAAGATGGTGCACGCTACGTGCCCCTGCATTCAATGATAAGTCATTAAATCTATTATCGTATCATTCAAAAAAAGGTGGAGTAAGTGAATTCATATTGACTAAGTGAAAAATTTCTTTCACTTAAGTTGAAAATCATTCGTTTTGAATTTCATCTTTCACGAGTTTTAAACTCTGATTACTGAGAGACCGAGATTACTAGTATTTGATCTGCAAAAAGCTCCATACGTGGGTTTCTCATCCCACAAATCGTGACTGACAGATCATGCAGGATCATTTACGCCCATATACGGCCATATATGACCTTATACGATCATAATACGTAAAAAAATATTTCTTGTCCCCAGTGATCCTGCTTCTGTGGCAGCCTCGCGCACCTTCATTCAGCCTGACATTTGCGACGTGCACCCACTTTTTACCCGCTTGCTTCAATGAAGGAAAACATATCGAGATACTGGTTTTTGGAGTACAGTTACTCGCGTTAGGAGCGACTTGTCCGCGTAATAAAAATTTTTTCCTGCGCACGTGAGCTACTTACAAGCGCAGAAAGGCACTCCAGCTACCGAGCGCAATATTCTCGCAGCGAGAGCAATATAGCTGCTGCGCCTTAAATCACGGAAAATTCATTGTCGTCATTATTACGTCCATCGATAAATAACATTTACGAGCTCGTGAAAGGCAATCGGAGACGATGCGTAGGCCGATTTGAAAGTCTAAAACGCAGGGTACATCGCGGCCACGTGGGACTTTTAGGGAACCACGAGTGAATTGACCTTTAGGTGGAAACAAAAAAGTTTTCACGAGATAAAATACGTCGGGTCACATGATTGGAAAATTTTCATGAAGATCATGTTTTGAAAGAGCACAACTATGAATTTCATAAAAAGTATAAAGAGATTCCACTGAGACAGTGAAAAAAAATTGAAGCTTTTGTGTAGGGTTCACAAAACAGCTCGTCATCTATACAAGGGTCAATTTATCTGTTTTGGGTAACTAAAAGGTTCTGAACATTGGACTTACTTGCCGAAAAGAGCATTATATTTCTTTGAAATAAATGAAGAGTGGATATTCAAAGTCGTATAAGTGCCATTTTCAATTTTTTGCAGGAGAGCGGAAAAACGCTCGTATTTTTTTAATGTTTAGAATTTTTTGAAAAACTCACGATTATTCGTTCATTACAAGGTGTTACGTCACTTGTTTAAGTTTGAAACGATTTCGTATAAATTGAGGAAAACACGACCATTTGAAATTTCGCCACGTTTAAGTCTAGGTGGTCTGGCAGTTCGAAGTCATTGTCAACAATTTGCTTTACTAAATGAAAGTAAGAGAAACAAGCTTCGCGAAAGTTTTACTACGTTTTTGGCAATTCTATAACCGAAATACTTCAATAAATTTTCAAATTTTGTTTATTATTGTCATTCTTTGTGATTGTAAAAAGAATTTTATTAATTTAATTTGTTTTCTATTTTTATTCGTAGTTTTCAATGTCAACAACATTGTTAATAACATTGCTTCTTTTATCAAAATGTTTGGAAACGTATGTAACAATATTATCAAACGCACTGTTTGACGGTTTTCAACATTAAATTACTTTTTTATTATATTACATAAGTTTCCATTGGTTGTTATACGACTTTGAATTTCCGATAGATCGCCAGCTACCAAAATGCAACGTTTCAAAAATTCCCACGACAAAAGTATAGCGAATTTTGACTTGCTTTTATCGCAGAAATGACGGCTTCAGCTTAGAGTTAAAAAAAAAAAAAATTATAATAAACATTTTTCAAAATGTGTGGTTATATAACTTTGAATATCCAACCTTTAAATGTGTAATACCAGTTTTTTGTATTTTCAGGGTAATAATTGATAAAAAAGCTGGTGGTGTTAGGTTTAGAAGATATTTGATGATGATGACAATTAGTAAAAAATCTGAAAAAATTCACTGTTGTAGCCTCCATCATGTTCTCAAACACTGCCAAGTTTCAGAACATTTCGTTAGATTTTAGAGAAGTTATAAATTTTTCAGTAAAGCATGCGAAAAAGTACATACATGTATTTTGTACTTAAAACTTTACCAACTTCGTGGCAGTGTTAATACTATCCGTTTTCGATTACACTTTGCGAATAATTTTTGATGAAAAAAATTCCGACATCACTAACATAACTGCCACCCTACTATAAATAGACGTTAAGGTAGTTTATAATTATATTTTTTTATTTCTTTTCTTTTTTCTTTCTTTTTTGTTTAATTCAACTTGCAGTAGTTCGCCGTTAGAACTTTCACTTCTCTTGCCAGTTTTTAAACTCACACCAGTTTTTTTTTATCTTTCAAAAATATGACTAACATGTATTGGACAATTTTGAAATCCTGAAATTCAAGATCTGTAAATGCATTGGATTTAACAGTTGAAGTCATCTCTCTAGATTTTGCGATTAACTAACCTCAGTGGTCTTGCTCACGAAATTTGTTGGTGAAAATATGAAAATATGATTTTCAAATATTAAAATGAAAAACTATAAAATTATTCGTAACAAATAAGTATTACTAACTCTGAATGTCTTGATTTGTACGTTCGAAATTTTCAATCTAAAAACGTCTTCCTCATTTTTAAATTACTGGACTCAGAGAATGAGAGTGAACAAGAATTCTCAAATTGGAGTTTTATATCATGACAATTTTAATACTTATTTAACCTCACTTATTTTTTTCTCAAATACTTTTCATACTAATTAACAACGTTCATGTCTGAAAAAAAATTATTTTTTTTATTTTTGTTTTTCGTAAAATTGATTATTTTACCTTAAGAAAAATTATCTTTCAACTGAAAAAGGTTCTCAAAAAAAAAGAACTACAGCTTTTACAGTATTGCATTACTACATCCTGTAAAAAATTCTAGTTCCAAGCGTCTTAAATCTCCGAAAAATTTATCACAGTACATGTTTGTCAAGAGATTAAGCCTTTTGGTGCCTCGAAAATATTATGGCCGGAGATAGTAATTTCGCGTTACACCGAGAGCCGCGCTCGCTGATGCGAATATAATTGTTTAACAAGTTATTATTGTTGCCCGGTAGATCGATCGTGGCCGATGCTTGCAGGCCCGACGTGCGTGGCTATTGCGGCAACGTCGTATGATCGATGACGGTCATTCCTTTCCACTTTGAGCCTGCGGTAAATCGGGCGCGGACTAACCGAGTCATTTCTCTTTATGCTGATTGCGCGAAATTTTTGAACATGGAGATTACGTTAGGTTCGAATATTGGCTATGATGCAAGTTCAATAGTCAAGAGCAATCAGAAAAAAATTTTCATCTCACTGATTATTTGTAATTCACTGAAATAATCGAATGAAAATTCTTTGGTGCATATAATGATATAACTTGTTGTAATCAAACAAAGTTGCAAATTCGTCAGGGGCGTAGGCAAAGGGGGGTTTTGGGTGTTCAAACCCCACCCGAAATTCTGATAAAATCAATCAATATTTCATGTTAAAATGAAAAAAGTTACATCGATAAATAATAAAAATATAAGTTAGGAAAAATTGCATGAAAACGTTAGCAGTATATATATAATGAAAAATTGACGATGAATCAGGAAAATTGTTGCGACCCAGTGAATAAGCAAGAAACATAAAAAATTACGAGAATGCTAAAAATTCACAAAACTTTGAATCTTAAATAATCAAATTCTATAAATCTGTATGAAATCCATAGAAAAGTATTGAAAATCTTTCAATTCATACAAACTATAAAGGGATGATGAAATTAATTGAATTTTATGAAAAAACTGTTTTCTGAAAAATCTCGACAATAGCTTCTACGATCTATAAATTGTGAGATTCAGAGCATCAAGTTCCAAATATACTTTAAATCCATAAAAAATCTAGACTACGCAACTAAATCTTTTGAATATTCCAAAAATACGAAAAAAGAATAACGATAATTAACATGAAAAATCCATATGAATATAATTTTTCATTAATTCTTAAAATGAAAGATAATAAATGGAAACTCGCATTTTAAAGCAAAGAGTTTTTTTAATATCTGTGGCAATCTACAAAAATATAAGTAATCGATAAAAATACTTAGAAATCCTCCAGGGTTTCCTATATTATACTTTATACTAGAAAAATGTGAAAAATAAGTTTACGAATTTCCAAGTTTACTAGCATGGTAATTTACTAGTTTACTAGTTTACTAGCTAACTAGTTTACTAGCTTACTTTTCTTACTAGCTTACTTGCGTACCAGTTTAGTAGTTTACTTATTTACTTGTTACCGAGTTTACTAGTTTACTATTTTACAAGTTTACCTGCTTACTAGATTACTAGTTAACTAGCCTACTAGTTTTTCATTTAACTAGCTTACTAGTTTACTAGCTCACTAGTTTACCAATTTACTATTACAAATTTGACAAGTTTAATAGTTTACTAGTTTGTTATTTTTCTATTTTACTTTTTCAATTGTTTACTATTTTACTAGTTTACAAGTTTACCAGTTTGGTAGTTTACTAGCTCACCAGTTAACTTGCTTACCAGTTTACTAGTTTACGAGTGTACTGGAAATCTTTCAATACATAAAAATTATGTAGATATAATTTTCTTGGAAATAGCTAAAACGTGCTGTCCTGGAACATGTTTATTATTATCATACTATAATTATGTGTAATTTTAGAAACCATTATAGAAATTCATACAGAAAATGATAATGATACATTCAATTCAATGTATACAATTTTTGAAATTAAACATAATTTCGATTGCAGAAATACTAAAAAAATATGGAATCAAAGTATTGAAAATCTTAATAAAAGAAACTGTCTTCTGAAAAATCAATTTAAATTCCGAAAATCATTGAAAGGGTCAATACTATAGCATCAATATCTAAAAATTTATTGAGCAATCCATAGAAATATTGGAAATGTATAAAAATACCAGAAAATACTACAAAATTTGATGCATAATATTATACCATTCGAAAATAATATAAATTTATAATGCGCCTTTTATCTGTGTAGTTAAAATTTGCTCAAAAATCGATCCAAATATATGAATTTTTTAGAAGTTCGATTTCTAGAGCATCGGATTTCAGAAAGCTCTACAGAAACCTCTATTACTTAATATATCAAGTAATCCCTAAAGTGGTGTATACATACAAAAAGTATTAGTATACAACTTAAAACTTCAGTTACTAAGTAAAATTACAAAAATCGAATTCCATTATTACCGAACATGAAAAATGTGCAAATATGGATTCCAAAAGTTGTATAACTTTTTGATTCAAAAATTAAAATAGATCAAAATTGCTCTCTCGTAACCATATTATTCCCAAAGGAAAAATATATTTTATAAAAGAAACCCTCCCAAAAATTTTTTTCTCCCCACGCCCCTGAAATTCGTACTACAAATTTGCAACTTTCAATTGTGAAGAATGTAAAAATGTGTCCATTTTCAAAGCTTCTTAGTGAACTGCTTAGAATATATCATAATTTTCGTGATTATCTGATTTTCGATATGTATCTAACGATCTCGTTTAATTTCATAAATCCATGTAATCTAAGCCAACCAATGAACAGCGATACTTTGTGCCTGAATAGCAGATCTCTTTGAGTCCCGATCGCCCTGTTAGTGAACCGAGCAATTTCCGCTTTCGACATTTCCGTCACCGAGCTCGCTGTTCCACAGGAATAACAATGCCCTCAGGCTTCCTCCACCGCGGAAGGACCATAGTGCGGACTGCAATTAAAATAAGCGCTACGATTCGAGGCAATTAATTTATTGTGTTCGTCCTGACAATTAAACATTCCCCCCATCCCATTGAGCTCCTTTTTTATAAATTGTTACTGGGAGCAGATAGACATCGCTAATTTCACCGTCGATGGGAAATTACTCTGGAAATTCGATTCATTGTGTGGCAAATTTTAAATGACTTTTATTTTTTCTCGACATATTTCCGTAAACTTTGAGAAATATTTGAGTACAGATTAAAGTTCATCATTTAAGCGTAAAGGAATTATACAGGTGTGAACATGAAGATAAATGAGTATTTGGCTTACTTAAAACCTATTTTTAATCTAGTCTGGTAAACATTCCAGCATTGCAATAAATTTAAAATACATACAAAATATTGATAAGATTGTTTTAATGAGGATTGTAAAAATTTTCTTGCCCTCTAGATGTAAGTAACTATATTTTCAATCATCTTTATCTTGGTGAAGGATAATAATAATTTTTGTTGCATTATGTTATACAATTTGTATTACTTTATTAAATTTTTAATCATGCAATCATAATTAATTTAACAACAAACTCAGATTGAATTTGAACTCTCTAAACCCTTCGTACATATATGTGACTGCACAGTAAAAGCTACTCGAAAAATGTATATCTAAAGCATGTGTCTATTATCCTGACACTCACAACTCACATCAGATTTCAAGTATATTATTCCAAGATTTGCTGGAATAATTAAAAACCTTAGTCGGTCATGCATGCTCCTCTTCCTACGCTCAAGTCACGCTTTGCTTTGATGGAAATCTCGTTTGCAAAGGGCACACGCGCCAACTGCGGTAAGAACGAGATAAAAGACGCGGAAAAAACTCACCACACCCGTAATTTCGTCACGCATTGTCGAGGTATACACGAGAAAGAATTTACCGACGTAGGGAATGGGCACGATGTGGTATTTACCGAGATATTTCGTGATTTTTTATTGACAAGACGTAGCATGAGGGGCCAAGCTAGCTCGGCTTGTTTTCATGTTTTTAATATGAATATTTATCCTCAAATGTTATCCTTTATCTTCTCTTCAAACAATTTTCGAATCCTCTGAAGTAAACAAACTGTAAAATTGGAGAAGTTTTTTTTCAGTAGTGCTTAAAATTGAATCTGAAGTTTGTTATTTAAATAGAAAGTTAGTGTTGCATAGTATTATACATTGCAGAATATTCTTCAAATCTAGTCATGATGATCAAGTTAGAAACTATGGGTTTTAGAAAATCTGAAAAAAAGTGTCAATTTTCTATACTACTAGAGTTGTAGAAAACTATTAGAACTGCTAAAAATTTTTCAATTGTTATACTTCCTTTGGTTGCCATAAATATAAAAACTATTCTAGTTTGTAAAATTTTTCGAAACCATCCGTCTGAGCTTTAATCTCTTACAATAGTCCGATAATTTCTAAAAAATTTTCAATTGTTATAATTAAAAATACGATAAAAAGCTCATGAAATTATCTAGGCTCTAAAGAACATTCAAAATGATTAATATTACTAATTCGACCTTTAAATATTTGAGCAAGAAAAGTAAGACGTAAAACAAATGCAACTGTAATAAACAGTTAACTTGGCCATTACATTTATCTAATTTATCAGTTTGAAACTGCATGAACAGCAAGACTTTTAAATAGTTTCAAGTAGAGAACATGTATCAGTATTTGAAACCACCCTCACAAAAAACATTATTGAACACTTCAGATAAAACACTACACAGCATTGCGCTGTAGTATTATGCAGTAAATTAGATGATAGTATATTGTAGTGTTTACAGTGTTATACAGAGTCTATAGTGTTATTAAAAAATTTAAAAACCCTGCTCGAAGACGGACTTGAGCTGGCGTATAGGTCGTAAGCAAGTGCTCAGAGTTCAGACCAATCTGCTTTCGAGGCAACGTACAACACTATGAAAACAAACGAAAGTGATTGTGCTTCCACGAAAAAATGATTTTGAACACAACAGAGAACTTTACTTGATAAAAATATTAGAACATTACAGAAACACGACTGAACTCTTGATTTATGTTGTGCAGTATGAAAAACATCCTGTACTACTTAATAGTGTTCTTTGTAAAATCATGAAACACTATAACACTACAATGTACTTGCTCTGATATATATTACACACTATTACATTCTATATTCTACATATTCTATTACACACTATAGAAACACTTTTGCATGACTTAGTAGTGTTCTGGAGTGTTATTTGTAACACTATAACACACTTTTAAACACTATTGTGAATACTATAGATGTACTATTAAAAGTTATGGAAACACTTGAGAGCACAACAAAAAAACTCTATAGTGTTTTATAGGACTGTAAAGTGTTTTTTCGTGGTTACAGAAACACGAGTGGGCGCTTCAATAGTGTTGTGTAGTATGAAAAATATTCTGTAGTACATAATATTCTTTGTAACATTATGAAACACTATGTAACAATACAATTTACTCGCTTCGATACATTATTATACACACTACAGAAACTCTTTTGCACAATTTAGTATTGTGTTCCGGTGTTACTTGTAACACAAAAAAATACTTTTTAATACTGCTGTGTACACTACAGATATACTACCCAGGTAAAAAAAGTAGATCTACATAAATCTCGAGTAGATCTCACTCGGCGAGATCTCTGAAGATCTATTTGCTGCAATTTCGAAAAAATTAAGAGTGACCTGTAGATCTAAGTAGATCTACATAGATCTCGAGTAGATCTACAGATATCTATGCAGATCTATTCAAGATTTACGTAGATCGAACTCTCATTTTTTTTTTATTTTCGGTTACATGTAGATCTCATACTGACTTTTTCTTTCAATTTTTGATCACATGTAGACCTACTCGAGATCTGTGTAGATCTACTTGAGATCTATGAAGATCGACTTTTTTTACCTGGGTATTTAAAATAGTCGAAACACTTCACAACCCTACAAGAAAACTCTGTGGTGTTTCATAATACTGTTATGTGTTTTTTTGTGATTACAAAAGCTCGAGTGAAGCTTCAATAGTGTTGTATTGCATAGAAAATATTCTGTAGTACTCAATAGTAATCTTTGCAACATCATGAAAATATAACACAACAATTTACTCGCTTTGATACACTATTACATACTACTGGAACACTTTTGCACAATTTAGTAGTATTATAAAGTGGTACTTGTAACACAAAAAATACTTTCGAATACTACTGTTAATACTATCGATGTAGGTTGAAAGTAATGGAAACACTTCAAAACAGTGCAAAAAACTGTATGGCGTTCAATAATACTTTAAAGTGTTTTTTCGTGAGGCCAACTGTGATCTACAACTGACTTTTGCATCATGAAGTGAACGACTCAAAAAAAAAAATTAAAAATTTTTTGTTGTACTTAATAAAAGTCCTCGTAATGGACTATTTATTAACAAAAAGTTTATTTTTCTCCCCAAACTATAATAAAATAAGAATAGATATCTTATTTATGTATTTTATGTACTCAGACTAGTGTTGAATGTTGAACAATTCACTTCACATCTATTTTGCTTTATTTCCGTCGAAGGCTTCATACGGTTTGACGGTTTGGGGGAATGCAGATCAATTTGCCATGAGGCACTTGGAATCAGTTCAAAAGAATATAACTAAATTGATATTAAGGAAGCATAGAGGATATTCTTCGACTCTATTATTTCGGGAACAGGGAATTTTAAGCTTGAAGAAAGGGTTGATCATGAGTATCATGAATCACTTTCATAATCATGTAAGGGACGAATTGAGGAATAAAGGTGATATATTCAGTAGAAGGAAGACAATGCCACCTTCTTCAGAAATACTATACATAGGAGATCATTTTGTTACCTTAGATTTGAGATATTCAATAGACTACCAGACGAACTGAGGCTCTCGGAAGAGTCCTACTCTAAGACGCAAATGAAGCGATGGATTTTGGACTTGAGTGATGATAATGCGAATATATGTATTGCTAAGTCGGAAAAGATCTTGATCTATGTTTATATTTGTATCTGAATTTAACATCTACAATGTCATGATATCCTGTAATTCATCGCGAAACTTATTACTGCGCCAATTGTCTTCTCCAGGTGATCTATTATTATGGTTGTTTTTTGTACATAGAATTTATTGAGGGCCGTATATAGTTATAGTGATGGCAACTGTGAGGAATATTTTTTCCTCTGTACGTATTTTTCCTTTTTGTTTCTGTTTATATAGTATTGAAAATTGTATAGGATACTTTTTATGACGGCTGTACACAGAAACATCGTTTCTTAACGGAATTTGTTACAAGCTTATGTAAACAAATATTGTAAAATGCAAACTTTAATAGATGAAAATAATGATACTGATAATAATATAATCATTTTAGTAGGTTGAGAAGTCTCAAATCTCAGACAATTATTCTTAATCAAACCCCAAACCCTCCAATTCGATTACCTAACACATAAAAAGCCCCAAAGTTCGATGGCAAATGAAAAAAATCACAAAAAAAAACCTCCATGCACGCCCTGATTGTTCCGCGAACCCGGCGCGAACGGCAAAAGCGAAGAAGGTAACGACGGGTCGTGCGAAATATCATTAATTAAGTCACGCCGTAGCGAAGAAATGATACGGCCCGAGCTCCGAGCGCTCGCGCGCTGCCTTAATAAGTCACGGCGTCTACCATTGGGCGTCCGTCGTCAACTTATAATAAACAAATGGCGAACGGCTCGATGACGAATGAAGCATTGTCTCGTCCGATTAACATTCGCGCGAACGCGAATTTATGATAATCAGCTGAAATCCGGCTGATTTACGGGCGAAAAATAATGGTGTCGGTTCTGGATTCATGGACGGATTCGTTGCATCGGAATCATACGTGGACACGTGTGTTTTTGCAATGTCAAGTGTCTCTATCAACGTCGGGAAATATGATAACCCGTGCCATTGTTAATTCATCGACGACTCGAGTTGCTTTTTTTTTCGTCGAATGTTTGCTTCAGAAGAAAGCAAGAAATCTTGGGAATCTTGGGGAAATCTCACATGGAAAATTGACAGTTCTTATAATGCATTCGGAAAAAGAGACTTATCATTTTCCAAACAGAGATTTTATGAAGAATTATCATTAGCAGAAACGACTTTTCATATTTCTGCGAGTGGAATAAAAACCTTGAGTAATTGTTATCGAGTCCCTTTTGAAATATTCATAAACTAGTTCGATGAGGTGCCAATCTCAAACTCATTTACTCGACAACCACCGTGCTTCGACTCGACTTATCAATTATCTTGGCGAGTTTCTTGTAATTGACAAGTATAATGCAAGTATTTATAGTATAGGTGGCCGATCCAGTCAGAGACTATAACTCTGTCTCCGACTTATCGGAGTTTGAATTAATGGAAGAAGCAATTGATAAATTCGTTTCTATTAGTAGCGACGCAGAAGATGAACAACGCGGGATTATTATTCAAGAAGCCACATTTCATGCTGCTCTCTGTCACCCGTGATCGTGGCATCTGTACTATGCTTGGGCTTATTCTATCGATGTATCAAGATATCGATATTTCAGTTTCTGGCATATTGAAGGAAAAGTACTGTTATGGAGTTAGAAACGAACAACGATCTTGGATTTATTAACTGTTTTGTCTGGATATCAACATTTATCGTGGAAAAAGAATGATTTGAATGATACTTGATTATGTGAGTTGTAGATTTTGAAGTACTGCGATGAGTTCAATGCGAATTTGATAGTTTGATGATTTTCATACTTTATGTATGTTCCGAAATTGAAGTTATAATGGTTTCAAATATTAAAGTTAAGTTTGAAATTGTTTTCAAAATTACAAACTTTATTTCAAAGCTAAGAGAAATTTGCATTTGAAAAATGTTATAGACTTCCGTGGTAGGTTTCCGATTTTTCAAATCAAAATAACATGAGAAGATGAAAATTTACTCAGATTTTACAGTATTTTTATTGCATTGTTAAAATACTTAAACATCAATGTTTTTGTCTTCATAGATAAGTTTTGTAATAAATCAGCTAGTACTTTAGGTATCGGTCACTACATGGTGCACTTATTTGGAAATATTTATTCCGTATTTATCTATTTTAATCCTATACGCAAAATACGTTGAAAATAATTATTTGAATCATCATACTCTTCTGCAAATATTGATGGTTTCTTATTACATACAACTATGATGATGAAAATTCAAAAATTTGAATTATAATCTTCTTGACTATTTACTTTTAAATAGCGTATCAGAAAAATTTTGAGCGTGTAATTTTTATCAACAATTTTGAAAATATATTGACCAATGCATTCCGCAAAAATAAAAAATTAAATGTTCTTCTATTGTTTTGTTCTTTGAAATTTTCCTTATAGGTTCCAGGACATGCAAAAATTTTTTGTAGTGGAGGAACCAATGCTTTTTGGATTATGGATTTTACAAGCGAAGTGGCTTCATGCTTCAAACGCACGCTAAGTTGCAAAACATGTGTTTCATTTATATTTTTGGGATTTGATTGAAAAAATCAAGCAAAAATGTCACAAATAAAAGAGTATATATTTCTTTGTTCCAAAATACAATGATTATTTCTGCAAACTATGAAGAGACTTGGAAACAAAACTTGAGATAGTTTGGGTGATTTTGCAAAATGCGAATGTTCGGAAGACCGATGAATTTATTTGAAAAACTAAAATCCAAGATCTTTTAATACTTCTTCACTCTAAAGTGTAAGTTTCAAAAACGAATCGAGTAAGATTTTGTAATTTTTGGATTTAATACTTTCCCGATTACCAACTATTGAAAATAATGTAACCAATTTTTCAAACAGTGCATCATTCAAATATTTTTTCTTTTTCTCACTATGCATAAAAAAAAAAAATATAATCATTTCATATGTGTGGAAAATTAGAGCGTGTCAAATTAACATGCTCTAAAAGTAAAACTTTTCATGCTGCTCTTCTTAAGTTCACAATGCATAATTTTTTTTCTTCTAATACCTTCCTGTCTACCAGAAATCTTGTTTTGTCTATGAAGTAGATTTCTGGTTTTAACATCGATGAAAAATCTAGATTATCACTAATTTTTTTAAGTCCATCGATAGCTTTCTTGTTGCTTTCATTATGTAACCTCTAGTTGTGTAATTTGTGACATTTTTTCATTTTTAGTAAAATTTTGTAACATTTTATCATGAAAATTAGGGAAACTTATTAAAAATTTTTAACTTGAAATCGCAGGATTTAGTTAAATTTAATAAATGCTCTATTGGTGGGGGTGAAATGATGAAGGAGAATATTCGTTCATGTAGATTTTGAGGCTTTGAGCGCTCAATTTTATTATTCTTTGAGGTATATAAGGTGGAACTCTCGTTACCAGTTACTATGTGTTAATGTGGAGTCCAAGTGTATATCCAATGTTGCTTTTTAAGAACAGAAACATTTTCTATATGAATCATTTCATGACTTTCAGTTGATAGCAAAATTGGCAATTGTAGACAATTGGCGTTTTTGGCCGGCAATGCAATTATCCAGAAGACTGCTTTCTTTTGTTGATCTGCAGTATATCCTCAAAAGTTGTGAACAACATCTAGGAACAGTACAAATTCATTTGTACGTCTCTGAAGTTAAAAATAACTCACCAACAGATGAATATACAGTTATTTTGAACAATCAAGTCTACCCACTCGATTCTTGGGATGCAGATTCTTTTTTAGCGAATGCAATCGACCACTGTCATCATTTGAAGACGCTCGAGCTATGGTTGAAGGATAGAGTAAATCTTTCACTCAATAAACTAATCAGAGTTAACGAAAAACTGGAAAATCTTGTTTAACGTATTAAAAACCTGAGTTCGAAACAATTTTCGCTATTATCAAAGATATGGAAAGGTTTTCTAGAACAAAGGTTATCAAGAACAAAAAATTTCTGGTAAGTCATAATTGTAAGAATATCATTTCATTCTTTGTGTTTCCACATTTTCGAAGTGAAAGCTGGAGGCACTTTAACAGACGAAGACTTTATATGCAAAAATATATATCCGACTCAGAAGCAAAGAGAACGAATCTCAGAAATTCAACATAACATAAGAAATATACAATGACAATGTAGTACTACTGCGCTTCACTGCGTTGGGTTGGGACTCCTTTCCATTGGATCAGTACCGGTTTACAATGGTAACTGTCTCAGGAAAGAAGACAAATTTTCCAACCTTTCGCACTCTCTGAAGTATACTCCGTACTACTTTATAAGTGTGAGAAACGCTCTGCTTCGGCGCCTCTAGCGACAGATCGCTAGAGTCTCGAGTCTCGAAACCTGCGATTTCGAGACTCGCGGCAGCGGAAATAAGAATATACGCATTCCTCAATATTTACACAGGAGGTATGCAAGAGCCCTTTTTTTTAAACATCGTTTCGAAGTTCCTAAAGTATAAAATTGGAGGCAAGCAAATTGATTTAATAAAAGTATTATTATTCGAGAACAAGATTCGCTTTCAGCTGGGTAGTAAGTTGAATATTAAAAAACTTTATTTATTTTTTTCTTTATTGATTTATTCATAAAATTATTTTGTTAAAAAAGCCTTCGATGACCTAAAATGTAGCATAGTTAGCAAATCTGAATGAATAATTAATCATACAACATTTAACTCGTAATCAAAGAATAGAAGTCCTTTACTGAATTCCTTTTGTTGCTGACAATGGAAGCATTAATTGCAGGTACTTGTTCCAGCGCAAATGAAATATGGCCATCATTTGAGACGTCCGTAAATTCCACCGAGGACACTCTTGACGCCTCGAGCGCGACAATGATATCCCATTTTCAAAAGAGTATAAATTCCTAAAAACACATTAGGTAACGAGCGCCAACTGGCGCTTAGCGAAAGCGCGATTTTGATTTATGGCTAATAGCTTGGTATTTTTTCAGACTTCTCAACACGATCGCTATTGAAATGATTAAGTTCTGTAAGTTCGATACAGATGCGGAATTATAGCGTCAAAAAATATTACACTAGGAAAGATACGATGTAATTTATTTTGTATGTAGAAATATTAAGTGCGTATCGTTTGTTAGTAAATTTTAATTATTTTGTTAAATTGCCGCACATTTTTATTAAATAATTAGCACTTTTTCAACGATCGTCAAGATATTGAAAATTTATCTTATAATCTGAAAAGTGTCTTTTTTCATCCGTGTGGAATTTGTTGGAAAACTTTTCAACCCGAATACATAATAGAAATTGCAACATAAAAATTAAAAAGAGCACCTTGAATTTCGAAAAAGTTCGAAAAGAGTTTTCAGCGTTCATGTGAATTCTTATAACATTTTTATACAGTGATTAAACAAAATAAAAACATTAAAGCTGCGTAAATGTTCTCTGCGAGATTTAAAAATGGGTGTTGGTTATTTTATAAGTAATTATTATCCATTTTAATAAATTAACTTCTACATCATATTATTGTTTCCATTACTTTTTTTCAATTATTTGCGATAGTTTTTTTACAGTTAGGAAATATTTAATATTTTTCATAGTTTTTTGATGTCATATCAATATAAATTACAGTTCATTCTAATTTGAATACTAGATACAATTTTTTACAGTTTCTAACAGTTTCTGCAGTTTTACAGCTTTATGAATTTTAATCGTTAACATATTATTGACTCGATACTACTAAAATATTAAAGTTTTCAAAATTGTCAAACAATTAACATGATGAGATAGTCGAAAATTTCCAATTCATCAAAACTTAAAATACGTCAAAATGTCAAAACTTTTATCATACATACTAATCAGGAGCAGCAGAAAATTTTTTTTCTGGGTGGATAGTGAATAACTCAATTATTTTGTGTGTGTGTGGGGGGGGGGTTATTATTGTATTACGTCGAAACGCAAATGATAATATTTTTACATTTTCTCATAAAAAACTAAGAAACTCGGAAAAGAATAAAAAATTACGAAAACTCAAATTGATTAGACAATTGTTTATGATTATTCTAAATTTTTTAGTAGTATTTATTGAGTTTCAAAGTACAAAACCCAATCGAAAATGTTTTTTAATTGTCAGTGATTCCCGGAAATCCTCGGAATTTGTGAAATTTCAGAAAATGTAAATTATTTACATGAAAATCATGTATTTTCTAAATATGCATGATGTTTTTTTTTTTTCGAATTTAAAACAAGAATTAAATATACTCCAAAAGCACTCAAAAATCGGAAGGAATTTTTGTAAGCTGGACAAATTTTCATAAAATTTTGAGAATTTAGGTAGTCGGTACCTTATAAATGATTTGGCAAATTTCGAAAAATCAAAACTAACTGCAAAATATATAAAATGTCAATAAATCTCAAAAAATTAAAATGTCTGTAGAATTTTAGTAAATTATATAAATTTTACGTAAAGTTTTTTTCTTATAATATCTTCGCAAAATATGAATAGTAATATTTTTGATATTTTTAACGAAAATTTGGAATTGGTACTTTCAAAAATTATTGTAGATCAGCAAAAAATTTTTACGAGTTTGACAGATTTCATAACATTTTTAAAGTGTTAAGTAGTTAGTTCGATATTTATAATCTTTGAAATTTTCGAAAAGTTTTAACATATTCAAAATGTTAAAAAACTGTCAATTATGCTGAGAAAATCAAAATTTTCGTAGAATTCCAGAAATCTTTCATCATTTAAAAAATCGTGTTAATTGTTACACGAAAAATGTTTGTGAAAAAATATTTGTTTAGATTAATTTTGTTACAAAATTCACAGTACTTGAAAAACAATAAAAAAACTAAGAAAAATCTCAGTAAGCTTGACAATTTTCATCAAATTTCGAAAATTTAAAATATTCTGCATCACGTTTGAAACTTTCGAAATGTTTAGAAATCAAAAAACATTGAAAATTCTTAAGATCTCTAGTAATTCGAAAAAATTCGGGAAATCGGTAAAATTTCCTAAAACTCAAATGAATTTCGTATATCGTTTCATCATCATACGTATTCATTATATTTTCTGCAAAACATGCATGACAATGTTTTCGACAATTTTCAGGAAAAATTTAAAAAATTCTAAGAGTTCTAGAAAATCAAAAAAATTATTCATGAGTTGCACTAATCATCGTGAAATTGTGGAAATTTCTTATATATAGTTGGTATGAAGTAACAAATTTTGAAAATTTTGCAACATCGTGAAATATTGCAAATTTTAAAAACTCTCAATAATTCGATAGGAATAACAAAATTTTTGCAGAGATTCAGAACTTTTTCATTAATTTTGTGAATTGTGTTTATCATATTTCTTTGAAATATGCTTTATGCTTTGTTTTAAATACAACTTGGAATACTCACAATTAGAAAGTATATAAAAATTGAGCAAAATCTCGCATGATTTATGCTAATTTTTATAAATTGCGAAAAATTTAATAGTCTATTACGTTTTAAATTTTTTTTTTGTGGAGAAAACATTTGAGATTTCAAAGTTTGTCAATGATACTTAGAAATTATAAAAATTTCTAGAATTTAAAAAAGTACATGTAAATTTTGTACACTACAGAAATTTCCGAAAATGCTGTAAAGCTATAACTGCGTGAAATTTTTGAAATTTTAATATTCAAAAATCTTTCACAAAAAATTTAAAATTTTAGGCAATTATCACAAATTCTATGAGTTGTGAAAAGTTTAACAAGTCGATAAAATTACAGTTTGTAAATGTATGCATTTTTGCATAGGTATTTTTAGATACTTCACCCATGCCGAATTTTCCAGGAGGGTAGTGCTATCCACCATACTCACATCTTCAGCCGCCCCTAATACTAATTTTTTTAAACAGTTTGGAAAAAATGTAAAAAAATAAACTTGTCAAAACGAGAAACAAAAATGAATAAAGCTCACTCGGTTAATCGAATTCATATATAAATTATTAGCGGTTATATAATTCGTAAAATTTATTTGTATCACAAGCTCACTCCAAGTAAAACGTATCCGTTAAGAATTGATAATAACATATGTTCAAGACTCTTTTATTTATCATTCTTGTGAATCCTGTGGAAAGGCTATTTTTCAAACATTATAACTCTATCAATATGTATAATAAACTATTGTTCAATATATGCTTGGTGTATGTAATTTTATTCAAAAACTATCATCTCTAGTCATATTACTTCTACAGCTTGAGATTAAAGCACACAAAACCCAAGTAACTTTTTATCCAACTTATCCTTCCTTCCTCAATTAATCAAATAGCCCGAGCGTCATTTCATCGAACAATAACGCCATTGCGAGACCGATTCCCACATCACCGTCAGTCGGATTCCCGACCATCTCCCGAGCAATCTCATCTCCTCGAAAACAATCGCAGCCTTGATGATAAGGATAATAATCGAGAAAATGTGGTGAAAACGTCGGTGCTATTAAACAAGAAAACACAGAAGGAACGGGGGAAATGGCAAAAATGAGACCGGGGGAAGGGGGAGAGAAACGCAATTTCGCTCGAGGCGAAATCTCTTGCATCGAGCGCTCGGAAATGAACTGACCTTGGGGTGATAAAAGTCCCGGGGTAGTGCTCGCGAGGTTTGAGTGACGTTATTTATCGGTTTATTAGCCGGAAGAGAAACCAGTCGAAATCCAAAGAGCCGTCATTTAGCGCGATTCTGAGAAAAGGCGCGACAAAAGCTTGTAACGCTCATGCCGCTTTAGGCCGTCAAATGCGCCATTTATGGAGGAATTCGTTCCTAAGAGTGATGTTCTTTACGGGTTGCGTACATTGGAAGGCGTATCATCGTGTTTTACGCGATGTACGATGACTTTCTGCTTTCGCGATATTGTACTTGGGACTTGCTATTCACATCGTGAGTAAAAAGCTCGTAAAAAAGCGACAAATTCAAAACTAAGAGCGAAAATGAAGTACTAGCAAAAAACAGTATATTCGCAAAAACTACACGAATAAAGAAAAAACTTTTATACTATAGGTTAAATTGAATAAAACTATCCAGATCCTCAATTACGAAACGTATGCTAGAAGTCAAAAAAATTTTTGCATATTTGTTACGCAATAGAGTGTTTTTGCGTCAATTTATTTCAAATTTTTCAAATCCAGAGAATTCCGAGAAATTCGATAAAACGATTGGCCTACTATATTTTTTATAGGTTATACTGCGACTAGATTTACCATTACGCGCTCCACGCGTTTATTTACTCTGGTGTACTACGCTGTTTAAAATTTCCAATTGGTACTCCAATTGGTTTTCCAACTAAAAATTGAACTTGAATTGTGAACATTGTGAATTTTAAAAAAAATTGTGAATCACGAAACAATTCTGAACCCACAGCTCACTTCAGAGAGTTATACAAGATGGCCGCCACCATGATGTCATCTTCTTTTTCTATTTAGTAGTATACAATTTTTATTATATTTTCAGAAATAATCATAATAAAATACGTGCGTGAGTATACATAAAAAAATGCGATATTGATATTTATTTTGCTTCAGTCGCATTTATGATAAACTACCGAGGAAAACTGGGTTGTATGCTCTAATTTCAATTTCCCTCGCTACTAACTATCTCATCGAAATGTCTTCCTATACAGATTACTATTGATTTTACTGTTGACAATTGATAATACACAGCATCAATTTTTCTTTATGCCAATGCTAGAGATTTTGCTAGCTAAATTCTTCCCACAAGGGTTATTATTTATACACGGCATCAATTTTTCTTTATGTCAGAGCTAAAGAGAATAAAACATATTGCTAACTAAATTTAAACGCCTTGCAGCTAGATTCACAGCCTATACTCAATGCTCAATACTTAAGTTGTGGATCAAAATGGCTGCCTCCATAGATCAAGATGGCTACCCTCCATAAAGTCATCTCTTTTTTCTCTTTAGGATAATTGATGATACGCAGCATAAATTTTTCTTTATGTCAATGCTAAAGAGAATAAAACATATTGCTAACTAAATTTAAACGCCTTGCAGCCAGATTCACAGCCTATACTCAATGCTCAATACTTAAGTTGTGGATCAAAATGGCTGCCTCCATAGATCAAGATGGCTACCCTCCATAAAGTCATCTCTTTTTTCTCTTTAGGATAATTGATGATACGCAGCATAAATTTTTCTTTATGTCAATGCTAAAGAGAATAAAAAATATTGCTTACTAAATTTAAACGCCTCGCAGCTAGATTCACAGCCAACTCAATACTCAGTACTTAAGTTGTCAATCAAAATGGCTGCCTCCATACATCAAGATGGCTACCCTCCATAACGTCAATGGCTGGTGGTAACCATTGTCTGCAATTCGACAGTATAAGAATGTATTTTCAAGCAGATTGCAACTACTTAAAATTTACTTCCATTTATCATACATACAGTTAGTACAAACAATTTTTCTCTTACAAAAATATTTATAACATCAGCAGATGTTAGAAACTACTCTGAAATTTTTTCTCTTCCATACACTGCGATTAAATCCAGACGTTAGCTTTTTGTTTAAAAAAAACTAAAAGTTCAATATTCCTCTTGATTCAATCAAAAACTTAACACTGACAACATTCTTGGCAATTAACCTCCCATCTTTCGTAAAAGGGCGTTGCGCAACTCAGCTAAAAACGGCACATAGGAAAAACTAGTACAAAGTCCTTGGAAACGTGAGTGCGTGCAGGTCTGGTATGAGTTTTTGCAAATCGAACACTGACTTGAGTGTTAAGTGCACCACTGGGAACTCGTTGGGAGCTATCTACGGCGTGTCGATGATCCCAGTGGTTTCGAGAATCCAAGAGCTCCGAGAGCTCCAAGAAATGTTTAACTGGCATGACAAAAAACAATTGTATCCGAGTGAGGATGAATCTTGAAGTGAAAAATGCAACAAATTTTATACTGTAGGTAGAAAATATGAAATGAATGTATGTCGAAATATAGGAGTAAGATTCAGGTAGAACAGATCAATATGGAATAATATTTGAAATTTTTTTGCCTTCAGTTTAGATGATTTATAAATTTTTCTCCTTGCCAACTGTAATAAAAAGAAGTAGGAAATTTCAGGAAAAAATCTGATCTACGTTCGACTGTTTTCTTGCATATTTTATACCATTAATGACACACACAAAAAGGACATGTAAAATAAACTTCTTTTAGATATTGGGAATGATGATGAAAGAAATAGAAAATATTCATGACATGTTACAAAAATATAAAGTTTGTGCGTATCTATTTAATACATCATTTTACAATTAGCACTTTTTAAACATTCATTTAAATACATCGTTTATTAGGTTCACACACGTCATTCAAGCATAACCGTTTTCTGAAATCATTTTTATTCAAAGAATTAAAACCCAAGTCTGAAGATAAGTTAATGTCCTTCAATAAATTATAAGATGTTTTTCTGCGCTTCATTACCTATCCCAGGTACCGAGGATTATATTTATAGACGCGCGATGGTTATTATAATTGCTTGTCGCTCCCGCGTGATTTATAGGGGTGCGGCTAACGTAGGGTCTTTAGTAACTAATCTTGTTACGTAATAGCTACCGTACGGTCCTAAGGTAGTTTGCAAATTTAGCCACAAAGTTGGAATAGATTGACCTCGTTTGAGGGACTCGCTGGGAGATGCGAAGGTCGATTCGATCTGCATAAAATGTGTGTGGAAATCGACAAATATCACACTGATAAGATATGAAATATTTTTGGAAATTCATAGCTTCTAGATTTAAAACAGACTTTATTTTATTTTTAATGCTAAATCACTGGCTCGCTATCATGCTCAAATTTATTGTAGAAATAACTTCAATATTTTTTAAGCGACAGAAAAAAAACATTCTTTTTATTCAGATTTGTTAGAGATGTTGATTTATGTGTAAGAAAGATCAACTTGTAATTTTAGGTAGAACAAGTTGCATGATAGATTTTGTTGGACAACAAATTTATGTCGCTACTGCACACATTTTAGTAAAAAAAAACCTTCAATAAGTAAATAAAAATAATTCTAACTAATTGGTATAAAAAAATTAAACGACCATTTACATAGTGAAATTGTACCAAGGATATTCTACTCGTAAACAACGTCAAATGATGTACCGCGAGTAACAAGATCCGGGCATAATTCTCTATGAGAACGTGAAAGAATACGTTTCATTAAGGCTCGTCGTCGCTTGGCATGATGAATCCCAATGCAGGTCGAGCAGCTCCTTTCCTTTATTACCCTTTCCATTAACGATGTCATTACCGCGGACTAATTAAAATATGCCGGTGGCAAAAGTTCCTTCCACCCAATATTCATCAAGAGCAATTATCGGGCATCAAAAATGGAACGGGCACGTATGCAACGATTCATTTAATTAACGTTCGCGAAGAATTCGAGAGAGACAGTGATATAGCTCCGCTTCAATTCCCAGGCTAGTAAAGCAACGTAATTTTCATTGGCCCTCGCGTCAGATAAGAAAGGTCGACGAATGAACTGGCATCTGCGTTCGCAATTAGCCATGTTTTTTTCGCTCCGTTGACTTTATTGCTCGAGAAACCGCTAGTGTCACCCACGAGCAACAATGTACGAATCTTGATCTTGTCTTGTTTGCACCACTTGCAGACTCACGGTTTCATGTGCCTAAAGCATGAAATTTTCGTGTGCCCAACGCATGGGTTGAACGTGAGAACCACGAGAAATCTAAGCTTGAAGTTGCATACCTTAATGAAACAAACGAAAACGAAATATACATTTTGGTCTATTTCCCCCTGTGATTATGGTGAAAAAAAGTACGTAACATTAGATAATACTTGTTGAATATCGATAATCATTTATTACCGGGGTTGATGAAAATATGTATAGAAAACTATCGAAAATGCATGCCAATATGTACGGAAAATGACAGAAAATATGCGTGAAAAATAACATACATAGCTGAAGAAATCACAATAGATAAAAAAAATGCATTGAAAATAAAAATGTAAAATACATATAATAATATGTTTTAAATGAATAATCATTTATTCCACATGGGATTCAACGTGTCAATTACAGCGAATCAGTTGTAACTAATTCCCTGTAAAAAAATGAAGAGTAGATATTCAAAGTCGTATAACTGACGTTTCTAATTTTTTTTACAGGGGAGTGTAGAGACGATCATATATTCTTTTTTTTTTTAATTTTTGGAGAAACTTACGATTATTTGTCCTCTATAAGGTAATACGTCTCTTATTTAAGTTTGAACAAATTTCGATTAAAATTGAGAAAAACACGACCACTTGAAATTATTCGACATATAAGTCGAGGGAGTCTGGCAATTCAAGGTCGTATATCAACCATTTGCCTTACTAAATGAAAGTTAGAGAAACAAGCTTCGTGAAAGTTTTATTACGTTTTTGGAAATTCTATAACCGAAATACTTTGATAATTTTTTACTTTTTGTTTATTATTGTCATTATTTGCGATTGTAAATTGAAATTTCATAGTCCAATTCGTTTTTTTGTCAATTTGTTTGTCAATGTATGTAACGGTATTATCAAACGCACGGTTCGACGGTTTTCAACATTAAATTACTTTTTTTGAATCAATTACATAAGTTTCCATTGGTTGTTATACGACTACGAATTGCCGATAGGTCGCCAGTTACCAAAATACAATGTTTGAAAAATTCACACAATTAAATCATTGCGAATTTCGATTTGCTTTTAATGCAGAAATGGTGGCTACAGCTTAGAGTTTCGAAAAAAAAACGAAAAAAAATTTTGAAAAATTAACGGTTATACGACTTTGAATATCCACCCTTTAAATGTAAACATGGAATTTGCAAACAGTGAAGTTTGTCATTCTCCTTTAAAGGGAGATTTTGTAGCTCCAAATTATAGACTGAATATTCAAATGACAGACCAAGTTAAAAAACTTTAACCTGTTTTAATATATTTATTCACTTTCAAAGATAATCAACTGACTTTAATTTCGATCGATAGAGCTTTAAAAACCAACTTTTTACAGTACAAAATTTAATCTGGTAAAATTCAATTTATCTAGTCCGTTTTCCGGATGATATTAATGTCGGAAACGGTGTTTTTAAGGGTCAATAATTTCAAATCCAGCTTCGTATCAAATAAAATATCGCGAGTGAAGAAGTTACTCAATCCATTCTACTATAGGATCCGATAATATTGTTTGCTGAGTTTCTCTTTGTGTGCAAATTTCTCGTCGTAACTTGACTAAACTCTGCTAATCTCGAGTAACTTCTGTCGAACCTCGTGACCTTTGTTTACGACATGTGATGTTCATTTTATACTCCAGCTTTTTTATTGCTAAATTATCGAACAAAATAGACAATTTTTAAATTTTATTTTGAAGTACGATTTTATGATATTTGTAAACAAAAATACAGTACTATTCGTAAAAGCTTAAAGTCTAAACTTAAAAAAAATCACTTTTCATGAAGCCTTATACATAAATGAATAATTAATTTTCAATATGTTAATAGTCATTAGTTTACAATGTAATATGCCATAGTAGAGTGCGCTGAGAGGCATGAAAATATTTTTTTATTTTTCCATAAATGTTTTACCATACACGATCGTCGAAAATATATTTCAATGTTTCAAAAAATCCACAACAAAACTAAAAATTTAATGATCTTTTCGATTTTCAGACACTTTCAAAACAGATTATTTACTATAAAGTCATTCATTTAAGTTCGATAAGTTGAGTAGATATTCAGACCCATGCGCACAAAGTTGATTTTTTGAAACGTTACATGATTCTTCTTTGATTATGCATTTAGTTATAAATTCAAAGAGAATTTATAATCTAAAAAAAAAAAATGGCTGAAAAAGATAATCGATAAGATGATCATCCGTGAAACAAGTGTAGGCAAATTAACATTAGAGCAATTAAATTTATGTAAAAACTCACCGTTGATGGGTTTTCGATAGATATACCCAAAGTGATGACATGCAAAATCACTTCTCGAATATTCTCAAGCTCCTCAGGAAGGCAGTAGAGGGCATCGCTGACAAAGTAAGGTTCAGGGCAAGTCAACCTGGAAAAAAATCAAAGAATCCAGATGGTATATAACATGAAAAATTATAAATTTCGTTGTGATCATAAATTTTTTCAAATAATAAAATCTAATTGATCTAGACCTATTTTGAGGTTATGTTCGTATATGACATTTCGAAATTTTCCAAATCGAGAAAGGTCAATAAATGCATGTGAATATGTATGCACCCACACAACATTGTGACTACCGAATTCCTACCATATGGCATATTCTACACTATTCAGTCTTCGTTGTGAAAAAACACAATTTTCGCTACTATTAAAGGAACCCAAACTTCATAAAATCATCAAACGCAAAAACCCCCCTCCAAACACATCAAAACGAACCTGCATTAGAAAACACAAACATAAATAACACAAAAAGTGCCACACTGTCGTAAAACAGGATAAAATGGCGCTCGTAAAATCGGAAAGGTTAGGATGCTAATTGTAGGCCGGCCAAACTGGTTTACAGCGAGCGCACATGTTACTTAAACGTTAATAGCATCAGCATGTAAACAACAAATGCGAGGGTCCGGATAATCCAGAAAGGAACTTCCGACACCATGAAAAAAGGAGCGCCGATATCGGTGCAATGCAATCAGTCATTGGAACAGACGAAGATGTAATTGAGGAAGGCGAAAATCCAAGCTCGATCATTGTGCGAACGGTCACGCCTTAATCTCGCGCAAACTTTGACGTTCCGTACGAAAAGCACGCTTATCCGGTTATTGAAATCGCACGACACGCGCATTTTCATGCATGTAAATGACTTATTTGCGTTACGAAAAATTTTTTCGAGATTCCAACATTTCCGGTCAAATCCACGATAACCTCGCGAACAATGAAACTCGTGGAATTGCAGCTTCGCGCGTTCAGGATCGTAAGATTAGGAGTTGCATAAGACTGAATTATTATTTATGAGAAAGACTGAAATGTGATCACGGCTCGTCATTACGAATGCAAGGGAGATAATAAATATAAATAGCGATCTCTCCATTCGTAGTTCATGCATATGCAATGGAATTTCGGTGTCTTTTCTAGGCATCGCATATACGATCGCATGAGCTCGTTTGTAAACGGTGCATCACGGAAAAATGTCCCGAGTCCAACGACATGGCTCGGAATTGTTTTACATTGGGAAGTTATAATGAAACTGTAAGCAGAAAGTTCAGTTCTTTTCCAAATTACATGCCATTATGATAATACACCAATTTTTTGAACATCGCAATTTATTTCCTATCTTTCAATGTCCATCGCGATGTTATCCAAAGTATAAGGCCCACATCCACATCATTTCCTGGGAAATAAAAACCTTAGACAACTAGTTCCCAGCGATTTATCACGGGCAGAACCGCAATAGGATAATATCGATGGAAAAATGTGTTTATTGATTCTCTTATCTGACGCTCGCATGTAGCTGCTATTCCTTCTTGGCGATCCCGAACCGGCAATCAAACGCCGTGTGCGTGACGGTCATAAGTTTTGAAAAATCTTTATAATAACGGCTTACTCTTTGTAACCTTCTTTTCCTATCGTTTCGCCCGTTTCTAGAAAATATATCTTACCCGTGGCATGTTCTGGAAACATGATCGCCCGTTTTACAGCGTATTATGCGCAAAAGTGTTCGTTGCAGGCTATCTTTAAGGTGGTCTCAAAAGCGAGAGATTCCACGACATGAACAAAGACGCTTTCTAAGCCACAATGTGAGCATTTTTTATGATTTTTTTGAAAATTGTCATCTACAAATTTTGTCAAGAAATCTATGAAGGTGGCAGATTTTTCAAAGAATCAGAAAAGAATAACAAATTTATCTATTGCTACTGTATTGTAAATAAGTTTCTTGATAGTATATAGGCCAAGCAAGTTCGGCTCATTAAATCTAACCTGGAACGTTCCTCGTGGCAAAGACTTATTCAACAGCGTTCGGTAAAACAGAGAGTCGGTAACTATTTATAGTCTATAAATGAGTCTGTTTTACCGACCTGACTTCTTTAACATTTTCTGTACTAGATTTACTATATCTGTATGTTATATCTTCGTGGCCTTATTTTGTATAACTACGAACTACTAACGCTACTAACCACCTCATCAAAATTTCTTTCCATACAGATTACTATTGATTTTACTGTTTATAATTGATAATACACAGTATCAATTTTTCTTTGTGTCAATGCTCAAGAGAATAAAAAATATTAAATATTGCTAACTAAATTCAAACGCTTCGCAACCAGATTCACAGCCTATACTCAATACTCAATACTTAAATTGTCAATCAAAATGACTGCCTCCATAAATCAAGATGGCTTCCCTCCATAACGCCAATGGCTACCCTTCATTAAACCATCTCTTTTTTCTCTTTAGTATAATTGATAATACGCAGCATTAATTTTTCTTTACGTCAGTGCTAAAGAGATTCCGTTAGCTAAATTTTGCCTATGTGGATCACTATTAATATAGGGCATGAATTCTCTTTACGTCAATGCTCAAGAGAATAAAAAATACTGCTAACTAAATTCAAACGCCTCGAAGCCAGATTCACAGCCTACTCGATACTCAATACCTCAAGTTTTGTCAATCAAAATGGCTGCCTCCATAGGTCAAGATGGCTACCCTCAATGAGGCCATCTCCTTCTTCTCTTTAGGAAATGAAGCATACGGAGAAACATACCTACTTACACTTTCCCTTCTTTCCCGAACGAACAAATTTCAGAAACCATGTTTACAATTCAAAAATTAGCATAAAACGGAACATAATGAATTCATGATAACCTAAAGTCGAGTGATAAGTAGGACAAGATTAGAGGGCACGTGAATTTATATCGTTGACCAAGGAAGGGAAGGGAAGTTTCCGGGTATGGAGGCACCGAGAATTCATCGCGATGTGCTTTCTTCATGATCTCCCTGCATCCTGTTAACTTCTGCTCTCGGTTTGATCTGATCCATACAAATGTAATCACGACAGAAAAACAACTGGCGGAGCCAAGGGACAGCGTGAGCGGTATATATGCAACAACGTCGCGACTCGCCTTCTGACTGACATATTTTTAACCGCTACCCAATCCATATTGATGTCGTCACGATTGGGATTGCTCGCGTATCCTGGCATCGTGAGAGCGACTTCGAGTATTTAACTGTCATATGTCAAAGGGATTGGGCAAACTGCGCAGAACGAAAGTACGAGGCACACCCAGAAAAAGATTGTGACATCGAATTAACCGCAATTTTTTCAAGACTATCAATGATCGACTGACTTCTACGAAATGACTGTAACATTCAAAAACGAACATTGTACAGCGCCAATTTTTCTCATGAGAGCATTAACAAGTCTTGACCTAAGAAACACGTTAAGCGAATAAAATCCGACAAGATGATTTTTGGCCTCGGGGACGTAATTAGGCGAAGAAAAATTACCCCCAGGAGCATTTTACCGAGAAAAAAAACGGTACCGTGACGATGCAGGTATACTTTCGAAACTCTCGAAATCGACCGAAATTAAGGCCATCCCAGAGTCGTACAGGCGGAGAATCGTGGAAAAACGACGGGATGTGGCTATCGGAGGAATTTTATCGGAACGCGGGAAATTCGATGGGAAAAGCTTTGCCTAAGTGGCATCGGTGACGTGTGCATGTCTGCTCTGGAACTCTGTTAAGACGAGTGATCGGGCGTAAAAAAATTGAATGATTCATACGTCGCGCGCAGCATCATCAACAGTCAGTGAGTTGTGGGTACGAGGGCCGAAGAACGATGTTCTGGCCTATCGTGCCTTCTTTTCCAGGGATCACGGGAACTCTATTCAGAGGCTATGGGCACGACGTCCAGGATCCAGGGCATCGTGCCCAAAGCCTTCTTCGCGGCCATTACCATATTGCATGTCACTATGTCGGCGCACCCTGTGTGAGAGGCAAAGGAAGAGGCTGGACAAACTCGAAGAGAGACATAAATACACTGGAAGTAAGGTCCTTCATAGTCCACAGAATTTTGGCGAAAGCTTAATGTTTCGGAAGGAATATTTTCTGGAATTACTAAAATCCAAATTTGACAAGAATCACACTGTCAGTTGAAATTGTAATGATGCTACAAGGAACGATATCAGATACCTACCAGGACAATAAGACAATATGAATTCGTTCCGTTACGAATACATATCTTTGTAACAGGCAGATGTATTATTATGTCAGGTGTTGAATAGAAATTGAAAACGTATTTTCATCGTGACGATTTCCACTTCTCAGTGCAAATTTACAGAATGCTTTTTCCCGAAAGGACTTATTCAAAATAACTGTTATACTAGCTTTCTGACAATGAGTGTTTAATAAACATAACAACATGACATGATAATAATAACAAATACAACTCTCAGAAATTCAGATTGAATTTTGAAACTCTTGAACACTGTACTCGATGCCGCCGTTAAACAAAAATCAATGGATAAATCAGCCAGTCGATCGTCCTCGAGCGAGATCGAATTTCCAAAATGGACTCATGAAAAGTGATCAGCGAATGGCTTGTCAGGATCGTTTTAATGACCAGAGTATCGCAAAGGCTCGATTAGGGTAACATGTCAAAGTGAAGAAATCGAAGTGTAAGAAATGTTGAAAGAGGAGGAGGCAGATGAAAGAAGAGACGAAGCCGGCGGTATAGGCAAGAAGCTCGTCGTTCAAAGGGCTTAATCCTATGCATTTTGTACGCAAGAAGGACGCAGATAGAATTGCGGTGGTTTATGGGGGTATTGCCCTTGGCTATATTACGAAATACTCTCCACTGCATCTTCTACTTTTCGTCTTATTTTTCCACTACTTTGGCTTTTCCTTCATTTTGAGAAGGAATACTACATTCTTAGTTATCATTATTGTAGTCAATAAAACAGTCGGTACAAATATCTGTAGTAAACTTTCTAGAACAAGTTAAGAAAGAAAATTTCTCGAATTCCCAGAATTCAACATCTTAAAAACTAACAAAAAAAAAACCTAACTTGACTATGATAAAAAAGCTGTATCACGAAGAATAATTTTTGCTACCGAAAGATTTTCGATAACAAATAGTAAGCGGACGTAAAAAGAAAATAAGAGACGTAACGAATTAATTGCGAGGTTGTACGTAGGTAACGCGTTTCATTAATTTCCCCGATCGGCTATAATTGAGTGCAAACATAGCGGGCTCGGCGACGAGAAAGATCTCAATTCCAGTCGTTTTGCATATATTCGGCATCATGAATCCCATTACAAACTGGTATTCCGGGATTTTTCGTGCAGCCACTTGGCCTGTGAAAACAGATTCGACGGGGGCTTAAATTCTCGGGCGGCGTTTAATAACGGTGGCTTTATGATAGTCCGAGTTGCGTTCTTCACCTTGAAAAATTCATCAAATTTGCGACGAAAGGTGGAACGAGCGATACAACGTGAAAAATGAATTTTCAGAGAGCGATATTACGCGCTGAAGATGGTGGCGAAGAAAAGTTGCCTGCTCCGACGAGTTTAATATCTCAAGTTTTAGCGTACGCGTCCGGGTTTTTGCCATGCAAGTTTCGGGGCGTACTCTTTTTGAAAGGAAAAGAAAAAGGAGCTGTCGGTTTTTTTTCAACTTTTTAGTTGATGAAAAATTGGGCTCGCGAGTGGGTATATTGGATTCTCGTGATTTCATGAAAATGAATCGCAGTTCTAAAATAAGAATTTTCGTAAATGGATTGATGAATGAAAATATATAAAAAATTTGCTGTTTTGAATGCTGTGACTTTGAATTACCAAGGGCCGGAGCAATTATACTCGCGAAAAATTTGTCTCAACAATGAACGCGATGAGCAAGTATTTACGCTCAGCTGGGAACGGCGTTTTTTTAACGCGATTCACAGCGAAGACGCGTTATTCTTTCGGCCTTTTTTACGCCGCGAGAGGAAAAAGGCAGCGCAGTTAAAGAGACCCTCTCGGGACGAAGAGGTCATTAACAGCATTCGCGAGCACGACACGCCGTCGACTAACGAGCACCCGCAAAAGAGTTACGATGTCGGCCTGTTTACGTTTACGATATCACGACGTCGTTTACGGGAAAAGGAAATGTTTACTATTAGTGCGCGATTATGGTCGTTTGCATGGCTGCAACACAGTAATCTCTATGATTTCTGCCTTTTCCCCTGTCGATTCTGCCACTTCAAGGCCAGCACTCCAGTTTGTCCAATCGTGCCTTTTCCAGAGCGTTTTCTATCATTTCTTCACAGGCCAGAACTTTGCAACTCGAGGTTAAGCAAGTTTTATCAGTTTATTCAGAATATGTACGTTGGAAAATACATTTAATCAGTTCACGAAATGAATAATAAAATCGTTTAATAGTGGCCATCACAATGGCTGTCAAATTGAATCTTATTCCTTGTCATCACAGCATTAACATTTGGCATAATATTAACCAAAAATGAAAATAGGTCTAACGAAATCTTACAAAATCTCAGCTCGGAAAGTGTATAAAAACGTAACGTGACACGTCTCACGTCGTTTTTGAACGGCCTCTCCAAGGTAGATTCAAAAACGAAGAAAAAAAAAGGTCGTGGATGAATCACACAGCTGTAAGCGAGTGGCCATCGAGGTGGCAATTAAATCGGCAAATAAAAGCCGAGGTGAATAAACCCGGGTGGCTGCTGGGCCGAGGTTTCGCAGACATGGTGCCGTAATGAATGGGCGTTGCCGAGTCGAGATACTACTCAGCTATTCCGTTTTCTGATACATTGACGAAAGCCACGAGACCTACGATACGCAAGGATAAAGCACGCGACGAAACTCGAGATTCAATGCTCGTCCCGGTGTAATATTATCAAGGGCCCGTCGAAAGCCAATCATGGCAAATCGTGACTTATCTGCCGTGCCTGAAATACGTACGTGCACTCATGTACCTGAACTTCCAAACGTTTAAAATTAAACGAAAATGAAAAATATATGAATTTTTTAATTTTTTATCATGATGGGAAGTGTAACGGATATTTGAAGGGTGGATATTCAAAGTCGTATGACCGCCATTCGCAATTTTTTACGAAGGGACTTTTGAATATTTTTTAAAAAACTCGCGATTGTTTTCTCATTATATTTTTTCTATTTTTTATTCGTTAACAACATTGTTAATAACATTGCTTCTTGTATCAAAATGTTTGTAAATGTATGTAATAGTATTATCAAACGCACGGTTTGACAGTTTTAATCATTAAATTACTCTCTGAAGTAAAACTTCTTAGGCGGCATTATCACTTTTCAGGAGTGTAATTTATTCTAGAATAAAATTTATGTACGGAGTTACTTGAAGATTTTGTAACATGTAACACTGTAAATTGTAAGACTGTAAGATGTAAGAGTGTAATATTTTTGATTGCAGGGAGTAATTTCGAGACTTTACAATGTAACATGTAACACTGTAAACTGTAAGACTGTAAGATGTAAGAGTGTAATATTGAAGTAAAACATCTTAGGCGGCATTATCACTTTTCAGGAGTGTAATTTATTCTAGAAAATAAAATTTATGCAGGGAGTAACTTGGAGATTTCACATTTTAACATGTAACAATGTAAACTGTAAGCTTGCAAGCTTGTAAACTGTAAGAGTCTAAGATGTAAGTCCAAGTATAGGGAGGAATTTTAAGATTCTGAAAGAGTGAGAGGGTAAAAAATATCACAAAATGTCACAAAATCACGAAAAATGTACAATATCACAAAATGTAACGAAAGCAAAAAATGTCACAAATCACAAATGCCACAAAATCACGAAATGTCACATAATTGTCACAAAATCACAAAATGTAACAAAAACACAAATAGCACGAAAATCACGAAATGTCACAAACACACAAAATGTCACGAAATCATTAAAATGCCACAAACTCACAAAATCACAAAATTACATAATGTCGCAAAACCCGAAATGTCAAAAATCACAAAATGTCACATCATCACTCGTCGAAAAATCGAAAAAAGTTACTAAATGTTACAAAATTACAAAATGTCTCAAAAACACAAAATGTCACGGTATCACACGCCACAAAAAATTGTTATAACTAAAAAAGTTAAGAGGAATAAAAATCTATACATCAGAACCTCAAAGAAAGCATCATGAGAAGTTTTACTTCTAACGCGTGTTGATTTTTCGATTAAATTACATAAGTTTCTATTGGTCGTTATCCGACTTTGAATTGCCGATAGGTCGCCAGTTACCAAAATGCAATGTTTGAAAAATTCTCCTAACAAAACTATTTTGAATTTTGACTTGCTTTTATCGCAGAAATGACGGCATCAGCTTAGAGTTTCAAGGAAAAAAAAAACACAAATTTTGAAAAATAGGCGGTTATACGACTTTGAATATCCACCCTTCATTTGTTTGGGAAGCATCAAGTTTGTTGTTACGATCAACAAATGTTTAAAAATAGATAAAAAAATTTCTTTTTTTTTCCTACATTAACTTACAAGGTTTTTTTGGTTTAACTTCAAACGTTTGGAACTTCAGGCACATCGTGCACTCTAAGCGAAAACTCGGCGAATTTTTGAGTCGGCGATCCTCGGCCCCCTTGGTCATAATGAGGTTATAAAATGCCATTTTCTGGCACAATCCTTCCATGAATAATGCGGCGAATCGAAAAAGCCGGCGCGGCGAGTTCGCGCGACTCGCCAACTTCCCACGGCTGTTGACATGTTTTGTGTTCATTAGCCTAACCGGGGAGAAGGAGACAAAACGCCTAAACTCTCGGGTCACTTGATAGTTTTCCGCCGTGAGAAACGCAGAACCGCGTTAATGAACAAAACGCAGGTAATTAAATCAGTTTCATGAAAAGTTGGCAATTACAAGTCAGTGGCTGAAGCTTTTTGCGAAGCTCATTCATTGGGTTTAATGAGGAAAGGAGAATTGTAGAAAATTACTTTTGCTGGGTTTCAATTGTTGGCTTTTATGAACGAGGGGGGAGTAATTTTGTCTTTGGTTTGATCATTAGAGGGGATTATAGGAAGTTTGATAACTTTTTTGGCGTGTTGATAAATATTAATAAGGTTTCTTTAGGCAAGAGGATTTTTGTCATTTGATTGGATCTTAAGAAATGCTTTTATTATTATTATTTATTTTCATTTCATCATTGTTATAATGTATAATATTTATTATATTATTATTGTTATTCTTGGATAAATTATATAATATATTATATAGTTATAATATTATAATAAATTATATTAACTAAATGACATTATTATTTACTATATTCATTGTATTAATTGCTTATGTTTTTTCACAGGGATTATTAAGCAAAAACAATTTTCGATTTCGAAATATTTTAAACGTTTTTACAAATTCTAAAAATTTATCAGATTGAATAATTAAGTTTTGTATAACAGCTCAGATAGTTTTAAAAATTTCCAGATCACTGAGGTTTCATTTATTTTGACAGTTTTTCAACTTATCTGGCAGCTTGAAGAACATGATATACAGCAGTTCTTGAATGTTCAAAGTCCCGAAAAATTTCGAGAGTTTTAACAGTTTTGACAGTGTAAATGTTATCAGTATATTGAATGGGTTCTCCTTCAAAAAACTGTCGAAAATTTCCAAACTATCAAGTATGTTGCACTTTGAGAAATTTTTGTATTGATTTTCAGAAACTTCTCTTGGCATTTTTTCACATAAACGCATGTTAAAATCAATATACAGTATTTCCTTAGTATTATAAATGTTTTTAAATTTGAATTAACCAGTTTTCGGATTTGAATAAGCTGGTATTTTATGTTACATATACAATAATATGATTTATAAATTATAATTATAAATTCTATAGAGGATTCATAAATGTACAAATGTAAAGATATCCATTTAGTTGTTTGCGAAATTAAATGAATATTCTACGCATATTTTGCTTGAACTTAAAAAAAAATACGTTACTTTTTTTAGGGAATCTCACTATACTTTTTCGAGAATTGCGAAATAACTAGAAAAAATGTTCGCTTCAAGGGGGATTTGAACACAGTACTATCCTACCTAAGCTACATATTTTATTTTGTTGATACGAAAATTTTGCATTATGCATGATGCCTTTACGTTTCGACAACTAAACTTATGTTTTAACTAACTAAATTTCATTAAAAGTAATAACGTTTTTGAATGATACAGATTTAATGCACTTGTTTGGAATTTTTAGTCAACTCTTTACATATTTTCAGAAGCGTCTTGTTTTTTTAATCGACATGTTTGATAATTACGGTTTCATAAACATATTTTTGATTTACAATACTTCAATATACATTAAAGTTTATTAATATCTTTGATATTCTTAACAGTGTAGAAAATTAAAATTCTAAGCATTGTGAAAATTTTCTAATTATCATAATTATAATAAAATGTTTTACTATTGTAATTTTCAAAATCGTTTGAAGGAATTGAAAACGTAGAATAACTCAAAATTCAGCAAACTATAATTAGTGGCAAAGCCATGAAAAAAATTATGATGAAATGCAATAAAATGTCGAAGTAGTCTGAAACGTGAAGGCAAAAAACTGCTGTAAAAATGTTAAATTGGTAGACACTTTACGAAAATTCTCAGCTGTTTTTTGCCTTTTGTAAATTTTAGTAGACGTCTATGATTTCATATTATCAAAAATTTGTTGGAATCATAGAAATTTCGATAATAATTCATGATTTATACAAAACGTCAAAAGCTGTCACAAATAGTGAAATCGTCGATACTTTCAAAACTATGGAGAACTTCAAAACTTGTAAAACTGTAAAAAACTCGTGAAAACTCTTCAAAACTCTATAAAGTTACCATAAATTCCAGGAATGTGAGAACTGTAAAATGATACTGTAAGTTTTATGAATGTGATCAACCTCATCATTAACTGTTTGATTGTGGAAACTGTTGGAATTGTTCTAAACTTAAACAGCTGAAAGTTTTCGATCCGTTAAAACTATCGAAAATTTCGACACCAGAAAAAAATCTTACTTTTATTAGAATTGCTTACAACGTGTCCAAATCATCAATATGGCTAAAGTTGTTATGAAGCGAAAAAGCTGTCAAAACTGTCCAAACAGACAAACACTTCAAAAATTATCAAAATTTTTAAAAATGACAGAATTCTTGTTCGTAACGAAACTGTTTTTCTTTTCAAACTAAGAACACTGTCATTAACCCTCAAACTGTCAAAATTTCTATGAATAGCTCTACTGTCAAACTGCTAAATCTACGATGATTTTTAAAACAGTGTTAAATTTTTTTTTAATACATATTCACGAATTATCAAAGAACTGTCAACATTGTAAAGACTGTGACAGCTGTAAAAACTTCAGTCAAAACCGTTCACAAATATATGCAATCAACAAAATAATCAAAATTATTGTTAATAATTTAGGTGAAACAACTATACACATAGGTAAATACTTCAAAAATCATCAAAAATGTAAAAAATGCAAAAATTTCAATGAAAAATGAAACTGTTATAAATTTTGAGACTGTAAAAATTGTCATCATAATGGTCGAATTGTTAAACCACTGAAAATTTCGAAAATTTTTGAATATTATAAGCTGTAGTTGACAGCAAAAACTGCTCTAATATACTTTGTTTAAATTTTAAAACCTGTCACTGCAGTCAAAGTAGTTGGCAACTTTTCAAAACCGTTGAAATGGTCGAAGCACCTATCAAGTGATGAGCAGTAAAAAATGTCAAAACAGTTTATTACTCTTATTATCTTAAAAATGTTCAAAAACGTCAAATTAACGTAAGTGGCCAATCCTCTTAAATTTTGAATCTGTTAAAATTTTCATAGAAGATTCAATAATAATCACAAACTGCCGAAGCTTTAGAATTTTTTCGAATAGTATTAACTGTGCCGAAATGCCAAAAAAATTTCCAAACTCTATAAAAAAGTGGTCCAAGCTCTTTTAATCATGTTAGCCTGATTTTTCTAAAAATCATCTTTTCAAAAATTACTTAAATGATATATAAAATATATCAATTATTTATATAAATCTGCTAAAGCCGCTAACAAGCTGACATCAAGTTCAAACTCATTTTTACACTGACATAGATGTTCTGAAAATATAAATTTAAAAATAAAAGTCTGTAATAGGAATCTTAAGATACAAAATTTTTTCATAGAACATTTCCACTGAATAATGGACATAATTAATGGTTCAAATTTTGACAAAATAAATAAAGATATTCAGTTTCCACATCCTAACAATTTTATAATTGCAAATAGGGAACCTTTGAATTATTTATTTAGCACCTAAATTTAATAAAGCTGGGATTTTTATTGAATAATAAAACTCTTCAACATCTCATAATCCTCCATCATCCAAATCAATCATAAACAATGAAAAACATGATCACCACCACCACAAAATTTCACTACCAACCACGATGATCACGATAACATACAGAATACCCCTTCAAAACATCCTATTTGCGCCCGAGAGTCTTGATCACCGTAATTATAATATCTAATCCAAAAAAAAAACCCTCTATCTCCTGATTGCAATCACTAGAACTTCCTCTCTCAGCAAAAAACCCCGCGTCTTAAAACGAAGACGCCCAAACGCGTCTCGCGAGATCGTTACACGCCGTTCTTGCACTTGAGCAGTTCCTTGGAATCCGGCACGTAAAACGTACAATAAGGAAACGCGCAACTATGTCCGCGCGTAATTTGATAAATTGTCGAATAAATTTAGGTAAAAGTACCTCAATTCATCTGTCTTAATTGCCCGCTTGGCTCGGGTTCAACAAAATAAGGCTCGGCCGAATCAACTATGGAGCCGGAAAAAAGGGGGGGAAAAAAAAGAAACAGGACCGGGAATGCAACGCCGTCAGTGCGGATAACAGACCCTTTCATATTTTTCCGGCACGAATAGAATTTCGAACAATCCCCTCGCGAGAGCATAAGTTGCTCGGGCGAGTTGTGCTCGCGCAATCTGAGCTTCCGGGTCATTGGTCAACGTTTCGTGCCGCCGCACAATGCGCGCGCGAGAGGGCGCCCTTTTTCCGCAAATATGTCTCTCTCCGCTCTTTTCCTCCTTATTATTTCTTCGCTGTATCTCCGCGGCGAGTGTGACACGGGCGCGCGGTAAAACGTGTAGGTAATGATCGAGTTTATATGCATTCAATTTTCTCCGAAGCTACCAAGCTACTTTGCTCCTCTTTTATCCGGCCATAAACCGAAAAGCGTTTGATCTTGGTATGAGCGGAAACGTTGGAATCAATTTACGGCGGATAAATAAGATGTGACGGTTTTTTTATTTTCGACTTGAGATGTAGAAGAGGGACCTTTTTTTGTTTATTGTTTTAATTGGAAACAACTTTTTTAATGACGAGAGTATAATCTTTCTGGATAGAATGTAGTTCAGAAAAACGTTGAAATTATACAAATAGATAGAATTAAGTAAATAACCTTTTGAAATTAGTATATAAAAAGATACATTTTATTTATGATAATTTTGAGCTAATAATCAAAGTAAAATCTGATCGACGCAGTTTTTCCGTCACCTGACCAGTCGTCGTAAAGTTATGCATACGAAATAGAATTTTCAGACATCCCGTTAAGGAGTTATGACAAAACGAGTGAGTGTTGCAATACACCTCGCAATGCTGACTGACGTGCCCATACACATTGTGCGCGGGCGTGCAAACTGTATATATCTACCACCCCACCCACCTGGGCCCCATGCTACTCTACAGTGGGCCTGATCCAAAGACTGATCGAGTGAAACGTTTTCATTCCCGTTTTGAAATCAGCTGCGTCCATCTCCATGCACGTTATCACCTTATCAGTAAATGAATACGTGCTATCATTATCGCACGCGTAGGTGCAATCGCTAACACAGGTTAATCTTCTATAATACACTAAAGTCTCGATAAGTGCTTTTTACCACATGTTCTGCTAAAATTTTTAGCTACATGCATGTAAAAGGCGAAAAAATATAATTTTACTCCACTGAAAAGCTCAGTCATGCAATTTTTTTTGGAAACTTGGTTCTTTGGATTTAAGTACAAGGTAATGGAAAAATCAAAACCAATATGATCGAGATTCAGCTGAATGTCCAAGCACTTGCGAGAAACGAATAATGTTCTAGCAGAATTTGGAAGTTACTCTAAAACGTTACATTTTTTACATTAACGATAATGTAATGCGTTACATTAATGAACAAGTAAAGATAACGGGAACGAGTCACTTTTTTTCGGTAGCGAGTAACGAAAATCCCGTTATTTTGCGTTACTTTTATCAGTCTCATGAAGTTTTTACCATTATTTGTAACTTTTTAAGGAATTTTCTAGAACTGAGATCCAAGTAATTTTAAACTTCCTCATTTTCGAATGAAATATTATATATGATTCATTTTTAAATGATGAAGAATATGCTTTTGTACTTTTTTTTGAAACGTTCACAATTCAAAGCGTTATATTGTAGATATTCGCAAAAACATATATAAAAATACTTAATATCTATAGATCTCAAGATCTATAGCAAGATCTGTAACATCTAGAGATCCTGCTGGAAAGTCTTAAAGAATGTAATGAATACAAAAAAGAAAAAAAAATACTCGAAGTACTAGATTTTAATAAGTTTCATGTTATTCGATTCTTTAGAAATTTATGTTAAATTCGAGGTATCAAATAACTTTCATTTCTCGAGCTTTAAATTCTAAAAATACATGTCTGAAGAAGTCGATAAAAAGATAAGAACATTTTTCGAATCATATAACTCTGTGCAAATTAAAAAAACATCAAAGGTATTCTAGATCTATATAGAAATTATTTTCTGCAAAATCGATCGAGATACTACTAAAATTTCGCACTTTCAATTTTATCTCATACTGGAAATTCAAAGAGATATAAAAACTCCAAATTTCCACAACATTCTATAAATACTTAGCAATGCAAAAAGAAAATGCATTATTAAAAAGTACGTGAAAATAAAAAAACATTTTAAATCATTCGAAATCCAGGAATTCATACAGCAATATTTAAAAATAATGAACGATCTTTGAAATCATAGAAAAACTGAAGGAAAATAAAAAAAGTACTGCAATAAGTAACAATCCATCGAGACAATGTTTTTTGGAAAATCGTGTAAAACACAGAAAACTTTATTATGCTCAAATTCAAGAGTTTGCGATTCTTAAAATGTTTGTCTCAGTTTATATCTTAAAAATACTTAAATTATGTTAAAATGCTAGGAAATTCTGCAACATTCTATCATCCTGGAAAAAAATAATACTTTCATAAATACTGAATAATCCTTCAAATCATGAAAAATTCAAAGTTTCAAAAAACTCAAAGGAAATGAAAATCTTCCTACACACTATTTGCTGAAAAAACCTCTCAAAGACAAATAATTTAATGAACTTGGAATTCTAGAGCATGAAATTCTTGAAATCTATGTATCAATGTACGGGAAAATAGTTCGAATTTATAAAAATACTATAAAATCTTGCGACATTTTATACATACTGAAAAATACAAAAAAATGTTTTGAAACTTATTGTAAGATATGAGTAATTGTTAACTTCGTCATTTTTTGATGAAAAGTTCAATATTAATCGTTTTTATTGTAACAATTTTTCAATTTGTTCTCCACTCTAAAGTGGAATTTTAGCAATTTGGAAATTTGCAAAAAAATACGAAAAATACTCAAGATACTAGATTTCAATAAGTCTCATGTTAATTGATTCTTTGAAGGTATATGTAATTCCATTAATCAAAAACCTTGAACTTTTCGAACTTTGAATTCTAAAAATGTATGTTTGTCTATAAAAGGATAAGAAAATTTTTTAAATCGTATAACTCTGTGGAAAATACAATAAATATTGAGGGTACTCTAAATCTATCAAGTAACTGTTTTCTGCAGAATCGATCGAAATACTTCAGAAATTTAGAAATTTCGAACTTTCAATTTTATCTCATTCTGGAAATTCAGAGACATATCTTTAAAAAAAACCCAAAAATTCAACAACATTCTATAAATACTTACAAATACACAAAGAAAATACGTAAAGAAGAATACGTGTTAATATATAAGACATTGAAAATCTTTTGAATTTCAGAAATTCATACAACAATATATAAAAATTATAAAACATTCTTGAAATTATAGAAAAACTGAAGAAATACGAAAAGTACTAGAATAAGCTAAAATCTATCGAGACACTGTTTTCTGAAAAATCTTGTAAAACTCGGAAAATCTCAGTATGTTCAAATTCTAGAGTTCGAAGCTCTTGAAATGTATATAACAATTTAAATTTTAAAAATACTGAAATTATGTAAAAATACTAGGAAATTCTGTAAAATTTTATCATCCTGAAAAATACGAATAGTTTCAGACATACTGAACAATTCTTGAAATCGTAGAAAAATTGAAATACATACTACCAAAAAAATCAAGGGAAATGAAAATCTTCATAAGCATTATTTGCTGGAAAATCCACTCAAATATGAATAATTTATTGAATTTTGAATTCTAGAGCATGAAATTCTTGAAACATATGTATCAATGTACAGAAAAATAGTACAAATTTCAAAAATACCAGAAAATCCTGCAACATTTCATACATACTGAAAAATAGAAAAAAATTCAAAAATTCTGAAATCCTGGGTAGGTATTAAGATTCTCCAAAAAATCTATTAAATTTATGAATGTTTTCTTGTGGCTAACATGAAATCAAATGTCATATCCAGAAATTTTCTGAACCTGAAAAAAAAAAAATTTTGAACAAACTGGTTGATTTTTTTTCTCAGGGTGAAAAAGTACGGATTAACATTTTTTATTATATCTGAAATAAAAAATTTCTCTATAACAGAACCACGAGTACGTTGATATTGTTTTTTTTTTGAGCCTTAGTTTTCCGATTTCTTGTCATTGACATTCAATTTATTCCAAAAAGTAACGTGAAAGTAACGGGATGTTACTTCTGTTAAATGGTAACGGCAACGAGTTACTGTTTCTTTTCAAGTAACGGTAACGTAACGAATTACTTCTTTCACCTTTGTGAGGGTAACGTCACGTGTTACATTTTTTTAAGTAACTTTCCAAACCCTTGAAGGGATTCCAAATTAACTCCTAATCAAGCAGGTCAAACATTTGACATTTGTTCTGATAATTTAATCACCAGTCAAACAGACTTTTGACAAAAATCTATAACATCGAATCGAGCGAAAATTGTCTCAAATGAGAAGGCGGTTCCATGGGTGCGATATAATTGCATCAACCGCGACGGTGCTGACTCTCCGAGGGACCGCATAAAATCGGTAAATAGTGGTTTCGCTCCCTTTTCCTTTCAGTCGCCAGAAGACCTAAATTATACCGTGAGTTGCGCGAAAAACATTGTGCAATTTTTCACTTTAAATGCGGAATTACAAAGTTATTCCGGCCTTCACTTCCATATTATATCATGTATGACGGTCACAGTACGTTCGACGATTCGAGGAAAAAGTGCCTCGCCTGTATAGTATTTATTTAATTCATGTCATTTTTTTAAGCCAGCAATCGATAAAGAAAAAAGGATGAAAACATTTCGAGTGAAATGGAAGAAAGGTAAAGAAAAATGGCAGAGAAGAAGAAGAACAATGAAAAGGAAAGGCATACCTAAACAGAACCTTCTAAAAATTACATATATAAACCAATGCATGACAAATCTGGTTCCGCAAAGGCAATAACATTTTCGTACAATATCTTATTCATTCGCGTCTCGTGGTCATGGAATTTCAACTGTGGCGTGCGCTCCCAAGTGATGCGACTCGTGCATAGTAGAGGCTATTTCCTGTACTGGTAAGTACGGCAAAGAGTTCCCTATTAGGAGTCTCCCGGCAACTTTGTATGCTCCATGCGTTCGAGATCCTTTGTCCTCCTTTATTATTGTTTTTCATTCTACTCGTTCCTCGATTCTCTCTCCTTATAGCGCACTCGCATTATCATTACGAAAGTGTATAGACACGACGATACGAGCTACAAATGAAATATTCCACCGTGCACGCAACGTTCTCCCCGTGGAGCTTTTTTCTGTTTTTTTTCTTTTTGACCTACCCGCGTTGAAACATCCAACAGGAATTAATTTCGCGAATGTGATTTTTCAGTCGTAATAAAGGCGCTTCACTTCGTGTACGAGGTGTTATGAAAAATAATTACACCGAGCGCGGTTGACGATGACGCATAAAGAGTGAAAATGCGAGGATTGAAGCGCGATTCAAATAGAAAACACGGACGACCACCAATACCACGTGAAGATTGTGCTCGCGAACATGAGCTCGTTACCGATGATTTATGCTTAATTTGATTGCCAGAGTGTCAAGAGTATTAAAAAGCAACGTTGATGAACGACGTGCGTTATCGAAGCGACGATGGTTGTTGCGTTGATCGTTATGTCAAAATTTGTGGACATGAAAGTTTTAGTTGAAGGTTGAACAGGACAAAAATTCACGTGGAAATGTCTATGTATGAAGATATTGCAGAATTGAAAAGTTTAACAATAAATGATTTCTACTAACTTTGCATGAATTTTGTTCAAACAAAGGTATGTATGTTGAGGCTGACGTTTGGAGTAAGGAAATTAAAGAAACAAAACAAGCGAACATATGTTTGGGCTTTATTAGTTTTATTACATATTTCAGCGATTGTTAACATTTTTTAATGATTTTGCAATTTTTCGGGAAAATTTGTTTGTAATACACTTTGACTAAAAAAATTACTATTTACAGAGATTAACGGAAAAAATAACATATATTTCGAGTTCCATGAACTATTAAAATTTTCTTGATATTGACAGTATCAAAAACATCTGAAAAATTACATAAATAGAAAAATGATTTTTCAAATAGTGGGATATGGATGTAAACATTAAAATAATTTTTCTAGAAATAACATCGGTCAAGAAATTTTCGTTCACAACTAATAACGCTCATTTCGTTTTAATTTCCAAAATGATCGATTTTCTGGAGCAAATATTCTTCCATATTTTGGGTTTTAATCAAACGCCATTTGAAATTATTTCATGATATTGCTAAAGTTTTTTATTTATACTCACAGTTACACAAGTCCAGTAGCAATAATAAATTATTCTCTACTGACTAAAATTTTCATGTAATTATATAACCCAAATTGGAACAGCAAGTATATTATCATTTGGAAGGTCATTATGAATCAAATTAAAAATTCCTTCAATAGTACTTCACAGTTGATACGAGTCAGTCTATCGGAAATTCAATTCAAATGGTGTTTGATTAAAACCCAGAATATGAAAGAACATTGGCTCCAGAAAATAGATCATTTGGGAAATCGGTCGAGAAAATTTGTCAAATTCTCGGAAAACTTCCTTTAATGTTTTGGCTGTGATTGATTGTGAATAATTTTAGAAAACTGTCGAAAATGTATATTAAGACAGTAATGAACTGTGTGATTATTAAAACTGCTGGAATGTAGAAACTGAAATTTTCAGAACTGTCAAACACACTGTTGTGAAAAAAAATGTCTCAATCATATTTCATGCAAGCTATGAAATCATTATATGATTGTACCATTTTGAACTTACTTCTATTATTGTAACATATCATTCTCGGCTAGAAGATTTTGTAGCATTCTACGTTTTGAATTTGTACTTTTAAATTTCGCTGTCACAGACCTTGCCTTATTTTGGGAGGATTTGAATAAATATATTATTTAGTATTCTTTGCATTCATTTTATTAATTACTATTTACTTATTTATTGATTATTGTTAATTATTATTACCAACATTATTATTTAATATTATTTATTATTATTTGTTCTTTAGTGTTCAATGAATATTCGCTATCCTTTTTCTCGCTATTGTATCATTTTATTTATTTTTTTTTTGAAGATATCGTCCTGTAAGAGTAAATAAATGAATAAATGAATAAAAAAGTTTAAAACTGTCAAAAATATTATATGATGTCAGAATATCACAATATTTTGAAAGACAAAGTCATAGAACACATAAAATTGTTGAATAATATTTCGTTTTTTATTTTTTTCAACTGTTTATAACTGTTCAGAGTAAAAACATGAGAGCAGTCGTAACGTTAAAAAAAAATGTAATATCTGGAAAAAATGCCACAAAAGTTTCGAAAACTGCGATAGATATGTGATGAATGGATATTCAAAGTCGTATAACCGCCATTTCCAAATGATTACAGGTAAGCGAAAAAACACCTATTTTTTTTTTAATTTTTAAAATTTTTCTAAGAAACTCACGATTGTTTGTTCATTCTAAGGTAATACATCACTTATTTAAGTTTGAAACGATTTCGATTAAAATTGAGGAAAAAATGACCACTTGAAATTTCGCCACGTATAAGTCCAGGTCTGGCAGTTCAAAGTCGTTTATCAACCATTAGCCTTACTAAATAAAAGTTATAGTATCAAGCTTTGCGATGGTTTCATTACGTTTGTGGCAATTCTATAACTGAAATACTTCAATAAATTGTCACTTTTTGTTTATTATTGTCATTATCTGTGATTGTAAATAGAAATTTATTAATTTAATTCGCTTTCTATTTTTATTCGTGGTTTTTATTGTTGACAAGATTGTTAAAAACATTACTTTTTACATCAAAATGTTTGTAAATGTATGTAACATTATCAAACGCACGGTTTGACGGTTGTCAACATTTAATTACTTTTTTTGATTAAATCACATAAGTTTCCTTTGGTTGTTGTACGACTTCGAATTGCCGATAGGTCGCCAGTTACCAAAATGCAATGTTTGAAAAATTCTCTCAACAAAAATATTGCGAATTTCGATTTACTTTTATTGCAGACATGGCGGCATCAGCTTAGAGTTTCAAAAAAAAAATAAATAAATAAAACAAATTTTCAAAAAATTGGCAGTTATACGACTTTGAATATCCACCCTTCATGTAAAAACTCCTGTAAAATGTTAAAATCTATTGAAAGTGTGAAGTTCTTGATCCTTTCATAAATAGAACTGTAAATAGAAGCTGAATAGAAACAGATTCTCAAGATGTTACAAATTGTTATAAAGGTCAAAACTGCTAAAACTGTTATAACTTGTGAAAATGCGAAAAACAGCAAAAATCTTAAAACATCTGAGAAGTTTTCTAAATAATGAAGAAGATTTAAATTCTTATAATTATTTCAAAAGCTAAAAACAGTAAAAAAGAGTTACAAACTAATAAAAACTATTATCTATAACATTCTCTCGAAGTACCATAAGTTGGAGTATGGCAAAAGAACGTCATTAATAATACTTTTGATTAGACGAAGTACTTCTTAAACAATAGCTACAAACTGTTAAACAATCACTAATGTTAAAATTTCATGAACAGTTTTATTTGAAAAAACAGAAAAAACTGTGAAACTGTCAACAATATATTAAAAATTTAATCGAAACTTGTATTGTTAATATCGTCAAAACAGTAGAAAAAATGTTTCAAAATTTTAAAAGTGTTAGGTGTCTATACTAGGTGTATACTTCTAAAAATTTCATTATTGACTGCACTTCTAAAACGGAATCGTTAATACTACGTAATTCCACATACAAAACTTTCGGAACTATAATGGATTACACTACCATGCAAAAGTATAAGGACATAATCGTTTTTTTGAGTTTGTGATTGTTTTTTACTGTGTTCAATAGCATTTTATGATTAACTCTTGTATATAAACTAAATAATAGACTATTTTGCTTTAATTCACATAAGATTGTGCTAATTTAGCTAATTATTATTCGTCTAAGTAATGCAATTCTTTTTTCATCTAAATTTAGTTAAACAGTCGTTCGAGAGTGTAGAAGTGACTTTGAATAATTTCGCAACTGAAAAACTTTTTAATTTGTCGAAAAACTTTAGACACATGGATGTAAAAGCATCAGCCACACTGATGTAAAAAACTTGATTCAAATTTTTATGATATTTTCAGTATTTTTTTAGATAATTTGCATGTATTTCACAGAAATCATAATAAAATCGTCTATTTTTTAGTTTATATACACGAATTTATGATAAAATTCCGTTAAACACAATAAAAAACAATCACAGAAAAAAATCAATCATGTCCTTATACTTTTGCACGGTAGTGTATGCAAAATTGATAATAAACTGTTGTATCTTGTAAGAAAATGATACAAACCATTTCATATTAGAGAATAGGACTGACTGTCTGAATATCAGAAACTAATTAAACTTTTTCAAAAGTATGTATATGTAAGTACGGTAAAGACGTTTATCCACCGTACAACGTAAGGGTAAAGTAGTGTTTACAGTACTAGTAGTATAAAATATTACAACTGCATAGAAAAACAGTCAAATATGTTGCAACTGTTAAACTACTATTAAATATACGAAAAATGTTTCTAAACGTAATAAAATTTCTTAAAAAATTTGTTGAATAAGAACCGTCCCACAGCCTATACTACAATGAATCACATTCTCCCATTTATAAATAAACAATATCCACTCCATCCTCAATACTTCACTCATCGCAAAAACATAACCAAAGTACTGATCTCGTCTTACTGCTCATCCGCAGTTAAAGCATTTTTCCTTATTACACCCACAATCTATTCTTTATTCCCGATATCGCACATCGCGGCGCCAAATGACTGCTTTCAGTACCTCATTCGTAAAAGAGTCCTCTATTTTGATTAACGCAACCGAAGGCGTTGCTCATTAAATATCGCAACGGGATTTGCTGACGTATCGAAACAAAGCAATCCTTATGTTGCAAATGAGCTTAATGGATGCATACTCGCGCACGCGAAATTGACATTTACAAATGGGCCATCGGTAGCATTCCACGCTCCCATTGGCTCCAGCTCGGCATCGATTACGATTCGTGCAAGCAAAACGCAATGTGTTGGTCTAGCAGCGCATTTGAATGCGCAATCATATCCCATGCAAGGCTTTTCCAAAGCACTTCTAAATCAGTCAGTGTCAATCAGGAAAAATATCGACTCACGAACGCAGCGCTCTATTGATTCGTGAGTTTTTTATAATTTTTTTTTTTTTTTTTTATGCATTTCATGCCGTTAAAAGTCGAAAGAGCGATCCGTCGAATTGTCAATCGCATTTTTGATTTAGTATCCTTCGGTTCTCGAGGGTTGGGCGCAATGTTTTCTAGTCGTTCTACTCGACATTTGCAACAGGATAGTTATGGATCTCAAGCATATAGGTGGGGCCCCGCATGCACGAGTAAGAATAACAGAGCTCGGGGAAAAATCAAGGCTACGTAGGTGACTTTTTCTCTCAAAGGCCGAGTTGCTGGATTGGCCATTTATGGTGTATTGAATATTTTCCTACGTTGGTATTGCAGTATTACCAGGTTGTTTCTTCAGAATTTATGACGTGGTTTCTTTTTTATTTATTATTCATTCATCTATTACTTTTTTTTCTCAATTATAAAATTAGGACCATCAAGAAGAAAGTGGGTAGAGCTGAAAAGCCCCTTAGGACTTGATGTTTGGAAAAGCTCAAGCATTGGAAAAATAGAAAAAATTTTGATTGGTTTCTCCCATAAACGTGATTCTTCTATTTCTTTGTAGAAAAAAGCTGTAAAACATGTGCATGTTTGCGAAAAAATTACAAATTGTAGAATAAAGTTCATATTTTTTTAAATGTTGTTAGATCCATCTATTTTCACATAAAAATAGTTCCTTTATCACGTTCAACTTTGAAGCAAGTTGGCATTTGGTGGTAACACGTGTGCTATATTTTCTGACCAATTTACAATTTTTGAGCTTTTTCTTGCGCAAAAAAGTGATCTTTGTTATTGGTTTAAAAATATTTTTGATTCATTCGGAGCTACAGTATGTTATTTTAGCTTTTTATCGCATATTCGCATTTTTCATTCTATAATTTTCTTTCCCGTGGGTGTTGACACAATAGTTTATTATGTAACTAGCACAAATTTAATATACCTCTGACTGGAAAACAAATTTGAAAATTTTACAGTAGATGAATAACGAATTTTCTATGGCAGAGGTACATAAAAATATTTGTTAACACATATTTTTGGGGGGAGGGAGGATCATAAAAACGTACTATTTACTGTAGTGAAAAAATCCGAGAAAGAAAACTCTTGCACAATAAAAATGAAAGAGAAAACATTTCAAAAAATGAGAACAAAAACGTGTAATCATTAATAACGAAAAACGATCAAAAATTCAAATTATGAAATAGCTCTGAAAAAGCCTTTTTTTATATTGTTTAATGATGAAAATATCTATGAAGAAACAGACTGTATTATTCTTCAGAATTTAATATTCACTCTTTTCAACTACTTACTAGCAATTCAATTAAATACTGTAGTTGTAGGACAAAGTACACTATCATGCAAAATGCTGGACGCAGAATCAGACGAAATCAATTATATTTCAATTCATCAAACAAAATTATTCGTTTTTATTATCCTTATAATTCGGAAATTATTTTCAATGCATGATTAGTGACTGATAATTTAGAAAAAGAGAAAGATGTACCGTATAGACATTATTTTTGATGTTTGAAAAAATCAATTACTAAAAATTCTCTCGTTTTGCCTAATTCTCCACTATGAAAAAAGGTTTTTATACGTCGCTAAATTATGCTGTAGAAATAATATTTTTACCATCTATGCCAGCAGAGCAAAAAAAAAAAAAATTAAGTTATTTAGGTGAAAATTTCAGAAACTACAGCAATGTAGATTTTACAAAAGTACTACAATTAACTGTTGATTGTAATAAAAGAAAACAATGTTTTTAGCTGAATTTGAACAAAAAAAAAAATATTTGGGACAAAATATTTAAAGACGTATGACCAATTATTACATAATATTAACAAAATTTACAAAGTGACTGAAAATAACACAAAAATTTATAGACTGTAAGTGTATGACAAAAATCTGATGTTCTCTCTCTAAAAAAAAATGATCTCTCAGGTCGAATAAGTAAAATTTTTACTAATTCAATTAGTAGGTCAGAGATAGTCAGATCTACTAATAAATTAGTAGAATTCCACAAGTTGACTGGAAAAAGTTGAATTCTACTAAATTATATGTTACATGTACCTAGTTGTAAAAAAGTTCATATAAAAAAAAAAAAATGATAAAAGTTTGATGTTTCGAGGAATAAATATTTTAACAAATGTCTAAATATGTCTGTTACTTTTTGCTTGATTTTTAACTATAAAAAAATAATGAATTGTTACCATTTGAATGCTATTTATATAAACAGTAATTGCAGTGGTACATATTTATTATTATGAACAGTTACAATTTACTAAAGTATTAGTGAAAATCAACTTTATCATAAGTGGAACCATGTTTATCTTTTAGTCATAATGCACGAATAAGACTAGTCAAGACCTACTTACTGTAGAAGTGGATTTATACCAAAGTTGAAAGATAGTTATTCACTTTTTACTTCATTGAAATATAACTAATTTCATCAGTAAGCTATACAACTAATTCAGTTAGTAAATTTTTACTAAAACTTTAGTTACTCCTTTTTCATTTTTTCAATTAGTGAAATTCTGCTATTTATTTATAGTTTTTCACCAATTCAAACAGAGAAAGTCAGTTTCTATGAAAGTGAGGAAATGAACATAAATGTGGATGATCAAAAAATATAACGAAATTTGTTATTATCAATATCGTCTACAAATTCTTCAAGCTTCCAAGAATTGTGAAAAATCACAAAAACCTGTTTTGCTGCAGTGCTTTAAAATTTATTCAAATTTGATAAGTAATTTTACATAATTTTTGTAATTTTTTATGTGTTTTGAAGGTCACTCGCAGATTTAAACTATTAAGATATTATGAGCACGTTAACAAAAATAAGGGAACGTTTCTAAAAAAATTTTATTTTTTCAAGTAAACCCAAAAGAATGTGTATACTCGATTACAAGTATTTTGTCTACTTAGTTGTTGAAAAAAAAAGCCAAAATATGCATCGATTTACACGTGTCCTTATGGGGTGACTCATATTTTCGTGCAAAATTCAAGGAATGATAAGAGAATTTTTCCAAAACTTTTTAATACTTGAAATTATACATTCACAACCAAGTTTTAATTTACAAAACGAATTACTACTATTTGGTTTTCCTAAAAAAAATTCACAAATATCCTTTTTAGATAACTGCCATTGCTGTATTCAAATTTATCAATGTTAAATATTGCCGTACACAATTGCTGCTGTGTGTGGAGTATGTTTATAATGAAATATGGCGATTTACAGATGAAAAAATTGTGTTATTTTGATATTGTTTACAGAACGACAGACGGCTTTCACGACATATATTTCATTGCTCATACTACAAGTGAAGTGATATTTTTTGTATCATTTTTCTAAGCCTACTTTCATATAATATTATCATATTATAATATTAATAGAAATTGGAATAATTTTACCTCCAAACAGAATTATTATTTTCAACCCATGTATACCTCAATGTTGTTTCTAATTTATTTTTTCTTTATGTTTTAAATAGAACATTTACTTAAATATTAATACACGTTTTTTCTTGATATTTCAAGTAAAACATTGTTCTACATTTCCTATATAAGAAAACATTGATTAGAAACCATTGATTAGAAACCATTGATTAGGCGGAATTTTCTTTTTTTTTTATTTTTCATCACATAGACATTTTAAAATATTGTTAAACTGAAGATATAATAAAAAAATATTCATAATGTTATATTGCCTAACTATATATTACAAAAAAATCACAAAATCGGAGTCTATCTCTATTCAAACACCCTTCATATACAGCTCGTTTCCCAATTTCTATTTGCAGAATAAAAAAAACCCTCGGCTATTCGAAAACTCCAGTTAACTGCCATGCGATCGAGTATTTCACAACTTTACGCCCAAAATGCTAAACACTTCTATTCTCAGGTGTCTCTAATATCAACATCCACGTACAGAACGCTCAAACACGATATAAAGAGAAGAATGGCTCGTCGAAAGTTATATTTATACGGCGGTTGGCTACACCAACTTATCTTTACACGTTTCCAACCGAACGGTCTATTGCGTTTGTGTACAAACCCGAGTGAAATTTCGTCCCTGCTCAAAGATCACGCCATGTTCACCCACATACCTGCAACAGAAAAAACATTACAAATAAATCAGGTTTCACAAGAATCAATGAATTCACACTCCAAGTGTTTATATTTAAAATCATCGCTATTTTTCACACTTCAACATATAAAAGGTGGATATTCAGAGTCTTATAACCGCCAATTTTTCAAAATTTGTTTTATTGTTTTTTTTTTTTCGAGCTGGTTCTGTCATTTCTGCGATAAAAGCAAGTCAAAATTCGCAATAGTTTTGCTGTGAGAATTTTTCAAACATTGCATTTTGGTAACTGGCGACCTATCGGCAATTCAAAGTCGTACAACAACCAATAAAAAATTATGGAATTTAGTAAAAAAAAGGAATTTAATGTTGAGAACCGTCAAACCGTGCGTTTGATAATATTGTTCAAGCCCGTGCGGACATGGGGGGGGGGGGGGTTTGGTGGTTAGACCCCCCCCCCCCTAACGAGGTCTTTCAAACAATTCGATGAAATGCTTCTATTATTGGTTTTTACGTTTTGATATAAATTTTGATATCTTGCATTGCATGTTATTTTTCAGAAAACAGCGTCTGAATAGATTTTTATTTCTTTTTGGTATTTTTCGTATATATCATCTACGATTTGAAGGATTTTTCATTATTTCTGAAACTATTCGTATTTTTCAATATCCATCAAATCTTACAGAATTTTCTAGTATTTTTATATATTTCTAGCATTGACATCTCAATTGAAATATACTACAAGAATTTGGAACTGTAAAATTGAAAGTTTATTAAATTTTACGTGTTCAAAGTATTTTTCAGAAAACAGTGTCTCGATAGATATTTATTTCTTCTAGTATTTTTCGTATTTCTTCAGTTTTTCTACGATTTGAAGGATTGTTCAGTATTTCTGAAACTATTCTTATTTTTTAGGATGCATAAAATGATGCGGGATTTTCTAGTATTTTTATATACTTTAAGCAATTTGTCTCAATAGATTCATATTTCTTTCAGTATCCTTCGCATTTCTTCAGTTTTTCTACGATTTGAAGGATTGTTCAGTTTTCTTGTATATTTCTGTATAAATTTCTGAAATTCGATGCTCTAGTTTTGTAAATTGTAAAGATTTTTAATATTCCACAGATATACTTGTATTTTTCTGGATACATGTATTTTCTTTTTGTATTTCCTAGTATTTATAGAATGCTGGAAAATTTGAAGGTTTTTTCAAAGATATCTTTTTGAGTTTCAAGAATTAGATTTCCTAGAACTGAAAGTTTGTAATATTTGCAGTATTTTGATCGATTTTGCAGAAAAAAGTTCCTTTCTATAGATTTAGAGTGTCCTCAATGTTTTTTGAATTTTCAACAGATTTTTGAAATTCAAACAATTTTTTAGTATTTTTATGATTTTCTATACGCATACATTAACATTATTAGAATTCAATGCTCGAGATTTCTCGAACTTTTTAAGAAAAAGTAAATAATATCTAGTGATTCCATTTTTTTTTCTGTATTCATAAAATTACGTAAGGTTTTCTAGCATAATCTATAGATTTTAGAGATCCTGCTATAGATTTTAAGAACTAAGGATTCCAGTATTTTCATGTATGTATATGCCGATTGCTAAAATTAATTGCTAGAATTGTAAAAATTTCTAATAAAAAGTAAGAAGCATACTCTTTGTCGATATTTGTACATAAATTACCAATACATAATTCTATTTTATCTCAAATTTTAAAATTATACAATTTTCATCTGAATATAAGGAAGTTAAAAATTACTCATATCTATGTTTCAAAAAAATTCCTAAAAAGTTACGAATCGCTCTCAAAAAAATTGATGAGACAGATGTGAAATGACGTTACCAAAAAAAAGGGAACTCGTTCCTTTTACCGTTACTTGTTAATTAATGTAACGTGTTACGTCATCGTTACACTAAAAAATGTAACGTTTTTGGATATTATAATTTCGGTTGATTTATTGCATTTGCATCGCAGTCACTGCAAGCCTCTTAAAAAAAAAGTTGGGAAAAGGCCAGAACTTCACCATTCGCTGGTGTTTTTTTCAACAAATAATGTTTGTGCATTAAAGTTGACAATATTCTATCACAATAATATAACTTCCATGTAATAAAATCATGTGCTTTATACATTCAAAAATAATCCAAATCGATGTATTACAATTCTTTGCTTATAAATAAATACTTCGTGAAGGGTTAACTCTAAACCCAACGAATAAGCAGATCAACGGTGATTAGTTACGCGGTATTCGACGTAATTTATACTGTTTTCTAGGAGCGTTAACGCTCGCGAGCTGCTTGTATCGCACACGGTGAATGATCACGTCGAATGTAAATTGAGTCGGAATAATTTTTACATGTTGTAAGACAAATTGCCACGGTAATTGTACGTATCCAGGGCTGAGTGAAAGAAGCTCGTCGGGAATGCATAAAGTTGAAAACAATATCGTTGATTACCGCGAAGCGAAAAAATCGCGAAAATTATAGCACGCGTAATAAAACACTGCTCTTCGATGCTTATACAAAGAAACATGTTGTTTGCACGAGGAAATTCGTACCCACGGTCCATTGCACTTCGCATTTGCCTTTTTTTCTGAATATGTCGAGATCTAGTTGGAATCTCGAGGATTGAGCTACCGGTGTAATGATTGTTTTTACAGTCGTGTTTTTATACGCCGTAAGGTGCTTACGATCGATGAAAAAGGCCATATTTCATTACGACATTCTTTAGTGTTTCGAGAGGTTTGCTGTGAAAATAAAAAGGGCTTCAATCAACTTCAGCTCGAGTCACGATTAGCTGCATGTGAATTCTCTCGAGCATAGGTATCCGTGGACTTTCCGCTATCGCAACTAGTGTCAGTGTGTGGTTTCACGCTTGATAGTTAACTGATTGACACGAAAATTTTCACGACGTTTCGTTCTGACCCAGAAACGTATTATTCATACGTGATTATGCTTGTATTATATGAGTCACGAGCGATCGTTTTTTGGACAGGATGAATTAAGTTCACACTGCTGTGAAAAAGTCTCGAGATGCTTGATTTTTTTTATGAAATCTTAGTTTCCTTGATCTCATGAAGCCTATGATAGTTAAGTTCAGATTCAAAAAGAATCATTTTACACCCCGAAATAATTTCTATTTTGGTTTTAATTAAAATGTCTTTAGAATCTACGTAAAAATTGAATTCCTCATACACGAGAAGAAAAAAAAAATCACAATATCATACAAATAAACAGTACACGATGACAAAAAATTTCAGAAATTTGAACATTTGTGAAGAATTGTGTATTTATTATTATTATTATTATTTTCTTTATTGTGTGACTGTTATGCTTTATATGATGAATCAAATCCAAATGTAGATTCTAAGGAGTGTTTTATTTAGGCCTAAATAAAAACAAATTTTTAGATTAAAATGATTCTTTTTAATTTCAACTCTATTATCATTGAATTGGTGAGATCTGATACTTCATGAAACTTTTACAGATTTCTGAGCCACTAGATATGTCATTGAATAAATGCATCTCATAAGTAGATCATAACTTTAGGTATTATGAGCAGTGAAATACTCTGAACGTAGCTCCAAGTCGTGAAAGCTGTCGGAAATATCAATATTATTAAAATTTATAATTGTGAAAAATTTAAATTACGCATTTTTTTTATTTGTAAATTGCCATGTTTTATTATTATATATACTCCATACGCAACAGCAACTGCGTACGGCAGTATTAAACATTGTTTATTGTCAAATTCAGCGATGACAGTTATCCGAAAGTGATATTTTTTACTATTTCTTAGAAAAACTAAATAGTAGGAATTCGTTTAATAAATTGAAACTTGTTTTCAAATGTTTAATTTGAAGTCTGGCAAATTTTTAGAAAAATTCCCTTATTCGTTCTTGAATTATGCAAGAAAATACGATTCGCTTCATAAGAACACGTGTAAATCGACGCATATTTTGGATTTTTTTTCCTCGAAAACTAAGTAGACAAAATACTTGTGATGAAGCGTACACATTTTTTTGGATTTAATTGACACATTGTAATTTTTTCAGAAACATTTCCTTATTTTTGTTCACGCCCTCATAATACCTTTAGTATCCAGCAAAATTTAAACTCAGGCACTGAATAAATAAAAATAAAAATTGACATGATGAGAAAATTATGTGTACACAAAAAAGAATAGTGATAACGAATTGAAATAATCTAGAATTTAAATAATAATTATCAATCTTCCTTCATTATTATTATACATGAAATTTATTATGTTTTTTTTTAATCGATACCTTTGCTAAAATGATATATAATGAATATAATAAAATTAGATATATTTATCATAAATTAGCTATCCATTATTCTGATGAGTAGTAATTGAGACTCGAGCGATGGTGGGGGAAGGCAGCCAATGAATTCATTGGCTGAGATTAAATTCGCCGGATACTTCAATTGAAAAAAAAGAGGACGTAATTACATTCACGAAAATCAATGATATCATAACTGCAGAAATAATCAAAAATTCTATATATAATCATAGTACAATGTTCAAACAATGTTTTGAATGATCCTATAGCATATTTTGAAAGTATTTATACTCCGTATAGCACATTTATAAAGTAAATTTGAAAGTATTCGTGCAAAATTTATGAAAGATAACCAAAAAATAAATCATTTTTTATAAACTTATATGCATATTTTTATGTAGATTCTCTGTTTGATAATGCACTTCAGTCTTGAGTTCGGAAATCAGTTAAAAGACTCAACGACTTGCATCCAATTAGCTATGAAAAAATTTCGACAAATTAATTTTTTTAGAGTATTTTGTTCCTTCTTAAGTCGAGTTATTTCATTTAAAAAGAAAATTAACAGTCTTATTTCCCCCAGAAAACCTTAGTAAAGCAAGATTCAGAAAAATAAGGTCTTGAAAAATACAATTCAGAAACTTCATTTTTTATAAGATTCGAAGATGATGTTGAATCGCTACTCTTAAAGTTAAAATGAATTGTTCAAACTCAAGTATGATACACGTGAATATATTAAGATTTACTCATGATAATATGAAAAAAAAATAAAATCATTTATATTTTGAGAATATAAGTTAATAAATAAATAAAAGCATTGAAGTGTGATCAAATTAGGAAATTTACATAGTCAGAACAATTTTAAAATCCTAAAAAAGTTGATAATTATGCATTAACTTGTTGAAAAGGATATAAAATTATCTACGTATGAATTTTATGTAAAAATCATTTCACATTGCAAAAAAAAAGTAAAAATACTTTTCATTCGGTTAAATTTACTTAAGAATTATTCATAAAACGGACTTTCTTCTATAAAATAATTTTAATGGTAGAAAAAGAAGTTATATTCAGGTAATAGTAACTTAGATGTATCATGGCCATATTAAAGTTTCGTAGATTATATTCAAGCTACTCGTGCATAAAAAATGTATTGTTTCTTTTTATTTTCAACTTTTAGCATGACACACGTAGATTAAGATTCACACATGGCATTAAAAAAAAGGAGAACAATAATTTTTTGAAAATAGAAGTAATAAAATTCCAAAAGACGTGTATATCTGATAAAACTAGAAAATTCACATAGTCGGAAAGATTTAATAATTTTTCATAAAACTATTCAAAATCTTGATAAAATTTTCACGATTCATTAACTTGTTGATAAGGAAGTTAAATATAAAGTATATGAAATTTGTAACAGAATCATTTTAATTTATAAAAAAAATTTAAACATATTCATTATTCAGAAAAATTTACTTCAAGATAATTTTTAAATGGACCATCTTTAATACAATTATTATATTAAAAAAAAAAGAGTAATATTCTGCTAATATTAAGTTGATTGTATCATGACCATATGTCGAGAGATATTAAAATATGAGATAGAGAAATGCAATTCAGGAATAGTATTTAGAAGTACAAATGAAAGATTATAATGGTTTCATTAAAAAGAAAAGAAAAGATAAAATTTCAAAAGATGATAGTCAAGGAAATATTAATGAAATACAACGAATATATGAAATAGATGAAACAGAAAGTCCATTTCTAAAAAACCCGCAAGAACCTAAAAATTGAATTACATATTTAAGTAAAACTCACAAAATTATGGAACTAATTATAATATACTAAATTGTTTAGAATAATGTACGAATTTCCAATAAAGATAAATCACATCGAAAAAACGATTGCAGAAATAATTTGTTGATCAAGAATCGGACTAAAACAGTTATATTAAAATTTGAATAAATTATTGAGAAAATTGTTTTAATCTATGACTTTAATTTTTTAATTCCAGGTATTTTTCCACTCATAGAAAAATTCAGTTCATCGTGAAATGTCACATATTTTATTATTCAATTTAAAAATGCATGATATTATATCACTTTGAAGAAAGCATCATCAAATATAGTAAATGTAATTTTTTTCAGACTCATTGACATAAACGAACTTGTACAAACAAGATGAATAAAGAAAAAAAGTTTTATCCTTATGAGTGATGAGTCAACTCGATTTAATTGTATTAATAATTAAAAATCGTAAACAATTATCACTCAAACACTTGAAGAATATCGAAGAAAAGACCTTATTATGTATAAAAAAAACTTGAAAGGATTTTTAACTCAATGAAATTTTAGAAAACAGATAACAACTTCATGATAAACAGATTTTCTTTATTTTCCTCAACAAAATTGTTGCTTATCCATACAATGAGCGTATTTTTACTGTTTACTGTACGAACCTATATTTAAACGCAAAATCACACAAATGACCATGTTTGGTTGTATAAAACATACAGTTCTATTCGGGGAATTGATCGGGGGAACACAGCACTTCACACCGCCGTGTATAAAGAAAAATCTCGGGAAATTACTATTATCGAGCGAGTTCTGTTTCACGATGCAGGTGATTATATTCCCAGGGCTGCGTGTCAAGTTATTCCAGCAGTATAATCAGTAATCCGGAAAATAACATGGAATTCTCAACGTCACCAATATCGCGCCGTCGAGAGCTTAGAATGCAGCACTCGACTGGACACTAATGCGCTACCTGCGCAATCGGAAGATCTGTCATTTTATTTTATCAGTTTAATTAATGTTCTCGTGAAACTCCGATTAAATTCAAGTACGGGAATTCTTCACAAACTGTGAAGATGGGGAAAAGGCGTTGCATTTCTTTGTCCATTGCTGGAAACATTTGAAATCATGAAGAAATTAAAAAACACGAATTGATGATTTTTTTTTACAATTTGAAATAAAAGAATTTGTTTTTTAATACTCAAGTTACTACATGGTTGTAAGCGAATCATGTTCTCGAATAAGAATACATTTATAATATTAATTTGTCATCATAAAAACGATCGTTGGGAGCCAATGTCAATGGGTTATAAAATAAAAGACTTGCTTATAACTTCCCATTTTCTTTCTCGAGCTTTCCGTTTTTATTAAGCCCTCTTCAGGAGCTACCAAAATTAACAATACCAATCGATCTATAAATATTAATATCCCATTTTGACTTATTCTCTCTACTTACATTTTTCACTTCCATGAATTCACATTAACATTCAAGAAATTGATTATTACAATAATTCGTCATCATAGACTTAGTCAAACTTTCTTCATAATACATTCCACCAAGAAACAAACTCAACAGCTTGCTAACAAGAACTGAACTTGATTTTACAAACGTCGGCATCTATAAAAGTCATATCTAAAGAACGAACTGATAATCATATTTTCAAACATCCATCATAAATAGAACTCAAAAATCTAGTTCCATCCAGCTTATTCAACGTGTTTTCAGTTCCCTTTATGAACACCATTTCAGAAACCATTCTTTTCTTATAATTTCCTTCTTAATCCAGAATTTTCACATCTTTCCATTGAAAATCATGATCATTTTCTATTCTATGATGAGTGAGGACTGAATGATTTCCAGTTAAATGACGAATATTGCTTTCATGTTCAGATATTCTGGTCTTTAAACATCTTTTTGTCCGTCCTGTATAGCTAAAATTACAATTTCCACAATCTATTTTATAAACAACATCCTGTTGATCCATTTTCATTAATTTTTTTATATACCATATTTAATATTTATAGATAAATTGTTATTGTAAATTTTTTTAGCTCCTGAAGACAGCTTAATAAAAGCCGAAAGCTCGAGAAAGAAAATGGGAAGTTAGAAGGAAGTTTTTTATTTTATAACCCATTGATATTGGCTCCCAACGATCGTTTTCATGATAAATATTCAAATTGGGGGAGTGCAAAGAATCTATTATCTATATTAATTTGCTTTCCTCCAGTTTTACACTTTACGAGTGCGAAACGATGTTTAAAAAAATGTGTTCTTGCATGCCTCCTGTGTAAATATTGAGGAATGCGTATACTCTTATTTCCGCTGCCGTGAGTCTCGAAATCCCAGGTTTCGAAACTCGAGATTCTAGCGATCTGTCTCTAGAGGCGCCGAAGCAGAGCGCTTCTCACACTTATAAAGTAGTACGGAGTATACTTCAAAAAGTGCGAAAGGTTGGAAAATTTGTCTCCTTTCCTGAGACAGTTACCATTGTGAACCGATACTGATCCAATGGAAAGGAGTTCCAACCCAACACAGTGAAGCGCAGTAAGTACTACATTGTCATTGTATATTTATTATGTTACGTTGAATTTCTGAGATTCATTCTCTTTGCTTCTGAGTCGGATATATATTTTCGCAAATTAAGTCTTCGTCTGTTAACGTGCCTCCAGCATCCACTTCGAAAATATGGAAACACGAAGAATGAAATGATATTCTTACAATTATGACTTACCAGAAATTTTTTGTTCTCGATATCTTCGTAAGAAGCTGATATTCCTTTCTTCAACCCTAGAAAACCTTTCCATATCTTTGATAATAGCGAAAATTGTTTCGAACTTAGGTTTTTAATACGTTACACAAGATCTTCCAGTTTTTCGTTAACTCTGATTAGTTTATCGAGTGACAGATTTACTCTATCCTTCAACCATAGCTCGAGCGTCTTCAAATGACGACAGTGGTCGATTGCATTCATTGAAAAAGAATCTATATCCCAAGAATCGAATGGGTAGACTTGATTGTCCAAAATAAGTGTATATTCATCCGTTGGTGAGTTATTTTTAACTTCAAAGACGTACAAATGAATTTGTACTGTTCCTAAATGTAGTTCACAACTTTTGAGAATATACTGCAGATCAACATGAGATATCAATCTTCTGGATAATTGCACTGCGTGGCCTCAAAAATTACAAAAAAACGAAATCTGTCTAAAACGATTGGTGATAACCCCCTAAATACTTCCTACAAACGTTTTTGCAAGATTAGCCCCCCTTTTCGTTAAATTAATTAAATAAATTTTTTCTTAGAAGCATGCTCTAAATTACGTAATATTGGTCCTTTTTTCTCGAATAAAAGACGATTTGTGTTCTCTCATTACCCTGTTTACATTTCTGCGATAAAAGATGTCGAAATCTGCACGCGAAACATTTTGGAATTGTAGTAAGTACTACATTGTTATTTCGTTATGTTACGTTTTAATGTTTCGATAAGGCCCAACACGCCAATTGTCTACAATTGCCAATTTTGCTATCAACTGAAAGTCATGGAATGATTCATATAGAAAATGTTTCTGTTCTTAAAAAGCAACATTGGATATACACTCGAACTCCATATCAACGAATAGTAACAGGTAACGAGTGACCCACCGTATACCTCAAAGAATAATAAAATTGAGCGCTTAAAGCCCTCAAAATCGATCTGAACGAATATTCTCCTTCGTCATTTCACCCCCACCACTGAAGCATTTTTTAAATTTAACTAAGTCCTGCGATTTCATCTTAAATATTTTTAATAAGTTTCCTTAATTTTTTGATAAAATGCTACAAATATTTTGAAACAAAATATGAAAGCAACTGCAAAAGAAAACGATTTTAAAACTTCAGATGTCTTCGTTTTATAAAACCTGTAAAACTATTCATATAATGCGATTATAAAATGATCGAATCACAAAATTTTACCAAATGACAAAAAGTCACAAATTACACAATTTGAGGTTACTTAATGAAATCAACAAGAAAGCCATCGATGGATTTGAAGAAAAATTAGGGATAATTTAGTTTTTTAATCGATGTTAAAACCAGACATCTAGTAGACTGAAAAAATTACATTTCTGGTAGACAGGAAGGTAGAAGAAGAAAAAAATACTATCCAGAGTGAACTTAAGAAGAGCAGCATAAAAAGTTTCACTTGAAACATGTGCAAATTTGACATCTATCAAGTTTAAAATAAAGAATAACTGTTCATTTTCGTACCTTGAGAATTTTCATGAGTTTGATATCAGTTCTAATCATTTTAATACATTTGATGTTGATGTATCATACTTTGAAAATATGACTTTGAATTTTAGCAACTCTATGAATACATAGTTGCCTGATGTATTTCAATCCCAAGCACATTGGCGATTCAAAGAATGAAACTGAGAGTACATTTACATGCTTCAATGCTCGTTTTCTGTTTGCGAGCCAGCGTAGGCGCGATTGTTTGTATTTGCGAACGAAAGGACGTAATGGGCGACTTCCACCTTTAGTTGGCTTTTACCTTGGCCGAATTCCGAGCGCCTACTTCCTGCCGAGCCTTTCAATGCAATTCACTTCGTATCGTCATTTATATGCTCTCATTTTCCCACCTTATTTTGTTGATTATTCGCACTTACATTCAATCTTAGGAAATTAGACACCTCCCACATAAAATAGCTGAGTAAAAACTTGTGATATGTTATGAAAGGTTGTCGATAAAACTAACGAACAGACCCTGATTTTTTATCAGGGTATCGAAATTTTGATCACAGTAATGATCTATGTAGGATTGTGGAGATATAAAACAGACAGTACGCTTTGAGACTGATTGACTTCTATGATTAAATATATGGATAAGGAGAATTAGATGAAGAATTTTCTAAGAATAAGTTATCAAGAGTTGTGAATTTCAGTGTAAGCTGTGTTGAAATAGAGTTATGGAAAAAACGACAAAATTTAATGATTTAAGGACTTTTTTTGTGTTCAAACATTGATGAAAATGATGAGAAAAAATAATTTGAAAGCAAGACTGCACTTAAAAATAAATTTGAATTTATATTTCGGTTTTTGAACTTTCAAAATTGAAAAAAAAAAAGATGTAACACAAACTATCTTTTTACATTGCTGATTATCATTATCGGAAGATACAATTAAGTCAGCATTCTAGAAACTTTGAGTGAAAAAATATATACATATCTGTATAAATAAAAACATGGATTTAGAATAGTGCAAACACACAAGATTGTGCCTTTCATACAAAAATAGTTGTGATTCATATTTTTTAATTATTTGAAAATATGTATTTTTTACAATATTTATACCAAACAGAAAGGTGCCCATGGAATATTTTCGATATACAAAAAAATTTTTAGGAGATTTAAAAAAATGTGTTTATTATTGAATTTGTAAATTAACGAAATTCCAATACACGTGGACTTGAATTCAATAAAAATTCAGTGACATTATCTTATATTTCAAAAAAAACTACATTTATGTTCAAAAATCATAATGCAACGATAATCTGAGTAAGTATCAAAATTGAAGACAACAAATTGAAAAATTAAAAAAGAAAAACATGATATTAACATATCTATGTTATGAAAATATCAAAATTTTTGACGAAAAAAATATAAATTTTTGACCTTTAGAAAACAACTTATAACAATTTTCAGTTCTAAGAAACTAAATTAAAAAATTGAAAAAATTAAAACCTGCAAGATCGTGATTCACGAATCTTTAAAATCTAGCAAATCGATAACAAAAAATGTCTACAGAAAATATTTTACTACACGGTACAAAATTAAAGTATAGCATTTCGCAAATTATAAATGATTATATTGTACTATCTTCAGTTAGATAAAATCAAAAATTATCTTTAATTTTATTTTATTATAATTTTATTATAATTATAATTATATATAATAATTTTATTATCATTTTAAAATAATTTAATTATTATTAAATATAAAAATTATTTAATTATTTAATTAAATATTAAAAATTTTTCATCATTTCAGCATCTCAAATGGGGAAAAAAATTAAATCTTGAAATTATTGAGCTTTTCATACCATATCTTTAGGTTACTGTAAAAACTGTTTCAGAATCAATGAAAATTTCATCGAATAATTTTTAGAAAATAAAAAATTCACATTAACAAAATCCAGATTGTATAAATATTTCAAAATTCAAACGCATCTTCCATCAGACTCTGATTCCTCATTCAAAGAAACAAAAATTACACTTCTCGACTCCACCGAATCAAGATTAATGAATCGATTCAACATACAACAATCTCGAATCGATTGTTCGATAGGCGAAAAAATGGCTCCACGCGCTGAAAAATCGATCAAATAACATTCAACGTACAGATTGATGAGTAGATAAATCGATACGTCGATACACGTACCCCGTGCAAGATGAACAGTCGTATCGATTGAAGAGTTCGCGTATTGAAACATCGACCAAGATTGATGATACCACTCATCAGGAAATCTGGACATTGAAATATTATCAACACTCCACCTTCGCCATTTTCATAATTGAATTCCGCAAAAAAGCCGTTTGATTTTTAAAAACGGTAATTTTTGCCTTTCCACGGTAGTCACCATTATACAGCGAGCGATGCTTTTCATTGCGTCGTTCCAAGCTTCGACGGGTAACAAAGCGGGAAACGTCGCATTGCTGTTATTACCATAATGTCACACATTAACTCAGCAACTCGAATTAAAGTTTCACTCTAAAGTCACCGCAGTTAATGACTTCCTCGACGAAATGTTGGTTGAGACAATCAATTGATTGTTGGAAAGACGGTATTAAGGATTATTTATCGCCACAATGGCGAACGGTGCGTATCGTTGTTGGCAGAAGTGAAGGGACCGGAGTTGACTGAGTTAGGACACGAGAAGAAGACGAAAACGCAGAAAGAGAAAGGTATAAGGAAGAGCAAGGTCTACGTGGAAACTTTTCCCACGCCCGAGTCCCAGACATTTGGTTCCAATAATAACACTAATTTTGTCTACGAAGGAAACTTATTGTCCGGTCGATGCGTCTGCAGCGGATGCGGCTCTATAAACGTATGCATCGTGCCTCACTCCGCACATATGGATCCGCTGAGAAAAAACCCTACCAAGGATGCCAGGGATACACGTACGATCGGTTCTTGCGTCATCGTAACGAGAACCATTTACAACGTATCATTTGGACTTTGTGCTTCCGTACTTTGATGTGCGGTGGATGAATATTTTCCCGTATTCCCATGAGCGAGGGGATGACCTGGAGTTTAACTATATCAATATACACAACACGCGATTGGAATTGTAGCTTATGAATGATGTGGAAGAATGGGCAAGCTTTGGAACACGCAGCACTGGATGCAGATATGAGTTTGAGCAAGAAGGAAGCGATCATAAATGTCATAACATTGATAGTTCTTCAGTTGACGGTTCTAAATTTGTTTGCAGTAATAAAGACACTTTGAAGTGTCTGAATGTCGTGACGCTATAAGGGAAGGTTTCGAATGTTGCTTTTATGATTTCAAACACGACACTTTAACAATATTCATTCGTTGAGTACAAAAGGAATCGTTTGTTACGGTCTTGAACTGCAACTGCCTTATTCTCATATTTCATCTTCGGATGTGGTGCTCATTAGCTCATGGATCCAAAATCACAAGACCAATTCCGTTGCTCCAACAATCATACGACTTTGGCAGGAAAGTCATATAGGGATCAATTGGAATAGACAATGCTGATATCGTCCGACCAACTAGGTAGATTTGGTTTTAACGACTTCTAGGAATAAAGTCTTACGTGTGAAGACAAGAATCCGATATCTATCGATGTCTTAATACATCACTTCATATTGATCTATATCGACATAATGATCACATCGATACACACTGACTTCTAATGAACTATGAAAATACCTGGCTTCTTTGCACAAGCGCAACAAGTATTTCGACGTAGCTCCATTTTTCAGAAAGCTAGCTCCATCATACGCAGAGTTTATTATATCTTTGAAAAGTGGCCGGAAGCTACTGAAGGTTCAAATGAGAAATCGCGATTAGTTCCATCGGTGAATTTCGCGTGGAATTCTGCGACGCGGCGCGATTTCCTGGCTCTGTCGCACGCGTAGAAACTCGGCGTGTAATCCAGTTAACGGCGACGCGTACGGTCTCGCGAGCTGTTTTATCCTAATGAGAGGATGGCCGGTGATACGGCCCCTTTGGGGATTCATAGCGACAGCGCCTAATGAAGATAAGGTCATTAACCCCAAGTTCCTCTTGTCGCGTCGCGACCGGCTCGCTAATTCAATTTGAAGGGTCACGTGGTAATGATACGCCTGGAATTTTCGATGAGAGCACTGTGAGACATTTCGGCACATGGAGATCAATGGCATTTGATACTGTATTTGCTTGATCAAGTATTGCTTCATGTTCATCATATCTGAATATCTAAGGATCGAACTGAGAATTAGTAAACTATTAAAATAAATTGTGGTAAATAGTTGATATAAACTAATCACCAAGTAGACGGTGATATAATTTGGATGTTGTAGTAATTCAGTGATTTGATAGTGTTTGCTTTTTTGCATCACACTTAAGAACAATGAACAAAATTCGTTCATAAAGCATGAAAAAAATATCCTGCAATTATAACTATTACTTAAGTAATTATATTCGTATTCAAGACTGAAGATGTATTTTTTGATAATAAATTTTTTATATATTTGAACAATGTTTTATGGATTCACCTTATATTGGTAATAAAATAATATCCAGTAGAAATGGGTTATTGGAAAAGATTTTTCGACATTTCTTTCATTATTCAAGAAAAAAATTCGGTATTACACTGACATACATTTAGGGGTTATATACACTCGCGTTCGGGAAATAAAGGGCATTTTCACGATTTTTTTCTAGAAAACAAACAATTTTTTTTAAACTCAAAGTCTATTGATGTGTTCATGTCCTAAGGTATTTTATGAATTTTTCGAGAAAACAATTTTCATTGTGCCAAAACACAATTTTTCTGACACCGCGCGCAGTGAGCATGATAAATAAGGAACTGTTCATCTGTAATACGAAAAACAGAAAAAAACCTTTCATTTATACCTTTACCCTCTGCGTGAACGAAGGGTTTCACTAAATGAATATTTTTTACGAGAATAGTGCTCTTTTTCCTAAAATGTTTCATTTTTTAACGTCTAAAATTTCGGTTTTTGCAGCAAGAAAAAAAAATTTTTGGTTAAAATTAAATATCTTTCTTTCACTCAGCAGCTATTATAATTATAAACAAGCTTCAAAAAATCCAGACTGTATAGATAAATGGTTTTTGAGAAACTGTGCTCACCGCGAAAAAACATCGGATTTTGGCACAATTGCTGTAATGCACCAAATTATGGAAATTTCATTCTGTAAACATTTTTTAAATATTTTGTTTTCCAAAGAAACATTGCGAAATCGCATTTTTTCCTCGAGTAAAAGTGTATATAACCTATAACCCCCCTATATAACAGGAGCACACAGAGAAAAAATTATCAAGAGGGATTTTCCAAAAAAAATATTTTGCATTTTAGAATATAGTGTTTTACATTTTTGAATGATTCAATTTCTTGTTACCCATTTTTCTGATCTTTTTTTTTTGGTTATGTAATAAATGGTTTTGAATTTTAAATTTGAGGCCCTTAGGTTGGCAATTTCGAGGTTACATATGTTTAATTGTAAGTTCGAAACTTTGTAAAGTAGACGTTATAATTTGAAAGAAGTATTTTTTCATAACAGAATTATTTCATTTTGCATGCGTCAAAAATAAAAATTATCAATTAGTTTATAATAATGGAAAATACATAAAATACCCAGAATTTTGAAAGTCTATTGTATTTAATTCTATGAATTTGCAACTTCGGGTGATGATTTATATTATGTATAATTTTTCTCAATATTTATTTTCTGGAACTTTTTTAGACTGAAATTTTATTGAACCTGGAAATTTACGAAGAATCATAAAAATAATTTGGAATAATCAGTCTTTCAGATTTCAAGGTACCCTATTTTAATTTATCTCGAACACGAATTTTTACTCTATGAATTTATGTATGTATATGTTATTTCAATAACGATTTGTATTACGATTTTTTACATTAAAAATTATACTATCACATACCAAGTGATGAATTACAGTTTGAAATAATAAATCTTCAAGAATTTTTTGATTCATTTTGTGCCTTTGTTATTTATGAATGTTACCTTTTTTTTAATTTTTGCTTGTGAAGAATCTACTTTTCCAATCATGTATTTTTCAAAACTCGCCTAAAATAGTTACAATCATCTATTCGAAAAAAATCGAACATTTTCATCGCAACATGAATATTTTTTCTTGTTTTCATACATAGAAATTATTTCAAATCTATAATAAATTATAATAACAATAGATTATTAGCTATTATGATAAATTAAATCTTCGAAATTCACAATATAATATGTCATGTTCAAAAGCAACGTTATGCAATGTATTTTGATATATTTATTTGCTCATAATAATAACCAGAAGGTTTAATTGATTTAATGTCATTAATATGTAGATGAATATTAATTGATTGCATGAATAATTTGTTTTAATCATGTGCTTTCATCTACATTCATTTTTTTATCTAAATATATATAAATACGTATCTAATCATATTATCAGATAATATAAAATACGATTTTATACAAATTATTCAGAGTATAATGAACAATTCAATTAAAGGGATAATTTAAAAGTATGAAAAATTCAGTGCATATTTTAGAAATGAATGAATTTTTACTATTTGAATTTATATGTTATCGAACAACAAATTTTATCGAAATTTTTTTACATCGTAATTATATTGTTACATAATGAGTAGTTATTATAATTTGAAATAACGAATCTTCAAACCTTTTATTGTTTTTTTTCGCCTTTGTTGTTTATGAACGTTTACTTTTTTCTTGAATAATGTTGATTGCCAAAGATCTTACTTTTAAATCCCTTTTTTTTTCAAAATTTTCTTTAAATAGTTACAATTAATTATTTAAAAAATAGTGTACTTCAGTCGAAACATTTTTTCTTTTTTCCATACATGGAAATTATTTCATGTTTATAATAACAATAGATTATCATATATTCTGATAAATTAAATTTTCAAACTCACAATATAATGTTATGTTCAAAATCCATGTTATAAAATGTATTTCGATATATTGTATTGCCTATAATAATAACTTGAAAGTTTAATTGGTTTGATGTCATTAGTAAATGATTATCAATTGATTGCATAAATAATTTGTTTTAATTATGCACTTTCATCTACATTGATTTCTTTATCTTTATACATAGAAAAACATATATAATCATATTATCAAATAATATAAAATATGATTTTATACAAATAATTTAGGGTAAAATGTACAGTTTCATTAAAGGGATAATTTAAAAGTACGTAAAATTCAGTACATAATTTTAGATATGAAGAAGTTATTTATTTCTTCTTTCTATGTGTAAAATGAAAATGATAATCAATGTCTACCTTCTCATTCAGAACAAAACGAAAAGTTCTAGAATCTGATAAGTTTTATTTCTTTATTCAACTGTTAAAATTTGTGCTTCAGGATTATTGAATACGTTCTAATTCTGCAACTGTAATTTTGCATTTTTTACTATGCTCAATTTCACATTATTTTACAATAGAACTGTCAACAGTGGATTGTTGAAAATCTTCATTTACCTTACTTTATTTGAAACGATTCAAAATTCTGCCTCAAAAGTAAAACATCGAACATTTTTGAGTGTCCAAATTTTACTTTTGTTATATGTATTTCAATTTGTACTGTTGTACTTAGCAGAAAACTGATTTTCTCGAATTTCGGAAATGGTTTCACCCCCTTCACCCCTGTTTTAGCCACTGAACATTAGTTTCCAAAAACTTACACACCTCAGTGTAGTAAATGTACTCACAAAGACAAAATATAAAAAAATAAAAACAAGAGTTATTGCAATTAAGTTGTCAGCAACACTATGATGTTTCAAATCAAGTTGAAAATCATTTGACTCGAGCAGAGGCTACTGAAGAAGAGTGTTTTGAAATTCAAAGTGCGATTCTCTGTTACCCCGACAGTCAGGATTCAGTACTTCATTGTCCGGCGCATACTTTTGCGTATGTCCATAGCGACACTGGCGACTTCCGGTTCGCTAAACGTCGCTGGAATCTCCGCTCTTGGTATTCGCTACAATTAAGGAGAACCATTATTTCAGATAAAACCCTTGCGGCTTCAAGCTCCTTGAATTCCTCACGTGCCACGCGAATTCTATAGGCAACCAGCGTACCTCAAGAGCGGCGATACCCGATTTAATGATAAACTCGATCTCTTAACTAATCTTTAGAAAAGAAAAAAGACCGATTTTTCCTGCTTGAATTGATTATTTGTTGATATGAATTAATCAGTAGTTAAAAATAAAGTTGTAAGGATGATGAAATGATAAGTAGTTGTGTATTTTGGAAGTGACTGATTCGTGTTATCAGATAACATACAGTTTTTGTGATTCCAAAACATTTTCAGGATTTCATAAAATCTACAAAATTTACGTACATTCTCTAAAATTCTGCAAATTTTACGAACTTTCGAGAATGACTAAAATTCTTTAAAATTTCATGTTTTCTGATTTTCTTCAATTCTCCAAATTTTAAACGTCATAGACTATTACATTTTTCAGAGTGTATGAAAATGTATTTAACGGATGTGAAGTTTTTCTGAATTCTTAAATACTTTTCAAATCTTCTGAATTTTTATTACAAAATAAAATGAAGGTATTATTATTTATATTTGAAAGAATTATGTTGAACACAATTTACAAAATTAATGAACTTATTCTGAAATTCTTCGAAACTTTGGATTTTTCTAGTAATATTGACAATTATCAAAATTTCGAACATTATCTAATTTTTTGACATTTCAATAATTTTCAATATTATAACAACAATCAAAGAATTTAAAACTTTTCTCAAAATTGGTCCAACTCATGAAAATTTCTTGCAGTTTTTTTACATTTTTCGAATTTTTTAGATTTTCCTCAGACATTTTAGAAACGATATCGTGAATATTTTAAAGAAAAACAAATATGATAAAAAACAATATACAAAATTCAATTACATTTTCTTAAATTTTACAGATTTTTTGAAATTCTTAAAATTATCATAGGCAATCATTAAAAATAATTATTATTAGAAATTTTAAAGTTTTTAATGTTTAATGATTTTAAAAAATTTTCGGGAATTATTAGGTAATGCAGACTATTTGAATTTTTCTTTCATTAATGAAAATTTTATTAACTAAACGAAATTTTTCTAAATTCCAAAATACTTATTAGGTATTGCAAATTTAAATACGAAAATTTAGAAAAAATATTTGTATGCAAATTTTAGATCAATACAATAATGAACACAATTTATCAAACTAGTTCAGTTTCTGAAATTTTGCAAATATTTTTATTTTATTATAATTGACAGTTTTGACATTTTTAATGTGTAATAATATTTCAAAATTTTCGGAATTTCTGATGTTAAACCAGCTACTCTGAACGTTTAGATTTTTATAAAAATTTGTACAATTCATAACGATTTCTTGTGTTTTTTGAACACTTTTTTGCGCATTTCAAATTTTGAAGAAATTTGAAATGGGCAAATTAAAATCATATCTTTTGAATTGTTCATACTTTTTTAGTATTCTAAATTTTTTTGTTTATTTGAAAAAAAAACATTATCGTATATATTTATAAAAAACATGTTTCAGAACACAATGTACGAAACATTTTCTGAAATTTCACCAGTATTGCGAACTTTTTAGAACTATTGACAATCGAAAACATTTTTTCTGTTTTTTGATTTTCAAAAATGTGAAACATGAAAATCAACCAAAAAGTGTCCGAAAATTATCAAAATTTGTCTTATTCACTAGGAATTTTCGTAATTTTGTAATATATTTTTAGTTGCTCAGTATTTTACAGAAAAATTTAAAAACATTATCATGGGTATTTTGAATTAATACAATATTACCCCCCTCCGCCTTAATATTTGAGTAATTTACTATTCATCCGAAAAAATTCGCGTTCTGCTGCCCCTGCTAATACATGAAAATTGTTCATCTAGATAACCTTTTTTTTCAATTAAGCATCAATGTCTGATGATCCAAATATTAATATTTTGAATGGCTTTTCCAAAATCTTTATAGCATGTAAGGTTTTTTTTTTCTACAAATTACTCATTTTTGTAAAACTACCAAAAATCGATCACTTAAAGTGAATGCCAAGCGAAATCAATAACTTTGTTCAAATTATTTATTTTAGGAAATATCCAAAAATGTCGCCTTGTTTCTGGAGAAACTTTTTCAATTAATACACTATCATTATTTCCTCGAAAAGTCGTCATTTCATTCAACATTTTTTTTCTATGACTAATTTTCCTCTTGTCCTTTTATTTACTACACACGGAATTCCATCATTTATGTTTAAATCGTAAAACTCGAGTGATTCACATCGATAAATACGTGAGTATCGCATCTACTGCGCATTTATCATGTTCATGTGATGCATCGATGACCATTATTCAAGATTATTGAGTTACTAAGAGTGATGATTATGCAATACAATTTGCATCAAATAGGCAATCCTGAAATTACGTCTTTATCGATGCAAGAGGAACTCATATTTATTCTCATATAGTTCACTGAGAATGGAAAGCTGCGAATATGATTTGCTTCGATTGACTTCTTAATATACAATCACGAGAACTATGCATTTACAATTTCGCTTTTTTTGTTTTACAACTGCATTATTCATGTTGTTTTATATTTTCTGTGCAGTCTCACGATAAATCAAGCCCAGTCGAATGTGAGTCATGCGAAAAATTTCATTAGCATATAATTAGTAAGAAACGTAAATTGACGATTTTTAGATTTTTTTTTCCTCCATCCATGCATCAAAGTTTTGCATGACAGTTCTGACGTGTGAAATCTGCAGAGGTGATAATGAATGAACATTTTTTTCCTGTAACTCATACTTTTTTATGGATATAAAAAAATTGATTGCTCATAGTTAAAAAAGGAAAAATTTTAACGACATGAATTTTCCTTGTATAAACAAAGCACTTGTTGCAGATCTCATTAACTACAAAGTAATGAATGTAATCACCGAAGCATAAACATGAAATGGACAATTTTACAGCTTTTTTCAGCGAAGCAAAAATATGAACGAGTTTGATCGTTTCGTGAGATGGAAATTTCTGGATCTTTTTCCATGAAAATAGTCGATACAAGCAGGAAAAATTTCATTTTATTTCCAATTAACAGTCCTTTGAAGAGCACTGATGATTTTCATTTGTTCATTTATTTGCAGTGAAACTCCTATCTGATTGAACTAACGATCATAAACTATTCGAATAAAATCCACGAACTTGAGAGCATTAGTCTACCAAAAAACGCGCATCGTAAAACACAAAGTACCACTCGACGCGATGCAATAAGAGTCTTTATAACTTGTAATTAGCGCAGCCAATTAAGGAAAATAAAACATTTACGCTTGGTCGAACCCAATCATACCGAAACCAACATTTTTCTATTTAATTCACTTTGCTGTATGAATTTCTTTGAGTTTCTACATTTTTTCGATATTACGTGATTTCTCTGTGACGATTGTAGAGCTACCTTTTTTTGAAATTGGAGAGATTTTTGATTTTTATTGTTAGGGAATCGTTTGAAATTTCAAAGTATTGTTGACGCGCTCAAAATGAAAAAATTTCAATTAATAACTTTGAAGCATGAAATCTGTGACAAATATGTAGACTCTAAAAAAAATGTGTGGTCATTTTACTGTACCAATACGAAAGTCATTAACCATTACCTTGTGGTGAAATTTTACTATAATTTTAATAAAATTTTACTATGCGCAGATGGAATTTTCCAGTTAATTTATACTAATATTCCATATTTTAATGAAATTTTCCTATTCAATTATGCTGAACATGAAAGAATAGTAAATTTGGAGTACCATGGTATAGGAAATTTCCGTATTTTTTTAAAGTATAACTTCACTGTCATTGAATTTCCCAATCGAAAGTTAGGTTTCATCAGAATCATCAGTTGAAATGATTGTGCTTCTAATAATATTTTCACTGCTTAAATGATCTTTTTTTTATTTTGGTATACTTCTAGATATTTGAAAAGTTAGTATAGGGCCACAAATGCAAGAATGTTTCTTGATAATTTAACGATTATCTATAAATTTTCAGAAATGTGTCACAAAATCCAGTCATTAACAAAATTTATCATAAAATTATGAATTTATATGTATTTTTAAATAATACATTGTGAACGTAAATATAATAACCATACAAGATTTTGAACATTTTCAAATATGGCAACTGAATTGATAAAATTTTCCCTAATTAAAATATATTTTTTATGACATGAACATTTTTTAATTTTTAAAAAGGTTTCGAAAGTCCTTCTAAAGAATTAAAGATGAATTAAACATTTTTGAAATCATTTTCAAACTTCAATACGTTTAATCGAATTCTTTTAATACCACAAATTTATCAAAAAGATAAAAAAGGTATCACAGACTTGATTGATTTACAGAATTTATTTCAAAAAACAAAAATTTAATGAATCTGCAAAATATGTATATTGCAATTCAAAAGTTTTGTCTTACAAGTGCGAAATTTGTAAGCTAAAAAATTTTTCAAATAATATCTCGGGAATTATAAACATGTAGATCTTTTTCTTCAGAAATATTTATTCGAGTTACTAAATTTTCATGAATTTTCTTATGATTGCCAAAAGATTTCAAATACTCTGATAAAAACGTTTTTCACAATTATGCACGAGTAACACAATTTTCCCAGATTAATTTTATGGAGATAACGAATATGTATTTTTTTTTCTTAAAGAAATATTTCATTCATTCACAAAATTATGAAAATGTTTTATAATTTTCAAAAATATCTAAATTATCTGAACAAAAAGATCTTCAAAATTATTTGCAGTTCATTTCAAAGTATGTTAAGGATTAAAGAGTAAAACAAAGCAAAATAATTATTATTATAAATCATTAATTATTGATTAAAGCCTGAAAAAAACTCAATAACCTTTAGTCAATAGCTTAAGTATAAAAAAAATATGATATTTTCGAAGAATGTATATTCTATTATTTATCACAAGACTTTTGAATTATGAAAAATTGGCACCAGGGAAACGTTAAGTTCATGCAATGTTGCATGTATGAAGAGAGGATATTGAAATCTCGAGAAAAACAAATAAATGTTTGTTGATGATAAAAATTTAACCTGATGTCAAAAAAGCCACTTATCACAATATTTTAAACAAAAATTTACAATTCCTATTTTTATAGACAACATTATATCAGTATTATACATTAACATACAATGAAACAGCAGCTTTAATGATCCAATATGTTCAATATAAGGTAAGAGCGGGTAACGTGAGACACTTTTGTTTAAATTACTACTAGTATTGCTCTTATTCAGAAAAAAAATCCATCAAACTTTCTAAATAGCTGTATGAAGCCTATAGAACAATATTAACATAATTGTCACTAATTATTTAATGTGTTTGAAATTTTTTTAGACACTTGAAAAAAAGTTCAAAATGTGAAGATTTTGCAAAATGTTCAGGTCTTACGAGACAATTCAACAAATCGGTTGTAAATTGAATATTGTATTTATTAAGTAATACATTATAACGAAAATAAAACAAGTATAATATTATGAACATGAAATATTAATTTTCATCGAAAAAAAAAATTCTTATCAAAGTTAACAAAAAATTATATTTTCATGAGCAAAGACTCCTGACGATTATTGTAACCAGATTATTTCTTCTTTATAATCAAAAATTAATAGCAATAAGCAATCAAAAGTCCGACTGCTCGTCTACTTTACCGGCCGCCCACAGCAGCCAACTTTAGAGTGTTCCGGAACCCCCTTGTCTCACTTTCTGTAGTTTGAAAATATATGGCTGTTTTTTTAATGCCTCCTGGAAGTGACGCTAGGCATATAATAAAAAACAAAGTCTAGCACTAAAACGGCTACACACACTTTTTTAGTGTCCTTGATGGATGAATTCACGATGGCAACTTTCACAGTCAAAAAAACAAGTAAAACCTAGGATCGAGTGTCTCATAATACCCACTGTCTCATATAACTGGCCTTATCATAAACTTTGTCCGAACTTGCACCTAGCTCCAATTCCGCCTGCACTAAAAGACAAATAATACCCCTCATTCAATGAAAAAAATCACTAATTTGGCAATACTGCCACTTCGCACATACCATCATTTTCTCAAAGATCGGCATGTTAAGGAAATCGCGACATTTGCGGGTATAATCACCGCGGCTCGGGCGATAATGGAACGAACGGATAAATCATGGAACAATGGCGATAGGCAAGATTGTGTGCCTTCTTTTCCTTTCTCTCGCTCTGCCTAGTGTTAGACTTACAAGAAAGGATAAGGTTGCTTGCGAAGCATAGAATAAAAGCGTACCTGAAGACAAATATAAATCATAGCCCGACAATAAGACAACTGTTCAGCCAGTGAAGTGAATAAAAGTATCGTCCAGAGGTTCGAGAAAATGACTCCTTGAGGCTGCAAGCACAAAATACCTGCAAGCTCTGTCTGAACGTATGATTGCAATATGAACATGGTGCTGACGTTGAAAAATGGTCATGGATGTATTTTGGAATACACGTTCAAAGGTAAAAAAGGGTAAAAGCTTCCGGTCTTTACATTTATAAACAAACCTATTTCAAGATTTCTAATGAATTTCTATTAGATATGCACAATCTAAATCTGAAGCTTCATCTCTGTACTTTGAAACACCGCAAGGATCATGTACTCGCGGTGAGTTTGAAACTCATGATCAATGATTTTTGCACTATGTAGCGATGTCAATAACGAAATCCCTTCGATCACGCTTTGAGATACAGCGGCAACAATCGGCCTTCGCATAGCTTCGTGATCATCGCGAAGAGCGATGGATCATTGGCATAGTGCGCAATATCCTAGTCACGGTTCGTTACGATTATACGCCGCGTTTCTACTGTCAGAAGAGCCACGGAGGGAAGATAACGGTTTTGACAAGAGGACGTGGTCTCGGACGATGTACGTTATGTGTACATTAGCATCGTACGAAATGACGAACGTTTCCCACATCTCGCTGACGTGTATGGTTGCAATAAATTTTGAATTGGCAAAAGGTTATGTTCGGAGCCAAACAAGGGGGGGGTGGAACCTACTTTGTTTCCCAATGGATGGATATCGTGGTTCACGTTTTTACACGTTTTTATTTTTTAATATGTTACGGAAATGAAGCTGACGCCTCCCTCAGAGTAAGACCATCAGAAATTAATCTAACCTCACTTTCTAGAACCTGAACATGTTGAAAAATTCTTGAAAAAAACTTTATGAATTCCTAAAATACAAGTTCTCTTGTCTGAAATACGACTTCTCGTGGTCGTTTCGTATCACGACGATGTGATGGTAACTCATCAGCATTTAGCCCGTTGGAAATAAAGTGGCCCTCGTGCAAATTTCGTGCCGATGACGATCTCGCAGGCGCAAATAACGAGCGTCTTTCGATTCGATTCAGCGACACTTTCGAAAAGTCAGATGAAATTGAGCATAATTGCGCCATGGGGCAGGCAGGTGATGCGCCGCATCGCGCAGCGTCCAATTTGCGCTCGCATCTGCCTAACGACAGCCGGCGTTGACGAAATGCAAATTCCCCGGATCCAAGATCGAGGCTACTGATGTACAAATGGCCACGATGAATATTGAAAAGCATGTCGTTGCGTGTGTGAATTTTGAAGGTCTCGGTCTATATCCAAAAGCGTGGATCATCACACGCACTATTGTTATCTAACTAGGGTGGGCTTCGTTTCTTATCGTGGTAGAAGTAGGTTGGGAAAGGGTAAATTATTCGTTTGACGATGGAATGGCTAATTGCTGGTTAATCCTGATGGACATGAATGACTTATGGCAAATGATAATGATGATGTTGTAATTTGAAACGTATTTTATCTTTATTTACCAAATAACACTGTGGAACAAAATTTGGGTTTTGTCAAATCCCGATATTTCTTTTTCATGCAACAGGTAGGTACAGGTCACTGAAACACGTATGCAAAAGGATTTTGAAATTCATAGTAAAATTTTTGAATTATAAATATATGAAAGTATGGTAATGCAAAAAACTTATTTTTCATCCTATTCTAAAAATTAAAAACCATTTTTTCTGTCTTTTGATACGGAATTCAAAAATGTTTAGGGAATAGCGATCATATTAATACTTCAAAGCGCGAATTCGGTCATGAAATTTATTTTTTTCTTGTCATTTGTCTCGGATTCATTGACTTGTGATTAATTCGTCTGAAAATGCTCCTCGTATACTTTTTTTTTTCATTCATTCTTTGAGAAGCGTAAAGATCCATTTCCTCTACTATCATTCGGGCATCTTTTGTCATTATCTAGCCTATTGTGTCCAAGTCATTGGGTCCGAGACATCATTCGATACGGTTTAAAGGGAAAGAATGAGAAGGAAAAAAAAAATTTTGTCAGGAAATTCGCGCATGAAAATATTAAAAGATTTTGTAAAGATTTTCGAATTCTGTGTGAAAAAACAGAAAAAATCGTTTTTTAATTTTTAAAATAGCATGAAAAATGAAGAATTTAGATTTTTTACATTTCAAAGTCTGTAAAAATTTTTATTCGCAAATGCCGCTATGAATTTCAGAATCCTTTTGCACACGTGTTTCGGTGACCAATACCAACATGTTGCATGTAATTTTTACATTGGGTTTTTTTTTTGTTTCACAGTGTAATTGGATTTGAGTTTCGAAATTATAGTTTTGTACAAACTCAAGTGTCGTTTTATCTCAAATTGTTTACCTGATTCGAGTTAAGCGTTTCTTGAGTGTGGAAATTTTTTCAATAGCATTTTAATCAAAATCAATAAGATATATTAAAAAAGCAGGTAATATCACTGGGTTCAGAAGTCAAATAAGCAACATAATTCGATTTTCCAGTTAAAGGTCTGTATTTTAAAGTCTCATCTAGTTGACGTTTCGATTCTTTTAGAATCCTTTTTAAATATATTTATATTTCTTGAAAAAGATTCTAAAAGAATCGAAACGTCGACTAGATGAGCCTTTTAAATACAGACCTTTGACTAGGAAATCAAATTATGTTGTTTATTCGATAAGATATAAATTTTTTCTTTATTTATCAATAACTAGGCAGAAAATTGTATGATTGTAATTTTTTTTTATGTTGTATTTGAAATTTCGTAATGGCCAAAAAATTTCCTAATTCCATTTTATCGATAAAATTTGTTTCAAATCGTAATTTTGAAAACGGATAAAAAAATGTATAGCTCCAAAATGTTTAAATTGCATTAGTTTCTATTCTTCAATTTTTTAACAAGTTCATGAAATAAACAACATATTGTATTCATCACTAATCATCAAAGTTTATGGTTTGTAAACTACGATTTTTTTGAAAACTCATGACTATTTCTGCAGTTATTTTTATGCTTAATTTTGAAGTTCTTGAATTTCACCGAAAATGATTTGATTGAAATTATTCCTGTTGAGTCTTTTTCTAGAAACTCTTCTAGATTGAATTTCGATAATGATGTAAGTTACCTCGAAATTGGAAAAACGTATCAACATCTTCCTTTTATAGAAAATGTGATGTACTCAATTGTGAAATATCTCTGTCGCACGTAGTTTTGTATTCCGATAATTGATTCAGAGTTCTTACCATCCCAACATAACATAAAAAAAATGTTTTTCCGAATCTCTAGACTGTCTATGAAAACATCCTTTTTCGAAATTATGCCAAAACATTATTTTTAAATATATTTACATTTACAGAAATATTTTTTATGCACCTAGAAAAGTTAAGTGGTTCCAGATACGAATATGAGACCTGGAATTCTAGATTAAATTTTAAATATACTATTAGTTAATGAAAAATTAAAAAACTGCATCTAAATTTTCAAGCAATGAAAAGTTCACTCCCCAACAATATTATCATAATAATTCAATTCTCCTGTTGAAAAATAATGTCGTGCTAAACTAAGAATGATACTAATTTTTTTAACAATCTAAAGCTGCTGTACATGTACCACTGAAAATATTTAAAACGCAAAAGTATTTGGTTTCTATAATAAAAAATAAAATTACACACTTTATAAACTTTTTTAAGTGATACAACAGCAATTCACTTACAATTTTTACTGAGCACAAGAATTTGAAAAATTAAGCAAAATGAAAAAATTTTTTTCATGAAACAATGAATTTCAATCTTTTTTGATTCTAAAATTTTTTCTTCTTCTTTGGAAGTTCCTCCTTGCCGCTGAACTAAAACGAAAACCGTCGCTATCGAAGCATTTTTGATAAAATTATAGAATTTTAGAAAAAGGGCATAAAAATAGCTGCAAAAATGAAACTTTAATTTCAAAAATCATAGTTCCCAAGAAACGAACTTTGAATAATAGAAAATATGTTCCGTTGAATGTTCGTTATTCTCAAATAGGTTAAAAAAATGTGAGGAAAAAGAAAAGGTACAATGTTTAAATTTTGAGCTGAAAAATTTTTCGAATGTTTTTCATAAAAATATAAATTGCAAAAAATCGTTCTTTCTTGTTGATAATTTTTCCTGTAATGATGAAACTGAATACATAATGAAAGAAAAAATGTAGAAAATAGGACAATTTCCAGCCTAGTTATAAAATCATGGAAAAAAACAGATTTAAATGAAGAATATCAACTTTTCACACGATTTTTTAAGTATTGTTTAAGCAAATCAGCTGAAATTCAAGAGAAAAGAGAATGTTCATATCTCATTAATTTTAATAGAGATTCTGTAGCAAAGTTTCCGCACCAAAAAACAAAACCTGAATCACCTGGACGAAAAAACGTATGGCTTCTTTTACTGCATAATTATCAGGGCAACCAAAAATATTTGTTGAAATAAGAAATATTTAAATAAACATTTTGGCTGTAAGCGTCAATAAATAAATATAATATTTATTATAAGCGCATATTTCGTCAGTTTTATAGTTTTTTTAAAAAGATTTCTGATTCTTTTGCCCTGGAATATAAATAAAATAAATAAAACTCGATATTCGACGGACGAAATCTTAAATCTTTTTTTAAATTTTGACACCAATTTTCACAAAATCAAATTTCCGACTATCGACAAAAAATGCCAAAAATCGAAGAGAGTTCTTCAAATTGATCAAACGTGTTGTAACTCAATAACCCAAATGAATGGTCCTTGATGATGGACGAAGATCAATTATTTTCGAAAATCTTCTCCAGTATGTAGTATCACGTTGTAACCAATAAAAAGATCAAAGTGTACAATAGTTAATTTAATGAAAGTATCTATGAGGTATTATTAATAATAAAAATATAAATACTAAACATTTTTCATAATTATTTCTGCCTTTCTTTCGTAAATATTTTTGGTCGCCTTGATAATAATAATGGAAAACAATAGCATCTGACCACAAAGTTCCTTACGATTAAGATACAAAAGTCAACTTATCAATTCATACGTCATTCATTCATCTTCTCGCAACATAAAAAAAAAAATTAGAGGGTGGATATTCAAAGTCGTATAACCGCCATTTCCAATTTTTTACAGAAGAGCGGAGAAACGCCCTTTTTTTTTTAATTTTAGAAAGTTTTTCGAAAAATTCACGATTGATTATTATATGGTAATACGTCACTTATTCAAGTTTGAAACGATTTCGATTGAAATTGAGGAAGACACGTCCACTTGAAATTTCGCTACGTATAAGTCGAGGTGGTCTGGCAGTTCAAAGTCGTATATCAACCATTAGCCTTACTAAATGGAAGTAAGAGAAAGAAGCTTCGTGAAGTTTTTATAACGTTTTTGGCAATTCTACAACCGAATCACTTCAATAAATTTTCACTTTTTGTTAATTATCGTCATTATTTGTGATTGTAAATAGAAATTTATTGAATAAATTCGTTTTCTATTTTTATTCGTAGTTTTTATTGTTAACAAAATTGTTAATGACATTGCTTCTCGTACCAAAATGTTTGTAAATGTATGTGAAAATATTATCAAACGCACGTTTTGACAATTTTCAGCATTAAATTACTTTTTTTTATTAAATTACATAAGTTTCCATTGATTGTTATACGAGTATTAATTGCCGATAGGTCGCCAGTCACCAAAATGCTATGTTTGAAAAATTCTTACAACAAAGCTACTGCGAATTTCGACTTGCTCTTTTCGCAGAAATGACGGCATCAGCTTAGAATTTCGAAAAAAAAAAATATTAACAAATTTTGAAAAATCGGCCATTATACGACTTTGAATATTCACCCTTCAATTGGCAAATCATCTACTTAACACAAGGTGTCGTCAAATCCCTCGGAATATCGTCGAAAATTACCCGATTAACCAAGCCAGTTTTCGCGCATGTATTACCTCATCCATCGCAACATAACTAATGTAGACACCATAATTAGCTTCGAGTTGAAAAAATGTCCTGCAGTAATCGACGGTTCGTACTTTTCGAAAGTCGGTAATTAGAAGTTGAATAATTAATATCGAATGAAAGATAGGCCGGTTAATTATCGGGTGTATCGGCGTTCTATTGCGGTAACGGTCCGTCTACCATTACCATTGGTCTCATCAACACTTTAATCAACGTCAAATCACAATTTCCAGCGAACGTTGCCTGGTAGTTGTGCCGGATTCCAGCCGATCGTTAACTAACAGATCCGTGCATTATGGCTGTGCCAGCGTTTAGTCTTTGGCTTCGGCAGCCCATAGAATTCGACGCTGATTTGTTGATTAACCGGAAGTCAATCTATCGCCAGGATTTCCTGCAAATGGGAGGCACCACCTGCTGAACTGACGCTCAATGCAAAAAAACACACACTCACGCACACACGACGCGTTTCCTCGGTGATTACCTCTTAATTAATGATGCTCGAATTTTTACCTCGGGTCATTATTCCATCTACTGCGCTGATTTCATCCGGGGGAGTTTCTACGTTTCTACACTGAAGGAGATATCAATTGAAAACTTGTAAAATTATTTCTGTATAACCTCGACATCGAGACAACCAATTAAAGCGACGCAGGCGACGTTCGACACGCGAAATTAGGCATATCCCGAAGACGTGCATAGGTCGGATTTCGCAGGTATGGGACAACAATAGGCACGAGTGGCTCTCGAGCAGTCCCTAATAATTTATATGCTTAAAGGGACTGGCTGGCTGGATTTTGCTCTACGTGAAATGTAGACGCCCGGAGAACAAGGGGATTCACAAGAGGAGTCGTGCTCAAGAGTAGTTGCAGCTTCGCAGACGAGGGCACTCCAGCACCCGAATTGCTGCTGCCACGGCTCCGTCGCCACGCCACCGTCCTTCCTGGAGGTATATCTGACATCCCCTGCCCTTGGGACAAGCACTATACGTTTCTTTTCGTCTTTGATGAATACCAGTATTCACCCATAGATAGACTATAGATTAACAGATTTATAGTCAACCCATTATACTCCTTCAAACCTCTTAATAGTGGCTTATCTAGTCTGTCGATTACTTGCGTGTGCGCCTCCAAAAACGAAAAGAAAAAACTATGCAGAGTCGTGAAAAAGTGTCATTCTTTCCGGGATGTTATGACGAAATTTGTTCTGAAATTAGAGTTCAAAAGTTGAAAGGATCGATTCATTGACATTTATTCGATTCTATTCATAGATTTTTTTATCGAATATTGTAAGATCTTCAAAATCGACTTTCGATGCTGAAACTTCAATTTTTAGAAATAATATCACTTTCTCATGATATCACTATGTCTGGTTTGCCACATCATTTCATACCTATATTTTAAATGTGTATACCATTTGAGGGATTATGATGTTCTATGATGGATTTTTGTCTAGATTTCTAGAATTTAATGTTGCCAGAACTCAAAGTTTTAGTGATTTTTGTCACATTTTTCAAAGATTTAAAAAAAATTATGTCTAAATAGATTTATGATTTTTTATGGGCTGCGAGGTTCTTACGATTTTTTTAATATTTTTTAAATTATGCAAAATTAAGTACCATTTTGATCCATTGCTGATATTTGATGGATTTTTAAATAGATTTTGAAAATTTGATGCTTCAGAATATGGAGATTCATAGTTTTTATGAATTTAAAAATTTTTTTAGAATACTTATGAGTTTAAAGTAGTCTCTAAATTTTTAGTACTTTGAGTACTACCCGAATCCATTTTACATTCAAAAAGCTTTATTGCTTTGCTGATTTAATAGAGCATAAAGTTTCATAGATTACTTATGATTTCATAGTAATCCTGTATTAATTATCATAATTACCGTAAAATTAAATATTGTCAAATAATATTTAATTACTCTAAATAATAATAAACAGTAATATTTAATTATAATGAACATTAACTAATATTGAATAACCATAATTATTTATCATAATTAAACAATATTGAATAATATAAATGAAAAAAAAAATTATTAATAATCCTGAATTACATTATGTGACAATAAATTATTAAAAAACATGAACAATATTAAATAATATTAAAATTAACATAAAAACTATAAATACCTATAATTACATAATTTACTTCTAATAATCACCATAATTTCATGTATTTTCCTGTAATTTCATGTATTTTCAAGAAGAAACTGTCAACATGGATTTATTATTATTTTGGGGCGTTATTTGTATTTTTGTGTATTATTAAAATGTGAAATTCGCTATTTATTTTATAAACAAATTATTATTATCCTAAAAGATTGATATCGATGTTCAAAAATACAAAGTTTGATTTATTTGAGGTATTTTGATTAATTTTTTAGTAAGTAGTATTTTAATGGTATTCTAATTTTTCGTAAATTTTAGGGCTCTCAGTATTTTTGTATTTTTGTAGTATTTTCACAGTTTGACGCATTTTTTGATATTTTAATGAATTTTGATATACATATACCTTTCCAGAATTCAATACTCTAGAACTCCCAAGTTTTATAGACTTCGGGTATTTTGTTGATCTATTTTTGAGAAAATAATATTCATACAGATTTCTAGTGTTTGCATAATTTCTAATGTTTTTGTTAAGTTTGAATTCTACTAGTATTTTTAAAATTAAAAGTTTTCTCTCAATTTGAAGAAAACTTTTTTTTGTAATTTTTAAGATTTCATACTATAAAATAAAGAGTTTTATGGATGATCAGGATTTTCTGCTCTGGAATAGTGAGTTTCGTAGATTTTTAATATATATAGATTTTGCGAAAAACCGAATCTTCATAGATTTAAAGTGCTTTAAGTATTGTTTGTTTTCTTACAGTATTGAAACGATTTTATAATAAATAATATGGAAATTTCACATGCATTTAGGTGAAGTTATTCACCATTACCATGGTACGGGAATTTTTCCATTCTTTCGTATGAAACTTTCATTCATGTTTAGAAAATTTGTCCATAAATGTATAAAAATTTTCACAAACTTCTGGGAAAAAGTAGTAAAATACTAGAGAAATTCAATAAAAATCCAAGATTTTTTCCATACATTCAACATTTCCATACGGTATGGAAAAATATGCATACATTCCATACGGTATGGAAAAATATGCATACAAATTTATGAAGATATCACATTTATTTTTACAGTATAGGAACTAGCTTATATATCGATTACTTAAATTAAATGCTTGATAATGAAAATAATGAAAAAACTTAGGTATTTCAACAAATTTTTTAGACAATAGTACTTTGAAAGATTTCTTTTATTTCATAAAGTTCTAGTACCTGAAGTATTTTTTGTATTTTCAAGCCATTTTCACTATTTTGAGAATTTTCTGTTACGTTCAACGATGTCTATAAAAATTTCTAGAATTTAATTATCTAGGATTCGAGTTCCATAGGTTTCAAGTGTTTCCATAAACTTAAAAGAAATTACCATTCAGATAGATTTGGTGAATTCTCTAGATTTCTCGAAGTATTTTAAGTATGTGAATATTTCGAGAATTAACGAGATTTCATGTAATTTTTAGTATTTTTATAGGTTTTCAGTAAGCGTATAGATTCATACGTGAACTCCAACGACTTTCATGATCTTTCATTATTTTTCTTTTATCATCGATATAACTCACTCTCTACTACTTAACATTCACTACTTCAAATAGCTTTTCATGTACACTACAGTGTTTCATATTATTTTGTATACTACTTATTAATCATTACTGTAATGAAATAAAATCTTTACAGGTTTTCCAAAAATGAGGAGAATTTATCAACAACACTTGACCCATGTCCAAAAAATTTTTTTACGATTCCCCCTAGACATAAAAAAAAAGTTAATCCATTATAAAGCTTAGTATTTTGACTGAAATTCATTAGATTTATACAGAGACTCTGTCAGTAAATTACGTTTGTTGCTTCCTTTGTTGTAACATCTTTGAACAATTATTAAACATAAAATTTTTATCACATACATTGCAACTATCCCTTATCAATATCAAATTCACTTTGTTCAATCCATTAACTATGAAACTTTGGGACTGACTGAAGTAAGGCACTAAAAGTACGAGTATTATCATCCGCCATTTTTTGTCCTGTCAAAGTAAACTAGAATATGTCAGCATTGCACAAAACACAATATTTGAGCCAAAAAAATAACAATTTTGAGTTCCAAAACGTAAAAAAAAACGTTCCAAAATAAGAAATATCGTATTTATTTTCATACAGATATTGGAAACTGAAAAAATTAATTTATTCACATGGCGCTATGAGTATTTTACAATAGTTTTTATTATTTCTCAGATTTATGACATTTCATACGACAAAACTTCTCATGTTACTTTCTTTAAGGTTCCGACCTATAGATTTTTAGATATCTCTAACCTTTTTTAGTTTTAACAGATCCCTCAATTTTTCTGTGTAATATTTTTTTTTTCGTTTCTCAACTATAAATCAGTTAAATAATGCTGTCTAAGAAGTTTTACTTTAAAAAGGTTTTTATGTATAGATTTTATTCCTCTTAACTTTTTTAGTTCTAACAAGTCCCTCAATTTTCCTGTATGTGGTATTCTTTTCGTTTCTTAACCTAAATCAGTCAAAAAATTAGTTCATTCCTAATTTTCAGTTAAATCTATTAATGACATTTTTGTTGCTTTTATAATTTTAGTGATTTTGTGTGTTTGTGACTTTTAGTGATTTTTGAGCTATTTGTGATTTTGTGACACTTCATGATTTTTCGACATTTCGTGATTTTGTGACATTTTGTGAAATTCTGTGAAATTTCGTGATTTTTTGACATTTTGTGCTTTTGTGACATTTAGTGAATTTGTGAACTTTTATGATTCGTCATGAGTCGTTCAATTATATGGTAGATTTTACTTACATCATAATTTACAGGCTTACGATTTTTCAGTGTCACATGTTACAATGTAAAATCTCCAAGTTACTCCTTACCTAAATTTTATTTTCTAGAATAAATTACACTCCTGAAAAGTGATAATGCCGCCTAAGAAGTTTTACTTCAATATTACACTCCTACATCTTACAGTCTTACAGTTTACAGTGTTACATGTTACATTGTAAAATCTCAAAATTACTCCCTGCAATCGAAAATATTACACTCTTGCATCTTACAGTCTTACAGTTTACAGAGTTACATCTTACAAAATCTCCAAGCTACTCCCTACATAAATTTTATTCTAGAAGAAATTACACTCCTGAAAAGTGATAATGTCGCCCAAGAAGTTTGACTTCAAAAAGCGAGCAAAAATGAATCTATCTTCAATTACCAGTTACAGCACATAATCCAACTAGAATATATAGAAATATATAAAATGTATAATAAAATAATCATAGTACCCTATAATCACAACATTTATACTATTTATTTATTATTATTTTTAATATAATGTTACTTAGTATTGCATGACATAAAATGAAATCAATTAATTGTCAATGGTCGTTGAGGTTATCTTTTTCTGTGTTGGAAGAGATATGTGAGGCTGAAAATATGTTTTGATAAATAAGTCTCAATCAATCGTTGATCAACATTCTCATTTTTATATAATTTTATCTTGGACCTTTCGGCTAGATATACTCACTTTTTTATTACAAACCTTGCTCCTTCCAATATATTTCTTTGAACAGCTTCGAAATTCGTTTTTGCACGATATAGAGCGATTTAGTCACAAATGAAACACTTTCACTGTATACTGATTATTTGCATACATTGTTTTTTATGTTTTTATGTTTTCGAATTTTGGTAAGATTTCCGCACAAGTATACTTATCCGAATTGATTTTTCTTGTTTCTTCGTGTTTTTTTTCTTTTTCTTTATTATTTTTTTTCTCTGTCTTGCACGTTCTAAAAAAACATAACTCAAGGAATTTTGCTCTTCGAAAATGGAATTTTTGTTAAAAGTAAGATTCCTTGGGTTAGGTTTTTTTTGAGAACGCGCGAAGCGAAGAAAAAAAAAGGGAAATTCGAATTTGTATACCTGTGCGGAAATCAAACCTGAATTTAAAATTATTATCATCATTTTTTCGAAAATTTTCAAAAAACGACAAACCCAGCCAAAATTTTTTTTTCCAGGAGATATTTGTTGCTCCAACGTTTCGATGACCTTGTGTGCCATCATTTTCAAGGAAATCTGTACAATATTTAAATGATAATTACAAGACATTGCTTAAAATTGAATTAATATAAAACTTACAATCATTTGTTAAAAATCATTGTTTGACATGGAGGCTGATTATACAAGTACAGTTAAAATCCAGACGAGACTCGGGAGAACCATTTTTTTGTTGAAATCCATAAGGATGTGTCACATATTAAAACCAAATAAATAGTTACAATAAACAGTGACAATAAATAGTGAACCTAGATTGTCAAACTCTCATTCACGTATACCAGCGACAAGTTATAACTATATTATTTTTTTGGCTAAAAAGTCTAGACCATTGCAATGCAGTGCAATGTTTGACATGGCTTGACAGGCCACAAAATGGAGGATGATAATACCTATATATTTTAGTGCTCTAACTGAAGTCGCATTCACACACAAAATAAAAAAACTCTGACCACGAACATCAAAAGAAATAATTCAAGCGGAAATAGACAATTTAGATCTATGTTATTCTGGAACTTGTTATGTTTTTTTCCAGTACGTACATGGCCAAAACGTGAACAACATGTCGTACACCGCCGTAAAACACAATACACGTTGCATATGCTAGCCTTCTATCGCGCACAAAAGGGGTGAGACGGGAATAATCGGAAAGGCTAAAAAAACCTCTCCCCCATACAAATATATGCGAGCAGTTTCGAACATTTTTTTGCTCGCGAACGGGCGGGCGAGGCTCTGAGTACTTTTTTCTCACTGTCCGGTAACCCCTCTTGAGGCCTACTGCAAGCCGCGCGAGGGTGCCTTTGTGAGCACTTCTTCGGTTACGTCTGTCGAATGCGAGATAAACTGAACAAAAAATAGATTAAAAAGCGAAGGTTTTGTCCTCGCATGAAAAAAGTTGAACGTTTCTAATCGAATACACGTGACATGCAGATTCGTGATGTGGCACCGAGAGGCTTTCCACCCTTTGCAGCCATAACTTTTCCGTTTTTTACGCTCTGCTTTCGGTTGATTCATGCCTACGATCGACTAATTCAATTCTAGTTTTTATTTTCATTCGTCATACGCATTTGCATACCTTTTTTTCATATGCGTTTTTTTCTTCGGAAGGATGTATATCTCGAAAACATCGTATCACATGACACCCAAGGGTTACGGATTTTCAGGGGAGAGTTTTATGTTCAAGTTCAGACGGTGAAAAAAATGGTTGTCATAACGGTAATAATATTGAGACGTGCCCAGGAATGTTTGAAAGCTCAAATTTGAAATTTCATGTGAGCTTGTACATAGTTTAGAGATTTCTCGATTTTGAAACTTCAAAATTGCCAAATTGGTGTAGGGCTTGTAAGAGAAAAAATTCCATGATAACATTTTACATTTTTAAAGTAACATTGTAAGGAAGAAATTTGTTTGGATTCTGAAGTTTTCACTGGTTTCACAATTTCACGTTTACAAGAAAGAATGCAGTTGGGTGATTCGAAGCATGCATTTTCCATGTCCATTAATATTAATCACCAAAAGCTGCGGGTGAAGCCGTCGTTCGTTTCAATTTCGTCGGGCGAGTTTATCGTTTACTCTAGCACCGCAATCATTAAGGACTCGCTATGTTCTCGTGTCGTTTTTTTGTACACGCAACTCCCGCCATATTGCCCCTGTCGCCAGAATTCAATACATCGCGTAACACTTCCCTTCGAATAAATTTTTGTTCAAAAAAAATTTTTTAACAAATTTAAAAGGCAAACGTTTTTCCATAACTATAAAACGTGTATTTCTTTTTTCTTTCGCACAAACGTCCTTTTTAGCTTGTATTTTCTAAACCTGAAGTATTCAACTTGAGCTAACAATAAGTGTAACTGATTGAAGTGAAAAAATTTTTAGAAACAGTAAATTTTGTCAAGCTAAACTCATAAATCTGTCGTGTGATGAGGAAGATTTTTGAATCTTGATTTCATAAGCATGTTGAATAAAAGTGTAAATGCGATCAAATTATGGCATGTATTTCAAGTAAATCATTAAAACACTTTAAATTTTCCAAATCTATATAATTTCCAGGAATTTCGAACATGATTTTTTTTGGAATCATTACTTATATTCTCATAATTTCTCGAACATTGAAAACGCGTAAAATCATGTATATTTTTTTTCAATAAAAAATCTATGGTTTCAAGAATATTAACTAAGAAGAAAAAGTTTTTCTGCAGCAGCGAAATAGTATATTTCGAAACAGGCACGGATGTGCGAATTTGGCGAAACGGGGAAATTACGGTCCGAGGCGAAGCCGAGGACTGTAACCCGTTTTGCTTATGAGCACATCCGTGCCTGTTACGAACGATATTTTATGTACCGAGGGCATAGAAAACGCGTTTAGAGATCTCGAGCTGGCATAGAAAACGCGTTTTCTATGCCAGAGGTACATAAAGAATATTTGGCTCCTAAAGCTTGTTTTTTTTTCTCCCAAAAAATACCCTCTACTGTTATTATGTATAATATTTCTACTCTAGCAGAAGAAAAATTGTTTGAGCAACAGAAAATTGCTTTTAAGTAAAACTCGTAGTATAAAATTGTGTAACAATAGCTCATTTTTACAGTTACAGCAAATGTTATGAATTCTTGATTCATAACATCTTATCACCTTTAAAAATTGTCACATTTTAGAGAATTCTAGAATTTAAAAAAATACTTCGAATCACAAGACTTGTAAAATAATGGAAAATTTACAAGTTTTACATAGTTCTCGAATATAAAAAAATAACTTGGTTACTTGGGAGAAAGTCACGAAAAATTTTTCGAAGCTCCTTAATTCCCTCTAAAAAAAAAAAAAGGAATCGTATTCGCAAAATTTGCTTATTTTTGCATAATTTTGATTTATATTAAAAAGGAAAAAACCTTTAATCATTTCAAAATATTTTTCAACTGAAAACATGAAATGTGATTGACTATCAATTATATTTATCAGAGAAATATTTTTTTATTTAATAAATTTAGAAAGTCTTTGCAATAAACTGATGATAATCTTAGATTGACAAAATATTAAATCCTGAAAATGATACAAGTGTTCGATAATAGTCGATGAAATTTAGTTCAATTGAGTAATGATTTTTTTTATAACGTAAACACCAAGCCCTATGAATATCGGCAACGATTTCCAGGTGTTTTCACAAGCATGTAATCAGACGCGTGAACTCACTGATATATTAGTTAATTCAGTGAAAATCATTTAGCAATAGTTCGTCTAAATTATTGCTGATAAAATAGATGATTCAAAATAAAAATTATTGTAAATTATTATTAGGTTTTAATTCAGAAATATTCAAATCAATAAAATAAAAATAATAATGTATATGAATATTTTTATTGAATAAACTATAAATATTTGGAGTGGATGTTAGAAAATACTCATGTTTAAAACATTTTATTTATAATACATTGAGTAAAGATATTTTATTTCATTTATATTTGTCTAAATTTTTTTTTTTTCTTTATAATTGATTATCACGAAAGCCTTTTTAAAGGGTTTTCTTATCCCACCTTTTGCAAAACAATAAAGTTAGTAAGCTGAGATGACGAACTAGCAATCGTAAGCCGTTCAAATAATTTAACATTCACAAACGAAAATTTTGAAATGAACTCCCTTTTCTCGAGTCTATTACTGAGAAATATTTAATAAAATTCGTTATATGGTATTATGCCACACTCCGCGAAATATTTGTTCATTTTGAGTATTTAAACTAGCTGCATCAAAAGTGTTACTAATCTGGTAACAGCAACCTCTAATTATTGTGAAACAAATAATACAACTAAGTTTATGTAAATCAAAGCATATCAAAATACCTACCTACTTTTTTTGTCTCACTATTCTCTATTAACTACTTTTTGGTTACTTGAAAAAAAATTCAGATCGATATATTATTTTTATAGCTCAAGTTCTCATCCTAGCTTTTTAAGTTTCAAGAGACTCTTAAATTATGTACATAATGACAACTCACCCAAAATTTCCTATAAGATACATTCTCAGAAATTTCTCTATTAAATTTAAGAGACTGTCTTTTCAGCAGATTTTCTATACTGTCTGTTACAATTTTTTATTAAAGTTATAGACGCATCTATGAAAAAAATGGACACTAAAAATAATAAACCTTCCATGAAATCGAAGTGTTTATTGAATATGAAGCAGACATTAGAATAATTTTAACTTTATGTGATTTCTCATTGAAAGTGTATACCTTAACTTTGTCAAATTTAAAAGAATTTCGACATTTTCGAGCAAATTTTTCTAATTTAGCAAGAGCATTTTCGTTTAAACAGCAAATTTAAATTCGATAGAATATAAAACGTATAGTAAAAATTATATTGTATATTTGACAATATACAAAATATATTTTCATATATACAGTTATTATTCATTTTCTCTAAAATATTTTTCATATACGTGTCCATGAAATTTCAAACACGATTTTAAAAGAAAATCTATGAAAGATTTGTTTGAAACCTCCAATTTTTTTTAACAATGTACGCCAGCAATACATTATTACACACAACAAATTATTCACAAATAATGACAAGACATATGTCTCAGTTTTCGGTTAATTCGACTTCCGTTTCATACCGTGAAACTTGCTTTCGTCTTTCCTCCGAAGAAAAGTTTCAAATACCGACATTTAATTCCATGTGAAGAACCGAATTAACTCGATATGACTCGCACTGAAATAACCATGAACGTTCATGACAAAAAACAGCACGTCGATGCGTAAAAAAGCCATACCATCTCCACCAACCAGAAATGCCGAGACAAGCAGGCACCAGCTCCTTGATTCAATTTCGTGTAAATGATTCAATTAAAGCGAGACGGCCTGAAATAACTCAAAAGTATAATGTCTGTCCAGAGTAATGTCGAACATAAGCGTCGACGAAAGCGCCAGGAATCCGCCAGATGGTATCCATTTGAGCGAGAACGATGGCCGCATTATTCGAGCGCGTATTCGCTTTTATTCGACTAATAAAGCCGTAATTTCGACGACAACTTGTCCGTACGCGACAAATCGCGCCATACGTGATCGATAATGAGGCGCACCGAGCGAAATAACGAGCGAATGACGAGTAATTAAGGAATCGCTTCGACTAGTTATCAGTCTCTCGATGATTGAAGGCGACTTTTGCGCTGTCAGATTCGGAGGAGTAAATTATTTCTTGAAATGAACGCTGACGAACCTAAACATCACACGCAGAGATGGGATACTTTATACAGGGTGCATCATCTGAATCGGGTCAATGTAATGCATAAATATCTTCGACAGTGACCAAGTGACCTCCATTATTGCAAATACAATAGTGGGCTCTTTTTTTAGCATTTTCCATCACGTTTCCCAGCATCTCAGGTGATATACACTGAGAAGTGGAAATCGTTACGATGACAATACGTTTTCAATTTTTATTCAAGACCTGACATAAGAATAAATCTGCCTGTTACAAAGATATGTATTTGTATCGGAACGAAATCATATTGTCTTATTGTCCTGGTAGGTATCTGGTATCGTTCCTTGCAGCTTCTGCCCAGATTTATAGGGCAACTACAAAGTATTGTCCCATGACAATTTGAACTCATAGTGTAGCTGCCATTTCGGCTTGAATGTTGTCTTATAGCTCTTCTATAGTCTTCAACTTGTTAGCATAAACCTTGCTCTTCAAAAATCCCTAAAAGAAGAAGTCTGGTGATTTTTCTGACCCAAATAGTATATTGTTGCGTTTGCTCATGTAGCACCATCTTGTTGGAACCAGAAGTTTTCCAGACCTTTTTCACGCATTTGCGGTAATACAAAGTGCGCCAACATCCACCTATATCGATCGCCATCGATTGCCTCACCAGGTCTGAAGAAGAACGGACCAATGATTGATGTTGTATCGATACATGGTTGAAATCGTACTGGATTGAAGTTTAATAAACCGTATTGATGAAGCCAATCGGTTGAAAATCGTCGAAGTGATGCAATTGTTTCATTGGCCAAATTCATATGGCGCATCCAGTAGATTAGAGAATGATAGTTTCAATGTCCCATCTGACAGATTCTGACCAAAAGAAGATGAAAGCCCATGGGGTCAACGAACCAGAATATTTCTTTCTGTAATTTATAGACAGCTTCCTATTCGCCTCATTTTGCATGTTCATTCATTAAATTTCAGGTTTTCGTGCTTGCGACTGAAAATAGTGACACAAGGTCGGCTGGGATTTATTGGAGAACCACTGTGCTCGCGAGTCTAAGCCAGGTTGTTTACAACGAAGAAGGCAAGGCGTGTCGTTGAACCTGACTCTGAGAGTAGCGAGCGTTAGGCCTGCATGCTTCTTCTTTTTTCAATATCCCATCTCTTTCCTGCCTCGCATCTTTTCTACTCTTACACCGCTCATCCTTTTCTGTCCAAGTTTCTTCCCTCCTCTTCCCTATTACGCCTTTCTCGCTGTTTATTTCTCCGGCAGTATATTCCCTCCGTCTTTTGCCACTTGCTTCTCTACTTCTTCTACTCCGACTTTTTCGAGTCAAGGCAAAACCGCGAAATAAGATATCCCCTCAGAAATATTGTGTATAATAATAGTGATCGTAATAATAATGCGAAATATCGCAATGCAGTGTTTTGTTTGATTTATGTTGAAAAAAGTTGGGATTCGGTATGAAACGGTTTTTTTCCGTTGCAGAAATAATGTACCTATTTTCTGGAAGATGTGTTTGACTATCAATTCTTACAGCTATGATTTCAGCACCATCACAACCTGGCTCCCATAAATTCCTTCCAAACAATCCCAAACCGTTCATTTCTTATTACACTGCATCGCCCTGCAAAAAGATTCGAAACCAGGACATCCACTTTACATTTGGCCGAGTTTTTGCACTTCGAATCTCGCATTTCAGAATAACATGGGCGAATCGCCCGCGGTGATTCAAGAAAGTGACGGTTCCAGCGTGCGAGGAATGACGGAGAATTTACGTGCACGAATCTGTTCGGTAAGGAAAAAAAGAGTCATCCACATTTCGGCAACGCAAGAGCGAAAAAGACGGATGAAAAAGGGACGATAGGTTGAGACGCAAGAGAGATGAAAGGGGGGGGGGGCGTGGTGCGGTCGGTGGCCCTCCGAATTCTCGGGCGTGCTTTGACCGTTACTCGTAATCAAAGGCAATCATCGGCGATTACGGCCGAGTTTCGAGCGGACGTCGATCCTGTCACTGCGGCTGCACAGCGCCAGCAACAGCGCCCGGCATGGGCAACCCAGTCAACGCCAATTTTCGTGCCACGAGGCTTTTACCGCGAGCTGATATTAAATGTTTGCAAGCAATTTCAACGTAATCGGTAGGCGATCCCGTTTTCGAGTTATTACACGCTACTCCCAGCATCCCCGGACGTGCTTCCTCCCCGCTGCAGCGGCTTCTGTACATCGCGGGAGAAAAGAATGAAATTGCACGCGATGTTTTTGCCCCGTCAGCGTCAGAATTTTCAATAACCTGCGAGTGTATCGAATAATTCCGGTCATTATTGCATCGAATTCCAAGATTTGAAAGAAGTCTTGTACGATTGTTACAATTGTGATTGTAGGGTGACTCAAAGAAAGATAAATGTCGAGGAAAGGTGGATCTAGAAGAGAGATGGATTGGTTAGATCTTCAGATTAGTTAGATCTGCTCAAAATAATCGGAAATTTATGCTGTGCATCGAAAACAAACTTTCTCGTTCAGACATTATGATTTCATCCTAAAGAAATACCTGAGTCGATTCGTAGGTTCTTTTTGCAAACTAAGTAGACATCGCAGATACTATCATGAATGAAAATCGCAGAGAATGAGGCTTACTCCATTAAAGTTTTAAACTTTTTGCAGCGTTCAAGGAGAGACAGAGCGTATTTTTCGAGGAGGGATGAATCAATAACGTTACCTCTGTGGTAATAATAAATTATACAAAGATTTACTATATATACTATTATTTTACAATAAGAGTTTCGAACAAAAGACGCGATGAAGAAACAGCGGTCCAAAAGATCTTGCAAGAAATCGATAGTATTATTTCTGTTTTCCTTAATTTGTACTTTTTTTAAAAATTATGAAACTCTGCTCACAATGTTTGAAAATGAACAAAAATGATTAACAGTCAGTATTTATATTGTAAGTGAGAAGGTTGGGTTGTGAAAAGTGTTTTGTTTATGGGATAAAACTTTTTACAGAATAAAGATAATAACGAATTCTATATACCGTTGGAAAGGTGGACTTTATACGCAACTTTTCATTATTGCAGTTTAGTGTTTTAATGAAGTGTAACTATATAGGGCCAATTTCCTGAAGATGTCTTTTTTGGCTAATTCAAAAAAATGGCTTGGTTGTGAACAATCAGGCAAATCCTAATCGAAGTTGCAAAATAGGGAGTAAAACACCTATAATTTTATACAAAGTAAAAATCTTATCATTCACAAGGCTTTAAGAGGTATAACAAGTAGAAGACAAGCAGTACTCATAAATAATAAAGTAATGAAGACAAGTAATGACACCATTTAGCTTAATAACCGGTGTGTGTGTGTGTGTGTGTGCGCGCGCGTCGCCGGAAATCCTCATTTTATTATTTTCGGCGTCAAAGCTGAATCCAAAGTTTTACAAACAAGACGGGCAAAATGACAAATTTCAAAGACTTGTTGCGATAATAGGAGAACACATGTCAAGTTCTTGTTAGACGACTGAAGGATACGAGGGAAAAAAAGTGAAAATTCATAAAAAATTTCGAAAATTCGCGTGAAGAACAACGCATCAGAGTTGATTCCTTCCGATGCGTCAGCCTTTTTCAGTGTTCTGGCAGTTTTTTTTTGTTCGGGTTGACATGGCTAAGAATTTGAATGGACGTCAAATTAATTAATGTATGAATCAAGTAAAATATCATGAAAACACTTTATTCTTATATATATCCAACGATATTTTGCAGTTCTAGTACAAATCTAGTATGAAAAACAGATGGTTCACAACTCAGCCATAACACAATTTTGTAAAAGTCAAAAACAACAACACTTACAATCTTCATTCGACATAAACAAGTATTTGGTCGTAAAATCGAATCAAAACACCTCATGAACATGCAATAGACTTACATTTTTCAGATAAATTTAGTCACTTGGACGCCGCTTTAAAAATAGTCGAAAAAACTTTCCACGCTTGATCTTCCGTGTGACGTCTCCAGCTGACATAAGTAATATGCATGCACACTCCGGTGTGGGCACAAAAACATAGATATTGATATTATCGATACAGTACTTGATATTGTTAGATAAATTTGATTCGTTTTTTCATATCGTTGATGTTCTTTATCGAAAAAAAAGGTGATTTCCTTGCGAATGATTGTATGGTATAGCAGAATTGGAATGATGAAATGGCATAAGTCTTATATAAGTTTTCAGATTGTCATAATATCTAAAAGACTGTTGAAGATTTTCCTTAGTTTTGGAATTGATTTTACTGAATCAGAACCACGAATCATTATTTCAAAACATTCAAAAGATATATATACTTTATACGTTTATCGAACACTTTTGGTCCTTTTGGAATTGGAATAGATACGTTGAATAAAAACGTTGGTTCAATAAACGAATTCTTACGGTCGGTAAAGTCAATATTGATGAATGGTAGGTAATAATGTAAATCTTTGCATCAAGTGATGCAGAGCTTACAATATTGTCAGAAACATTTGTTTTGTTTACTCATATGGTGAGGTTCTTGTTTCTCCAAAAAAAATTGGCCAATTCAGAGTTCCGCAAAAATGGCCGATCAGGTATAATGCCGAGTTCCGCAAAAATGCCAATCAGCTAAAAAACCTAATAGGTTGATATTGTTCTTTTTGAAGTATTTTCTTGATTTAATACCATTTTATCTAGCTCAAACCCGGTTGTAGATCTTCTGCTCAACCTAATCCTCTTCATCTACCTACTTTAGATTATTATAAATAATTCTCGCAATCTGTTTTTATTGGCGTTCCACTTTTTTCTAACGACTACGGTATGAAACTTCCCTGCCCACGCCCTTGCCTGACATATTTCTCACAACATTCCCCCGAAGTTGAAGGTAAAAAACACAGCCACGCAGAATCATGCATAGCGGAGGTAAAAGTCGAGCCCAAGACATCGAGTCTGCGAAGTTTTGCAAGTTTCGCCCGCGCCTGTCGAGCATTAATTCCCGAGTAAACAATACGTATTGAGTAACTTGGCTCCGGCTCGGCAGAGCTTTTTTTATTTCCATCGCGAGGGAATTCTTTCGATCCGAAGTTAACTTTTATAAACATTCCGTGCGGTGATTTTAATGTTTGCGTTCACCTTTTGATCGGCACGAGTTATTTTTCTCCCGCGGAGAAGTTTAACCTTTTTCTGGTGCATCGTCTTATGCGCAAAGCGTAAAAAATGTATAACCCCCTTTTCCATTATTGCGAGTAAAAAATGGAAAATGTTGAGGGCAGCCCCGTTGTTGCGGCTAGCGCAACGAGGATAAATTTCCAGCACGCATTAGACGGGCTCCATGTCGATCATGTCCCGCGAAATGAGCGATACACGAGAGCGGTTGAAGGCCTGAGAGAAATAGAAAGACGAATCGCGAGGCGTGGCCATTAATCAGATCTTACCGACAGATGGTACACTTGGCAACGCCAAGGCTGACAACGGGCGCCTTTCCCCCGTTATGTCTTATCTAAACGATCACCACTTCCCTTTACGCCACTGTGGAACCGCAGAACCGAGCGTGACCGCCTTGACAATCGGTTCGAACGGAAAACGCGACAAAACGGAACATCGCTGCTCTATTATTCTTGGGGAGGATTTTTTTGTTTGAGGGAAGGTGAGCTCTCCTTTGCCTGAAAATTGATCATATCGTACTTGGAAGTTTTCTCGACCAATTCACAATATACAAGAATATATACTCCAAATTTACGAGAACCACTAGTAAAAATTTAAAAAAGTGATCATGCATTACACTTCTCGTTAAATACATTGTGTCAACTTTTCTATCTTATAGAGCAAGAGGAGATGGCTTCATGGAGTTAAGCTATTGACGTTATGGAGGGTAGCCATCTTGATCTACGGAGGCAGCCATTTTGATTCACAACTTAATTATTGAGCATTGAGTTGGCTGTGAATTTGGCTGCGAGGCGTCTGAATTTAGTTAGCAATATTTAACATTTTTTATTCTTTAACGTTGACATAAATAAAAATTGATGCCGTATGTAAATAGTAAATCGCATAGGAAGAATTAAGTTAGCGAAATGTCTTAAGCGTTGAAATAAAGAAAAATTGATACTGCGTATTATCAATTATCCTCAAGAGAAAAAGGAGACGGCTTCATGGAGGGTAGCCATCTTGATCTACGTAGGCAGCTATTTTGATTCACAACTTAAGTATTGAGTATTAAGTAGGCTGTGAATCTGGCTGCGAGGCGTTTGAATTTAGTTAGCAATATTTTTCATTCTCTTTAGCATTGACATAAAAAAAATTGATTACGTACATAAATAGTAACCCGTATGCGTATGGGAAGAATTTAGCTAGCAAAATTTCTTTAGCATTGATCTGAAGAAAAATTGATCCTGTGTATTATCAATTATCAACAGTTTAATCAACAGTCATATGTATGACGACAAATTTCGGTGAGGTAGTTAGTAGCGCGGGAAATTGAAATTAGAACATACAACCCAGTTTTTTCGGTAGTTTATTATTAATCCGACTAAAGCAAAATAAATATCAATTTTTTGCTGCTTAATCATACACGTATTTTATTATGATTATTTCTGAAATTATTATCAAATTGTATAATCCTACATAGAAAAAAGAGATGACGTCGTAGTGGCGGCCATCTTATGTAACTCTCTGAAATTAGTTGCGAGTTCAGAATTGTTCTGTGATTCACAATTGTTTTTGTTATTCACAATTATTTTTGAGGTTCACAATGTCCACAATTCAAGTCCAATTTTTAATTGGAAAACCAATTGGAATACCAATTGGAAATTTGCAGCAGCGTCGTACATCTGAGTAAATAAACGTGCGGAGCGCGTAATGGTAAATCTAGTACTACAAATATTTCAGTAAAACAACTATAACCTAATTATTGAAATAAACTTCAAAAAATTTCACCATTTCCTTTCTCGTCCAATTACAAAAGCCAATGTCCGTATTTTACGCATTCACCTTAACGAAGAATCCCCTATACATTCACAATCCCGCAGTTCTTCCCTCAACGCAGCGATTGAAAGTAATTAAAAAAGATGGCTGATAATACGTCTCACCGCGATAAAACATAGAAACTGACGATAATTTCGTAGTAACACGCGAGACTTTCGTAGTCGTATCACAGACGTGAAACTAAAAAGTGGGTGAAAATGTTCCGCGCAATCTTAATGTTCATCGAGTGTCCGCGATTACATTGCCGCAAAGTACCCTTTCCCGTTCGTCTGCGGATGCTTATCAAAATCAAAAACTGTTACGCGGTATGAAGCATATTAGTCGGCGCTTATAATCCCAAACTTATCAAGCGATAATGAAGTGGAGCCACTCTTTTCAAATCTGTGGATTCCCAGGCGCGCAAACATTTTATCAGGATATTACGGCGAAAAGTATGCATTTATCTGTTTCTTCTATTTTCCATTCCTTGTCGCTGGCTCGGTTATTCGCACTTGAATACGCCCCGACGACGAGGACCGTAACGAGTGCTTTTCGAGGCTCGGATATTGTTGTGCGAAGTATTCCAGTTACCGATATTTCGGTAACTTCCCGTATAACTTGAATATTTCCACTTCGCATCACACGAAGAAAGTTTCAGTATCTCGACGGTTTATATGAAGAATCGCGAATGTATTATGATTGAATGGAAGAGGGACAATATAAGTGAGGATAAGAATCGACGATCATTAAAAAATGAATGAATTTATTGACTTATAAACGTGTTTTACTGAAAAAATACATTAATATGAGCGCACTGTAAAAAAAATCAAAGATTGCAATAAACTTAAATGTATTAAAATATGCAAGGAGTTTATTAAAAAATTATTAACAAGTGCAATAACACCAACCTTGTTAATATTAATAAACTTTCATATATAACTAGATTGTGAACTAAGTTGTGAATCAAAATGGCTGCCTCCATAGATCAAGATGGCTACCCTCCATAACGTCAATGGATACCCTCCATGAAGCCATCTCCTTTTTCTCTTTAGGTAATTTGAGTTAAAGATTATAAGACAGTTACTAAACCGTTGACAACTTTTTATTATTATTAGTTAATGAACCATTTTTTTTTCATCTGAAAATTCCATGGTACTATCCACAGTACACCACAAAAATTTTTATTGTGAACGACTCATAGTTCAAAAATAATTTTTTTTCTACATCTGGAAACAGTAACAGTATCCTAAATCATTTCCAAATCAAACACTTTATTCCCTTCGCAAAATAACATCTGATTTTCTTCCTTTTACCTTTCCTGTCCTCTCTCCCCAAACAAAAAACTTTCAGCAAGCAGGAAGTTGTTCAATATCATTATACAATCTGCAACAATCTTTAAATATCCACCGCAAGCATAATCACCTAATGAATGTTCTTGGGAAAGTCTTATCTTCAAATATTTCTGTCAACTCGAACCTTTTACCTTTAACAAATCACAAAATAATTTTCACATTTAACTCTTAACTTATCAGTCCACAAACGTTTGAAAGTTGCGAAATTTAAAAAAAACCGCCGATTTTTCCGAAATTGTCATTTTACTGCTCATATTTTCAGATACTGTCGTGTACGATTAGGAACAGTGTCAACAGGCTAATACAATCCTGGAAAAATGCGATCGTTTTAAAACGCTGCCAACATTGCGTGGTCGATTGAACGCTATCGCCTTGCTCTTCTGCTGAGAATTATGCTAACGACTCTTCAGTTTCCAGTTGATTGTTCTTATCGCTGAGTCTACTAAAATGCATTTCTTTTTTCAGCATTGAAAATTTTATCATCGTTACCCATCGTGAAAAAACTTTACTGGCAATTGCAAATCATGAATTTCATCCCTAATATGAAGAAATATCTACAATTTCAATAAAAACAATTTTTCTTGCGCTTTAACAGATAAATTTTTATATATAACAACTTTTTCATGCATCTCACAGAAATTTCCCAGCATTTTGTAGAAGAATCAATTCAACCGACAAGATGGAATAAAAACCTAACTGTGGCTTACTTTTTACAACCGAGTACTTGCTCGGTCGAGCGGGATCGATCGAATTGCAAAAGTGCAAAAATAATTTCCATAACGTACAAAAACAGGCGTTTTGCAGAATGAGCTGTTTCTTGCCTCGTGAGTAACAAGCGATGCAAGAAAACAAAGAGTTTGGAACAGTTTTCGCGGTTCGTCTAACGGCGATGTGGTCGCGAATCATTAATCTCCGCTGCGCCGCGAAAATGTGTGGGTATTTTTTTTCTCCTTCCCCCAGCCGCTTCACAGACTTTTCTATATATCCACGCAGGGTGGGCGTAAAGGAAGCACACACCCACGCTTGGGATTTGCGTCAAACACCTTCTCACATAACGAAAAATATACGACAGCTAAGCTTAAAAATTAAAAAGTGAATGATTTTTATGAATCCCAGTTTCCCACGATGACTGCGATTCAGTTAATCCAAGTTCCGAGTGGACAAAAATTTGCCGCAAATCCGGGTTTCGAACCGAGGTCTGTCTATTTACGGTCGAGTGCTCTTCCCACTACCCTATTGCAAATTAAGGGGGTCGTCTACCTTCGCGCTCAAATTCAGTGTTCATTTTTGACGATGGATTGCGAAAAAAATAAACATGATATTGACATAAGGTTTTGTTGGTAGGTACATTCTCGAACTTGAAGAAAAAAATTTTCAATTTATGCTCAGCTGGTTTTCTTGACCTTGCCGCCTGAGCGACATAGTAAATTTTGTGCCACGAATTCTCAGTCCCAGAACCTTGAAACATGAAACTAATTATTTTAACCTAATTCTCACTACTATGACTAAGTTTAGACCCAAGCTGTTTGGAATACTTTTAAATTCTACAAAATGCCAGCCTTACAAAAATAGTATATTTCGTAACAGGCACGGATGTGCGAATTTCCCCGTTTCGCCAAATTCGCACATCCGTGCCTGTTACGAACGATATTTTATGTATCGGAGGCATAGAAAACGCGTTTAGAGATCTCGAGCTGGCATTGAAACGCGTTTTCTATGCCAGAGGTACATAAAAGTGCTTTTTTTTCAATACAACAAACTTAAATTGATATCTTAAAATATGGTTCACTGGTTCGGTTTATTAAAGTCTTTCCTTCTTCTTTCCAAATTTTACGGTATGAAGATGAACAGTGACATCTGACTGGAATACTGTCAGAGAAGCACCTTACAGCTGTTAGTTTAAAATGTCCGGTAGGGCGAAGGTGAGAAGGTCAGAAGAAGACGGAAGAAGCTCAATGTCTCGAAGTGAATCTTTCAAAGCTTTCATCTAAGGATGTAGTCGCGATGGTATCGACGCCTGAAAGGTTTCCAATCTTCCCTTTTCACCCTTCTATTCCTGCACCTACTTTCACGTGCTCTTTCTCCTTGCGTTGCTTTCGCCTCGCTCTTCATCATCCAACATTCTCGTATCCTATTTACACTCGATTCCTATCCCCAGGCGAGCGTGTGTGAAAGGTGCCAATTTCAGACGCGACCTTACCTGCACGTCGGCTCACGGTATACGTGCTCGCGTCGTCCCTCATCTATGCGCGCTTCTATCTTCGGATCGGCCACAAAGGGTACACAAGTTACACTTGGCTGGCTTCAAGAAAATTGCGCTTCTTGTATGAAATTTTTTTCTCGGGGTGAATTTTGCATTACCCATTTGCCGACGCTCTTTCTCGCTAGATATAATATATTCAAAAAAAAAAAAAAAATAAAAAAAAATAAAGGAGAAGATATTTTTATGGAATTTTGAAATATTTTGATGTGTGAAACAAATAACATTTTGACTTGTAACCAAAGGAGAAGATTATGTATGATCTTCATTTTAAGCGATTTCCTATTTTTGATGATTCTTTAAATTATCTAAATAAACGAATTTGGAGATGGACGAAGTGTCGACTACGATTTATACAGTTCACATACGTGAGTTGACTCAATTTTTCCCCTTTTGCTACAAGAATTTATATTTAATAATGTTTGAAAGCTGTATCTGATTTTAAATATAATTTGTAATCTTAAAAAGCAGAAAAAATGAATGCTGAAGTGAATAAGTGAATACACAGTTCACTGAATTTTAGAAATTATAACGAAATTATTCAGAATCTGATCCTTGGTTTCCTTATATTTTATAATGATAATTTTTGAAGTACTCTTCGAAATTAATAGTTTCTGAAATTACGAGACTATAGCGATTCATGAATTTTTCGACAAATGGAAATTTTTGCGATGTCTCAAATATTAAAAGAAAAAAATCAGATTCTAAAAATTTTTTCTTGACTTTATAATACGAAAATTTCAGTAAATTTCAAGAAATAATAAAATTTTCATATCTGTGCTATTTGGATTTTGTAAGTTGGGACTAAGATTATTTTATTGTATAATTTAAAGTAATTTTTGAATTTTTAAGATTTCGAGCTAAAACTGATTGAAATGTTTTGTTTTACTTTATACATATTGAAATTGCTGCACTCAAAACCTAGTTTGGTTGGTTGAAACAAACATTTGGTAGATATATGACCAAACAAACGTTTGCTTAAATAAATTTTTCAGTCCACAAGTTTTGGTGGGCTATAATATATTTTTGGTATGGACAAACACATTATATTTATTCATCAGTCATAAATATTTGTTTGACCTTACCAAAATTTGTTAGAGTCTATTAAAATTCGTTTGCTTATACCAAACATTTGTTCGAGTCAACCAAATTTTTCTTTGGTTATATATCGACCAAACGTTTGTTTGAGTCAACCAAAACGGTTTTTGGGTGTAAGTTAGAATTATTGTAAAATTAGAATTACTGTAAATATGCAGTAATTAAAATTATTGAAACTAGTAAATCAAGAACTTTAAACCTTTCCTAATCAAATAATGTAGTTTGAATCTTTTTTATGTGCTTGAAAATCAAGAGTTTCACTCAATTTCAAATACTAAAACTCTCATTTTATTCAAAAGTCATGACAGAATGAATGATACTTTAAATGTAACCGTTCATATATTTTTTTTTTTTTTTTTTTTTTTTTTTTAACAACAAAAATACTAGTCGTATCAATTGAAAAAAATTTTTCGAATTAATGTTTTCCAATAATTTAATAAATTATCAATTCAGAAAATACAAAAGTTATATGTTTTTTTCAAATATTAAATTTTAAAATTATTAAAAAATTATCTATTCTGGAATCCTAATGATTTTCCAAATTTAAAAGAATGCACGACTTTGCATAATTGATATTTTTTCATAATAAAAATATAAATCAGAAGTTTAACGAAAACCTGAAAAGTACTACAATATTATTTTTCCAAATTGATTTAAAATTTATTTTTATTATAAAAAACTAATTCCTCCAAAATTTTATTGATACAATATTCCAAAACATGTTGTACAATCATAAAATTAATCCAGAATATGCAGACAAAAATTAAATTGCTGCTGGAATTCATTTTTTCGAAACATTAAAAATGCAAGACCACAACTATCTCCAGCATTAAGAATTGCTTACATGTAAGTCTAACGTAATTTGGAATTTTAGAGGCGCCACTTTTTTTTAAATTTTAGATGTAAAATGTTTCGGACGAATATTTTATGTACTATAGTATGTACTATGTGATAATAATAATATTAAAAATAATAAAAATATTAATAATAATATATAATATGTAACATATAAAGTAACGATCTTTTTCGAAAGTCATGAACTGTGAACGGATGATAATGATATTTTCTTTAGAAAATTCAATGAGTGACTGGAAAAATCACTACACGTAACGTCAATTTTATTTTGTGAATAAATTAATAATACTATGGATACAATATTTCAAATAATTTTTAAAACGTAACGTAAATTACTAAAATGAAAATTTGTTGGTATATTAAGATGAATCAAATACTAATGTCCTTTCTCTATATTTGAAAACTGTATTTATGATATTTCTAATTTCGATTTTACAAAGTGTCACATCACAAAAAATTTTACATGTCACCCTTGCACATTCATTTTCAACACTTCATTATACTTGATATTTCTTTTTGTGTATTCAAGTCTCAAAAACAGAAAAACTGCATCGACGAAATTTCCGAAGAAAATGTTAACATAATCAGCTTGCTTAAGATGAAACATGTTTTCTTTGTGTATTTTCTATATAAACAAACGATAAGTATTTTCTACGATCTCTTACTTTTCTCAAGATTTAGGACAGCTACATATCCGCAAAAAGTATAAATAAAAAAACAGAATTGCTTTTCTAAGAAACGAAGGAAAAGTAAAAATAAAAAAAGTTTCAGGCTCTGCAACAACAAACTTATTCGCTTGCTCGTCACGTATGCATTCAGTGTACTGAATTCTCTGACGTTTTATGCACGTGCATGGCGCGCTCTCACGTTGCAGCTTGCGTACCCAAGCTCTGCGTGAGATGCCTGCAACACTCCAAAGTCTGGCACTAGTTTTACCACTTTTTGCTTTTCAAAGACGTCGTGCATCAATACGTACTGTCGATTTTAACGAAAAAATTGTTCAGCATGTTTTAATGTAAACGAATAACAATGGATATGAACGTTTTTGCGATTTATTCATTCAGAATTAAATTTTGTTATAACACTCATTGTTGTTTTATGTAGAAGAGAAAGTATAAAAGAAAAGTCAAAATCTCTATGATTTCATTTCAATTGTCCAAAAAATTTTATTTAGTTGATAAATAGTGATAATTCGGTTTACTTAAATTCGTTTTTCCGAAAAAAAAATATGTTTCACCTTAAAAAACCTTCTTCACCTGAACAAAAAATTAATTTAAGTTGACCCAACCTTCAGTTGATCAAAATACGACCAAACGTTTGTTGTAGTAAAAAAAAACTGGTGTGAGTTCAAAAACTTGCGAAAGAAGTGGAACTTCTCACGGCAAACTACTGCAAGTTTAATGAAATGTAAAAAACAATTCGTTCAATTTTATGAGAATAACAGCTAAATAAATCATTAAGACTAAAGCATGAACTGCGTTTAAAACTGAAGCTTGAAACTGATTAAATTTAAATCAGAATTTTTAACAAGTGAAATTCAAATCTGAATTTGAAATTTGACGACGAACATTTACTTTTCTTCTACAGTTCAAATCGTATGTTATATATGCATTGTGGAAGAAAAGTTAATTTTTATTGTCAAATTTCAAATTTAGATTTTAATTTCACTCGTTCGAAATTCCGATTTCAATTTAGTCAGTTTCAAGCTTTGGTTTTCATGGTTTCTTTAATTGTTTTTCTCATAAAATTGACCGAACTTTCTTTTATGATTAATTGAACTTGCAGTAGTTCGCTGTGAGAAGTTTCACTTTTCTCACGAGTTTTAAAACTCACACCAGTTTTTTTCTTTAATTGTGATAATAAATAGATTTTGAATTATTTAATTTATTAATTGAATGTAAATTAAATTCTTTCATTGTAATTATTATAAAATTAGTCAAAGAGATATAACTAAAAATGTAGGTTTAATATATACTTTTTTTCTGAAATTTGTGTAAGAAGTAGCATTTTAAATTTCTCTGTTTTTTCTCGATATCAAGTTAATTATCAGAAAAGAAGTAGGACATTCAGTTCCAATTTTACCCGTTGAAAATTAAATTTTCATTATTTTTATAGTTTCCATATTTTTTCTTAATTCATTTTTTTAATTCATGTAGTGTTTTTCATGATTTTAAAATGTAGGTTATGTATTACATATATTTTTCTACTTATATAATTTATTTATCGGATAACATTTTTTTTTCTATTATTGTAATTACTATCAAATTTTGTATTCTAGAATTCATAATTTGGGTAGCAAATAATTTTTTTAATTGCCATAATTATAAGAAAAGTCATAAAGATACAACTAAAAATGTAGGTATGATGTATGCTTTTTTTTTTAATTCGTGTGAGACTTAGCATTTTAAATTTCTTTGTTTTTTCTCAATATCAATTTATTTATGAGAAAAAAAAGGATATTAAGTTTCAGTTTTACCTGTTGAAAAATAAATTTTCCATAATAATAGGATTTCATTTTTCATTTCATAACAATTCAATTTTTTTTCTTTGAAATTCATGTTTCGAAAATGTAGATTAGGTATTACATACCTTTTTCTAATCATATAATTTATTGATTGGATAAAAATTTTTTTTTTATTTGTAGTTATAATTAGATTTCTATTATGTAATGTATTATTTGAATCAAAATTAATTTCTTTATTTGTTATTATCATAAAATTAGTCAAAAATACAACTAAAAATGTAGGTTTGATATATACTTTTTTTCTGAATTTCGTATGAGAAATAGCATTCGAAATTTCTTCGTTTTGTCTTAATGTCAAGTTAACTACCAGAAAAGAAATAAGACATTTGCGCCATGCCGAGCAATCACGAACGATTCCGTCAGCACACGAAATATCACGCACTTCGTTTTACAAAGCGGCCACCAGCATTCGTTACACTCGAACGGATTTTACTCCCAACGAGCCATTAGAAGTTTTACTTCAACAAGAGTATATTACTGTGCGTTTCGTCGAAATATGCATTGCCAAAACGTACTGTAAAGTATTTTATCTGTAGATGACGTTTTTAACGTGGATTTATAATTCCTGACTACCTGAAATTCACCGTTTTGTCGTCATTTACAGGTAAAATCACTTTATAAGAATGTACAAGCATCATCCAAAAATTTATAAAATTCAACTCCAATTGAAATAGTACCATTGAAACAGGAAGTAAATAAATCCTTCTCAACCCTTTACCTTCCACCCTCCTTGTGCACGAGCTTCCTCTAACCTGACGCTGAACCATGCTTATCACAAGTATCACAATTGTTAACCATAACAGGAAAAAAGAAAAAACAAAATCGCATAACGTTCGCAGATCTCAAAAATCGCATAATAACGCCCCCGGAGACCCGTTCGATAAGAAATGCACACGTTAAGAGTCACGAGCCGGGATAAACAAGGACGTATCGCATTGTCAATCGTCCCGAATGCGGGAGAAGGAACGCGGCCTAATCAGTAACCGCTGGGGGCAGTAACAACGAGCAAGCAATATACCTTGCGTCTTCTCCATTTCGCAAATTGCCCGGCAAGTTCACGCGGAAGCCGTCGAGCCCACCCCTCACAGCGAGTCTCACGTTCCATCAGATGGAAAAACGGGAGCCTTATAAATAAATTTCTGATCAAACATACGAACAACTCGTTGGTATACTGCCTCCGTTTCTTCAACACCGAGAGAAGATTGATTTTATGCGCAAGGGCTATGAGATTACTGCTACATCCATTTTTTCCCTATCTCTTTGATTTTTCATTCGCGAGCTTACATTGCGGAATTAAATAAAATACTCGTTTTGTGATGCCTGAGGAGATGTTACAGATTATTGTTGCGTTACCTTCTTTGGTAAAATTGGAGAAGACAATCGAGGTTTGGATGAACTCGAAAGGCAGAAGGAAAAGTACACTCAGAGAAGTACAGAGAACACTTACTATAAATAATTATTAAGTGTGTGAATAATATATTTCCATTTTAGTTATCAGTAACAAGATGTTAGTTCACAGGCAAGGCGTTGTAAAGTGAAGTTGGAGGTGGAAAAGTACCCGGTTCAGCCAGTCAATAGATTAAATGTTCTTTACTCATCCAGCGTTTCGGTCATCATGTGTATCACCATCATCAGGGACAGTATTTACAATTGTGTGGCTAGAAACAATTGAATAATAAACTCCATTTCAATGGATTTGCGTCTCATCATAGAACATAACTAAGCTACAATGGTAACAAGTCAAAATTCTTAGACTGACGTGTCATGAACGACACATTCCCATTTAAATTCAATCAGAAATACTCATACACTTCTAAATTGACCGTGCAAAACATACGCGCTCCCTAATGACACAATAATAGCCAGAGCGAGATTATGACATACTATGAAGCAACGCGGAAAATTACCAAATCAACCTTAGAAAAACTCGATTGAACTGTAAAATGATAATGCGATATTAATTCATTGTATGAGCAGAGTTATGCAAGCATGACTCACTTTTTTATTTCCTGCAAAGAGATCTAATTTTCGTCGGACATTAATCTTCATCATCACGTAGGAACATTGACAAGAATGATGCATAAAGTTGAGACTTCGAGACTTGGACGCCTTCGCTAATACTGGGCTAAAGAGCCTTGTGCACCGTGTGTATATTAATCTCATTTCATTTCTACGTGGCAGTTATTACATTCAGAGCAACTCGCATTAATGCGCGAATAAACTTTCGCGTCGAATGCCCTGAATTATTTCCAAAGTAAAAAAGCTTTCGACGAATGGAGTATTTCGTTGCTTTGCATCAAAGAGACGCTAATGGCTTTTAATGAAAAACGACGTTAATCGAATTTTATTTTCGTCAAAGACTAGTTACAGATTGTTTTGCAGTTGCGAAATAGTTTACCCAGCATCAAAGGTCCAATTACAGGAAATCGATAATTACTGTGGATCGCGGAGTGGGTAACGATAAGTAAACGTCCTATTGGACACGATGCAAATAGGGATTTCCCGCAATATGTCAACTAGCATGGCATTGCTAATTGTTTATAAATCGTTGATTCCGGCCTCATGAATATTTCTGTGGTGAAATTTTGCACACAAAACGAGCATTCTCATTAATCCCTGGTAAATGTACAGATTTATCGTCCCCTTCCCCAATGTTTTCTACTGCATCCAAGTTGTCTGCAGCTTTTTATGTCAATTCTTCCAGTTTATTTCATTAAGGGAATAGAATCGAAGCAAAAAACAAGGATATCCAGTCATCCAATATATTAGAAGCATCTGGTATTTAAGAATAATATATCGGATATTATTTTTAAAATTTTTTAATTTTTAAAGAGTATCCTGATAAAATATTTAAAATTATTATTTTTAATTGTAATGAACATATTTGATCGTCCATTAAATATTCCAAATGTTACATGTCTGAAACTGACAAACCAACAATAATTATTGCCTGCCATGTCAACTGTCAATAATGATATTTTGTCGTGGGAATGTTAATTTTTTGCCAGTTATAAGAATAAAAGAGCTGTTGTTTTTTTGTAAACGAATTGACAAATCGATTTATACTTTCATTAACTCTTTGGCTCTTTTCTCTTTTTCCCTCCACTCGAGTTCTAGGTTCCAGTTTATGAATTTTTAAGTGTCTGCGATAAACTTTTTCAAGAGTAACCTTTTGTTTTTAATCATTTGAAAAAAAAAGAAAAAGTACTACTGCGCTCGAAATGCAGTAATTGAAAGGCTATACTCGCAGAATGAAATTAAGGAATTTGCATGAAGAAGAACGTCTTTTAAATATTATACGTATTTTTCCATTGTGTACGATATTTTGTTCAATTCTTTAAACTTTTCAAGATTTTTAACTTTTTCATGCATTTTTATATAAATTTCTCGATTCGGATATTCTAAGAAACAATGTTTTATAGATTGTAGTTTTTGATAACTTTTTTTAGAAACAGTTTCTTCAGAGATTTGTAGATTTCAAGTACTTCGAGAATTTTCCATGTTTTTCAGAATTTCCTCGTTTTTATTATGTATTTCTATATAGATTACTTGAATTATTTCCTTCAGAATGCAAAAGTATAAGCATTGTATGTAATGCCACACATTTACTAATGAATTATAACTACCTGGTTTTTTTTTAATGTATATCATTCCAAAGGATTTTGAAGTATTTTTATAAATTTTTAATGTTTGCGTAGATTGTTATATAGATTTTTAGCTTTTCATACTCAAGGATTCAAGGTTTATTAGATTTTTCGTATTTCAATATATTTTTTGGAAAACAGTATTTTCATCATATTTATGATTCTCCAATTTTATTCTGTATTTCCTTAAGTATTAATACAAGTAGAATTATATTTGGGTATTCCCATACATCGTTATGGTACATAGATTTTTATAATTCGATGCTTCGTGGAGTTTTTAAAACTTTTAGATTTTCATACATTTGTAAGACTTCGATATCGATTTTCTTTATTATTATTATTATTATTATTATTATTATTATTATTATTATTATTATTATTATTATTATTATTATTATTATTATTATTATATAAAATTTTTTTTAGATATTGCAAACTTTATAGATCTTTAGTACTTTTAACATTTCGCGCATTTTTTAAGTATTCATACGTTTTGAGAATGTTAATAGAATTTTTATGGATTTCTTTATAGATTTCTAAGAAATCGAAGTTTTAACGATATTTAAAATTTTACATAAATTTCTGAAAAATTTGACTTACTTAACATTTAAAGGAATATTATACATTTCTTGTGAATAAGGTATTTATAATATTGTTTCTTATTCACGAATCTTCGTAAGATTTTCTTACAAATTCATTGATTTTTTTTTTATCAAAATTTATTTCACCTTGATCTCTAGAAATTAATGCTTTAGTATTCGAAATTTCGTAATAATCTAGTATTTTTATAAATTAATCAGAACTTAGTAACCCTATGAATTTCTATTGTTTCGGTCATTTTGTAATGAAGAAAAAAAATGTTTTTGTAAAATAAATTTGTAGTGTCAATAGCAGATAAAGATTTCTCTTATTAAAAAAAATACATAATAACATAATAACAAAGAAGTTTTAACCTCTATCCAATATTCCTACAATCACATTTTCAAGACTGACAACCACAGATGGTCCTCTAAATAAGCCTTATGGTAAGGATATTTTGAAAGCGGAAATTCTTAAAATAAAATTGAATTGATATAGTCAGCAACTGGGCAAAATGCTGAAAGTACGATTAAAAAAGCCAGTAGAACAATCAAACGGATATTTTATCTACATTTTTTGGTCACAAAAAAAGCTAGCGATGTCGTAATGCACCACAACAAAAACATTTGATAAAACGATTATACTGTGATCAATACATCGATAAAAAATTTTGTTATCTGTATAAGAAATATCGATATCTTAATGTTAAAAAAAATAATAATTGTTATAACATGTTAATGAAAATGTCAGGTAAGTACCTGACATTTTCGTGAATTCAATGGTAATCTATTGCGTAGACTCCACAACCAAATTCCCTCAATATTGAGTTGCAATTTTTTACAATTACTTATATTATGCATTGGTATATTAATGATTAGACTGTAAACACTCAAGTTGACCATAAACAGTCAATTTGACTGTAGGAAATTACATTCAAATTTGATTGTATACAGTCAAATTTTGACTTTTTTTCGTGAGGTGTGTACAACACAACAAGCTATGAAAATTATCCCAAAAACATGATTTTAAAAACCAATGAACTTGCTCCGTTTAAAACATCAATCTATTTGGAGAAAAAACTGATCACTCCGAGCCAGAATTTCAAATTATAACAAATTATGAGACGCCTTTACATTACACTGCATGATTGATTACAACAACGGTCATTTTGACTTTGATGTGCACTTTCGACAATGCATTTATACATAACGGGATATTTGATATGCTAAGATTTGTAAGTACTGGTTTGTTTGATTATTTATTTTGTTTGGGAAATAATGAATTGAATGAATTGAAGGATCCTGATTAGGGCCCCATGTGCGGCCGAAATATAGATAATATGGAATAAACTTATAATTCGAAATTCTGGCTCCGAGTGATCAATTTTCCCTCCACATTTATCTCAACAGACACTTCAAGCTCGTCAGTTCTAACCCAGAATCAAGTAACACTGGAAACCTAAGCAGCAATCGACCATCGGCGGTGGCAGTTATTCTAGCGATATGTCTGCCTACACGCGCGTTACGCCAAGACACAGATTCATCTCGATCCTAATGTTCCGTAAAACGCGGCATGACTATTTCTTTCGCGGGTATAAAATGAAGAGTGAAATATGTTAATGGAGAGAGTGCGCCAGAATAAGAGTGTGTGCGTCGCTGCGAGGGAAGCCAGGAGGACCGGATGGTATCTTGATTAAGGTGTCTGGCAAGCGTTAGTCATTCTAGCCAGCCAAACCCACCAGCTACGGGCTCGAAAATCTAATTTTGCTACCGAAACTGAAAAAAGCTCTAACCCCACCACGACCTGAACCCCTCAACCTCTCCCACTTCTTCCCCTAAGACCCTCAAACCCCCGATCTCTAGAGCCGCTAAATCTGCATGCACGACTGCATTGGCGCCACGCTACTTCACTCCCTTTTTCCTCCTCAAGGAGAACTTTAATGGCTTTTGCGCTCCGCTCGTTTAGTTCGTCTCGTTTGCCTAGACGTTTTACGAACTCCCTTTATGTGACACGTCCGCAAAAATTTTCGTCGACATCGACGTTTTTCGTACCTTTCCGCGTTTATCCAGTTACTCAAAACGGATTTCAGAGGTAGTCGTGGTCGGGGTTGAGGACAGTGACTTTGGAGTCGAGTTTCCACGGATTTCATGTATGTGGACTGTATGTAGCTTTTGGAATGGGCTGTTACTCATATCCTTGGCTGTCATTCGGATTGGATGTCATGCATGTACTGGCAGGAAAAAGTATCATATTGGCACATGACTTGATATTTGGTCGTGAGTTTTAATGAAGTGCAACATCTGAGTTTGGTTCAAGATGCATGAGATATTCGCTTATTTGGCCAAGACTCAGTCAAGATTCTGAAGCCAGATTTGGGCAAGGAAGCAGAAGACTTGACCAATGGCCTTGGTCAGAATTTGGACCAAGATTATCATTTTTTGGGCCACACTGAATGGACTGGCATCATATGACACAGTATAAATCTATACTAAAACTTATGATGACGTAGACTTTGTGAATAAATAAGGGGGATCGGAGAACTGAGTACGTCACATTTAATATTGGAGCTTATTACAAAACTATTGACAGGCTTCAGTGTCATAAACCACAGAAAGACAAAATGACACTTCCATGACGCTTTGGTCTTGGGACCCCCATCGTAGACTTGACATAAGAATTTAGGAAAATACACATATTTGTGATTTAAGTATGAATGTACACATCAAAACAATTTCTGCACAAAACTTTAATATGAAGTTAATATACATAATCTTGGGCATACTCTGCCTACATCTTGTTTTTATGACTACAAGTCATGTTTATTTTGCAACTTTGCAGTATCTAACTTGATATTGAAATTTTTATCAGAACGAAACTGACAATGAGTTGAAAGTTAAATGCCTTTATTTGATGAAAAATATACATTAAGAATAACAGATTTTAAAATTTTCAGTTCGAAATTACTTTTAATGACATTTGGCAGTACATCAGAAAATGTAAAAAATATCCTGAGGTGGAAATTTAAGTAACGACAGAGAAGTCAGTTTATGATATAATGAATTCTGCATTTGATGACTTTTGAACTATTATATTGGTATATTTTTTATCTGTTATGTATCTCTACTTTCTATCTTTAAAACATCCAATATGATAATTTTTAATTCTTTCAATATTTATACTTCAAAAATTAATGATTCGGCATTTTTCTTTTTTTCCTCACTCCTAATACAATTATGTTCTATCTCAAATAATAAAATTCTTCGGTTTGAAGACTTGTTAATCATATTTTTCATACTTGACTGGGTATGAAAATTTTGTTTTCGAATTCAAATTCCTATAAATCAAGTGCATGATGAAATTTTCTGTCATTTTTGAATTTCGCATTATCAAATTATGACATTTGTCGATTTCAGAAGTGAGGTTTTTCAAATTTTACACATGTAAGTATAATTTTTTTCAAATATATGATATTTTAACAAATTTTTGTTTCAATTGACTTTGCAAAAATTGAAGAATTGAAGTGTTTCTGAAACTTAACAAAGAATCAAATTTCTTTTTCCGTAGAATTTCAAAGGTGAGGTCTTGAATTATTAACTATAATAGTCGTTGTGATTTTGAATAACACTTTTGCCTTTCTGTTTATAAACATCTACTCGGTATTAAACGAAATCTCAAATTTTTCTTTTCAACAGTTTAACTTGATTTTTTTTTTAAAACCAAGACGCAGACTGTTCCGAAAAAATTTACAAATTTTTTAAAATAAATTTTATGGAAAAATATTGACTAATAATTGGAATTTCTTCCTTCACAGTTTTACCGATGAAATTCGCAAATCAAGATAAGCATGTAAAAGATAAACAAATTATTCAAAAAATTCAACATTTTTGAAATTTAAATTCAGATTTTAAAGTTTAAATTTTTTTCGATTATTAAATCTTACGATTTTGATTCGAAATTGGATCGAATTTAAATCATGCAATTCATATTTTCGATTTCATTAAACTCAAATCCTGTAATTCTGCGACAAAAATCAATCTTTGATGTTGTGTTTCATATTTTTTCAAATGGAACGCTTTTTCGAGTTTTTATTTTTTTCGATATTCTAAGCCAAACTTATTTTATAGAAATTCTGCGTGAGAAAATATACTTCACTGGGTAAATATAAAAAATACAAATATGTGGAATAATTTTACAGTTCCCAATTAAGAAATTGCAAATCACTTGCAAAAAAATAATAGAACAATCTGCAAATTTCTTATTTTATAAGTCTAACTATAATTACACTTTACGAATACTTTGCTACAAATTGATAAATAATTGTATCAATGCGAGCCTTCAAGCCTACAGACTTTTTTTTCAAGTACTAGAATAAAAAATCATCTGTATGATAAGGAATATGCATTACAGAATTGTAAAATATTGAAACAGAAATTTCAACAAATCATTTCTAAATTCCGTTAAATAACTGATAGAGGATTCCTTTTATTCTTAATTTGAAGTTTCGAGATTATTTCACCGTTGACTTCTCAAAGTTACGAAAGAAGTTTATTCACTCAATAATTGTATCTTTACTTTTCAGACAAGATATTCATACGAAATTAAGATAATGTCCCTAGATAAATATTATAATATCTTTCTCAAAGACAATTAGAAAATTGTATTTTATGCTCCTGCAAAAAAAAATATTTAAATGCAATCGATATACATCATTTTATAATCCAGATATGTACCCCAAAAATAAGACACGTCTAAAACGAAGACACATCAGCTTTTTCTATAAAAATGACTTTCCTAGCAGACACCACACATTGTAGACAAATTTACTTCAAATAAAAAAAAATACATCCTTTTTCCACCCCACTATTTGTTGCAGTTGAACTTTGCACGGGAGAAAGTAAATCTCACTTGAAATTTATTCGTCATTCATTTGTCAAATTAAGCCGATTGAGTGCAACGACGTTCGTGAGCTGGGTAGATCAAATCTTGGCAGAGTTTTTTTTTCCGGCAGTTCTATAAGGTAGGTGAATCGTGGCATCAGGGTCAAAGCTGACCTCATCGTCAAATGGGAGCGTTGGTTGGCGGGTCAACAACCCACACGACACAGCTTATTTACCCTTATTTACGCCATGAAAAAAATCAAGTAAATTGATCGCAATTTAGAGCACAACGAGATAAGACAGCTAGTAGCTGGACGCTCACGATTTCGCTGTGTATAATGAATATACGGCCTATATGTCACAAAAAGTAACCTTACATTTTACCAAAAACCCTAATAAACACAAGATTGACTTTCTTCCCACTCATAGAAAGCATTCAAATTAGTTTTTTCTGAATTTTATTTTTCGAAAAACATAAGTCGATGCTGATTGAAGATATAAACGAGACTATCAATCTGCCACGTAATTCCCGAAGATACAATCAAGTTTCCGAAAGATGCTGATAGAGAATGTAATGCATAATCGCCACGGAACAGTCTAAAAAAAGCTGCGGCTTGAATGGTAAATTTGTCACGAGAAAAAAGTGTTATCATCGTCGTGCGATTATGAACGGAAGAAAATAAAAGACTGAGTAATGGGCTCATTAAACTTTACACGCAACGATCGCGGACCGCCATACAAGCGGACAATTTAGTTGACACACGGTACGTAATGAATCGCGACGAAGTGCGCCGAATAGTCGCTTCGTAATAAGCCACGTCGTAATTTACCCTCAATTAAACGCCATGTGCGATGCGTGCTTTTCCGCTATATCTACTCTTGTTTTACATCGCCTTCTTATCTTCTCATTCATGCACTCTCGATTCAACAAGTCAATAAAAAAAATTGACAAGGCAACTTGAGCTATTATGAGCACGTGAACGAAAATAAGGGAATTGTTCTGAACAAATTTTGATTTGTCAATTAAAGGCTAAGGAATTTCTACGAAATTACAAGTATTTTGACTGTTTGAAGGGCGGATATTCAAAGTCGTATAACCGCCATTTCCAAATTTTTACAGGAGAGCAGAGAAACGCTTGTATATTTTTTCATTTTTAAAATTATTTGAAAGACTCACGATTGTTTATTCATTATAAGGTAACTTTTGGAGTTTGAAACAATTTCGGTTAAAATTGAGGAAAACACGACCACTTGAAATTTCGCCATGTATAAGTCGAGGCGTCATTATTTGTGATTGTAAAAAGAAATTTCATTATGATATTCGTCTTCTATTTTTATTCGTAGTTTTTATTGTTAATAACATTGCTTCTTGTATCAAAATGTTTGAAAATGTATGTGAAAATATTATCAAACGCACGGTATGCCTGTTTTCAACAATAAATTACTTTTTTTTTCTTAAATTGCAGAAGTTTTCATTGGTTGTTATACGACTTTGAATTGCCGATAGGTCGTCAGTTACCAAAATGCAATGTTTGAAAAATTCTCACAAGAAAACTATTGCAAATTTTGACTTGCTTCTATCGCAGAAATGACGGAATCAACTTAGAGTTTCGAAAAAAGAAATTATAACAAAACAAATTTTGAAAAATGTCCAGTTATACGACTTTCAATACCCACCCTTCATTGAGATTTTAAGAAAAACAATTCGAAAATATGTGTCGAGTTACACGTGTTTTCATGCAGTGAATAGCCTTTTCGTGCATAACTCGAAAACGAATAAATGAATTTTTCTAAAACTTGGTCAGACTCCAAATTCAACGTTCATAAGTAATTTTCAATTTACTCAACCAATCTCTGCAATTTAGTTATTCCCAAAAATACTCACAAAAGTTTTACTTAAAAAATTTTATATTGTTTATACTCAAAAAATTTTCGATGACCTGTCATTGCTTATTTTGACATTTGGCAACATCACAATTTTCTGCGCCCGTTTGTTATTGTTTATTCGGTACATTTATTGTATTAATAATAGGCGGAGGCAGAAAATATTTTACCGATGGATTTTTCAAAAAAATATATTTCCTCGGGGGTTTTCTAATTTCTAATATTTGACGATCTAGTTCCTGGAGTACAATTATTTGATTTTTCGAATTTAGGGATTTGAAAGTTACACAACTTTTGGAGGTTAGAGTTGCACGTTTTTTATACTTCTATTATATATAATAGACTTGAATTTGTGTGATTTTCATGCAAGTCACTGAGGTTTGGATTCTTTTTTCTTATACCCTTGGTATTTATATGTAATTATTGATAAGTATTTATACCACCTGAAAGATGTTCTGATATAATGAATTTTTTCAGATGAATTTTTTGATGCTGTTAGAATCAAAGTTTAAAAAATCAATAAGTTCATTAAAATGAAGTATTTTGAAAATTTCGAAAATGTTATTTATTGAATGTTTTTATACAATTTTGTTATATCATCTCGTATTCTGATAATTTTCCAATATTTTTATGAATAGCTTTATATATTTCTAGAATTTAATGCTACAGTATTTAAAATTTATACGATTTTGTGTATTTGAATTGATTTCTAAATAAACACACTATCTTGTACACTGATTTCCAATTATTGTTTTTTGTTTTTTTTTTTGTTTTTTTATAATTTTTTTAAGATGTATAAAATTAACAAAAATTTCTGGTATGTAAATTTCTAGAATTCTATTCTCTTGAATTCAAAACTTCATAAATTTTTGAGAAAATTATGTTTACAGAGTTTTTGAGTATTTTGAAAGATTTCTAGCATTTTCCGCTTTTTTTAAGCATTTATGAAACATTGAAAGATTTTTTAGCATTTTCAAGATATCTAGTATTTTTGTCGATTTATTCTATTGAATTCAAAGTCGATCAATTTTCAGTAATTGTATAGATTCGTAGAAAAATACTCTCTCTATGGATTTTTAGCGTTTCACAGATTTTTAGCGTTTTCGTGTTTTTTTTAGTACATCAATAGTTTTGACAGTTTGTATGGATGTTGTAGATTACGTAATAGTACATTACGTTCCGCGGGCACAATATTTTTATTTCGAGTAGAAAGTTTGTAGGCCAAGGCGAAGCCGAGGCACACAACCCTACGAGGAAATAAAAGTATTGTGCCCGAGGAGCGTACCGTATTTTATACACCGAGGGGAAATTAAAGGCAGTTTATTTCCCTGAGGTGTATAAGATTAATTATTATAAAAAAATGACCGAGTTTATTTTTTTCATACCATGGTTTATTCATAAGATTTTATACTGATTTCTAGTTTTTTTATAGATTTATAGGATTTTATATGTAGATTGTTTTTTGATGCTCTAAAATCCGAAATTTTATAAATCGTGGGTAATAAATCAAATTTTTCAGAAAAAAGTTCATTTATAGAATTCTATTGTAGTACTTCTTCAGAGTTTGTATGATTCGAAATATTTTCTTATATTATTATGTATTTCTATGTAAATTCATAGAATTCTACGCTTCAGGGTTCGAAGTTAAAGTATTTTCGTAGATTCTAATTTTTCTCTATAATTCATCAGGTTCAAAGAATTTTTCGAATTTATATGTTCGACGTTATTTTAACGAGTTATTCAGGATACAAATTTTTTTGGAGAAAAATTTCTTCTGAAGCCAAGGTTATCGTTATTTTTTATTTGGTAAAATTAATAATCCTTAATATTGCTTTATTTCTTATGAAGAACTTACATGAAACCATTCGTTATTATTATTTACAATAATTTTTTTTAATGACAAACCCATTTTGATACTGATTTTCCTATTTCGAAGAAGCAGTATGATGATTTTTTCTTACCTACGCGACACGTTCATCTTAGCTGTTTCAACGTGAAATTTCCATATCATATACCATTTTGGTATCTAATTTAAAAATGATTTGTAACTATGTAAATTGTTCATATTGTTACTAAAATATTCTTGGATTATCAAACAAAACTATTATTTTATTCTACCACTAATATCAGTGAACTTTAATCAAATATTTTTACAGTTGCTTCTTTCTAATATATGAAAAATTGGACAATTTGTTCGTTCAATTCATTATTCCAAAACCTGCAATTTCGGGAAATTTCCAGTTTGTTTTTTCACTGTCAACGTCCCATTGAAACAAAAATTGATGAGAAATGAAATGCATTCGTTATTCTGCCCAATATTCTCAACAATGTATTCTCGGCACTGGAATAGTGCCAGATTCAATTGCGTGCGAGAACATACCAAGCTGCATTAAAGCGAGCGAAGTTCCGATAGTGATAACTGTATTGCTCAACGAATCTGAAAAATTGGATGACGCTTGAAAAAGGGCGACGCTGGCAGAGCTGCACTTGGGTGGCTTTCTGAAGCACTGTATTTATTGCGCGAGATAAAATCACATCACTGGAAACTTTACGATGGCCTAATCTTCCTGATTCATTGAGAGTCAAGTATGATTTGTGAGCGTATCAATTTCAAATTTTTATTCGGTGAAATTTGGGGTGTTTGTGTACATACAGTTTCTGTAATTCCAAATCACCTTCAGAATTTTCTACAATCTACAAAACTTACGAACATTTTCTAAAATTCGACAAAATGTTACGAATTTTCGAGACTGACTAGAGTTCTTTGAAATTTTATGTTTTCTGATTAAAATAAAATCACGAACTTTCAAACGTAATAGACTGTTACATTTTTCTGAATGTATGTAAATGTATCTAACGAATGCAACATTTTTCTAAATTCTTAAATACTTTTCAAGTCTTCTGAATTTTTATTAGGCAATAAAATAAAGGCATTATTATTAATATTCCAAACAATTATGTTGAACACAATTTACAAAATTAATGAACTGATTCTAAAATTCTACGAAACTTTAGATCTATTTAGAAATATTGACAATCATCAAAATTTCTAACATTTTCCGGATCTTCGAAATTTTAATGCTTTTCAACATCATAACAACTATCAAAGAATTTAGAACTTTTCTCAAAATTTGTCCAACTCAGAAAGATTTCTTGCGGTCTTTTTACATTTTTCGCGTTTTCCAGATTTTTCTTAGACAATTTAAAAAAACATGCATAGTCTAAAGAAAAAATTAATATGATAAAAAACACAATAATACAAAATTCGATTAAATTTTCTGAAATTCTGCTAATATCTCTGATTTTCAAAATCACTACTAGCAATTATTGATAATATTTATTATTAGCAATCTTTAGAGATTTAAATGTTTTCTGATTTTAAAAAATTTTCGGAAATCGAAAGGTTATGCAGATTATTCAAAATATTCTTTAATTTATGAAAATTTTATTAACTAAACAAGATTTATCTAAATTTTACTATACTTATCAAGTATTGCAAATTTAACTACAAGAATAAAAAAAAATGTTTGTGTGCACATTTTAGAGAAATACAGTAATGAACACAATTAACCAAATAGTTAACATTTTCTGAAATTCTACAAATATTTTGATTTGCTGATGATAATTGACAGTTTTTGACATTTTGAATGTGTTATGAATTTTTAAAACTTTTAAAATTTCTGATGTCAAACCAGTTACTCTGAACGTTTAGATTTTCATAAAAATTTGTACAATTTATAAAGATTTCTTGTGATTTTCAAGTATCTCTTTTTAAGCATTTCAAATTTTGAAAAAATATAATAAAGAACACAATTCAAGAAATTATAAACATTTTCTGAAATTCTAAGGAACTTTTGGTTCGACTCTTCAAAATTCGATAAAAATTGGTCTAGCTCATTAGGAATATTTCTTTTGTCTTTATAATACTTTTTGAATATTCTCAATTTTTTTTTTTTATACTTAAAAGAAAAAAAAACATTATCGTACATACATATTTATAAAAAACAAGTTTCAGAACACAATATACAAAACATTTTCTGAAATTCCACCAATATTGCGAATCATTTAGAAATATTAACAGTAAAAAAAAACTTTTCATGTTTTCCGATTTTCGAATATGTATGTGAAACATGAAAACCAACTAAAAAGTTTCCGAAAGTTTTAAAAATTTGTCTTATTTACTATGAATTCCCGTAATTTTGAAATATATTTTTAGTTTCTCATTTTTTTATAGAAAAATCTAAAAACATTATCATAGATATTACCCCCCCCCCCCCCATCCTCCTCAATACTTGAGTCATTTACTACCAACCCGAAAAAATTGCGTTCCGTCGCCCCTGGTAATTTCTAGTACTATGAATAAAAAATATTATAAAGTTTTCTGATAAATAATAGTAATGTACCTACTCATCACTTTTAAAATTTTTACCTAGACTATAAATATTGTGAAAAAGTCAGCTCTATAACTCTAGTTCTATAATACAATTCCAGGATTAAAATTATTCCTACTCAACCTCGTAAATCTATCCATAATGTTTCTAACGTTACAATAATTTTTTTGCGTTCTGATATTTTATGCAATCAAACCAAAGCCCTATAATTCTTCATGTTTGAATCAGTAAAAAAAAATTCACATATAATAGAATTTATTTCTACTTATTGAGAATCATATCATTAGAAAATTCGTTTTCACCAAAGTCAGACCTCTCTAAATGTTTAGTAGGTATTACTACTGACAATCTGAATACAATTTCTAAAAAGTAATTCATGAATTTTCCATAAACTTTTGCAGCAGCCATGCATTATGTTGATGAAAATGAACTACCTTTAACAGAGTCTTATACAAAAATAGAAGAAAAATTTTGCTGCAATACAGCCCTAATTTACGCAGTCCTCTCGATGTCGCCACGGGTTATTTGCTCAAAAACAAGATAACGAGTTGCTCCGTATCTAGTTATCCTTCTTCTTGTTTCGAAAGGCCCTTTTTTTGGAATCCGCGTGCATGACACGCATTCGTGGCAAGTAATTGCCACGCTCCGCGCATTGTTTGCCCGCGGCTTTCTCTCTCCGTCCAATATTTCGGGACCGGTTATTTATACACGTAGAGCGGTAACGCGACGCGCCTCGGGGTCGGAGGACACGACCCAAAAAACGTGCAGGGAGCTCAGCGTCGTTAATTGAGAGCTCGACACGAACTACGACCTCCGAACACGATCAATCGACGTTTCGTTCTACCTTGCGTTACGTGTCGCCAAGTCATTTTGCGAGGCATGCTTCGAAGGTTTTTGTCGAGGTTATCAATAAGGTTCGATGATGTAGAAAATAACCTACAAACGGCGAATAAAGCTGTTTGTCGAGTGGCTAGGTTCCTGAGAAAGAAGTTTTTTATAACACCTCGTTCATTCTAATGATTGGTATTAAAATGAAAATAAATGAACGGAGGCAATGAATAAACTTAAAACCGCCTTTAATTAACCTCAAATTTGATTAATATTTTTTTCTTGGTATTTTTTTGTACTCCTAGTGTTTTTCGTCATGAAATGGAAAAAAAAATCGTTGGCACTATGAAAAAAAATAAATTTCCCACGAGGGTGTAAGTTATTTTTCCCCTAGATGCGAAATGTACTAAATTGAAGTGAAACTTCTAATGGCTCGTTGGGAGTAAAATCCGTTCGAGAGTGTGACAAAGGCTGGTTCTGATACTTATCTTATACTGGAGAAAAAACAAAGAAATTGAAAATGCTAGGTCCCATACGAATTTTGGATGAATAGTATATATCAAACCTACATTTTTAGTTGTACCTCTTTGACTAATTTTATAATAATTACAATTACAGAAATTAATTTTCATCCAGTTGCTGTAGTAAAAATAATAACTCGATAACAATTACAAATAAAGAAAAGAATTATCATTCAATTAATAAATGATATAATTAGAAAAAGGTATGTAATACATAACCTATACATTTCCAAGTCATCCGAAAACACTACATGAATTTCAAAGACAAAAAATTAAATTGTTACGAAATGAATAATGTCATCCTTATCTTACTTAATGTTCAAATTGATATTAAAAAAAAAAAAAAAAAACAAAGAAATTCAAAATGATATTTCTTACACGAATTTTAGAAAAATAGTATATATACCAAATCTACATTTTTAGTTCCATCTCTTCGACTAATTTTATAATAATTACGATTGAAGATATTAATTTCTATTCAATTATTGAACTATACTAGAATCATTCAATATTAATTACAAATAGAGAAAAATTGTTATCAAAGTAATAAATTATATAATTAAAAAAAGGTATGCAATACACACCCGTGGCTTCCCGCCATAACAGAAAAAGTCACTTATGCCATAAGGCTCATTTTAAATGATATTCTGATGAAATTTTGAACGTTATGGCATGTGTGACTTTCTCTGTTATGGCGGGAAGCCACAGATACATAACCTACATTTTCAAATCATGCAAAAACACTACATGAATTTCAAAGAAAACGAAAACTGAATTGTTATAGAATAAAAAATGAAATCCTATTATCATGTAAATTAATTTTTCAACAGGAAAAACTGAAACTGAATATCCTCTTTCTTTCTAAAAATTAAATTGATATTGAGAAAAAACAAAGAAATTCAAAATGCTAATTCTAACACTAATTGAGGAAAAATTGTATATATTATACCTATAATTTTAGTTGTATCTTTATGACTTATTTTATGATTATTACAATTGATGTATATAATTGTTGTTCAAATTTTAAATTATATCGTTAAAAATTTAATAATAATTACAATTAAAAAAAAAATTGTAATACAAATAATAAATTATATAATTAGAAAAGGTATGTAACACATGACCTTCATTTTTAAATCATGTAAAAACACTACATGAATAAAACAAAATTACGGAAATTGTGAAAATTATGGAAAATATGTTTTCTGACAGGTAAAATTGAAATTGAATGTCTTATTTCTTTTCTGATAATTACCTTGATACTGAGAAAAAACGAAGAAATTTGAAATGCTACTTCTTACACGAATTTCAGAAAAAAAGCATGTATCAAATCTACATTTTTAGTTGTATGTCTTTGAATAATTTTCTAATAATTACAATTAAAGAAATTATTTCCATTCAATTGATATATAATATATTTAAAAATTGAATTATAATCACAATCAAAGAAAAAAAACTGGTGTGAGTTTGAAAACTCGCGAGAGAAGTGAAACTTCTCACGGCGAACTACTGCAAGTTTAAGTAAACAAAAAAAATTTCGTTCAATTTTATAAGAAAAACAACAAAAGAAACCATTAAAAACGGAGCATGAACTGCGTTCAAAACTTGATTTGAAACTGATCACATTAAAATCTGAATTATAAACGACTTAAGTTCAAATCTAAATTTGAAATTTGACGATAAAGATTTACTTTTCTTCCACATTGCATATAAAACATACGATTTGAGCTGTGGAAAAAAGTAAATGTTTGTCGTCTAATTTCACATTTAGATTTGAATTTCACTTGTTAAAAATTCCGATTTAAATTCATTTAGTTTCAAGCTACAGTTTTAAACGCAGTTCATGCTTTGGTTTTAATGGTTTATTAAGTTGTTTTTTTCATAAAATTGAATGAACTTTCTTTTATATTTTATTAAACTTGCAGTAGTTCGCCGTGAGAAGTTTCACTTTTCTCGTAAGTTTTTAAACTTACGCCAGTTTTTTCTTTTTTTTTTTTTTTGTACCACCTAGTTCATTCTAATGATTCGTATTAAAATAAAAAATAAAAATTAGCAATGTTTTTGAACAAACTTTTAACTACCTTTACTTGTCTTCAAATTTAACAATTATTTTTATTTAATATTTTCAATAATCCAAGTTTTTTTGTATGAATTAAGAAAAAAAATTTTTCTTTAACCACTCTTATAAGGACTCTAGATAGTAGAAACATGAAAAAGAAGTGAACAGTAACTTGACCAGAAAAACGAATATTCATTTTTGACAATTATTCTAACAACTCAGTTAATAATATTCACTACTTTATATGAATATAATACTTTTCTGAACAATTTTCACAGTGAGCCAAGACGCTTTTTACCCTAGCGGCAATAAAGTACCATCTATAAATAACTCACGTCTTGAGATTTTCTGGTATAGAAAGCTATGTGTTAACGATACGAACGATCAAGCCACTTACTTTAAAATTCCTCTCAACAATGTTGCAGACTTCGCTGTAACTACGCGAGAAAGATTAAGTAATCGACTTCTGAGAAATCAGTAGCTGGCCTGGCTTCGATCCCCAACCCCTTTTTTCCACTGGTGACGTGACTTGATAACTTTTTCTTCTTACCTGGAACACATAAAAAAAAATAATAATAATAAAATCCAATTAACTTGAACCATAATAAACTGAAATTCATCCAGTCATAAATTTCACCCAAATTTACACATCTTGATTTTACAAAGAAAGTGAAGTTTCAAACCTTTTACATCATAACAATGTAAACTGAGGCTGTCAAAAACTGAATATCTCCTTCGTATTGTGTAAAATTATTAAATGCTAATAAATGTGCATAGTGATTCACTTCCCCAAGGCGAACACAACCCACACACACGTGAACTTTTTCAAGACTCTTCAAAAGTCAAGAGGCGAATTTTCACTGATACCTCAGCCTCCGCAAGTGCGGATATTTTACAATGTCGAGCCTTCCAATCTTCATGAAATAATGACAAATGAAGACACACTTTATCTCGAATTCTGTCTAGCACATCAAAAGAGTGTTCGCTTATTATTCTTTCAAACATAATAGTTTTGTTCGTTTCATCGTTCAGATTACAATAATTTGTGGGTATTAAAGTTACAATGAAATTCAATGTCCATTGTTTTTTTAGAGATTCTCAAAAGGTCAACATCACAATCCACCTTTTGAAAGTCGGACTTTTATTCCTTGATTGAATGCAGAATGCAGTCACAGAAATTCAGATGTCAGAGGATCATTTTTCCCACTTTCGTACACAATCGAGACGCGTTGAAGGGTGGATATTTCAAGTCGTATAACCGCAAATTTATCAAAATTAGTTTTTTTTTTTTTTTTTTTTTTCAAAACTCTGAGCTGATGACGCCATTTCTGCGGTAAAAGCAAGTCAAAATTCGACATAGTTTTTTGTGAGAATTTTACAAACTTTGCATTTTAGTAACTGGCGACCAATCGGCAATTCATATATTAGTCGTATATCAACCAATGGAAACTTATGTAATTTAATGAAAAAAAGTATTTTTATGTTGAAAATCGTAACATCGTGCGTTAAATAATTGTTTTACATATATTTTCGAACATTTTGATACAAGAAGCAATATTATTAACAATCAAAACTAGGAATAAAAAAAGGAAACAAATTTATTTATACAATTACAAATAATGACAATAATAAACAAAAAGGGAAAATTTATTGAAGTATTTCGGTTATAGAATTGCCAAAAACGTTATGAAATCTTCACGAAGCTTGTTTTTCTTACTTTTATTTAGTAAGGCTAATGGTTTATATACGACTCTGAATTGCCAGACCCCTCGACTAATACGGTCGTGTTTTTCTCAATTTTAATCGAAATGGTTTCAAACTTACAAAAGTGACGTATCGCCTTATAATGAACAAACAATCGTGAATTTTACAGAAAATTTTAAAAACTAATAAAATACGAGCGTTTCTCCGCTCTTCTGTAAAAAATTGGAAATGGCGCTTATACGACTTTGAATATTCACCCTTCTGTTACCGACACACCAGTTCTATTTCTACCTACGAAAGATTCATATTTCGAAATTGAGTAAAAAAAAATTGCAAGGGCCATAGGGACTATTAGGCTAAGATTACGTTTCAAATTGACGCGTTTTTTCCTTCTGCTTTGATACAGAATGCTCATATTTCGGATGTGGTTTCGCAAATTCGTTGGGTGCTTCGCACGGATATTTTTGTCGATTACGGTGGGAAGGATCTCTCCGACCATCGCCTTATATTGTGCATTCCTCAAGAGTTGACGACTACACTAATGTCATTTGGAATACCATCGGGCAGTGAAAAACCAATAAATCTTTCACGTGAGCATTGAATCAATCGGCGGCGTGTCGACGTTAACATATATCTTCCCATAAGCACGAAATCCATCAGTTTTATTGAAACGTGAACCACAAGTTATGGATGTCGTGCGGGGCAGAGAGTTGCGATTCACCAAATCAATACCAATCGCATGATGAATTGCATTTTCAACGTGTAATTCATGCCTCGTCACGTACTTAATTATTTCGTAACGCGCTCTCACAAATCCATCAATAGGCGTAATACGTTTTTCCGTTGAAAAAGATGTCTCGAGATATTCGCGGATCGCGACGTACAATATTGCTGGGAATAGTCAATCTAGGCATGGAACGCTGCTGGGAATAAAAGCCTCGGTTTCGCCGGTACAACGGCCATTGTGCGGTCTAAATCGGTCACTCTTAAAATGTTTGACAAAACGATTGTTCCACAAGAGGTCGGGGTATATTCTCGACTACTTAATCTCTTGAGCGTAACGATTTTGAGCTTTAAATGAACTTCTCCGCGGCGTCTTATTTTACAATCCACTTTGCGTCCCATTCTATTGCCAAGAACCTCTCCCGACACTATTCAATTTGTATGCCTTTTTTGTTCTACGCCGACTGTTGCGTCGTTCCATTGAAATACGTCGCAAAAGCTTCTGGAAAATGTAGAAGAGGCCCGAGGAAGGGTGTACGCGTATACCGGGAGAGCAGGGTATTAGCGCAATTAAAATAGCACATGTGCGCGTAACGATCGAGGTTTTTTACCAGTTGACTCGATTTCTCCTTTTTCCTACATCGTTGTGATTCCTACGTTTTTTGGGGTACAGGATGGTTTTTAATGAAGATGGGGATAACAGAGATTGGAAAAATGTCAGTGAAGAAAGTAGAGAAAGTTGATGAAATAAATAATGATAAACGAAAGTATCTAAGAGATGGAATATCTCTAATTTATTTAAAATTACCCAACTTTACAATTTAAAATTACTCGGGTTGAAAAACTTTTCTGTTCATTTAAATAAATTATATTTGATTACTTTCCCATGTACGTTCTATGATTTGAACATCATAAATGAGCAGGTTTATTGCCGGCCTCAAATTATATGTTTTCTTTTTTGGGTTACTTGTTGTTTTTAGATTAAAGTCAAAGTATTGGCATAGAATAAAAAAAAAAAATATCCAGAAAGAAAACGATGTTGAATAAGATATTAGAGGAAATTTTAAATTCATGCTACAGAATTTTTAGTAAACCGTAATGTTATTTAACTTCATAGAAATATCTACAAATAGTTATATTACTTACATTGATGGGTCCTTCAACCTGTTTTTTTTTTTTCACTCAAATTCAGAAATTTCAGTTCGTGATTTTTTTCATTCTAGTTCTTAGCCAAAAACTTCCAAAACGTATATTTATTTATTTACTTTCTAAAACGTTTTACAGGAATTTGATTATTAAAAATTGTGAAGACCTAAAGATGCGTTAATTTTGAAGTACACTTCACTCGAAACCTATAAGTCACACAAGCAATTCACTGTGTGATAAAAGTGAAAATTTTTATTCCACCTTACAATTGTCGAAATTCAATTTATATTGAGGAAAAAGAAATGTTGATGCATTTTGCGATTAAATTTTTTTAAAAAAGTGAGAAAATAAACGATATATAGTTTTGTTTTTATTTGTCATTTTCCTACAATACTATATGATTGCAGATAATTACGAAGATAAGGCGATGTTTATTTTGATGTTATGAATAATAATTTTCGATGAATGAATTTTGTCGTTGTCACGTTCGTGGTCAACGTCATGCCTGCGAAGTGAGGCTACTTTTTTCAAGTTCTAAAGTTTCTAAAAGAAAGGTTCCTGCTTTTTTTTTCTTTTTAACAATGAATTTATCGAAACTATTAAATGAAGAACAGCACAGATGGAATGTATTCTTCAATACAAAAAAAAATATAAAATGCTTCCTGCATTACTTATTAACTGCATGAAAGTTACGATATTATCAGTGTACGAATCGTACACATTAAATATAGCGTGAAGCATTTTATAACTTAGAACTACTTTAATTATAATTACAATTTTATACATAGATTTCGTTTATTTTTAAACATACAAATAATTATGCATTGTTTAAAAAGAATTTGAAATTTCTCAAAGAATATGTAGCTTTGATTTTGTGGTAAAATAGACCTACAAACACAAAATTCATACCAAATTCATCTACTTTTTATCGTATTAGATTATGGTTGAAAACGTTATTAAAAGTAAAAAACGAAAAATTTTCATTGTTAGTACAGGAAAGTAACTTACTAGCAAAATAAAAATTTCTGAATAGTTTGCGACGAGCATTAAACGACATCCTTTCAGATAATTCATTGCATTAAAGAACAAAGTTCATCATTGATGGTTGAACCTATTTAAATTCAAGAAATATTTCATGAAAAAAAATTACACACAATAATTCAAATTTTTCATCAATACAAATACACAGCTGTTTCATACAATGATATTTTCATATGATTTCGGTAAAATCGTTTCATTCTAATAGATTCCTCATGCATAATTGTGTACTTAAAATTTGTAAGGAAATTCTTTGAAATCGTGCAAATATATTACTCGTAAAGAGACCAAGTTTAGTGAACGTGCTGTCGAGTAAAACACGTTTCTATATGTTTTGAATTATTTTGTGTTTGTTGGCACGAACAATCTCAAAATGCAATCTTTTTATGGAACTTTCACAAAATGGGAAAAAAACATGTTCATGGGAAAAAATTAAATAATAGAACCATGATAAAAATTAAAAAATCTCTTTTTTGTCAATATTAGCAAAGTCTAAATCAACGAGGAGCTTTAAAAAAAATTCAATATCTATATAATTGCCATTAATTATTAACAAGATATGCATTATATTTTATATGTACCTCAACAGAAATAATATGACATGTTTGAGGAAAAAAAATTTCTTATTATTATTACTTATTATTATTTCTTATTACTATTTCTTCTTAAAATTTACTTTGACTATGAAAAATTGGAATAGTCAGTCATATATAATAATTTGATAAATCAAAGATTTTTTACTATTTCATACATCTAGTCTGATTCTTAATAATTTGATCACTTTTCCGAAAATTAGGTATCCTTAAAATATTCAACAAATTTGAAATTTGATAAATTATGAAGATTTATCAATTATACTGTCTTTTTTTGCAAATTTCACAATATTCTACGATTCACTAACTTTCTCTTCTTACATTTCTTGAAGTCTAAAAGAATTTGTCGAATCGGAGTGAATAGTGAGCTATGTAATAATTAAAAAATACTTCTCGTAATGTTGCGAGAACCTCTGAAAATATCATTACACGCTGCATATTTACGTTGCATGAGTTTTACGATTTCTCCTATGAATAATCATATTAAAATTATATGTTTCATATACCTAGTTGTAAAAAAATTTCATGTAGAAAAAATTGTTAAAAGATTGATGTTGCAAGGAATAAATATTTCAACAAATGTCTAAATATGTCTCGTATTATTGTTTGATTTTTTTACTATGAAACGATGATGAATTAACATAAAAGTGAATGCGATTTAAGTAATCAATTATTGCAGTAGTACATATTTATTTTTATGAGTAGTATCTATTTACCAAAGCGTCAGTAAAAATTGACTTTTTCATTAGTTGAACTATACTTATCTTTTAAGTTATAATGCACGAATAAGACTAGTCAAAACCTACTCACTGTAGTAGTGGATTTTTACCAAAATTTCAAACAGTTATTCATTTTTTACTGAATTCAAATATTACTGATCTCGTGAGTAAGCTATATCACTAATTCAATTAGTAGATTTTCACTATACCTGAGTCGCTCCCTTTTGATTTATTTAATTGAAGGGTGGATATTCGAAATCGTATAACCGCCATTTCCAATTTTTTACAGGAGAGCGGAGAAACGCCCTTATTTTTTGTTGAAAAATTTTTTTTGAAAAACTCACGATTGTTTTTTCATTGCATGGTAATACGTCACTTATTCATGTTTGAAACGATTTCGATTGAAATTGAGGAAGACACGACCACTTGAAATTTCGCCACGTATAAGTCGAAGTGGTCTGGCAGTTCAAAGTCGTATATCAACCATTAGCCTCACTAAATGGAAGTAAGAGAAACAAGCTTCGTATAGTTTTTATTAGGTTTTTGGCAATTCTACATCCGAAATACTTCAATAAATTTACACTTTCTGTTACCATAATTATTGTCATTATTTGTGATTGTAAATGGAAATTTATTGAATAAATTCGTTTTCAATTTTTATTCATAGTTTTTATTGTTAACAACATTGTTAATAACATTGCTTCTTGTATCAAAATGTTTGTGAATGTATGTGAAAATATTATCAAACGCACGATGTTACGGTTTTTAACATGACATTACTTTTTTTAAATAAATTACATAAGTTTCCATTCGTTGATATACGACTTTGAATTGCCGATAGGTCGCCAGTTACCAAAATGCAATTTTTTAAAAAGTCACACAATAAAACTATTGCGAATTTTGACTTGCTTTTACCGCATAAATGACGGCATCAGCTTAGAGTTTCGAAAAAAAAAAATAATAATAATAAATAATCCAATTTTGAAAAATTGGCGGTTGTACGACTTTGAATATTCACCCTTCAAATATCTTAATATGTCTATTATCACTGTCCGATTTTTCAACCTTAAAACAATACTGAGTTAGTAGCATTTGAATGCTTTTAAGATACTCAATAATTGCAGTGGTGAATATTCATTATTATGAACAGTAACTTTTTACTAAAGTATGAGTAAAGATTGACATTTTTATTAGTTAAACTATACTTATCTTTTTAGTCATAATCCACATATAAGACTAGTCAAAACCTTCTTACTTAGATTTCTACTGAAGTTCTAAGACAGTCATTTTTTATTTTCTGAAGTCAAATATTACAAATTTCATCAGTAAGCTATACACTAACTCAATTAGAAGATTTTTACTAAAACTTGAGTTGCTCCATTTTCTCTAATTCAATTAGTAAAATTCTACTACTAATTAGCAATTTCTCACCAACTCAAACTGAGACTTCAACACAGTAATGTAACTCCCAAAAAAAATTCCTTCCCTCCTCTCCCTCAAACACCTGTACAACCCGGCACACCAAAAAAAGGCCAGAAATAGAAATATACCGATATCCCTGTTGAAAAATACGTCAAAAGCCTATACAAAGCGAGTCGGTAAATAAGCAGGTGGGTATTTAGAGAAGGTCCCAAACATAATTCATCGATTAACATCAATACCCGGGAATAAAGTGCACCCGGGGCCCGGGAGGGGTGACTCCATAAAATAGCACTTCATTCGTGGAAGACGTGACACGATCGCACTGTGGAGCGATGTACCGAAACCGCAGGCAGGGTTGATTGTGCGACTAGGCGCCGGAGCTCCACGATCTCTCGGGGCGTTCGTGTATTAAGGTATCGATGGCGAATCAATGGGCCTCATTGTGATCTGGAGAGGATAATAATGCACCGAAGTTGAAGAGGGGGGAAAATCGCAGGTAACACGACGTTTCGATTGTGTCCTTGACAGCGATTGATACGGATTCGAGTCGGATCGTCGAGTCTTTTGCCAAGGGCTGATTTCCATTGTACTCGGTCAATGAGGGTTGGGGGAGGGTGAGGGGGAGGGGGGGGGGTTACTACCAAAAGGGCGCGACCATTTCGACGATTTACGCCGGGTAGGCACTTGACGAGCGGGAATCTCCGCGAAACCCAAGAGTCGATTTCTCATCGAACCTCTCCAAAGGGTTGAGGAGGCTGTGTATATGAAAAAGCCGGGATTATAGTACGCTGCGTGGATGTGAAAAATGAGAGAGTAAATGCGGTTGATGGAATACGATCGACGGGCAATGGGTATCACGCGGCGGGCGCCTGTTTCGATGCAATAACGGAAATGTTATGCAACGGGACATTATTTACATTGACGTGAGCTATTGTGCGTAATGACAATGTCGAGTGATTCGTCATAGGCGCACCGGGCGAATGTGAGTTATATTTTTTCTGGTGGTGGAGTTGGTGGAAAATGTGAAACGTAATGTTTTTTAGGATCATAGAAGATGAGCGGAGAGAAATGGCTGAAATCCTCATTGTTTCTTACACATAGAGGAATTTTTGTTTGAGCATGAAACGGAATGAATTTCAAAGCCATCAGATTTCAAAACGAAACGTTTGCCCTTTTATTTTAATGCGGTAAATGTCAAAAAGTAAAAGGACCAATTTGTAGTGAAAGGTAGTCCCTTTCACTTTGAAATGGCAGTGATCCGAAATTTCCTTGAAAGTTACTTATAACGATAATTACGGATATCTATTTTTTTCAGATTTTCGAAACAGAACATAAATTCACCTAATCACCTCTCTTTCCCTCTCTCCTCACCCTTAATCATTTCATCATGAAAATATGCATAATCACAATGTCGAGTATCTTTTCATAGACAAAAGGCTAGGTTTTAAATTATACTCCGTAAAATACAAGCATTTCCTTCAACGCGTAAAGCGTATATTTATATATTCATTGTAGCACTTGCGGGGCTGTGATAAATTAATAGAAGGTACACGGTTGAGTGCCGGAGATAAGAGTGATTGGATTAATGGCCCTGAAGAGCTTATAAAATAATAGGGAAACGAGAATGCCAATTAAGATATCTTCCTCGCGAAACCCGAGTTATGGACTTTCCGCTAACCTCGAACGCATTCCGGGCTTTCTCACCGTGTATTAACGTTTTTTGATTCGATTCCTGCAGCTCTGCCTGCTTGATGCCGAGCACGAAATTACTAGGATGTAGTGATTCGGGGTTGTTCGAAAGATTTCCTGTACCAGGTTTTTATTTTTTTTGTATACTATTCCACGCAGTTTCAAACGCACATGTTTTTTGCCGGTATTCGATGCACAGGATAATCAGGACTAACTGTTTTTCCGGAGAAAAATTTTGCTGGAAAAATATTATTATTGCATGTAAAATATGTAAAAATTACATTACACACTCTGAAATGGATTCCACGAATGAGTGATGGCTCGAAACATATTTATTGATCAATCAATAATTTTTTTTCCGCAAATTTTAAATTGAATTAGATCGCAAGTCAGAACTGTTTTGTCGGGAATAATTATAGCACGTAGTTTATCATCGTAAAGTATTTTACATCATTTTATAAGAACAATCAACAAATTATTATAATTTTTCCAGGATTTAGATTATAATTCCTATCACGTTGCCAGAGCAATTATTATGGGAAAAATTCCATTCAGGGCATGTATTAAAAACTTCAATACTTTAATTGAAAATTTAACGAATTTCCTTTTTCAAAATTGTAAAAACGAATAAGATGCCTTTGAAAAAATTCGTCAATTAATTTTCACTTTACTTAAAATATAACTGAGGTGAATGAAAAACAAAATTTTTTTGACCGTTTTGATATTTTCAGAAACATACGTCTTTCTGTTATTCTGCCTGTATAATTATACTTTTAGATCATTAACAAAAATGGCTTTTATGAGAATAAATTGATACGTTTTTGTTATTAAATAATTGAAAAACTTTTTCTTTCTCATTAAAATGATTCAAATTAAGGCTCGTCAACTTGTTATTAATTTTCAGTGGTGAATTTTGAATCACATTTGTTATACACTCAAAATGATTCCAGAAAAATTTTAAACTCACAAATTTGGGAACAGTAAAAAGTGAAGTGGCTAAAATTTTTGTTCTTCCTAATAACATGGCTCTGCTATCATTGATTAAAGATATTAATATTTTGTATATTTAGAGTAATTTCTGCAAAAAAATAGTCATATACTTCAAAATTGAACTCATGAAATTTATCTCTTTAAGGATATCTTGAGTAAAAAATTTTACAAATAATGAAATATGCATATACATCTATTTTTCACTTGTACATGTATACGTCATCGTACTCAAATTTTCACAAGAAATTATGATATTATTTGAAATTATCATTAAAAATATTGAACCGACCTTTTACGTAACTGAATAATTATTTGATTAATATTCAAGAAAAATATTTGGAGTTGTTTTAATAATGTAAAATTATCAATAAATTGATAAAAACATTTAACTATTACAAATTGAATTATATTTTCTAACTGAAACGAACAAAATATAAATTAGTTAATATAAATGATGAAAAATTCGAAGAATAACTCAAATCATAATTAAATGAAAAAAATTAATCAAATTCTTTTTATTAAATTCATAATTTTGTCAATAATTCAATATTTATCATTCTAATTTGTCAATTAAAACAGATAATGAATAAACTTTTTAAATTCAAAATTATGAATCATTATTGTAAATATTTAAAAAATATCAATAATTCGAACTATTGATTACTATTATCCTTTTGTACGAATATGTTTGGTTGTAAAGAATTTGATTTTTGTAAAAAAATTTATAAAATATTTGATCGATTTCGTGTTCAAAAGTCCAACAGAAATTCTTAGATTTGAAGTGCATATAATATATCATTTAATTTGAAGTCTTGGATTACAAAATTTCTTACATTTCATTTCAAATTTTTCTATAATTTGATGCGAATTTTAGAATTAACGATATTCGGAAAAAAAATTATAATGCAAGGAATTGAATAGCTGTGTATATCACTTAACACTACATAAAAAAATTCGAAAAGTAAAGAAACATGAAAGTTTTATTTTTTTTATTTTGAAAAAAAAAAGCAATAAAAATCATCATTTTGAAAGTTAATACTTCATATTGTATTATTTTGAAATACAAAACATTTCTGAAGATGACATTTCACCCAATGTCAGCCGCGGAATCTATAGCCGGAAAATGTCATAATGTGAACACAAAGAGAATCATGCAATTTTTCGATATTTACTCACAAAATTGAAGAAAAACAAAGCATCGTGACGCAAGACTTTTTTTCATTTATTAACTCATCACCACTCATTTTCATAATGACTTTCTAATTTTTTTTGCTTTGTTTACAAAATCAAACGTCAGCCATCTTCATGCGTGCCCAAAGAATCAATGCGGCAACCTTCACTTGTCACAAAATTCAGTTCATCATTTTAAGAAAGGATAAATCGTCTTACCATCAATGTTTGCCATTTTTTCATTCCGTGTTTCTGCTCTTTCATTTTCGAAATATACATCAATCATCAACAGATTTTGCACAGCAGCGCATGCTCAATAAAATACCACTCGTATCACGAAGAAGTTCACTATACAAAACATTTCTCTTGGACTTTCTCAGACAAGAATTTCCTTGTCTCTGCTCTGATTTGTGTTCTCCTTGCTCGTAAAACATCCTTAAGGCGCATTAAAAATCATGCGCCAGTCATTCAAAATCTCGAAAAAGCAGAAGGTTTTTCCGATCAATCACGCGAGTCGTGGTGAAGGTGGACAGTGAGGTCGATCGGAACCCACATAATTGGGCGAATAGTGCCTGGTTTGTCGGCCGTCTCGACACATGTCATTTATCTTGCAAAGCATTTATCGAGCGAACATCGATAGCCCCACGTTTCCCGACGTGCAGTGCGCGAAATTGCCCCATCCGCCTGTGGATTTTATTTCATTTGATTTGACCCTCAACGAATTGTTCCCACCAGACACAATTGCTCGTTCAACGTATTACCTCGTGTGTGAAACATTACTTTTGCATTTTTTATAAAAGATAATCTTGCATAGTTCACGCACAAATAGCAAGAGTAACTGTAAATTGAACTCCATGGGAGATAAAAATTTGTGTTCTGTTGGCAAGAATATGTGAATAATGGAGGTATAGTTGGGTCATCGTTAAAATGGGCAGTCTTGTATTTTAATTGAGGTAAGTGATAAATTGGTGATTAATCAGAGGTTATTGTTTAGGTTATTTATTTTTTAGATAATACGTCGTTTTAATTTACCAGGCATGGTTGAAACTTGCTGATAAATGCCGATTGCAATGTTACTATCTTCTTTGAGTGTTCTGAAATTATATAAAAATTTATAAGTTTTGTGGAATGAAAAATTGTCGTTACTTTAAAGATGCATTCTCATATAAGTTTGTTTAACATTGCAATGAATGAGAGTTGATAATTTTTTTTCAAATAATATATAAAAGTGAATTTTGAAAATATTCTTATCTCTGAATTAACGACTTAAGACTTTGGACTGCAAATATCTGAATTGATCGGTGCAATTTTTCTAAAAAGGAAAGTTCGAAAGATATTAGAATTTGTGACTACTTAAAGCTTTGATTTTTATATCCGTATTCGCTTTTCCCTTTGCATTTGATAAGTCTGCAAAACTTAAAAATCAACCACCAAGAATTATGAAATTCATATTGAGAAAAGAAAATATAACAAAAAATGTTAGATGAAAAATGTCAATATCATTCCATTTTTAAACATACATAAGAGAATCTTGAAGAAGTGAAAAAATAAATGACAAAAAGTTCTGATTTGATATTTGATGAATTTGTTCCTCTACTTTTCTGAAAGTTTAAAGTTAAAGACACTAGTGATAAGATGCTTGCAATGTTTCCAGATTCCAGCAACTAAGTTTGAGGATCACTTTTATTATTATTATTATTTTTTTTTTATTTTCATTTTCCTGAGCAGCTACAAGGAATTAAAATATTGAATCTATAACTTTAATTGATTCATTTTAACTATGAATATCTTGTAGATTCTAGAAGTAATAAAATTTTTCAAGGCCGAGATGTTTGGAAAGAATTTTTTTCTGAATTTGTAGAAATTTCCAAAATTGTGAATTTGAAAAAAAATTCAGAATACAAACTTCTAATTTTACAAATTTGAAATCAAATCGTGCAATTTAAAACCACCAAGTTGTTTTCTCGAATCCATAATTTTATTAATTTAGGATTTAATTTTATTAATTTATTTTCCTGTAATTCTTTAGATTTTCTTTGCATTTCTCATAACTTTTTAAAATTGAACAAAAAGAGCTTTCAGAAAACTCGATATTCATATGTATACGTTTCCGATAGTTTTTTTTTTTTTTTTTGTCGAATTTTATTTATTTATGTTTCTTTATATTTACCCAAGCACGTTATGATAAATCTGTCATAGATGGATCGAGAAAATGATGTATTTTGTTATAACATTAGAACTGTTTTATTATTTCCATTTCCTTTGTAAATCGACTGAACTTGAAACATTTTTTTTTTCGATTCTTCTTTTTATCGTAAAATGATTCGAAATTGACTTGAAATAATACGAGGGTTATGGTAGCATTTTTTCAATTAAAAATATTATTTCAGCTAACTAAGATTAAACATTTTTGCATTTCTTAGTTCATATCTAAAATACTTTGGTGATGCTTGTAACTAATTCGTGAAAATATTTGAGAATTTCCTAATGTCTCTAAAATTTTCTTAAAATATTTATTGTATTTTCTTCATTGTTCTTTTATAAAACCTCACACTTAGAAAAAAACGCTCTTTAAACTAAACTCTTCTACCAATCAAAAAATATTTTGTATGAAAACAGTTTGCACTAAATTTATGCAAATTTCATCTTAACGCGTTTCAATATACAAATGTTCGCATGAAGTCTTTGGATTTACGTATAAAATCAGACTTGTCACAGATTTCACGTTCTTCAGTACATTAACTCTTGTATGAAACAATCATAATATCTTTTATCAATCGCATCGTAGGAAATAATATCATGACAAGAAAAAAAAAATCTTCTGAATAGGGTAAAAATCTTCAGTCACATTTTTTAAATTTAAAGTCTTGATAAAGTACCTAATAAAATGCTAAATGCGATTGGTTAAAATGTTATATAAAATTGTAGAACAAACAAGAATCGACAATTTTACATCATAAGAAAAATGATTTTTAAATAATAAACCTACCAATTAGTTAGACCCTACATTAATGAATCTACGAAAGAATGTGTAAAGGATCTAGATACTTTTGAAAAAAATTTCAGCTTTTCTAAATCACAGCGTAATAAGATTCCTTATTCTTTTCCAGCAGCTTAGAAATTGTTCACATTATCTGAAGACAGCTCATCTTTGCCTTACTCAGATATCAACAAAATCGCAAACCTTTTTTCAAAATGTTCAATAATCCTCAAATTTAATGATATCCCTACAACTTAACATTAAAATTGATAAACATTCCTCCCTAATATTTTACTAGTTTCAATATCATGCAACACTGTTATCCATAATCCCAAAATTGCACAATAATAGTCTTTAGTCACGAGAAACGCTGAACGTTTGCAATAATAATTCCTAATCAAAACCCATTGTAATAACTGGAAAGGCAACGTAATCTACATAAAGATTCTTGTAACGGATCTGAACGTCGATTACACAGGACGATTCCGTGCGCTGGAATCGTCCCGTTGACTGTACACGAAGTGGCGTATTAAACGTCATTCACTTTCAACAGACATTGCGATAATCTGACTCGAGCTGCGGGAGCAAACACCGCGTGGCTGCAGCCTCTATATCCCATTTTATCACCAAAGGAACACGCGATCTCGCGATCTTTCGATCATGAGCTTCGATCGTATCTCTTGATTCCAAGCGCTCGATCTAATCCACTGTTTGTACAGCTCTCGAAGGACGATCAAGAGAACGATATACCCTCATCGGCATCAAAACGTCAAGTTTTTGCACCGCGGTACAAAAGTCTTCAGACACGAGGAAATAATCTCTAATTTTTATCCAAAATATTTAAGACTTTTCAAAAAACCGATACATGGACTCCAATTTTTCCTCGATTCATCTCAGGCACTCCCTGAAAACAATTCTCGATGTAATCAAACCTTTTTACCCCGTCCATTACCGACAAACGCAATCTGTCGACGATTGAGAAATCCCGCTCGCGCCTGCGAAATGCACCGAATCTTAATCGATATGCCCGGAACGCGGAGCAAAAAGGGGAAGAAATGAAGGGAAAAAAAGGCCGATGACGACTCGGGGATTGAAAGCGTCGTGGTTGGGAAAAGATGAAGATGAACGATCTCGTCTTCCGCATTGTCTTTTTAAACGACGACGAGTTCCCGGGAACGGAGCTTCTGCCCCGGACGAGGAGACGTGCACATCAAAGGGGGGACGGTACCAGGGCCCATTCCTTTCGTATCCATTCCAAAGGACAATGCGTCCTGCAGTGTCTTTGTACGGGCCCGCAACGGATTGTCGCGGTGCTTGGATTGTCGTTGATTACTGACAAGAAATACCGGCGCTGACGTGGGTGCCACGGATGAGAGAACGCGCGGACGACGAGTCGCCGTCAATCAGCTCGCGACGAAAAGCACCGCGCGCCAGCTTTCATTCCCTGCCATTCATCGGGAGGAATAAGCCCCCTTCCCCCTTTGCTCTTCTTTGACACCGCTCTTCTCATCCCCCTCCACCACATTTGAACAGTAAGGTTAACCAAAAATACAGTCTACTACAGGGTTCGCCGTATGCATTGGGCGAATGAAACAATTTCATTACTTCGACAATTTTCAACCGATTGGCTTCATCAATACGGTTTATTAAACTTTGATCCAGTACGATTTCAACCATGCATCGATACAACATCAATCATTGGTCCGTTCTTCTTCAGACATGGTGAGACAAATAATGGCGATTGATATAGGTGCAGGGTTTGGAAAGTTAAATAAAAAAATGTAACGCGTTACGTTACCGTTACGTAGGTGAAAAAAGTAATTAGTTACGTTACCGTTACTTAAAAAGAGACTGTAACTCGTTATCGTTACTACTAGAAAAAGTAACGTTGCGTTACTTTCACGTTACTTTTTGGAATAAATTGGATGTAAATAACAAGACATCGAAAAACTAAGGATAAAAAACAATATCAACATACTCATAGTTTTGTTTTATTCTAGAAACTGTTTATTTCAAATATGAAAAAATGGTTTCAGACGAAAATAGATTAGACGTATTTAATTTATTTTCGAGTTTCAACAAAACGTTTTGCTCGAACATCACATCGTATTTTCGAGTTTCGAGATCTGTTTGTCAGGGCGAGCCCTCCAGGAGTAATTTTTTTATGTTAGAAAAATTATTTAGTATTTGGTAATCTTTACTTTTTGACCCTGAGGAAAAAATCAGTAAGCTTGTTTAAATTTTAATATCTTTTTAAATTGGAAAAATTTCTGAGTATGACATTTCATTCAATGTTAGCCGCAGGGAAAAATTTGCAAATTCGATAGACTTTTGAGAGAATCTTTTCTACCCAGATTTTCAGAATTTTTGACGCTTCTTGTATTTTTTAGTATGTATAAAATGTTGCAGGATTTTCTAGTATTTTTATGAACTCATGCTATTTTTCTGTACATTGATATACAGATTTCGAGTGTTTCATGCTCTATAATCCAAACTTCATCAAATTATTCGTATTTGAGAGGATTTTTTAGCAAATGGTGTCAATGAAGATTTTAATTTCTTTTGATTTTCGTGGTACTTTTATACGATTTGAAGGATTGCAATATTTCTGAAACTATTTGTATTTTCCAGGATAAAAAAATGCTGCAGAATTTTCTAGTATTTTTACGTACTTTCAGTATTTTTTGAAAAATGATTATATATTTCAAGAAATTTGAGCTCAAGAATTCAAACTCAATGGAACTTTTCCGTGTTTTAGAGGATTTTTCAGAAAACAGTGTCTCGATAGATCGATTTTTACTTCTTGCGGTACTTATCGTATTTCTTCAGTATTTCTATGATTTCAAGGATCGTTCATTATTTTTATACATAATACGTTCCTGTATAAATTTCTGGAATTCGATAAATTTTTAATGTTTCATATGTATATTTACACGTTTTTTTCTATTTACTACGTACTTTCTTCCTGTATTTTTAAGTATTCATAGAATCGTGTAGAATTTTGTGATTTTTTTCAAATATATCTCTTTGAATTTCCAAAATAAGATTTCCTAGACTTGGAAGTTTGAAATTTGTGAAGTATTTTGGTAGATTTTGTAGAAAACAGTTTAGGCCCTAAAAATTTTTTTTTAATTTCACAGTACCTTTACGATTTGAAAAATTTTCTAGTATTTTTAAAGACTTCTATACACATATAGTTTTACAATTCAATGCTCGAGAAATTTAAATCTCGCTACTTCTGAAATCGCATAAATTTTGGAAGGATTTAATAACGTGAAACTAATTGAAATCTAGTATTTTTTGTATTTTTTTTTTTTTTTTTGTATTCATTGTAGATATTAAAGATCCTGCTGTAGGTTTTAGTATCTATAGATTTTTAGTATTTTTACATATTTTTATGCGAATTTCTAAAATTTAACGATTTAAATTGTAAAATTTTATAATAAAAATAAAAAAAAGCATATATTCTCTGTCGATATTTGTACACAAATGACTAATATTCTACACTGTTGAATTGAAAATTATAAATGTAGAATGTTCCACTCAAAAATAAGGAAGTTAAAATTTACTTATATCTCAGTTTCAGAACATTCCTCAAAAAGTTTCAAATTGTTCTAAAAACTCAATGAGACTGATAAAAGTAACGTGAAATAACGGAATTTTCGTTACTCGTTACCGAAAAAAATGTACCGTTTTAGAGTAACGCGTTACTCCCAAACCCTGTATAGGTGGATGTTTGTTTTGAAACTTATGGTTCCAACAAGATGGTGCTACATGTTGTACAGCAAACGCAACAATATACTATTTGCGTCAGAAATTCCCAGGATGTGTTGTGTCAAAAAATAGGGATATTGACCGGCAGCCAAGATCTTCAGATTTGACTCCACCAGACTTCTTTTTGTGGGGATTTTTGAAGAGCAAGGATCACGCTAACAAGTCGAAGACATTCGAAGAGCTAAAAGACAACATTCAAGCCGAAATGCGAAAAAAAGAGCCCACTTTTGTATTAGCAATAATGGAGGACACTTGGTCGATATTTTTTTTGGGAACTAGCCGAGATAAATTGTTAACAGGTAACCATAATAATAAAAATAAATTTCCGAAACGCATTGAGAACTATCGAAAATATTTATGCATTACATTGACCCGATTCACATGGCGCACCCTGTATTAACGAATAAAATGAAAAAAAAGTTCAAATTTTTTAATTTACAAAATACATCATTCGGAACGTATCCTTTAGGTTCCAAAAGGTTCAAAAATTACACGAAAGTAAAAAATGTATTAATTACCCCTTATAGTTAGAGCAAACAATAATTATTGATATATAACAAATATTATGTACTGTTACTAACTATACATATTTAACTTTAAATTCATGTGGAAACGGAAAATAAATTTACTATTATTGTTGGCGCTTATTGGAACTTCAGGCAAGCCAGAACCACCAAAATCAGGAAAATTTTTTCCCGGATTCGAATTTTCGGACTGCCATTAGCCAATAGAATTTATTCGCTAAAATATACATATTCCGGATACGGTAAAAACTATTAGAACTAAAGAAGATCAATAACCTAATTTGTTTTGGATTGAAATTAAATAATACAAAAGAGAATTAGATTTGAAGAGAAAAATAAAATGCTACGATCAGACCATTGGAATCAAGTAAAAATATTGCCTCAATTTTGTTCGATTTCAATGAAATCATGCTAAATAATCATTAGACTTAATAAAAAATGCACTTTCCCGTTTAAATTAAATAATATAGGTACTTACTACTACTAGACAGACTTCAGTTTATGATTTTGAGTATCGGCTAGGTAGTTTAATATTGCAACGTACACAATTTGTTAAGGATTGAGGTATAACTTATAATTGTAAACTACACTTCTCGGCTCATTTGGATAATATGGTGAAATCAGCAAATGTTTCAAGTTTTTGATTCGAATTTATAGAGAATTTACATCACTTGCAATCACAAACGATTGCATCACTTTATAAAACATTGATCACGTCCAAGTTAAAATATGCTGCTGTGATATGGTCACCAAAATATGTAAAATACAAACTAGCTTTTGAAAATCGTCAAAAAAGATTTTTGAAATTCTTATCATGGAAAGTAGATGGTATTTATCCATCGAGAGGAGCTGACCATATTGATTTATGTAAAAGGTTTCAGTTTTGAACGTTGAAAATTTGGCGCATTCACCAAGGTCTGATGTTTCTTTTCAAAATTATTAAGCAATTAATTGATCCTCCGTTTTTACTCTCCACTATTCCATTCAAAGTGCCGCAACAATCCACGAGACATACTGATGCCTTTTATATTCAGAAATCTGGCTTGTTAACAGTGTTCGCCGATACGTCGAATGTGTTTTGAATTAAATTCAATCACTGAGAATAAGTTATTTAACTTCGAATTGTTCTGTGACTCACTAACTGCGTTTATTGAGAATTGTGTATCATATTTTGATATGTTATAAGGAGTTTTGTAATTTCTTTGCTGAAATTTGACTACTGCAAATATATGAATTACCAATGTAGTTCTGTAATTGGGTCTTGACCTGTTGGACTTATGTATTTGATAAATACTTAAATGCATAAATGAAGAAGTAATGTATAGGAACCATAAAAATTCGGAAGTAAAATGAAATAATGCAAAGGAACTATTTGGGTTGAATAATGAAGATCACCTTATTTTCGTTTGAATACAATAAAATACATAAGTACCAATAGGATTGACGAATAAAATAATACAAAGGGGCCATTTATATTCGAGAATATTAATTGTTTCATTCCCGTTAGATTAAAAAAAAAATACGGAGTGTCCATTAGAATTATAGAACCAAAATTGCAAAACTGTCACATTGCTTTCATATGATAATACAAAAATAGAGGAGGATATTCGAAAACAAAAATTAATTTAATAACAGAAAGGAACGATGAGCATTAGTGAGTCACTTATTTTGGCGATGTCGGTGTTTTTTCCATTAAAGGGCTCTAAATCAATCAAGATACTAAAAAAATTTTTTTTTGGAAAGTTTGAAGTAAATCAGACGTGATTCAAGCGTGCCACAAAACGACTGAAATTTTAAATTAGATTCACATGTAGTTTTTCATACATTATGTTCAAAAATTCCCAACTTGTGCAAAACTTATGATAAATGTTTGAAACTTGGCATTGTTCAAGTGTATAATTTTACGTTAAATTTTTCTGATTTTTTTTATTGCTTTTATCTATGTTTTACAAGCACTATAAAGTGCAAGTTTGTCTTTTTTTAAGTAAATAATTTACAATTATTTATTGCTCATATACACTCAGCCTATGCTATCTGAAAAAAATGGAAGAACAAAGATAGATGGGTGGATAAAAAAAAAACTTAATAATCTGAACTTTTATACAAAAAAAAAAAAATGAAGTAGTATATTATTTTATGAAGAATCTATATCGTATAAATACAATCGTATGTCATTGATAAAAATAAGAATAGTGAGCTTTATAAATAACGAATTGACGTTAAAAATTTTTTCATGAATTCGAATAACTTCTTTCAGGCCACTCAAGCACATATACATGGATAAAAAAAAATTTTCACCAGCTTTAATATATAATAAATAATAAATACATATATATAAATCAAAATGACAATTATTATATATAACTAATCAACCATTTTGCAAAGTTTGACTTTGTATTGTGTAAGAAAAAGATAATGACAAAATAATTAAGGATTTTTCTAAAAGGTGTTGATTTCAGAATTTCTAATATTCATACATATTATTGCTGATTCGGCCGAAAAATATAATTAGCTGAAGCCTTGAAAACTAACATTCTAGGAAAAAAGTATGCTTACTCTTAGAAAATGTATCAACACTTTTTTTCGTCATTATTTCCCTAATAACATACAATTGCTCAATGTAATTGTAGCTTTAAGAATTGGAAAAAAATTGAAATTTCGAATATTTGTAATAAAGTCTATTTAGGTAGCAAGAGCAAATACAGAGTTTACTAGGCGGTAGAAGTAACTTCTCTTCATCTACAACTAGATAATAAAATATTCATTTTAGAAAAATTGAAATTTTTTCGAAACCGTTGAAACTTGTAAATTTTTATTGAGATTTTGAAAATTGTCATCGTTTAACGTACGATCAAAGATTTGTTATTCTTCAACAATTTCAAGAATACAGAAAATTATCTTGAATTTCTACTATGTAAGAAATTTTTCAATGAATCATTCCTGATGAGGGCCAAAAATCACGGCCGATGGCTAAAATAAAATTCATGATAAAAATGAGAATGTAATTTTCGATATTACTCCAAGTGATTGAGGAGTTCGATACTTAATATTTAATCGGAGTGAAAAAAGGAAGAATAATAATAGACAATCAGTCCGATAAAACTTATATTGACATTTAAAAGTTTCAAGAACATTACAGTTCCGTAGTTTCACGGAGTCATTGAAATATTTCACTATCTACAAAATTTACCAACGTTCACTGAAAATCAACATATTTTTTTCGATGTTTCATACATGAAGATGAATTTTCTTAAAATGAATGTTCTGACACTAGAAGTATCCTTGTTTGTTCGTCCAAAAGCATAACAAATACGAGGATCGTAAGATTCGATTTTTTGATAATAGACCTGAAATGATGACTCCCTTCTTTTCCCTCAAAATAGTTCCTGAGATTTCCACTCTCAAGAAAATCATCGACTCTCCTTGACCAAAGAAAACATGCTGTTGCCACCATCGAACAATAACTAACCTCAAAATAACGAAACTTTACATTCAGTTCATATTTTACACGACCCCCATGAATCCTAATTCTGGGTACTCGGCACTAGAAGCTTCTTCTGCTTCTTCATAGAGACGAAGGCGAAGGGATCGAATTTGCAGGCACGTGTGATACGAGAATATTATTTTACCTAGTGGCAGCGGTTGAAAAAGGAAGAGGGGAGTTGATTAGGATGAAAAATAAAGAAAGCGCCAACGTGCGAAACGAATTAGACGAGCCGGCATTCGCTCGGTTTCCGGTTTCACGACCTCCTAGGGATATTCTCGCTGAGGGGATGTGCGCAAAATACTGATACGAGGCGCTGCTCGCGCTTCCAAGAAGAAACTCTCCGCGAAACCCTATATTTTGCTCGCCGGGTGGGACGAGGGTAGCTCGATCGTCCAGTCTGCGGGCCCAGGTACCCCATACCGCAAGATATAATTCCTCGCAGACGTTGTGATTTCGGGATTCGCAAACCTTCCAAGACCGGTCCCGTATATCATTTTCACATCGCGATCGCGTGAACTAAAATAAACCGTATTCCATCGTTACCGTGCTCTGTGATCTTTTCGAATTCTCGGGTGTTCATGTGAAATTCAAGCTATGTACTCCTAAAAAAAGTGATTCGGAAACGGCGAAATCCCCAGTAAACCACCTGGTATAAAGATTTGGACAAAATTTGATCAAGTTCCTTGAAAAAACTTTGGTCAGATTTTGTTCATTTCTGTCACCGTTTTTAGTATCAATTCTGGATAAAGATCTGGATTATATCTTGAACAAGACTCACGATCACAATTTTTTCGATTGTAGCTCAAGATCATCGATGTATTTTTTTTGCCGAACATGACCAAGATTTTACCAGCTCTAGCTCAAGATAAATTTTTTCTTCATTACGAGCTTGTCCAAGATTTTATCAATTCTAGTTCAAGATTATGGATGTATTTGCTCTTTAGGAAAACGACTGAATGTTGTTTTGTTTGTAATTATTGCATTAAATGTAGTTAACTATACAATTTTTGACACGTGTTATGAATAATGGTCGATTATTGTTAAGAAAAGAGGGTTCGCGAGGGTATTCTACACCTTTATTCAAGGCACCTAAGATTCATTTAGACTTTTAAGAAGGAGTCAAAGAAATAAGAATCGCAAAATGAAATGAGTTTGTAATTGTAAATTTTTGTTATTAATACATTGTTGATTGAATTTCTTCTAAAAATAAGTGTGGACATAATAGTACAATAGTACACATAAGATACAATTTCATGTTTTTGTTGGTCATCCTTGGCACTTTTATTTATTTATTCATTTTATTTATGGCCTCCCGGTGCCGCTGTTTTGCGTTCTCCAATACACTATTCATGTTTCGGCGCAAATCTTTCATGCTGGGTTTCTCGAATTTATCGCATGTCAAAGCCGCTGGAATTGTCAAAACATCACGACACGCAACGAACACATTTAATAAAATTTTACAGTAGATTACTCACATTTCTCAACTCCTCAGGTACGCTGCTTTGTCACTTTTGCACTTCAATGATGTCGAAAATGTGCAACGTAAAATTGCGTAAAGCGCACTTTAACTGGTGCCCACTTCCAAACACTTCTGACAGATACTCTTTCTTTCCATGACAATTTCATTTGATGCGCGCCGAGTAAGAAAATATGCACACCTCTTACGTATTTGCTTAAACTTTTATACATTTTTTTTTTTCTCAAAAAGTCGACTATTTCATATGCAGTATCATTGCTCGGATCAAACAATAATTTCATGGGAAAAGAATACCAGCTCAAATGGAATCAAGATCTTCATAGAAATCGAAACAAAAGATGTTGAGTATTTCGCTTCACGAGTCGATGCTTGCGAACAATTTCACAAGACGATTTTGAGGCCCTAGAATTAGTGTTTCAAACAGCTCGAAAAAATTGCAGGCTCACGAAGCGAGAAAACAAGTCAAAAGCTGCCAAGTTTTTTTCTGTGTGGGAAACGATAGGTGTTGCTGAACCGTGCTAGATAGGAATTATTCATGAAACATTCAAACATGAATCATTATTATCATTGCTGAACATTTTTTAATGTTTCTGGTCGTAGCGGTTTGCAATTATTCCTTTCTTAAAATGATGAACTGCATTTTGGAGGTTGGCCGCATTGATTCTTTAGGCACGCATGAAGGTGGCTGACGTTTGATTTTGTAAACAAACCAAAAAAATTGCAAAGTTATTAAGAAAATGAGTAGTGATGAATCGATAAATGAAAAAAAATCTGACGTCACAATGTTCAATTTTGTGAGTAAATATAGAAAAATCGCATGTTCTTGTTTGTGTTTACATTATGCAATTTTGAGGTTATAGATTCCGCGGCTAACATTGGATGAAATTTTAGATTCAAAAATGTTTTGTACTTTAAAAAATACTATATGTAATAATTACTTTCAAAAAGATGATTTTTATTGCTGTTTTTTTTTTTTCAAAATAAAAAAAAAACTTTCATGTTTTCACGTTTTCAATTTCATGAATTATTGAAAATAATAAATCAAATAAGAATGATTTAATTTCTGTATTTAATTCGAATATGATTTGAGTTGTAATTTGATTTATTCATTATTCATATATCAATTAATCCATAATTTTTTCTATTCAGTTAAAAAATAAAATATAATCAGTGATAGTATTATATGTATATTATCAACTTATTGATAATATATCATGATTATTTTAATAATAAATTCCAAATTATTTTCTTGAATATAATCGAATATAAAAGGTCATTATTGAACTTTTACACAATATCCAATACTTTTAATGATAATTTCAAATTATATCGTAATTTGTTGATAAAATTTGAGTATCATGACGTATATATGTGTAAGTGAAAAATAGATGTATGCATATTTCAGTAATTTGAAAAAATTCAACATTGAAGATATCCTTTCAAAGATGAATTTTATACATTCAATTTCTGAATAAATGAATATATATTTTCATTTTTAAGAAATTACTCTCAATATACAAAATGTTTACATCCTTGATCAATCATAGCAGAGCCATGTAATTGGAAAGAACAAAAATTATACTTCAATTCGTCATACATGTTCCAAAATTTGTGAGTTTCAAGTTTTTCTGAAATTGTTTCAAGTGTATAAAAAATGTAGATCAAAATATACCACTCAAAAATTCATAACAAGTGGACAATTAATTATAATAAGAAAGAAAAAAAATTTCAAATTATTCAAAAACAAGAACTTTGCATTTTATTTTGATAATAGCCATTTTGCTTATAATGCAAAAGTATAATTATTTAGGCAGAGTAACAAAAAGACGTGTGTATTTTTAAACATATCAAAAAGGTCAAAAGGAAGCTCCTTTTCTTTTCATTCTGCCCATTTATATTTTAGGTAAGGTAAAAAATAATTGACGAATTTTTTTAAGGGTTCCTTATTCGTTGTTACATTGTTGAAAAAAGTTTGCTAAATTTTCCATGAGAGTATTGAAATTTTTAACGCATACTCTGTATGGAACTTTTTCCATTAATTGCTTTCGATACGTGATAGAAATTATTCCTTAAATTTTAAAAAAATTATAATAATTTGTTGCTCGTTCCTATGAAAATAATAACTTTATTATGATAAACTACTTGCTATAATTATTCCCGACAAAATAGCTTGGACTTGCGATGTGATTCAATTTCAATTTTGCGGAAAAAAAAATTATTGATTGTGGATTACATACGAAGGGTGGATATTCAAAGTTGTATAACCACAAAGTTTACAAAGTTTGTTTCATTTTTTTTTTCGAAACTCCAAGCTCATGTCGTCATTTCTGCGATAAGAGGAAATCAAAATTCGCAATAGTTTTATTGTGAGTATTTTTTGAAGATTGCATTTTGGTAACTGGCGACTTATCGGTGATTCAAAGTCGTATAACAACCAATGGAAACTTATGGAATATAATAAAAAAAGTAATTGAATGTTGAAAACCGTCAAACCGTGCGTTTGACAATATTGTTACATACATTTAAAAACATTTTGATACAAGAAGCAATGTTATTAACAATGTTGTTGACATTAAAAACTACGAATAAAAATAGAAAACGAATTTAATTAATACATTCATATTTAAAATCACAAATAATGACAATAATTAACAAAAAGTGAAAATTTATTGAAGTTTTTCGGTTGTGGAATTGCCAAAAACGTAATAAAAGCTTCACGAAGCTTCTTTCTCTTACTTTTATTAAGTAAGGTTAACCTCGACTTATATGTGAGGAAATTTCAAGCGGTAGCATTTTCCTCAAATTTAATCAAAATCGTTTCAAACTTCAATAAGTGACGTAATACCTTATAATGAACAAGCAATTGTGAGTTTTCCAAAAAATTTCACAAATCACAAAAATACAAGCGTTTTTCCGCTCTCCTCTAAAAAATTGGGAATGGCGGTTATACGACTTTAAAAATTCACCCTTCATGTTTATTTAGTTTTCACTTATTTTTGGAATCCATGTCAGAGTGTGTGCTGCAATTTTTTCATATTTTACATTTAATATTCAATTTTCATGCTTTATTTACACGACTCTTGATCAAGACCACGAGTTGAAATAAATAATTCAAGCAAAATGAACCTTGCCCTTCTAATCACCACCTTCAGAATAGCAACATTCACTCTGATCGCAAGTTATTTCAATGTTGCATAAAACTGAAAACAATTCCCTGATTGACATAACAATCAGTGGTTAGAGAATTTCCACAGAAATGTGAAACTACTTTGAGCGAAGTAACGGAAAGTGCAGTTTGCAGAAATGAAGGCTGCGCCAGGAGCAGCTGTCGTTACATGAGCGTGGAGTAAATTACGCTTTTAACGCCACGCAGCAGCGCAACCACCGCCACCAACGTGTGCGCTTGATCCTTGCGAGATCCTCGCTGCAGTAATATGAGGCCGTTCCGAAAACGACCGCGCATTAAATCTCCTGCCGGCGCTGATGACCCAGTTCTCTTCCTTCTCGTGTGCATGCAAAGGGAGAAAGAACCCGGGTATTTCGAAATCGTGCGAAGGGATGGAATTTTTGCGCAGAGGCGTGTAAGGTTAATGCTACGATAATGGCGATGCCGAGGCGCAATCGCGGCATCCCCGGAATCGTTCAGAAAAGTTCTCGACACGATGGTTTTCGCACTCGAGAGAATCCAATACTTGCATATTAACAGGAACGCCAATTACATATTATTATAATCACTCATGTGTAGATTTTGGACTTTTTTGTATAGGAGAATAAGACAAAAAGAAGCAGCGAAATTGTGACTTTGCCTCCCTCTTGTGAAAAAATGATAATAAATCTACTTTGTCGTTTCTGATAAAATTTTTTTCATAAATATATAGCTTCTATTTGAAATTTGTTGGTAATGTGACGATCATATGAGGACTCAATCAAGCGTACTGATTTCTAAGAATACTATTACACAAATTAATATGTAAACTAGAAAAGTATTCTTAATAAACACAATAAATCCATATGTATAAGTTAAAACCCCTAGTAATTTGGGTACTTATAAAGGTTTTATAAAACTCCTTGTAAATGTTTGGTATTTTTTATGAAATTCCGCTCTATGACGACAGAATCTTCATAAAACAGATTTTAAAGTCCACCTCATAAAAAAGCCGTAATTTTATAAAAATTTTATACAGTTTTTATAAAAACTGGTGAAAACTTTATAATAAATTGCTCTTTTTTGAAAGTGACTTTATAAACAATTGGAGTTTTATAAAAAATACCCAAATTTTATAAGGATTTTTAGAAAAAAACCCAAATTACTAGGGATTTTTATTGAGCCCGAAAAAAATTTATTTTACCACAGAGTCGTTGTATAAACTCATGCTTTTATGTGTGATGTATTAGACTTTGCAGTGGATGAATTTTTAATGAGTTCAGAAATAATTTAAAAAAATGTAAGAAAATGCGTAAAATTTCCCCAGTAGATTTTAGAAATTTCGTGCAATTCTGAAACCTTCTGATTCCATGAGGGTAATTAACATCTTCAGACATACAGAGAATGAAAATTATTAGACATTGTAGTACGTACATAAAAAGGTTGAAGTCGCGTGATATACGTTATTTATTTAACAGTGCTAGTGATATAGGGGCTTCAATAAAAATGAAGGAGAGGCATCAAATTAAAGAACACTATGTTCTCATCAAAATACTAAGAACCTATAAAAATAGTAAAAAAAATTGGCAAACTTGATTCAAAATATATACGAATAAAAACTTAAATATCTATCAAATACCTCTAATTTTTGGTGATACCATTATTTCGAAAATCTACTTAATACTGAAAAAAAATTAACCATCGATTTCCAGAGCATCGAAATACGGAAAGCTATAAAAAAAACCTGGAAAAATTTCATAAAATGGCTCAAAATATATGAAAAAGTTATAAAAATATCAATAATCTCAGTTGAGATTGAAGAATTACTAAAAACAAATAAAAATGCACAAAAAATAACACTCAAAGTATCAAAAATCTGCAAAATACTCAAGTTTCATGAAAAACATATTTTAAAGAAAATTTATAAGAATATAAAAAATTCACAAAACTTTCAAATGTATGTAGCATCAAATTCTAGAAACCTTTATAAGAATACGTAAAAATACTATAAATCTCTGAAAACGCCTGGTAGAAAATCTGACAGTAATCATAAATTAATAAAAAATACTAGCAGCCTGTAAAGTACAATATATCTATGTAAAATAATTGTCTTAAAAATCAATAAAAATACTAAAACTTGATAATATGTACATTAATTCGTATAACATCAAAATTTAGAAATATTTAAAAAAAAGTATAAATACCAGAAAATATTTTAAACTGTGTAAATACTGAAAAAACAAAAAAAATACTGGAAATGTTACAAATCTATGAAGATACTGATATCTAAAAAATCCATACAACTGCGAATCATATCAGATCAGATTCGATCAGAGATTCTAGAATAACAATGTGTGAAACTTCATTTTCAGAAATTCTCCGTAATCAAGATCACGATTTTACAATCTTAAATATTACCAAATTTTTAATGAAAAATATTTTTTTTGTTAGTATTCATTTTGAAAAATCATGATAACAATAAGACCTTTATCAATTGTGCGAATTTCCCAAGCATTTAGACTTCATCAAAATTTACAAAATTCATTTGAATATTTTAAATAATTATTCAACAATAAATTATATTAGAAACTCTTCCCAATATTTTTTGATCACTTTTGGTCCAAGACTTAAAAGATTTTCTTGAACAAAATATTGTCAAACGTAACTTGACTTGAAAGATAAAATAAGTAAAAAAAAAAACTCGAATAATTCAACGCAGAGCGTATACAAAATTTCAATGCACGTCAACTTCAACTAGTTTTTTGAGCTTTCTGGACTTCTCAAATTATAGCTCAGCTTTCACAACTTCCTTTCCGGATTATCAGAAAGTTTCAGTAACTACATTGTAAGATTTCACCTCCTGCATACCAATTCCAAGATGCGAAACCAAAGAACGCACCAAAGTTCTGAGTTTCTGGTAAATGTTTTACAAGTACATAATTTTTGATAATCACAATATTGACAATACGTATATTATGCAACAAATATTGATGTAATACTTTTTTTTCACTTAAATTTGAAATCAATTGTATCATACTATAATGAAATTCATACAACATTGGGATAAGATTAAATTGAGAAAAAAAATGAATTTATATCAAATTGATAAACGGAATTTTATAAAAATCGAATTGAACCTAAAATGAATAGAAATGAAATTAAGTCATGAAATGAAGTGTTATAAAATACAAATTTTTCCGTTTTCATTATTCGTGATTTTTGCATACTACGGATTTTGAATAACTTATTTCTCAAAATCAATTCTTTTTTATAATTCAAGTCGAATCAAACTTATTACGATTGATTAGAAACAGATTGATATTGAATAATATTTTTAATTAATAGGTTATTAATATATCTGAATTTTTTTATCAAATCTTCTTACTCAATTCCGATGCTGAAATTCTGATAGATTTCATAAAAGTATTTAAAAATGAAAAAATTGATATTATATTTTCAGTATTGCATGAATGTTATTGAACATTTGATTTAGAATTGAAAAATGCCACAATTATAAATAAAAATCAAATTAAATAAAAATTTCGAAACTCCTTACTTATGTCTAATAATCAAGTAGTAATTTTCGTTTTATATTTGAATTTGATTAAAATTATCACAAAAACAGATTCAGTTGCAATAGAGAAAAAAACACAGTAGAAAATTATTACTTAAACTTTCGATTTCAATTATTCTATTTATCTTCTAACGATCATGTTCTTGAACTTTTCACGTAGAAAATAGTTCATATAAAGCGATATAAAATTACAGAACACTGAGAAATTTTTTAATCTCAAGGTTTAAATGCACCCATCAACTACCAGGATAATTGTTACTATCATTTTCAAGACTGATTATTAACCGCAGGAGGAAAAAGAAAATTACTTTGTATAAGTACTCGCGTTTAATGAGCGAAAATAATCTTGAGGCCACACGCGTTGGTGCTCAAAACGTTATGGGTTATACAAGTAAAGTTTAAATGATGGTAATAACGTACTGCATTAATAAAATATTTTCTGCGTCGTTGAGGTTCATTAAACATGCAATTAGTCCGTACACCAAGAAACGATATCGCAAAATTTTGTGTACACGTGAGGGTTATGTCAAAAAATTGCATCTGAAAAAGAGATAAAAGAAACCTATACTTTTTCTTTTAACAAAATTAATTGTTTACTGTTGAAGTTATTCCGGAAATTTTTTTACTGCTGAAAAAACCCAACGATGAACTTTTTTTATTAAGTAACCACTTCTACAACTTCACCTTAAATTCAAAAATCTTGCAAGTGTTCATTGAAATTTTCTTTCGAACTTGAATAAAATTCCACCATAAATTTATACTAACGCCACAGCACAAACTTGAGCAATAAAGAAACTCGACACCGTATCGTGGTCGAAAAACAAAACATTTTCTTCGTCGCAAAATACCTCAGGGAACTGTTGTTTTCATGCACTGCGTTTATTTTAAAAGGCACCTGAAACGCAGTCGCTTTGTTCGAATTTTTCTCGACTTCTTCAATGAAATCGCCCGTTTTGGGGATCGCCGGTTTTTGCATACTATCGAAGAAGCACGAGGTAGAATGCAAACGGTGGCCGCAGGTGCGGAGCCTTTCTCGAGTTGGCAAGAAAAAGACGGAAAAGGAGAGAAGAACATTTCGATGCGTCCCATTGTGACCGAGTGATATAATAGAGGTAGAAACCCGTGAGAAACCGAGATTACCACCTGACGCGGAACCCCGGCCTTGGGGTGCTTAGCCCAGCGAAAACTTGACCCCTCCAAGAACTACGTTTCCGTATTGCAAAAACAACCCATTTTACGAATCGCCACCAGGGTCCCAGTCAGAAAGAATTTTGAGGAAGGGTTTTATAGAAAAATTCATGTCCTTTGGAATTTTATAATTTTCAAACTTGGACGATCTGGTAGCGAGTGTTTTTTTTTTTTTTTTCTAATTTGTCTGTTTTGGGATTTTGAAGTTATACGAATTTTATAGTCAAGACTCGCAAATTTTTTATGTTCGTATTGAATGTAATAAAATTGAATTTGTAGATACTTGGGTTTGATTTTTATTTGTGAAATTTTTTCATTTGATAGTATTTTAACCTGTATTAATTTTATGACTCATAAAGAATTTCTTTGTAGCTTTTTAGAACTCGTTACTCTACGAAACAGAGTTCTAAAATTATTTATATATTTTGATAGATTCATGGGCGTAGGCAGGGGGTGGCAGGGGGGGCAGCTGCCTCCCTCAAAATGTTCATGAATTAAAAGGTTTTACTGCTCGAGTAAATGAAGGCGATGAAATTACTCGATAAATTTGCCGAAGATTTGCAAAGACTTGTTTTTCTATAAACAATTTCACTTTTAACACAAAATGTTTATGACAGAAATAACCCGTAGGAACACTTTTCATTTATTTTAAATTGAGGCCAAAAATTCCCACTTAATTTTACATTTGAATTAAACTCTTCTTTTTTCTACTTTAAGTCTGAATGTAAAAACTCTTTCATTACATTCCTAATGTAAATTCTATATGGAATAATTTTCGTATCAGGTGGTAAACATATGTACATCAAATTTCCAATGAGCCTTAATGTTGAAGTTGTTTCCATTCGAATCACCAATGAAAATTTGGTAATTTAAAATAGTATATATATATAATATGTTCGATAATATTTTATCGATTCGTAAAGTTAAAGATTAGAATTTTTTATCATTTTATTTCTTGGATCAATTTTCATAGTTAATATTTTTCATAAGAAAATGGAAGATCCATAAAAATTTCAACGTAAATTTCGAATGTAAAATGAATGGAACTTTTCCTCACGAGAAATGATATCGTTTTTAAATTCGGTCAATGATGAAAATTGCCCCCCCCCCCCTCCCCCTCCCTTCAATAGAAATCCTGACTATGCCCTTGGATAAATTATTTAAGAAAAAATATATACAAAGTCATTAGGTATTCAGTAGATTTCTATAATTTTCGTATTGTATGATATTTATAAAGTTTCGTAATATTTTCTGGTATTTTTCTAGATTCCCAGTATTTCTTTAGATCACTCTATAGAGTTTGAGAATTCGATGCTATATTGTTAAAAATTTCAACAATTTTGACTCTTGAAATTGATATATCAGAAAATAATATCTTTTTTACTGATTTTGAGTACTTTTTTTTGTATCTATACAGTTTAAAGAATTGCATGTACGATATGTTTATGAATTCCTAAAAAGATTTCCAGAATTGTATAGTCTAGGATTCGTAGTTCCATAAACTTAAAAAAAATTGTACCTATATAGTTTTCTATTAACAAAAGTTTTCCAATATTGCTCGTTTTTTGAATGAAAATGGAACTTTGAAGAATTTTTAATAATTTTTATAGTTTTTCCAGTATTTTTGTGAATTTTAATATAGGATTCTAAAATTTGATGCTTTTGAATTCTAAATTCGATCAATTTTCAGTAATTTTTTTCATTTCTGGGGAAAAGACTTCTGTGTAGATTTTTGATGTTTCATAGATTCTCGTTTTTTCGTAATTTTATCATTTTTTATAAGATTGCTTCGCATTTTTTTTTTCATTTTTTTATCCATTTCTAGTATAAATATAAATTGCTACATACGCTTTTTCAGTTAAATGCTTTAGAATTCCAAGTTTTTTTCGATCGCAGGTATTTATTCAGATTTTACAAAAGACAGTTCTTTACAAGAATCTATTTCTTCAAGTATTACTTTGGTTTTTATAATGTGATAGATTTTCCGTTAATTTTATAGATTTTCTTTAAATTTCTAAAATTCGACGTTCCAGGGTTCAAATTTTTTTTTATTCTAAGCATTTTCATTCATTCTAATGTTTTTCTATAGTTTACTGAATTAACATAATTTTCAAATATTCTAGTTTTTTAATATATTCTAGCCAAAAATTTATCTTTAACAAATCGTCTATAATAAATAAAACTCTTTTAGCCAGAATCATTGTTATGTATTTTGAAATCAGTTGAATTAAGTACTTTGAATACTTTTCAACTTTGAAAATTTTTACAAAACTTTTTTTAATGTGCTTCGAATTTCAGTAAATAAATTTTCTATAATTATTTTCAAATATTATACTATTAATTAATGATTTTGTTTGCATTTTTTGTACCTAGTATTTTTTATTTATAATTATAACTTTATTTGAATAAATAATGATTGCATAATGTAACAAAATATTTTTTTTAATAAAAATTCATTCTTCTTGAATTTTAGAAGAGGTTTGAACTACGTAAAGCCTTCTATGCATACACATCTTAATCTCGTTTATTGTTGAAATTTTTCGAAGTTACTCATTTTTGAACTTAAGTGTAGTTTGCTCAATTAGAATTTTTTTTTGGATTTTGAAAATTTAAACTCAATTTACGTGCTCACATTTGCTACAATCTGTAACGACAGCTTACTTAAGAATTAAAAATATCTGGAAATCAAAGAAAATTTAATGAAGTAGATATTATTCTAAGATTTTACCATGTTCTTTTTTACATTAGTTAACATAAAAAAATGTCCTTGATCATAATAATTGGATTTTCGGCTAAATATTATTTATTTTCTGCGGAAACAGCAACATGTTCTCACATTTTTGGCAATTGAACGTTTTCATTTCAATTAATTTTTGTGCCAACGTGAAATATTTAAATAAACCTAGTAAAAGTACATTAAAATTACTATGCATTGAATTGCAACACTTAATTTACAAGTGTGACGTCTAAACCTAATATAATTAATCAACTTTATAGGATACTTTTATTAATTAAAAAAATAATAATAATGATTCGAAATATTCCTTTCATATTCATCCCTACATCGAATGCTGATGCTTGAAATCGAGTCTTGATATGTAACTCGAATAAAATTCTTCATGTCCACTGTAAATTGAACAAATTCAAACCATCCACATAAAATCTTTCCATCAAAAATAACATCAGCACTCTAAAATCTTTATCACCATCTATATGCTCTGTCTAACGTCTTCGGCAAAAAACAGGAAAATCTGATCGCTCAGAGCCAGTGTTTAGTATGATATTTAGTCAACTCAACAATTTATTTTCATTACTTGACCAGGCAAAAAAAATGACCTTCAACCACATCCCCGGGGTAAAAAATCAGAGTATCGTTTCAGTCTACAAGTGTATAGAGTAACTTGAGTCTCGGAACCAGTACCATCGAGTCTCCAAGAAAATCGAAGAGTATCGAAGGAGTCTCCGAGAATATACAAAGTTTTAAAAAAAGTTGACTGTGAGTCTCCAAGAGTAAACAAATTTTTTTTTCAAATCTCCAAAAGTCTTCAACAGTCACCTTTGATCTACGATTTGAATACATACTCTACTTCTTGAAAGTATTAACAAGAGTATCGTTTGAGTCTCCAGAGTATCTTGAGTATTCCATTCTGCCAAACGCAATACTCATTTGGTGACAGTTGAAGACTCGAGTATTTGATTTATATAGTTTATTAAATACAAGCTATATAAATATTAGGTGTAGTTTTCATCCGTTGGCACTACAAAGTTGCAGTATTTTTAAAACGTAGTTTACATTTTAGTATTGCAAAAGGTCGAACATTCCACTGACTCGGTGCTGCATCATTAAAGCAGTATCCAGCGGTGCTCTGCGTGCAGCTTCGCATCTTTCGCGCCGCAATCATCATCGTCATTCGTTCGTTGCGTTCATCTGTATTCGATGCATACGCCCGTGAAAGAAAGCTCTTCAGAAATCCATAAAGACGATGATTGATGCGAGGCCAACACACTCTGATGGCGGACAAATAGAAACATTCGAAAGAATTTAAAGAAAATAATCATGTAGCTTGTACCACTGAATGTAATATCTTCTTTACCAGAGCGAGAATCAAGTATGTATAGATTATATTCTTGATAGGAATGCAATGAAATCTACACTGAAAATATGTTACATATATTTGTCTGAAGGTATTTTTATAATACACGAAGACTGAGGTATCCAAAAAATTATGCACAGCAGTTTGATTAATCAGATATTAGTAATTTCGAAAACTTTCTTTTATAAATAGCACTGTATATAGAATTATTAATGGATAGCAGGGGCGTAGGCAGAAAAAAATTTCGGGGGGGGGGGGGGGGTTCTGAAAAATATTTTCCCTTGGGAATTTCGTAATTTTTGATCTTTGACAATATGGTTGCAAGAGGGTGATTTCGAAATATTTAACATTTCGGAATCAAAAAGTTACACAACTTTTGGAATCCAGTGTTGCACATTTTTCATGCTCGTAAATAATGGAATTCGATTTTTGTGATTTTCAATTAGTAAGTGAGGTTTCAATTTTTTTACTGATACTTTTTGTAGTCATACCACTTCAAGGATTATCTGATAGAAAGTAGTGTGGGATTCTATAAAGCTTTCTAAAATTCGATTCTCTAGGAATCGAACTTTTAAAAAATAGATATATTTGAAATAATTTTTTGCAAATTTTAACCACACAGATAAAAAGTAGATCATCAATTTATATTATTTTCGTATGGTATATTATTCATCAAATTTTGTAGTATTTTCTAGTATTTTCATCTATTTCTAATATTTGTATGGATCGCTCAATAGATTTTTAGAAATTAATGCTATAGTATTAAAACTTTCAACGATTTTGGGAACTGAAATTGATTTTTTAGACGACAGTTTCTTTTATAAAGATTTTCAATTCTTTTATTTCATACTTTTTAGTATTTCTACGATTGAAAGTATGCTTTATTGTATAAATTGTATAAATTAAATTGAATGTATGATTATTGTTTTTTATATAAATTTCTACGATAGTTTCTAAATTTATATATAATTATAGTATTATATCATTAATGTATGTTCCATGACAGAAAGTTTTAAAATTTTCTTAAAAAATTATATACTTACAATTTTTATGTATTGAAAGATTTCTAGTAAACAAGTAAGCTAGTACACTTATAAGGTAGTAAACTAGTAAGCTAGCGAACTAGTAAACAAGTGAAAAAGAAAAATAGTAAACTAGCAAACTCGTTTACAAGTAAATAAGTTATTTAGCAAACTAAGAAACTCATCGAATTTGTAATAGTACACTTGTAAACTAGTAAGCTATTTAAATAAACACTAGTCAGATAGTAAAATAGTAAGCTGGTAAACTAGTAAGATAGTAAACTAATAAACAAGTAAGCAAGTGAACAAGTAAACTACTGAAATTGTAAAATAGTAAAATAGTAAGCAAGTGAAAAAGAAAAATAGTAAACTAGCAAACTTGTTAGCAAGTAAATTAGTTATTTAGTAAACTAGTAAACTTGTCGAATTTGTGAAAATCCACTGGTGAACTAGGAAGCTAGTTAAAATAAAACTAGTAAGCTAGAAAACAAGTAAACAAGTAAGTTAGTGAACTAAAAAACCATTAAACTAGTTAACAAGTAAATTAGTTAACTAGTAAATTATTAAGCAAGTAAACTAGTAAACCATTTTTCCACATTTTCCGAGTATAATATACGGAACCCTGGAGGATTTCTATGTATTTTTATATATTACTGATATTTTCGTAGATTGTTATAGAGCTACAGAGATTTATAAAACTCGATACTTTGAAATGCGAATTTCGATCCATCACTATCAGTGATTTCAAGAATTAATGATCAAATCACACTCATACAGATTTTCCATGTTGTATATATCGTTCCTTTTTCATATTTTTGAAATATTTAAGATTTTGTTGCGTGTTTCAGAATTTTGATTAATTTATAGTATTTTAGAATTCGATGCTCTAGAATCCCAGAATTTATAGATCGTAGAGGCATTTGTCAAGATTTTTCAGAAAACAGTCTTTTCATAGAATTTATTCTGTATCATTATTCTCTCAACATTTATAATAATTGAAAAGTTTTCGATGCTTTTATATGGATTTTATATAGATTCTTATTTCTACTGTCTGAATTGAAATTCACCTTACTATTTGAATTCCTAGAATTTGATGATCTAAGATTAAAATTTTTGTGAATTTTTAGCATTTTCGTAGATTTTTATTTTTCTTGATCATTCACTGGGTTGCAACAGTTTTCCTGATATATATTTTCTACATAATCTTATGTTTTGATAATTTATACTTTCTTATTAAATATATACTAACATTTTCATTCATTTTTTCGTAACTTATATTTTTATTGTTTATCAATGTAACTTTTTTCATTTTGTTTGATCCTGATGGATAGCAATGTAGAAACTGCAGATTCAGAGATAATTATACAAATAATACACAAAATGAAGCATTCTAATCCCAATAGACGAAGCAGGATCTCCGCACGTTGGAACGATTGGAATCTTAAAGGAGCGACGATTTCTTTTTGTGCTCGCAAGCATTTTACGAGTAAATTGCACATACATATGCATACAAAGCCAGGGGGCTTCATGCAGTCATCGATTTGTGAAAATAAAACGCTATTTTCAGCCATGGAAATGTCGTGATTCAACTGGACGTGCCACAAATCTTCTTCTTACGTTCTTATCTTTTATTTGGAAAACTGCGGGAACGTCATTCAACTGTGAAAATGCCGTTGTTTGAGGGTTTGCTGATGTGCACTTTTCCAAGACAATGTCAATGATGACGTTAAAAGTCGTGTCAGCAAAATTTGTATTGTAAGTTCCTCTTTTATATTAGAGTTTAAATAAAAATTAGAGTAGCTATTACTTCATTTTAATGGAGTACGACTTTGAATCTTTTGCTCTTTCTTGCAGAATTTCAAAGTATGTAAAGTCAAAATATGAGACATCAAATTAGGAATATGAAAGATGTATGAAATCAATTTGATTTAGGAAGAGATTCAAAATTTGAGAACAGATTATTGGGACATTTTAGGATTTTTTGGGTGCTGTCATCTCGAAGACTAGGCATTGTGTCGTATCGCGAACTAACTTTCTACCCCTCTTCTTTATCAACCCCTCGGTGCTGCACGAGATCAGCTCGAAGCAAGGGTCCTCTACATGTCGACTAATTTTACGAGCGCGCGCACACAGATCGAATTGACCCAACCTCCCCGGCTAATGCGTAACCTTGGCCCTCGCTTCTACTTGTTTCAATTTCGTGATCACACCCTTGGCGGAACTTGAGCTTCATCCTCATTACGGCGGCGATTGATTTTCCATCTATCACATCGGTTATCGTTCCCCAAAAATTACAGAATGAAATGAATATTCATGGGAGAGTCTAGTCTTGAGAGTCTTTCCATAATTCGTTGCACCATTGCTTTTCTTGAAATATTTATATTTATTTTAATTTTTTATTTATCACTTCCCATCTTTTATTCGCACGTATAGTTTGTCTCTGTTATTGAAATAAGTTTAACGTAAATAATCAAATTTAATATCTCCGATTGTCAAGAGTTATACACATTAATGACTAAACATTACATATTCAAAGCCAAACTTGCATGATGTTTATTGAAGCAGTAAATATCTTCTTGTATGCAATCGCTATTGTCGCTCCTCTTCGCATTGATTTTATTTCAATCAATATTTATCGAAGCTAGGATGAATATGAATGAAAACAGGAAACATCAACAGACGATCCATATAACTATATTTATTTAGGGGAGGGGGCCTCTATTGTTTATCCAAAACTTCAAGTATTGCAATAGAACTTATTTAAATAGCGAAAATAGTACTTGTGTTTATTGATAGCGGACAAGCAAAAGAAATTTGTTTATTCAGTTCAAAATATACATACAGTATGAGAGTTTCATTTTTATGTTCATAATAAAGTAAGTGATGGAATATCTTTATTTTTTTCTTATATTCAGATATTCGATTTTTTTCTTATGTAAAAACCACTATCGAATTAACAAATAAATTAAACAAACAGTTTGAAGATGAATAATTTTTTTGTTGAGCAAGCCTAATAACATCATATAATTCTTATTGAAGAAAAACAAATATTTTTCGAATAGAATAGATAGTCTTTAATGAAGATCTTCAGTTTAGGAAATTTTCTCATCGGGTGATGTTAAGAAGAATATTTTCATAATATTAATAACTATAATACCCATATATGACGATTTAATTTATTCCAAATTTTTCCATAGCGTTTGATAATATTCAAATCATAATAATGTTTTTACTGTGCCTGATGCTTTCGATTAAAAAAAGTCGCTTTTATACAAAAGACAATGACGAAAATGTAAGGAAAATTGCACACTTCACCACCAAGTAAAATACAAGAGAATGATAAACAACTTGAAGCTGAAAAAAAATTATTCCCAAACATCTTTCACACGGTTTACGTTCTTTTTTCTGATTCAAGTTTTCCGAATAACCAAAATTCCGAAACTACAATTGTTCGACTCCACTTCTCCGAAACCTATTTCTCCGATCCCATTTTTCCGAATGACCATGTATAATTTTTCCGATTCCATTTTTCCGATTGATTTAATTTTCGACTATTTATATAATCATTGCTTTCATTATAATTATCATTATCATTATCATTATTATTATGATTATTATTATTATTATCATTATTATTTTTATCATTGTTATTATCATTTTTATACTTCCAAATGTATTACTTATATATTTTTATTATTATATTATTTCAATAATTCCAAAATTTTACTTCTATTTAAATGAAATTTAATAGATAACTAAAATTACCAAATTTTTGATCTTTTTTATATTATCGCTATTATTATTATTATTATTATTATTATTATTATTATTATTATTATTTTCTTTTTTTATTATTATTATTGTTATTGTCATTATCATTATGTTTATTATTATTATTCCACTTCCAAACGTATTATTTATATATAATTCTTATTCCTATAATCTTATTCAAATATTTAAGAAATTTTACATCTTTTTTAGTAAATTCTAATTAAAAACTAAATCCATCAAATTTTTTATAACCTTATCATTATTATTTTTTTTTCTGTTTTTATACTTCTAAATTTATAATTTATATATTATTCTCTTTTTCTTATTATATATTTCTGAAATTTCAAATCTATTTTAACAAATTGGAATTACATAAAACCTAAATTTTTCGCCTAATTTAAATTTCAATTGTTTCGCCAATGTTAAAATCGGAATATTTTTGGTCGGAAAAATCGAAAAAATGGGCAATCGGAATATCAGATTCGGAGTTTTGACGGTGAATACTTTCACACACTATTTTAATTGAAAATTGATGCTAACAAAAATAATTCCTAAAACGAAATGTTTAAATAATTTATTCGACTATTTCAAAATCTTCTGTAGCATTCAAAAATTCTAGGATATCATTAGGCGAATCCACGTATTGCAAAAAAAAGCAGTGATCACACAAGTTCATAAAGAAAAAACGAACACTTGAAAATGAATATTTAAGAAAACAATACATATATACGATGATAAAAAGGTATATATCAATTTATAAAAAAAAATGTACGTCATTTTAAATATAACTTTTGTTTATTATACAACCTAATAATTACAGTTTTATTAGATATTCTTTAAATTTATATGATAAATATTCCACATCAAAAAATACATTGTTTCGAATATTTCACATTTACCCAGACTTTTGTAACAGAACTGTTTACATACAGTTGCGATATCGAATTTCTGATTTAAAATTTTGATGAAGAGTTATATCGAAGATATTTTTATTATATATCAAGGATAACTTTATTAGTGATGCGTATTAATAATTTGTATGGAGCAATTCAGCAGAATACGACTGTCAAGTATAGTATTTGAATATCATGTGAACCAGCAAAATAAATAAATGACCAGTCTACTAGTGATACACGGAGAGAAATGTGTTAATGTCGCATACGCAAATGTGGATACTGTGTCAATAAAAAAGTGATAACCCTGGCATATCAATAAAAATGGATGTGACGTTCATATAGGTTTGATGGTCAACTGTTGTTAACGTAACAATTGTTAAATTTGTCATATCTATATAATGGACATGACATCAATTGATGCTGCGTCAATGTCATATTGTTAGAGGATCATTTCAATTTCGAAGACGTATAAATTACGTTTGTTTATGGATCAAATGTGAATGTATAGTATATCAAATGTGGAGACATCAATTGAGACATTGATACGTCATCTAAACCATTTCTCTCCGTGTACATATCAATAATTTGACGTAACTCAGTAGACTGATAATAATGGCAAATTCATTAGTAGAATGCATCAATGAATAGTCAAACAGTGCAATACTTTAACAACAATTCAATCATTTAAATAGATAAATATTTAGCCTATGATCGACACAAATGAATGATTTATTTTCCTCATTGTCATAGTATCTCAAAATGTCACGTTCCAGAGTAACAGTTACATGTAACCTGTAATATGACAAGCACCCCATGCCCTACCTCACACGCACTTCAATTCACGATTCTCGCAGTTCTCCCATTATAATACTTCTGCGAAAGTCACAATATTCGCTTCCAATTTCTTTTCCATGCGCATTGTAATACTTTTCGACTCGTAAGCATCGCTTTTACGCGCAGCAGTCGTCGTGAAGAAAGACGACGAAATGTAAGGGCGCAAGAAAGACTCGCGCAAAAATGAAAAAAAAAAGATAAATAAAGAGGGGGAAGGAACGAGAGCGCCTCAGAGTTATAGTTGTAGGTTCTGTAGGTGCCGAGGACGATGGACGGAGCGGGGAAAAAGAGACGGAAAGAATAAGCACGAAATGGGAGTCAGCGGCAAGATACGCCGGCTAAGGGTAGTTATTATAATAAATTTGTCGGGGTTTAAGAAGCGGAAACAATTCAGAGCTGCGAGCACTCTAAGGATGTGCTTATCGTTGCTTTTTATTCAAATGGAAGTGGAAAGGCGACGAGGTACGAGCCGCGGTCCTGGCTCTTTTCATATGCTCATAGCTTTCGCGTTTCTCCGCTTTTCCTCGTTTTCGAAGCGTGTTTGGGCGCTTTGAACGCAACAATGTCCAAGGAAACGAAAACTTGCGAGATGGGTTTTTAAGAGATGTGGAACCCCGAAGAATTCCGGTCCAAATTACGTTTGAGGTCTTTTTCAAGATTACCAGGTTGAGGTAAGTACGATTCTTGGTATAAAGACGTACGTTGATTGTGGCGAAATTCACGACTCGTGAAATAAATAATATATACTTACATGTTACAAAACGATATCGATGCAAATCAGATATGGGATATCTATATTACGTATTTTTCATCATTTATATAATCTTCATTCGAACACTGGTATATTACTGACTGTTTTGAAAATTTATTACAAATAAAATTGATAACAACCCTCGGCTTCTTCTCGGGCTGCAATTTTTCGTTTCGTCAAAAAAGGCAGTTTCCAAAACTGACAATACGATATTTTATTGACATTTTTGTAATGATTCACGTCCTAATGTCCGACTATTATCAAATTATCAATAATAGGTACATATTTCATGACATAAACTAGAGTCTATATAAAAAAAAGTAGATCTACAGGGGCGACGGAACGCAATTTTTTCGGGTGGGTAGTAAATAACTCAAGTATTGAGGTTGGGGAGGGGGGGGGGGATTATATTGTATAACTTCGCAATACCAATGATAATATTTCTAGATTTTTCTATAAAAAAATGAGAAACTTCAAATATATTACACAATTACGAAAATTCCTAGTAAATGAGTCAATGTTTTATATTTTCGGATATTTTTTGGTTGTTTTTTATATGTTTTCATTTATAAAAATCAATAAACCTTAAAAATATTTTTAATTGTCAATATTTCTAAAAAATTCGCAATATTGATGAAATTTCAGAAAATGTATTGTATATTGGGTTTAGAAACCTTTTTTTTATAAATATGAACGATATTGTTCTTTTTTTTTAAAAACGATTTAGACTACTCAAAAAGTATTATTGAAAAGAAGTAATCTTAATGAGCTGGGCAAAATTTTATCAAATTTTGAAAATTCTAGTAGTTTATATAATGACAAATTTAGCCAATTTTGAAAAATCAGAACACATTGGAAATGTTAAAAAAAAAGCAAAAATTATAAATTAAATCAAAAGATCCTTAGAATTTCAGAAAATGTTCATAATTTCATAAATTGTGTTCACTATTATATTTCTTCATAATTTGACAAACTCAAAAAGAAGCTTTAAAAATCACAAAAATTTTTTTTAAATTGTACAAATTTTCATAAAACTTTAAACGTTAAGAGTAACTGGTTTGACATCAGAAAGTTTGAAAATTTTAAAAAATCATAACACGTTAAAATTGTCAAAATTTGTCAATTATTATCAGAAAATCAAAATATTTGTAGAATTTCAGAAAATGTTAAGTAGTTTGGTACATTCGGTTCATTACTGGATTTCTCTAAAATTTGCATACAAATATTTTTTTCAATTTTCGTATAAAAATTTGCAATACTTAATAAGTAATGTAAAATTTAGAAAAATCTTGTTTAGTTAGAAAAATTTTCATAAATTAAATAAAATTTCGAAAAGTCTGCACAACCTTCCAATAACCGAAAATTTTTAAAATAAGAAAACATATGATACTTTTAAGATTGCTCATGATAATTATTATTAATATCATCTAATAATAACATGAAAAATTCGAAAAACTGGTATAATTCCAGAAAATGTAAAAGAATTTTGTATATTGTGTTTTTTACCATATTTTTTTTTCTGTAAAATATGCATGATAATGTTTTCAAAATGTGTAAAGAAAATCTGAAAAACTCGAAAAATATAAAAAAAACCTCAAGAAATCTTCATGAGTTGGACAAATTTTGAGAAAAGTTCCAAATTCTTTGATACTTGTTATAATGTTGAAAATCATTTAAATTTCGAAAAATCAGAAAATATCAGAAATTTTTATGATAGTCAACATTACTAGAAAAATCTAGAATTTCGTAGAATTTTTGAATAAGTTCATTAATTTTGTAAATTGTGTTGAAAATAATTCTTTGGAATATGAATAACCTTTATTTTATTTTGTAACAAAAATTCAAGGAGATTTGAAAAGTATCTAAGAATCAAGAAAAATGTTGCATTTGTTAGATACATTTTCATACATTCTGTAAAATGTAATAGTCTATTACTATTGAAAAATTGTAAATTTATTAATATCAGAAAAAATGAAATGTTATAGAATTTAAGTCATTCTCGAAAATTCGTAAAATTTGTAGAATTTACAAAAATGTTCGAAAATTTTATAGATTGTAGAAAATCCTAGAAACTTTGTGGAATTACAGAAATTGTGTGTAATCTGTAAAACTTTTATAGTTAAAAATTTGTCAATAATAATCTAGAATTTTAGATAATCTTGATAAATTCTGTAAGTTGTAAAAAGTTTAACAAGTCGATACCTTATCTATGTAGATCTCGAATAGATTTACTCGACAAGATCAACGTAGAACTTCATTTTTACTAAATCTACAGAGATTCACGTAGATCAACATTGAAAGAAATGTAACTCATGAGTTCAATATTGAATGAATATTATATAAAATTTCCATACATAAGCATGATCAGAATATCGTTTTTAAATCAAATGATACATATTTGTAGGTCGATTTTTGTCGCAGCGAATAGACGAAATATGACTTTATTACATTTTCAATGAATTTCGATAAATCTAATTATTGAATAGCTGCATTTTGAGGTGAATACATGTAACGGAATTTTCGATAAATTTCCTCACCCAATACTCAGAACTAGAGTAAAAAAGTCTCCTTCAAAATTAAAAAAAAAAACTTCTCATTCCCATGTCAAGGTTATTAGATCATTTCTACTTTCCGTTGCCTAAATCGCACCTTTCGCCTGTAATTTCGTAACGGGCTTTAACGGCGGGCTGAAAATAAAGCAAAGGACTCGCATTTTTGGGCCATAGCTCTAAAGGTAAGATCGAGTTTCGGTTTATGGCTCAATTAAATGCAAAAGCCCGTAACGGGTTGGGTGGATTTTTGAGTCGCGTGGACAACTTAAACAACTTTAAATACGAGCGTCGTAACCCCGGCACCTTTTACGGCCCTCGCGGTTCCCGAGCAAATGAGCGCGATTGTGTCCGAGCTTTACGGCCGCGCCTTCGTACCCGCGAGATTTTTCACGTAAATTATCGATCGATTTCAAAAGCGAGCCTCCTCACGTGTAACCGGATACCCCGGCACCGAGCAAAAAAGTATGTAATTGCCTTCGCGAAAGTGTTGGGGCGCACCCTCTGTAACGCTACTCCAAACGTCCTAGCTGACATGTTCCGTAAACACGGAGCTACAGTTTCATATTTCTGTCATGTTTGTGCATTGTTTTCAACGGGCGTTAATTTTTCAGCGACGTGTCTTTTAAGATTTGGAATATGAGGAGCTCAGAAAGGAGAAGTACTCGTCATTCCCATCTCTCCTTTCCTTTTTGCCCTTCCTACCAAAAGTGGCTAACCACTAATTGTTCACAACTGCGTGTATACGTTGGATTTTTCAATTTAATCACGCCACAGCACACAAGGAGTTCGGGGAAACAAAGGAGATGGATTAAGAAGCAGGAGAATAAGCTGGCCTCGGTATTTACGACGTCATTTCCTCGCTGACTGTCAATAATTTCCCATGGGAGAGTGCGGACGCCACCTTACGTATCCGTGACTTTCCTTCCGAGGCAACTCTCCTGCTACTCGTCTTACGGTCCATAGGCCGCGTTCTTCCACGAAGACCCTTATCTTTTTGCAAATTGAAACTCATCGTCTTTGCCTGCTACTGGTTCCGCAGACACCGAGTGAATATAGAAGAATGTATGAAACTCGTGGATCTTGCAAAACGTTGAGCAATTCGTTTGGTGAATCGCTGACAAGGATGAAACTCGACTTTTTGAATATTTCAAGAAATACTTTTGCTCTGAATTCTTTGTTTTAAGGGGTTATATACCTTTTGTGTGGACGAATTGATGATGGTTTGGAGTATCGATTTAAGTATGTAGCAATATTGTTATGACATCAAAGTTATTGTTTTTTATTAGTGTATTGTTCACTTAAAAAAACAAGCATTTTTTCTTAAAAAAATATCAACAATTGGCGGAGTTATGGCCCTTTCCCCGAAACAACTTTTTTTTTAAAAAACTTGCGGTGACCACGATTCAAGTCGAACAGGTCTAGTTAAATTAGAAAAGCCAAAAAATTTCTTTAGTCTAAGAATGTATCTAGTTCTTGAACGATTGAAAAAATAAACATTACGTTTTTTCTGTATGCAAGAACGTTTTCCCCGAGATTTCGATTTTTTGAGCTCTGAAAATTTTATTTAAAAATTTGTATCCGAAAATAAAAACTTTTCTATAAAAAAGCGATCGTTCAAGAACTAGATGTATTCCTAGGCTAATGAAATTTTTTGGATTTTCTGATTTAACTTGACTTGTTCGACTTGCATCGTGGTCACCGCAAGCCTCTTCCGAAAAAAGTTGTTTCGGGGAAAGTGCCATAACTCCGCCAATTGTTGATATTTTTTTAAGAACAAATACTTGTTTTTTCAAGTGAACAATACACTGTTAAAAAGCTATAACTTTTGTGACATAGCATTATTGCTGCATACCTTAAAAGTTACTCCAAACCATCCTCAATTTTGCCGTACAAAAAGGTATATAACCCCTGAAGTCCATGAACTAAGCGAAACAACATTTATAACAAAAATTTTGGTGTAGGTCGTAACTTTCTGGTAAGAAGTTATGAAGATATAAAATTTGTTGCTTCTGTTGTTCAATAAAAATGTGATGATTCCCTACGTGTACGTCAAGTTAGTGAAGTCATTTTTGAATAAATTAGTAAAATATAAAAACAGTAGACTTGAATTTCGCCATCAATCCCATTTTTCCACAAATAATTAACGGCAAATAAGCAGAAAATTGTGAGCTATCTGTGTTTTTGTTTCAGTAATTTATTCGAAAGTTGTTTTGTTAACTTTTCAACAACTAAGAAAACCATCATTTTTACGTTAGCAACATTAGCAACGAATTTCATTTTCTTACTACTAATTAGCGGTAAATTTAGATCCCACTTTTTTCATTATTCTGTGAATTTATTAAAAAGTTGTTCTGATAACTTCAAATATTACTTTTTCGATGGACATTACTGGCAATAAATTTAAATTTTCACACCTAACTATGGCAATTCAAAGGTAAGTGTACACATATTTTTTATTTCATGAAAAAATTGTTATCTGCAAAATGAAAAATTTTTTGCCTAAAAAAATAATCGTTCAAGAACTAGGTATATACTTTGATTAGTAGAATTTTTTGAATTCAATGCTTTAACTTTACTTACTTGACTTCCATCGTGGTCACTGCGAGTCTCTTCGAAAACAAATTATTCAGGGGAAAGGGCCATAACTCCGCCAATAGTGAATATTTTTTTAATGGACTTACGCTTGTTTTTTAAGTTGACAATAAACTTTTCAGAAATCATTACTTTGATGTTGTGAAATTATTGCTGCAAAGATTTAAAAAAAATCCAAACCACCCTCAATTTTCCAGCATATAAAGGTATTCAATCCTTTAAGTTTTAGTGAGGGAACCCATAAAAAAATTTTCATCATTAAATTCACAAAAACATTATTAAAAATTGTCCTGGGAAACGCTCCACTGTAAGTTCTGGGAATGTTTGTGAGTATTGAAGAATGATTTGTCTCTCATTTACAAAAACTCGTATAACATCTGCAAAATATGCTCTCAAATAGTATACCTATTTGAAATATAAAAGAATATATAAAAATCTTTAGACATTTAGAAATTTATTATTTTTGAAAGTATACTAAAGAGTTTTTAATTTGGAAAAAATCGAGTTAAGAAAATTTAAGAAGAGAGTACCCCTCCCCCCCCACACTGAAAATTGCCAATGTAGACTTCCAAAAATCAATGCAAATACTATGTTCTCCAGGGTGTCACTTATTTTTTCAATGTAAGAATTTTTTTATTTCGGTGTCCTTTGAATCGATCAAGATAGTAAAAAAAAATTTTCCGTCAAATTTAAAGTGAATCGGACATGATTAACCTTTGCCACTAAGTGACTGAAGTTTTAAATAGGGATAACGTGTAATTTTTTATACATTTCGCTTAAATACTAACAACTTTTGCAAAACTTTCGAATAATGCTTCAAACTTAGCAGAGTTCAAGTATATAATGTAACGTTCAGAACCAAATTTTTCTGGATTTTTCTATTACTCTTTTCTGTATTTGACAAGCAAGAAAATGTACATGTAAGCCTAAATTTCATGTATTTATAAATTTATTTCCTTTACATATCTGTAACTTCTACAAAACTTATGATAGACTTTTTAAATTTAGTACAATTTGAGTACATAATGTAAAGTTAGAAATCAAATTTTTTTGGATTTTTCAAGTGCTGTATTTTACATAGATTTTACAAGCACTCGGTTGGTAGATGTTTGCCTTGATTTCATTATTTCTTAATTAATTCCTTCTACATGTTTGTAACTTTCAAAAACTTATGATAGACTTATGAAATTTGGCAGAATTTGAGTTCAGCACGTTTCGTTCAAAGTCCGAATTTCCGTGATTTTTCCATTACTATGATTCCTACTTCAGAAGCGCTTTAAAGTGCGAAATTTTCTTCGTTTCATCGATAAACTAGAACAATATAATAAATTAGTTCAGGCTCAGAACACTTTATTTTGTGTTGTAAAAAATATATTTATTTTAAACTTAACGTTATGAACTCAAACTCTGCCAAGCACCAGAAGGTCAATCATAAGTTTTTTGGAAGTTACAAATATGTAGAAAAAATAAATTAAGAAATACATAAAATTAAGGCAATCATGTACATTTTATTGCTTGTAAGGAAAACAGCGATAGAAAAATTCAGACAAATTTGATTTTGAACGTTACATTACTCAAACTCTGCCAAGTTTCAAGCGTTAATCATAAGTTTTGCAAGAGTTATGAAAATTCGAGCAAAACGTATGAAAAATTACTCATATTTCCCACTTTAAACTTTAGTCGCTTTGTAGCACAGGTTAATCATGTTTGATTCGATTTAAATTTCATACAAAAAAATTTTTTTAGTACCTTGATTGATTTGAAGACACAGAATAAAAAAATACCAACATTGCCAAAATAAGTGACACCCTAATATTCCCGTACATTAAAATGACTTCATTTCAAAGTCGCTACGTTGAAATCCATGAAACGTTGTATCCCGTCTCCCCAAAACCATTTCGTTCCACTGAAATCATCCAGAAAACGAGGGAAGAAAAAGTTGAAGGAACCCGGCGGTTTGCTCTAATGAAGCATCTCCTTTAACTAATTTGCAATCAGTTCTCTGGCCACGGTACTGGGTCTCGACGTGGAGTGGGTTGGCAGCAACCACCCAAGTTCAGTACTTTCTCTCCCTCGAGGCTACCGCGGACTTGGTCGGTAGTCACCCTGACCTAGATCACTTTAATTTCCGCCTCGCGACCCATCGTGTCGTCCCCTTTAACTCATTAACAGCGCTAAATTATGCGCCACGCATTCGGGCGCCTTGTGACGTTTTCCTTCTCGCGTCACCTTGCCCCCTGTTTATACTGGAATCGTGGCTTTACCCGCTAAATTACGCGAGCAAACCGATCGCTCCGTGAAATTACTCGGCAAACATCGAGGTCGACTGGATCAACTGAAACCCATACTTCCCTAGGCGAAGAATTCATCGCGTTTTCTGTGTCCTTACCTGCAACAGAAAAATAAGGGTAGGGACTTAAAACATGTTTTTCCAGTAAAATAATGTTGTGAGTGCATGGTTAAATGTTTTTATTCAAGTAAAAAATGGTCCATGAAATACTTTACACTAAAAAACCGTTTTGGTTGGCTCAAAAAAACGTTTGGTCGATATATGACCGAACAAACATTTGGTTGACACGATAAATGTCTGGTAAAGGCAAAAAAATGACTGCTAAATATAATGTGTTTGTCCATACCAAAAATATATTATAGCACAAAAAACTTATTTGAGCTAACCAAATATTTTTTTGGTCATATAACGACCAAATGTTTGTTTGAGCCAACCAAACTGGTTTTTGAGTGTAGGTGCTCTAGATACATTGGCAAAAACGATAGGGGTTGATCAGGGTTGGACTTTTGAGACATTGTTTCCCGAAGTTGATAATGGAAACTTTTTGGTGTATTATCAGACATTAAATGCCTTTAATACATTATACATTGATGTGTTTAGCCTTTTCGAACCAATTACTGCAATCAGGAGGTTATTGGATTTTACGCGGAGTACTTCCGAGGGTGATAAAAATGGAGGGCGCTGTGGAGCATGAGCTCTAATGATGTGATTTGCGTTGCTTGTTATCTTCGAAAATCAGGATTCAAATCTCGAAGCGCACTTCCAGACTGTTCGCTCGATGAGAATGATTTTTGAATTTTTTTAGGAGTGCCATCTCACAATCTATTATGGACATAATGAAAAGCCATGTTTCTACTTTTAAGAATACTGAGTATGATGCATTTGGGTTAGCAGTCACTTGTATGCAACAATATATTTTTTATAATTTATTATTTTTCGAACTTTTTTTGACAGGCTTATTTTACCTCAAAGTAGTGATGACGAACAAATAAATTACGAAAACGAATTTCTACAATTTTATTACATACCATATTTATCGTATATTCATATATTTGCAAAAAATTTTCTTTTCTTTGTAGTATCCTCATTTTTAAGTACAGAGACTTAGCCCTGGCAGAAGATTTTGATAAATAATTAAATAAATAGAATCAAGTTCTTATAATGTTTGATAAAATTGAAACATGATTACTATTGTCAATAAAAACAAAAATTAGAATAAACTTGTACTCATGTATACTACTGCATTAATTTATCCTTTCTGTGAAATTCAGAAAAAATGATGAATAAAATTTGAACATTTAATTTTACATTCTTGCACCAGCATTTATAATGATTTTGAATGTTAAACATTGAAAATCCGAAGTTCTCAAAAACTGCCAAATTGAAATTACCGAGTAAACCAGTCACTGTACAGTGAACTTGTTTTTTAATTTTTCAAAAATTTATTGATTGGTATAACATTTTTTAAACTTTACAAACAGTGAGAGTTTTATACAGTTCATAAATTCAACAGTTAAACAATTTTAAGAATTTTTCATTCTTCAACAGCCTAGATAGTTACAGTAGTTAAGTTTCTCAACAATTTTCGTCATTTCCATAGATACGACGGATCGCTAAAGTAACACAAGTAGTAACTATAATAAACATATTGTATATTATTGGAATTGTTGAATCAGAAAACATACTATTTACAGTGCCAGAATTGTCGAGAGAGTTAAAAATTTTTAGAACTGCTAAAATTGTTTTTAACTTTCGCTAGCTGTTATAATAACATATAATAACTAAGAATTGTTCCATTCTTACGAAATTTGCCTACAAAAATTTATAGCACTTTTAAAGGTATGGAAAGCTTTTCAATTCTCAAAACTGTTTGAACTGTCAAGGACGTTCTTAGCTATATAAACCTATTTTTTTATGAATTATTTGTTATAAATATATGACAATTATAAACATTCGTAAAAATTTTGTCTGTAAGCTTTCTTTGAGTATCAAAGTGACCGATGAATTTTATTTTAAAAATGATTAGAGTAAACTTTAAACCAAATAGTTGCCAATGATGAGCCGAAAAAATCTTGTGTACGAACAACCGTATTACCTTTAACGTTTGATTGAAAATTCGATTGTTTTGGAGTTTGGAACAATAAATTCACTATAGTTTCTGAAGAACTGTTTTATTCTTTTTATCGCTTTTTCATAAACTTCCTTATCATACACCACCATGCAAAAATCTCAAGACCCTTAATTTCTGTAATTATATAAAAATACATGCACAAGAATATTTGATGAAAATTCGGTAATATTTACTGTAGGCAATATAGAAAGTTTTTTCTAACAATCCTAGCAAAATTCGGAGCTAACGAAAAAATTTCATCATATTAGATTTATGGGGCTAAAAAGCTATAGGTTTATCAAGTTTTACAGTTATTTCGTAAAAAATTTTTGCAACATTTTCACAACATTTTTGCACTTGTTATGCTAATTAAATAAACTTTGTTCTGCATGCTTAGGTTTGTGTCATTATTGTTTCTTTCTTTTTTTAAAATATTCATATGACACGACCAGATCCTACAAAAAAAGAAAGGTTATATTTCTAATCCCTAAATAAATTATTCCCTTCATTTATTGAGGTTACCTTATACAGTTCCTTGGTTGGCATTGTCAACAAGAAACGATTTATCAAAAGAGATTCCATGAAAAGTCTTCGATAGTGTGAACAAATACCGAGTATTCAATTCTAATACCAATTGGTCTCCTAATACCAAGCTCAAAAACCAGTTTGGTCGGCTCAAACAAATTTTCGGTCGATATATGATGAAACAAAAATTTAGTCGACTCAAACAAATATTTGGTATAAGCAAACACATTCTATTTAACTATCAAATTTTGTATCGTTCTGACAAATAATAATTACTGCTAAATATAATGTTTTCGTCAGTACCAAAAATATATTATAGTTTAATAAAACTTGTTTGCTCGAACCAAAAATTTATTTGAGCTAACCAAATATTTGTTTGATTATATATCGACCAAACGTTTGTTTGAGCCAAACAAACTAGTTTTTGAGTGCATTTCACGTCAGTTTACATTATAAAGCATATAAAAGTTTTTTTTCTCAGAAGTAACGATTGAAAAACGAAGTTTAAATTTTGATGACAAGCTTTAACGATGATAAACCAATCCCCAAATTCACAATTCCACACTCAAAAACCAGTTTCGTTGGCTCAAAAAAACGTTTGGTCGGTATAATATGATAAAACAAATATTCAGTTAGCTCAAATGAGTTTTGACAAACACACTATACATAGCAGTCATAAATACTTGTTTGGCTAAAATTAAATTTTTTAGAGTCTAATAAAGCTTGTTTGCTTGTACGAAACATTTATTCGAGTCAACCAAATTAGTGTTTGGTCATATAAATTGACCAAAGGTTTGTTTGAGCTAACCGAACCGGTTTTCGAGAGCACCAGATCTTTCCCAGATTTCCAGATACCGTTACCACCCATCTCTAGAATAGAATCAACGTAAAACTACGACACCACGATAAAATATGGAAAAACCAGAAACGGTATCGATGCCATTTTGCCTCGAAGCGCACAAGTTGCCAGGCTTTCGCGCACGTCGTACATTTTCGCGTACACATCGGCGCAGCGCCCACACAGCAAAAGGTATATGCACATTTTCATTCGTCGGGCGCGGCGGGTTCCTTTGCACGGTGGGTTGCCCCGCGCACTGGCTGGAAATTCGGAGTAATAGGAAAACTCCGAGGCGGAAAAGAAGTTCAATCTACCTTCCGCCCTCCTGCGCCCTCCCCTCTCTCCCTCCCCCCCACCTGTCCCCTTTCTGAACGGGAAAAAGAGAGCTTCGGCAAAGCTTTCCTGGCAAAACTCCTTTGATTCCGGAGTGCTCCGAAGCGTATCCCTCCTGGAGAGCGTCGGCTCCGGCTCGGCCTCCTTTACCGCCCGGGTGGGAAGGCTCCAAAAAGTTGCTTTGCCAACTTACCCCGTGGGCACACGCTCCAACGGTCACGGAGAAATCTGTTTTTAGCCCCGGCGCGCGCAATATCCACCATCCCGGAAAACTCCTGGCGACGATTCTCTTTTTCACGGCTCGTGTGCGAGGATTTTCCCAAGGAAAGCACGTCGCCCACGACCCCCGAATTCGATGATCGAAAGTCAGGCGTCAACCAGGATCGCGACTTTAGAGCTTTTCCTCTGACTTGGTACGACTTGATCAGAAACAGTGTGTCTGCTGCTCTCTTAGTTTCAGTTAGTTGAATTTTTAGTAACTCAATTAGTTGGTCAGAGATCTATCATAGAAATAGTAGAATCCCTCAAGTTGGTTGAAAAAATAGTTGGAGTTCAGTAGATGAATTGGTAACTTAGAAGTTTATCTTTCAGTTAGTGAAATTTCGAGAAACTATTAAGGAATGAGTAGACTCTTCACTAATGTCATCAGTGTCATTTTTACAAACTAAATTAGTACTTTGGAAATATACTGTTAAACACGTGCAATTTTTTAGATGACTAAAGAATTATTGGATTATTACTATTTCAGAATGTTCATTTTTCATAAGTTTCCAAAATTAGCGCAAGGTGCTTGAGAGTCCTTCGAGTGATGTATACGCTAGTTTCAACTTTTACTATTGTCGACTCAGCTTATCGTAATGCTTCGGAAATCGTATTGGGCTCCCTTTACTAGAAACCTAAATACATATTAGCACTCTGATGATATAGTTTCTCTGATCCATACGTCGCTGCTAATATCGTTACACTTACAAACCAGTTTGGTTGACTCAAACAAACATGTGGTTGATATATGACCAAACAAATATTTGGTTAGCTCAAATAAATTTTTTGTTCGAGCAAACAAGTTTTAGTGGGCTATAATATATTATTAGTAGGGACAAACACATTATATTTAGCAGTCATAAATATTTGTTTCACTAAACCAAAATTTGTTTGAGCCGAATAAAATTTGTTTGCCTATACCAAACATTTATTCGAGTCAACCAAATTTTTGTTTAGTCATATATTGACCAAACGTTTGTTTGAGCCAACCATAACGGTTTTCGAGTGTAAGTGTTAACCAAGCTCCTAAGGGGCAAAGTGACCATACGTTCACTACTGGCATGATTGCCTATGAAAATAATCTTACAAAACACAGGGATGATCCTCACTGTTCAAAGTTGAATTTAATTTTTTTTAGTCATAAAACACCAATTTAATTAGTAGGCATGAATCACTTATTCAATTTGTGATTTTGAAATAAGCTTTAGAGTCTCATTTTTTTTCCTTCTCAATTAGTAATATTTTACTATTAGTTAAAAGTTTTTACTGATGCCAACTGAAAGAGTCAAAAAGCTAAACAAATTTCCGTTCATTTCCCGTGCACTTTTCAGCTTTCTCTCACAAAGTTTAGGAAAATTCTACCACTTTATTGAATACTGCTGTAATTTTTATTTTTTTCAATTGTGGCTTTAAATGCGTCAATTACTAGCTAATTCCAATTATTTCTGGTGTAGGATTTACCACTCTAAACAATCGAATTTACAACAAGTGTTTTTGAAAATTTCTCATCATCTTAAAGAAGGAGATAACAAATATTTCTAAATTAGAAATTTCTTTACTTCATAAGTTGAATCTATACCTACAAGTTTTTTCTACTTATTGATTTCTCAATTTTTTTGCAATTTTTTTACTTTGGAATAAATCCGATAAAAAAACTTACATCGAAAATTCGTGAATTCAAAGCACCTAATTATAAAATAAGAAGAAAAAATCTCTTTATTTATCGATACAAATTGACCAGATTTTTTTTATGAAGTTTATGTTATTATTATAATATTTATATTTTAAATATTGGAAATATTATAGTATTTTTATAATATTTGTTAATATCATAATTATTAAAATATTGATAATAAATAAATATAAAAAGTAATATTCCAAACATTATATGTATTATGAAAAGTTCTTACAAAGTATTATTCAAAATATTATTAAAATTAAGACATTTTCATAATATTTATGAAATTCTTACAAAACTTTAAGGTTCTTATAAATTTAGAAAATTTATTAGATAAGTCAGTTTGGTTTTTCGATGCAAAATGATTATAATATTGCAAATTTATATTGCATGCGAAATATTAAAACTACAAATTGTTACGATCTCGGAATTTTCCTTTATCATTTATTGAATTCATAACCATAACTTCAGTCATTTTGTTTTTTTTTTTATCTTTTTTTACTTTTATTTTGTAGTTATTTAAAAAAAACTGTTGTGCACATTATGAATTTTCGTTTATTAAGAATTTATCTTTAAAAAAAAAAAAATCGTTGGTCTTCATGCAGTTATTATATTTTATTGAAGAGCCTAGATCACGATTCCATTCATCAAACTTTATTTATTTTATTTTGTAATTGCAAATAGTAGGAGTTAAATAGAACGTTTCAAATTTTTCAACGATTCACAGTTTTTGCGACGAAATTTTTAATTCAGATATCGTAGAATAATGGATACTCTTTACTGCAATGAGGGTTCTTTTTGAAAATGGAGGAAATTCGGTTTTTTGATACAAAATGACGATATATTCGTAACGGAAGTGTATTGATGAATAGAAAGTCCTCATGAAATAATTACATAATTTTAAATACCCAATAGCTAATTTTGATTTCTTATGTAAGTGCAATCTTAATACAAGTAATTTACAAAGTATTCCTTTTTTTACACAAAATTTTTATTTCACGAGTTATGCTTGAGGGTTTACACTTTAATCATTTTTGATACTAAAATAGCACAGAAAGAAGTGTAATAACGTAAAGTTTAAAATGAGTAGAAAAAATATTAAAAATCCAAAATTGATGGCTTCAAAGAATATTACAATATTGGTCTTCGAAAAGGTTGAAAAGTAGTTTAACGTAATGAATTTGAAGCTGTATAAAGTTTGAGCATTCATGCTCAGAGCTACCTTTTTAATAAACGTCATGGAAAAAAATCGAGCAACAAATTGTATCATAGGACCCAACTCAAAATGGAAAATACTTTTATCTGTTAACAATACATTCTTTTTACTCTAACTGTAAATTACACTATTTTCAATGCAATTTAAGAAACAATTTTTCCAAAAGGTTTTCAAAATTCCAACATGAAAGTTGCAGGTGATGAGAAAAAATTAAGAAAAAATGAAACAACGAATCTTGAATCACCGAGGAGCAAAAAAAACTATCCAATGTCTGAGAAACAAACAGTTTAAGAACTGCGATTTAAAAATGAAAATCACTAACGTACTATAAATGCGGGAAATCAAAATAATGTTCATCGACACCCTTGAAATTTTGTGAGAAAACAAACCTAAAGTAAATGAAGTACACTCAAAAACCAGTTTAGTTGGATGAAACAAACGTTTGGTTGATTAATATTTGTTAGAGTGTAATAAAATTTGTTTGCCTATACCAAACATTTATTTGAGTCAACCAAATTTTTGTATGGTCATATATCGACCAAATGTTCGGTTGAGCCAACCAAACCAGTTTTTGAGAGTAAAATTACTCAAAATTTGAATAAAAAAGGAAAAAAGCCTATTTGAAATACAAAAAGTAATGAAGTGTATATAAAATTTCCAAGTCTTTTTGCACGTGAAATAAATGTAACATCAGTTCTAAAGATTCGTAACTCAAACAATAACGCTTGACTATATCAAATAAAATTTTATACTACCCGAAATTAGACCTCCCGTAAATATCACAGTCTTTTGTCATCTCTTTCCAACAACGCCCAATCCCAAATCATTTTCCAGTCTCGAGGTTTCCGGATCCGTCATAAACCCTGCAGCAGAACTTACTCCCATTCTACGTGTGCGCATCTCAAAGTCCTCACTCGAACTGAAAGGGACGGATCGAGAGGGTTGTAATAGGACCGAGGTGTGAGTAAAGAAATAATGAAACTCCGTACCAGGAAAGTGCTCGTTTTATTGACAAGAGAGCCCAAGGCGTCGGAGCGAGGACGATTTCGCCGACGTCGAGGGCAAGGCGGGAAGCGAGAAACCGATAGAAAAAAAGGGGAAAAACGTGGAAAGAGCGGAAAAGTGTGGAAAGAATGGAATAAAGAAAATATATAACCGTACGTATAGCGCCATGGCGCTGAATGTCCGCCGAGCGTTGCTGTCTATTGATTCCCGCGCGAGTGTAAAGTGCTGCTGCTCCGAGCGTCGCCCAAGACGCGCCGACTCGCTGGAATAAATTTGCGATCGTACGAGAAAAAGAAAATTAGACGAGGCGACGAAGAAAAAGGAAGGCGAAGAAATTTATTGCAAAAACAAAAAAAACTTTGACATAAAATGAGTTTTTGATCGGGTGAACGAGGAAATTTCAATCATTACTCCTCCTGGGAGTGAAATTCGTTGATAAATTTACTTTTTTTCTTTGCTGCAGGTCACAGATGTTGGATAATCGGAGTTTATCGGCAATTTGTATAGTTACGTGGGTATTTGGAGTAAATTTCTACAGCTTTCGCGAAATGATGTTTTTGGTTGATATTTCAATGTAACGGCTTACATGAAAATTGAAATAAGGGTCGATTGGGGGCATTGTGACGTTGGGGGGTTTTGACAGATGCAATTCTAGGCATTAAAATTTGAAAGAAAGTTCATGTTGTGAAACTGGGCTCCCAAAAACCAGTTTGTTCTGCTCAAACAAACATTTGGTCGAGATATGACCGAACAAATATTTGGTTAGCTTAAATAAATTTTTAGTTTGAGAAAACAAGTTTAATTGGGCTATAATATATTGTTGATGCCGGCAAACACATTATATTCAGCATTCATTGTTTGACGGGAACAAAATTTGTTAGAGTTTGATAAAATTAGTTTGTCTATACGGAACATTTGAGTCAATCAAATTTTTGTTTAGTCATACGTCGACCAAACGTTTGTTTCAGCCAACTAAAACGATTTTTGAGTGTTTACAAAGGAAGCTTTTGGGGATTAAATAAATAAATTGAATGATGTCGAACTTATGAGTAAAACTTATAACACTCTGATTAAATTTTGAACTTTTTAAACACATATTACCAACTTTTTCAAAGGACTCAATTTGTTGATTCATGTTTTTTCATGATTAATAAGCTTTACCTATTGTTTTTCAATCTTTTTTGCGAAATTTCTTTTAATGAACATTGAAAAACCGGTTTGATTGACCGGATCAAACAAACGTTTGGTCGATATATGACCAAACAAACATTGGTAAGCTCAAATAAACTTTTGGTTCGAGCAAACAAGTTTTATTAGGGTGTAATATATTTTAGTACAGAAAACACATTATAATAATATTTAGCAGTCATAAATATTTATTTGGCTGAAACAAAAGTTGTTTTAAGTGTAAAAATTTTTGGCCTAAATGAAACATTTGTTTGAGTTAACCAAACTTTTGTTTAGTCGTACATCGACCGAACGTTTGTTTGAGCAAACCAAACTGGTTTAGGTGTGGAATAATTCTTACTTTCTACAGTAAAACTCGATTTTTCCATACTATCCTAGGGAAGTGTGATATACTTTGTTTTTTCTTAACTGTAATAATTTTTAGAAGAGTTGGACGTTTATAAAACTATCGCCATGGATTAATGAATATATATTTTTGATGACAAACAGCGTTCCTGCAGAAAACAAAATGTTTATTTCATTGTGTGATTACCTTGAATACGAGCTTTTACAATCAAAAACCAGTTTGGTTAATATATGACCAAACAAATATTTGGTTAGCTCAAAAATACTTTTTTTGGTTCGAGCAAACAAGTTTTATTGGGCTATAATGTATTTTTGGTACCGACAAACACATTATTTCTAGCAGTCATTATTATCTCTTTGACAGAAACAAAATTTGTAAGAGTTTGATAAAGTTTGTTTGCCTGTACTAAACAACCATTAGGGTCAACCAAATTTTTTATTGGTCAATTATCGACCAAACATTTGTTTGAGCCAACCAAACCGGTTTTTGAGTGTACAGAATTTTATTTGAACATCAATCCTTCACTCGAAAACCAGTTTGGTTGGCTCAAACAAACGTTTGGTCGATATGACCAAATAAATGTTTGGTTTTTTTAAATATATTTTTGATTCGAGGAAACAATTTTAATTGGCATATAAGCTATAATATATTTTTGGTACCGAAAAACACATGTATTTAGCAGACAATATTAATTTAATGACTGAAACAAAATTTGTTCGAGTTTCATGAAATTTGTTTGTCTATGTCAAACATTCATTTGAGTCAACCAAATTTTCGTTTGGTCAAATATCGACCAAACGTTTGTTTGAGCAAACCAAGCAGGTTTTTGAGTGTTGTATTTTTCGTATGTTTGATTCTGCTAATGCTTAATTGAATGTGCATCGGAAGGATTAATATTAATTGTTTGATAATGTTATTTATAATACTTTTTAAAATCATTATTACGTCTCGCTTGGTCTCGCTGTATTTTGATTGAAACCTTGCGTCATTTCTCATGCGTTTCAAATAAAAATAGATTTCATCAATGCTCTGAGAAGAAATCGTCCTCTTTGAGTAAGTACATTCATAAACCATTTTGATTGAGTCAAACAAACGTTTGGTCGATACATGACCAAACAAAAATTTTTGAATAAATGTTTGGTATAGGCAAAGAAATTATATTAGACTCTAAAAAATTTTGGTTCAGTCAAACAAATACTTATGACTGCTGAATATAATGTGTTTGTCCGTACCAAAAATATATTGTAGTCCGCTGAAACTTGTTTGCTCGAACTAGAAATTTATTTCAGCTAACCAAGTATTTGTTTGTTCATATATCGACCAAATGTTTGTTTGAGCCAACCAAACTGGTTTTTGAGTGTAACTGTAAAATACCAAATGAAATATGTTTTGAAAATCAACATTTAAATCTCTGGAACCACAAACTTCACAGATCTTCATTGTCAAAGTGAGTGAAACAGAAAAAAATCCCAAAACTCGCAGCTCCATCAAAGAGTGAAAAACTTCCAAGTCAGTCATGATTTTTCCTTGATTAAGGAGAATCTCATTACCCGCTACGTTTGAATAATCGCCGCTTGATCGACGGTTTTCATGACTCGATCGTCACGTAATGACGCGTGGAAATGCCGCTCGGATAATTCCCGAAAAGCGCCCCCAACCCCGTCGACCCGTGCCATTTCTTCCCTTTACCCATGGCCGCTCTTTCCCTTTATCTTCTTTCGTTTTCTCGTACGCGATCATTCCTCGTTATAACCAAATTCAATTTTATGTTAAATATTCCTGAACGAGATCCGCCGACGGTCTCGAACTTAATTTATGATCCTCCCTACTGTACCAGAGATCCTCTCATACCCAGCCATTATCTTTGACTCCACAACCTCCCCCACGTCCCCGCCCCCTGCCAACATTTTTCCTCCACACCAAACCGCGTTCCCGTTGCGTCATTAATCTTGATAGATGCATATATAACGGTTATTCATCATTTACGAATATCAGAATAATAATAATACTAATCATAGTAATCATACCTGGCTCTTGTTTCGTTCTCCAGGGAAAAATAAACATAAACAAAGGAGCGAAAAGCGCCGGTGCTGCGCTGAATTTCCATTTTTTCCCGGAAAAAAATGCAATAAGGGAGCGTTTTTAAAATAACGGCACCAGGAGCGATTCGCGTTAAAGGAAGAATGTTATTATAAGAATGGCGGATGCCGGGAGAAGAAACTGCGCGCATTCTAAGTCCATACTATGTACCCGCTAGGTATAGTATATATACGTGTATGTACCGATATGCCGGATAACCGTGCTCTCCTTGGGCACGATTTCTCCAAGTGGATCAAATAAAATACGTATACTGTATATTCGAGCCCAGGGCTGCGGATCAATCTCCCATTCTCCCTCGCATTTTTATCCTACCGTTTCGCCTGGCGAGCCCATCGCGATTCTCTACCCCCAAGGGGAACCGCCATTCTGCGACCTTTTTACGTATCTCCACACCTCCGGTCGCACATTTACTCTCAAAGAACTTATCAAACTGGGATGTACGTGTTGGATGCTTTTTAAAATGCGTGGAAAATCACCCGACATTCTGTATTTCTCGTCGCGCATTTCTGAATAATACTGTAATGTCCAGAGAAAATGATCGAAATTTCCATTTTCATGGTCGGTAATGGCATTAATTTCTTACGAGTATACGTAACTTGATGCAAATTATGGAATTTGAGTATATTATGAGGAACGATGAATTTGTGGTAATTTATCAGCTAGAGCTGGGGTAGTATATGTAAAACATTGTTTAAATCTGCCGGAATAAAAAATTCAGACTAGTGAAACACGTGATGAAAAAAGTTTGAATTAGGGAAAAATTAAGTAGAAAACTATCGATTTGAATACATAAAACCGAAAGAATTGTGATTATTGTTGATATGTTGCGAAACTGAAATGCACGATCCGAAACACGTATATCATCCTATAAAAGGTCTACCAAATCATCTCTTCCAAAAAGAGACACTTTACTCCTTTTAAAAATGTTTGTTTGGCAGTTTGGTTGGCTCAAACAAACGTTTGGTCGATATATGACTAAACGAATATTTGGTAAGCTCAAATAAATTTTTGGTGTGAGCAAACTAGTTTTAGCAGGCTATAATATATTTTTGGTACGGAAAATCACATGATATTTAGCAGTCATCAATACTTATTTGACCGAAACAAAATTTGTTAGAGTCTAATAAAATTTGTTTATTTTGACGAAACATTTATTTGAGTCAACCAAATTTGTGTTTGGTCATATATCGACCGAACGTTTGTTTGAGCCAACCAAAACAGTTCTAGAGTGTAAGGTATTTTAAAAATTATGTTTAAATATCATCGTCTCTCAAATATCAAAACCTGAGTTTTCGTTCATTTTGAGTATTCTTTCAATTGAGAATTTTAATGAATTTCGAAACGTGATAGCACTCAAAGCTCAGTTTGGATGGCTCAAACAAACATTTGGTCGATATCTGACCAAAGGAAAATTTGGTTCACTTAAACAAATGTTTGATGTAGGCAAATAATTTTTATTATTACTGAAACAAATTTTGATTAAGCCCAAAAAATATTTAACTGCTAAACATAATGTGTTTGTATGTACCAAAAGTATATTGTTGCCTAATAAAACTCGTTTCCTCGAACCAATCGTTAATTTGAGCTAACCAAATATTTGTTCGAGCCAACCAAACTGATTTTTGGGTATAAAGACTTCTCTACGATAAACTGAAAATAATAAGTTTTTCTTATTGGAGCAAAATATTCTACACATCCCGTATACTTTGTTATAATTATTAAATGAATTTATGTAACAGAAGTAAAGGAAAGCGATTTTTTCGGGTAGGTAATAATTATTTAAATTCAAGCAGCTAAGTAGAAAAAAGGGTGATGCATTACCTATTGCAATTCTTCAAAATTTGTATTAAAATGTTGCTTTTTTTTATTCATTTTTTTATTTTTTTTTAACGATCAAAATGTAAAAGACATAAAAAATATTCATGTATATCAATGATTTGTACAAATTTCCATGTAAGATGTCTCGAAAGTTCAATGTTGTGGACATATTTTAAATTTCGAAAAAGAAAACACATTGAAAATGAGCTAAATTATTATTATTTGTAAAAATAAAAATTAGTTCCCTTGATTAGTTTTAGAAACTTTTTATTAATTTTGTGAATGGAGTTAATTATCATTAACCCATTCTTTGGAAAAATATGCAATATAAAGTTTTTTTCTCCTTTGAATATCTAAAAAACTTGAAAAGTATGAAGATTACGGAAAATCTTGAAAATGATTTAGAGAAACGTTTATGAAAATCGAAAAGTTTTGAGTAGTTTGTATTACGTTTGGAATTATAGAAGTTAGGAAAAAAATAGAAAATTTCGGATATGTTCAATAATTTCATAAAATTCACAAAATTTATAGAATTCTAGAGAATGCTCATGAATGTTTTAAATTATTTTCATTATCAAATTTTGTTTGAACTTATAATTTTTTTTTTCCAAATAATTATAGAAATCTTCGAAACCTAAAAAGTATTAAAAATTTGGAAAATTTTAATGAGATGGGCAAACTTCCATAAAATTCGAATATTTACGGCTACTCCATATTTTTTTTAAAAATTTAAAAATTCTGAAGAATTCAAAGACATTGAATTTTGCAAGCATTATTAATGTTTTCTAAAAATCTGCCATACATATATAATACAGAAAATACAAAGAAATTTTGAAGATTGCGGTGTGTTTAAAAAATTCATAAAACTACTGAAATATTGTACTAACCTTTAAATTTAAGAAATAAAAAAAACGTTTCATCGTGTAGACACAGTCGATGATTTCGACAGATTTCATATAAATTTCGAATTTTTGATAATATTGATCATTATGTAAATTGTGATCGGTTTTGACGATTCAGTATAACTACAATATTTTCAAATAAATGCATTTTCACGTGAATATTTTTGGATATTTTACTGATCCAAAATTTTTCAGATTAAGATTGCTTCTTGCTACCCTTTTATCTCCTCCTGCCACTAGTATCGAAGGAAGTAAGAATATACTGCGAAAAAGTAAATTTATATAAAAACTTGACCAGATTTAAAAACAAAACATAATCGTCATTCATGAAATTTAATTTTAAAACTTATAATGACTATATCAACCACCAAAAAAACTTTCTTAGTTTATTATACAGTCATATTATTTAAAAGTTTGAACTACATAAACTCTTCAAATAACATTTTTAACTATCTCTAATTATCAGCAACTTGATGATTTAATAACGGCCAAATGGACAATTTATTCAATTATCAAGTTGCTGAAAAAAAAAATGAGAAAAAGAGGACAAAGTTAAATTATATATAATCGAATTATCTCTAATTATTGTTAAGATTACACAAATTTTTGTCAATTTAAAATAAACGTGACGTCATACAATGTCAACTCACCATCTCTAAAAATGAAACATATACAGTATTAAAAATAATAATATTTCCAAAAAGAAAAAAAACCACCAGATTCTAAGAAAAACAGACTATACATGATTATTGTCCATGATTATTATTCAAAGACTTTCAAAGTAATTTACACACAGGAATAAAACTGTAACATTGAATCAAAAAATATTAAAAATTAATTACAAGTGAACCACACAGTTATCCAAACATTCAAAAGAAAACAAGAATACAAATAACACAAAATATAACATTTTGCTCCACCGTAGAAAAAAACCCTGATTCCCAATTTAGTACGTTAGTAGATTGTTCCAAGAAACAACCACTTCTCAGTTAAAAAAATTCCACATCAAAAGAATGGTTCCTGTAAAACTTATGCATCCCATGGTAGTCATCAAGAAAAGTGGGGTTCGAAAAGTTGTTTGAACAAGTACGTCGCAGGCGTGGCCGAGAATGCGCGAAGATATTCCTGGAGGAGCTTCTCTGGAAGGAAAGGGGATGGTTCCTACTTCCATGCCAGCTCTGGAAGTCAGCGCAGCACCCTAATGCGATTCCAATATTGGACTCCGATCGCCTCCCACCACACGTACGACAGAACCAAGTACGTGGTGGAATCAAACGGAAATGCCGAGATAGAAAAGCCCCGAGACATTTATAGTCAAAGGGACGGTCGTAGAATTCCATTAGACTACCATCTTGTCGAGTAAAAGACACAAGAATAGGAAAGTCCAAAAAAAAAAAAAAAGAAACACACACACATTGCTAAAATGTGAATTTTTAAAGAAGTATTCTCAACAATATTGAATTACATTGAATATTATATTCTCCTTCAACTGGCACTCAAAAACCAGTTAGGTTGGCTCAAACCAACATTTGGTCGATATCTGACCAAACAAATATTTGGTTAGCTCAAAGAAATTTTGCTCGAGCAAACAAGTTTTGGTAAGCTATAATATATTTTTAGTACGGACATACACATTATATTCAACAATCATAAATATTTGTTTGACTAAACCAAAATTTGCTAAGGTCCAATTCACCAAACGTTCATCCGATTTAACCAAATTTTTTTTTGGTCATATATCGACCAATCGTTTGTTTGAGTCAACCAAAACGGTTTTTGAGTCTACAGAAGTAAGACAATTCATAGACTCTTTCTTTTCCCACCTTGGTCAATTTCTCAACTCCAGAAATCTTTCTCAGAATAAACGTATCACGTAAAATTGAAGAAACATGTTACGCCAGCGAACATCTGCTGAATTATCATAATTGTATTTGCCATGGACAGGCATCAATAATCCCGAAATTATGCGAGAACATTGTAGACGCTAGGCTTTTTCCTACCGTGCGTTAACGACGAAAGTAAATGGAATGTAGAGAAGGTAACGGCGTAACTCAGAAGGGACGAGTAATATCGCAAGGGGTTGAAGGAATCGTATTTTTTTCGTGAGCCATAAAAACAGGCGGCAATGATTTATGGATTGCTGCGCATAGCACGCGAGACGCCGGTGGAATGATTGAAAACGAAATGAACGAGCCCTTAATATCGCGGAAAAAAATGAAAGAGAACCGTAGTTACAGAATTATAACGAGACCATTGAATTCGGTCAGTATGCCTGGGTGGCTGCGGAAATACTTGGAGTTGAATGGTTCACGACCTTGGCCTCCAACTCGTAGTCTGGGGTTGGGAAAGTAATTAAATGCCAGGCAGACGGGGTTGTTGTTCGTAATAATGCCAAGGATGGAGCGGAGGGAATATTCAAAGGGGCTGAGGATGTCTCGCCGCTTATTCTCGATAATCACAGTTTGATGTTACAAAACAAGGTCATTCAACGACATAATTATTTTTTTCTTCATCTCCGAATCTTTTCTTCAATTGAGTATTCCTACAGGATTTTCGTATGATTTCATTTGGTCGATATATGACCAAAAAAATATTTGGTTAGCTCAAAATAATTTTTGGTACAGACAAACACATCATTTGGTTTGACTGAACCAAAATTCATTAGAGCCCAATAAATTTATTCGAGCCAACCAAATCAGTTTTTGAGTGTAATGTGCTGAATTCACTGCACCCTCCGACTTTCATAGAAATGCAAATTGTGCATTTATTTTCTGTTGCGAATATACTATTTTATCATTTTTAGAGCGAAGAGGCAGGTTTCTCTACATAACTGGTTTGAAACCTGGTCCTCCCAAGAGACGTATGTTGTTATTTCCTGACGATCAACTCTAATGCAAATTTTCAAATGAAAACATCTAAAACGTCTCTTCCTAACTGTCTTGTCTACCTCAATCACCTTCGAACGCGTACAACAAGTAAAAACAAATAACTTCTTTACTTCAGAAAATGAAGTATCGGCATTTCTTCAGCAAGAAGTAAAAGTGACGGCTTAAAAAGTAGCCCAGTTGTGAATTAGCATCCGAGACCTTGGCATTGAGAACGTTTCTCTTCCTCTGGGCGTCCTTTGCGAGCTTCTTCGTCCGACGAAGAGTTTTTTTTTACTCTCGGGCTTATGAATAGACGCCGGCTTTTGGGTCAAGTCGAGATAGGTCATGGCACCGTGGAATAATGAGCGGGAAAAGTTAAACGGGAATATTTTTTCGCCGAGAGAAAATTACGCGAGGTGGCTGTAAGAGAGAGAAGACGCTATGGAAGAGGGGAATGGGAAGAGGAGGATCGACGTCGGTGGCTCGGGGGCGTCGTGGCGCAAAGTAGTCGGGTGTCTTCCATTCATTACCACCAGTTACCCTTAATGGAATCTTCGTGTCCTCATCTTTCCATCGTCCCGTAGCCACCACGCGAATGTAATTTCTGTTTCGCCGAGCGACAAGAAGTCGTTTGTACATTCACCACCCGCGTCCCCGCCTTGGTTTAGGTTATGTACTCTTGCGGTGTAATTAATATTTCATTGCTTTCTCAACTGTTGCGAGAATTTTTGTACTTGGGAAATTCGTGAGAAGAATCGCAAGCGTATTTTCGTTTGCAGAACTATTCCGTTAACTAAGATTGTCAAGTATTTACAACTGTATGAGTAGAAGCTAGAATATAAAATATATAGAAATAGTGATTTTTCACTGATTGTGGAATAATCATTGAAACAGATTGATCGAACCAGTCAAAACCACCAATCATTATTTTTATTCAAGTGTGGTCGACGCTTTAACCATAATATAAACTTGAATAATAGTAAAACCTACTATTTTCTTTGGTTCATCAGTAATTTAATTCTGCTCACTCTGAAGCTACTGAAAAATTTGGAATGAACATGTAGATAGTAAGAAATTCAACGATTTCTAGGTAGTTAGGGTTACTAATTGATATTTTTATAATTTGAGGTTATGAATATAAATAATTTAGTATGAGTTAGATCTACGTTCTCTAGTTAATCACATTAGCTCAGTGTCTTCATTGACACGATCTATTTAAGCTACTTGTTTTAGTAGTTCCTCATAACTAGTGAAACCGACTATCAACTCGTGTTAAACTAGTTATTTAATGCTTTTAGTTTTTAGTTACTAAAACATTGAAGATTTCTATTGAGTTGGTTAATAATTTAACCAATTTCAGGATGCCATACTCACTAAAAAATGATTTTGTAATTTGCTACTCTGAATGTTCGCCAATTCGTATGGGTCAGTTATGATTGCTAGTTAGTCACATCAGCTGAGTTAATCCATTGATGCAATATATTTCAGTAACTTATTCTAGTAGGTACAAATAAGTTGAATAATGGTAAAACCTACTATATACTCTTGGTTCACCAGTAACTCAATCCTGCTTACTGTTGCTACTGAAAATTTTGGAATAAAAATGTAGTTAGTAAAAAATCCAATTATTTCCAGGTAGTCAGGCTTACCGATTGATATTTTTATAATTTGAGGTTATGAGGATAAACAAATTCGTATGAGTTAGTTTAATTTTTGCTTGTTACTCACATCAGCTCAGTGACTTCATTGACACAATCTATCTGTTTTAGTAGTTTCTAACAACTAGTAAAACCAACCATCAACTCTTGTTCAACTAGATATTCAAGGATTATTAATTTTAAGCTACTAAAATATTGAAGATTTTTACTAAATAGATTAGTTATTTAACCAACTTTAGGCAGTCATACTCACCAACAAATATTTCTGTAATTTGAGATTCTGAGTGTTAGTGAATCCGTATAAATAAGTAAGTAATGATTTATAGTTAGTCACATTAGCTCTCTACATTCATTGATACAATCTATTTCAGTAACTCATTTAAGTAGGTACTAATAATTTGAAAAAAAAGAACTTGAAATTCACTATTACCTGTTAGTTAATCAGTAATTCTTAAATTATCACTTAGAATTTAAAAAATATGTTGCATCTACTGAGTTGAAAATTCAACTTATTTGAGGTAATCACACTCTCTAATCAATATTTTTATAATTTGCACTTAAGGGTGTTAGCCGATTTGTGAAAATCAGCTTTAAGATTGCTAGTTAGTCACATTAGCTTAAAAATTCATTGACAGACTCTATTTCAGCAACTTGTTCCGGTAGTTTCCAAAAACTTGATTAATAATAATAATAATAATACTGACTATAAACTCTTGTTTAACTAGTTATTCAAAGCTTTTCGTTTTTAGCTACTAAAATATTGAAGATTTCTACTATGTGGGTTAGTAATTTGGCTAATTTCAGGCAGTCATACTCACTAAAATATATTTTTGGATTTGCGATTCTGACAATGAGTGTTAGCTAAAAGTTAGTTTGATGCTAGTTAGTCACATCAGCTAAGTGAATACATTGATGCAATCTTTTATAATAACTCATTTTGATAGTACTAATAACTTGAAAAAAAATTTTAACTTACCATTACTTGTTATTTAATCAGTAACTCAAAAGTTGTCACTTTTCATTTCTAAAATATTTTTTATCGATCGAGTTGAAAATTCAACTAACTTTAGGTTATCATACTCACTAATGAATATTTTCATCGTTTGTAGTTATGAGTGTTAGCTGATTTGTCAAAAGTAGCTTTATGATTACTAATTAGCCGCATTAGCTCAAAATTTTTTTGATTCAATCTATTTCAATGTATTCTTACTTTTTAAATAGATGATTCATCAACACTTGTTTTTAAAGTTATTCAATACAGATGAAGTTTAACGGCTGAAATATTTGTGATAGCTATTTACTCAACTGAAAATTCAACTAACTCTAGAAAATCACACTCATAAATGAATATTTTTCTCATTTGCAGTAATAAGTATTAGCCGATTTGTGAAAATTAGCTTCAAGATTGCTAGTTAGTCATATTAGCTTAAAAATTCATTGATGCAATCCTTTTCAGTGTCTTACTATCCCACTAACTTAAAAAAAAAGGTGATACTGCTATTAACTCTTGTTAAAAAAATGTAATTCAAGATTGCTAAGTTTTAGCTTTTGAAATGTTTGTGATGGCTATTCACTAAATTGATAATTACACTAACTCTAGGAAATCACACTCATCAATCATTGTTTTTATACTTTGCGGTTATGAGTGTTAGCCAATTCGTATAAGTTGCTTTATGTTTACTAGTTAATTACATCAGCTCAATAACATCATTCTTGCAACAAATTTCAGTTGCTTGTTTCAGTAGTAACGAATGATTTGTAAATTAGTAAAACTCACTTTCGAATACAGTTCTTTCAGTTATCAAAAAGTTCTAACTTATAACTACTGAAATGTTTGGGATTGTTATTGAGTAAATTGAAAATTCAACTTATTCTTAATGATGACGCTCATAGATAAAATTTTTATTATTTGCGGTCAAGAATATTAGCAAATTTGAATAAGTTAGATCTATGATTGCTAGTTAGTCACATCAGACCAGTAGCTTTATTGTCAAAAAGTATTCCAGAAACTCATTAAAGTATTACCAAAAAAATAGCTTGAAACATAGTAAAACTTACTGCTAACTCTTGTTTTATTACCAAATCAAGCCGAGAAACTATCAGATGCTAAAATATTTGGAACGTCTTTTAAGTTAGTTACAAATCCAACTAATTTAAACTAATCTAAACTTTCAGACTCACATGTACAAAACTAAAACAGTTTAGATACTAATTCTTTTTCCTAAATCAGCTAATTCTTTTCCATGCTACCTTCTCATTCTCTTTTTTACTTCCTAACAAAAAAATTACCTCCACCAACTATTTGACTTGCCGATGCCCCATGTTCCGATCATACGTGAGAAAAAGCACAAGATGAATGACAATAAAAAATAAGAAAGGGTTAGAACACGTGGGAATGCTAATTATCCATGACGTCAGGCATGGGCACATGAAACGATGACAAGGGTCGGAAGTACTTATAAATATTTGGATACGTGAAAGCTTCTAGTAATTTATTCGGAAAGTTAGTCGCCATCTGAGTAACGTGAGAATTGCCGAGCATCTGCGTTTACTTCTCTACCTGCGACGTGCATGCACCCCAAATTAAAAACTACGCTGAATCGCTATAAAAATTATAAACACAAAATATCGATTCCTAGTGTAGAATAGTAGATTATGCACCGGGTACACGACATACCTGCACTTGCCAAAAAAAAATTTTACATCGTGATAGCAAATAGGTAGAAAATTTCGTTGCATGAAAAAAACTTGAAAGCTCATTCCGAAGTTCAAATTTAGCTCGATGCGTCATCAACGTTAATCATTTACAATGTTTTCAGTATTCTAACGACGAGTGTTTTCCCGTGGTAAGAACTTCCTCGTTAAAATTTATAGTTACTCTTCGTAGTGCGAACGGTACTCCCGACAACCACACCCATGTCAAAGTTCAAATGAGCGAATAAATTGTCATAAGCGGCAATAAAGCATCCCGGACTGTCGTAATTGCGATATTTCAAGTTTTGTTATGAAATTCTAACGAGGTTGAAAAAGAAAACATGCACGAGAACTGAAAATGAAATTCTCATCAGAGGCTGTAACAATAAAATTTTTTTACTGCACATTGTATAAACAACTATCATCAAAATTAATTATTATTTAGGCAAAAAAGTAACCTATATAATATTCAAATCGTATGTATAACGGCTGTAAAAATCTTAATCAACTTTATGGAGTTCTAGCAATTAAACGCACTACTCAAATTAACTGAGCGTATTAGGTTACACTTTACCTAATTACATCCAGTCGCTAATTTGGGTTTTCACGCAACAAAAAATTTGTTGCGAGCAATGGTATAAACTAGAACGTTTATAGAGAAAAACTCTATAGTACTCGGCACGCTAAGTAACCGAGTTAAAAGGAGCTTTAGTAGAGAGATTTTATGAGCGCTGGATCTCCCTCACACAGCTTGAAGGATATCAAGTGTACGTTTCATATCATGTGATACAGACTCAAGAAGACTTAGTCCGACTGGATTATTTCTTGACTCCTAAAACGAGCCAAGCTAAGGGCGAACGTGCTATAAATTTCCCAGAAAAGTTTATCGAAAAAAAAACTAACAAATTTTACATAAGTTAGTACATACTTTATCATAGCTGACAAATGTTGCAGTCAGAGAAAATTTTACGGAAATCGATTAAATCTTTAGTTGAACGTGAACCTAAAAATTTTTTACAGTTAACTTAAACAATTAGTCATCTCGAATATATTTAAAAATTACTATACATTCTATAGATTTAGATTGTCATTTTATTCATTACACTGTCAGAAATTTTTCTAATAAATTGAAGAGATGGTCTTTAATGCAGATTTTGCATGCCGTCTTTTAAATTGTCTATTAAAGTTATGGACGCATATGTGAAAAAAAATCACACTATCTATGAAAATAATGAACCTTCTATGAAATCTAAGTGTTAATGTAATATATAACAGACGTTAAAATCATTTTAATTTTGAATGACTTCTTTAAATGATACTAGAATTTTTAAATTGAAGTAGATCTATGTATAATTCGTTGAATTTAAAAGACAAATTTTTAAAAAGAGTTTTTTAAAATATATTAAAGACTATTTGGAGTAGTAAAAAAATATAACCAACAGAAAAGCGATGAATTAGTTATAAATTCCTTTGAAATTTTCTTCATGTACGTGTTCATGAAATGTCAAACACGTTTTTAAGAGAAAGTCTATGGAAGATGATTGAAATTTCAAATTTTTTTTGATAGTGTAACAGTTTATGACAGTTTGAAAACTTGTTCAGCTTAGAGAAGTTTCGACCCATTTGACAATTTTCGTATTTCTAACAGTTTTAGTTAAGTTTTTTGAGTATCTTAGTCATAACACTTTTAAATTTTCAATTATCTTTACTATTTTTACATTTTTTTAACAGTTACAATGATTTTGACAGTTTTTCCAGTTGACTTAATGAACATTTGAACAAAACTGTCAGAAATGTGAACATCGTTCAAAAACTGGCAAAAGTGATATACAAAGCAAAAATTTTTACAACAATTTTTCACTTTTGATAGTGAAAAAATTAAAAAACTGTTCAAAAGCTATGAGGAGTTTTGAAACTTTATTAATCTTCAATAATGTAGTGAAATTTTAACTGCCAAAAACATTTATACATCGCTATTGCTTTATTTTCTTAAGGTAAATGTACTTAAACATTTATTACAATAAAAATTTGACGTAACACAAAGAGGATTATATGATTGAGAAAATCGTGAGTTATTTTGATTTTCACAACATATTCTACAACCATCTATTTATATTTGCTGTTTATTTTTTTTTTTTACTACATTTCAGCTTTCTATTTGAGTACATATGTGATGAAAATTTCATGACTAACAAATGTTCAATTTGAACAAGTTGGGATACTAATGGTTTTTCTGACCAGGGCTCTAATTTTTGAAAGCCAACCCTCTTACTTTGAATTTTTTAAAAACTACTAATTAATAGTAGAATTTCATTCATTGAAAAAGTGAAAAGGGAGCAGCTTAAGTTTTAGTGAAAATCTACTTATTGAATTACTGATGGAATTAGTAATAGTTGACTGAAGAAAAAAGTGAATAGCTATTTGTAAATTTAGTAGAAATCTACTACTACAGTAAGTAGCTTTTGACTAGTCTTATTCGTGCATTATGACAAAAAGATAAGTATAGTTCAAATAATGAAAAAGTCAATTTTTACTGATACATTAGTAAATAGTTACTAACATAATTACTAGATATCTAACTATCTCTGACCTACTAATTGAATGAGTGAAAATTTTACTGATTCAAACTGAGAGTGAAAAGCTACAAAGAAAGAAGGATAAAAAATAAAAAATTAGACCAAAAAAATGAAAAAGGTATTATTATCCCTCAAACATATCAGAAGTTAGGTTGTAAATAAACATACTTTCTTTTCACAATATTCAGGTTTCGACCTTATTTGTTTTATATTCCTTTTCAGGAATTGTTTACGATCGGTCATAATAATAATGACAAAAAAGTTTCTTGTTAATTTATCCTTCTCATAAATGCTTCAAGTTGATTCGTCATAAAGAGATTATTCCTTTTCTCTTCCGTTTTTATGAATTTACTGAATATTTTTATCACTTGTTGCTCAAATTCCTTTAATGTAACACTATGTTATATAATGCATCAAATAATGCTTACGTTTAATTATATGATACGTTCAGTAATATCATATATTTTATGGTACATGATTCTTTTTTTGTGTATTATTATTATATATTATAATTTAATGAACAACATTTTCACAAATTACGTTGTAAGATATCTAGTTAACTGAGTCATTTTATAATGTTCGAGTAAATAAGCACTTACAATTTAATAAAGTAGTAGCAAATTGTAAATACATATTTTTTTAATAGTTTCAATAACTAGATTATTTATTGGTTTCTAAGAAATAGTATCACTTAACTCTAATTATGATGCGTCGTTTTTCTGGTCAAAAAAACTATTAAAAACAAAATGTTTGTCAACTTTCGTATAATAAAACTCGTTACAATAATATCCAAGTACGAAATATTCAAATCTCTGAAAATGTTTTGACGTTAACAAGTCATCTCACCATAATTTTTCATGGTTGTGTTGTATATTAGAGCATCGATTTTTAAGGAATTTACAAACATTTCAAAGTTGTCTACCTCAGTTATATGAGGAATGTTGAAGGAAAAAAAAATCTATAAACAGGATCATAGATTAATAAGTAAAAAAAGGAAAATACACACATAATTAAAAAACAGAGTCAGATCCTGCTAAACCTTTTCAGATTGCGTCCATAATTTGTATTGTTATATCGTATAACTTATGATAGTCTCCATTGTTGCATAAATAATCTCAAAATCAACAGAAAAACCCAGTACCTCCAACAATCTGACTCGTCGATGTTTTATTTGATCAGACCCACCAAACAAGTGTCTGACGGAGGAGGTGACATGGAAATTAAATACACTTGACACGAAAACGCCAAAACGAAAAGTTCCTACCGTGAAGGATTATAAATAAATAAGTACAGACACGCTCAGCATTCACAGGGCGCGAAGAGGAAAAAGGGGATGTTTTCTGCGACGAGGGGGCGCTGAAAAGAACGTCGGCTGCAAACGGGGAGAAAGGAACCGAAGACGCGAGGGTGTTTTAAGGAAAAAGACGACACACAGCGGATCGATGCCAGGGCCTATTCAACCCTATCCGTTACCTCGATTCTCGCAATTTCGCCTACGAAACTATTTGCAATGTAAACAAATCAATCGCGCGAAATAAATCAACGTCATTGGATTACCGGAGCCGCTTTTCCAAGTGAGAGTCTCGGATAACCGAATGAGCAATAATAGATATAAAAACGTGCTGGCCGGGATGGAGTAAAAAAACCGCGGAAAAATATCGAGAGAAAAGGAAATGAGAACTCGCCGCATTTCGCAATCCGTCACGAGTTACTTTCACGTAGCTACGGAGTGACAGCGTCGTATAAAACAAATTAATCTTGTTAGGAGGCGACTGCCTTCCTTCGGCTCGCCACTTTCAAAAGCCGCCTGCCTCCACTTCTGACTATGCTCGTCATCCCGCGCGAATATCGCGGATAACTTCTAAATTGACGTTTTCCAGAAAAATGGGTCTGCCTGGGACAGGTGGGAGCGATCACACATAATCCGAATTGTTACAAAACTCTTTATAATATAATATAATTTCCAAACGATCACTCGGGACAAGTAAAAGAACAACTTATGTTCATGAGGACATTTTTCCATTTTTTAATTTCTTTGACGACCAAGCTTTTGGCTGCAAATTCAAGCCTTCCTCAGGGTACTAATTCAAATATATCTTTAAGAATATATCTTTTACGATACGAAAATTCAACATTCATACATTTTATAGTCACACATGCATATTCATACATTTTGATATTCATTTTGATACATCAGTATTATACATATTGATAAATATTAATTATTTGCAGAAAATGTAAATTATCAAACGGGACAATAATCGAATTGTCTGAATTAAACTTCGGACTTTCGACCATTATCAAACTACCATGAATAATACATAACAATTGTGAAACGAATATGAATCAATTTAACACGAATTTTTTCCACTTAGATGGTATAGGCTAATATACAAAATGCTCATGAATTTGAGAGTAAGATTTATTTTGATAGTAACTATCATGTTGAATAATGTTATCAATTGGATTTTTTTTAGATACATTTTAAATTTATTCTTGATAACCATATATACTACTAAATTATGTATAATGAAATATGTAGTACCAACAGGTTATGTGTAAAAAAAAATAAATGTTGGAGATGAGTGCAATTTTCATCATTTATTAAGGAATTATTCCGTATTATTGTAACTAAAAATATTAAGAAATCATGATTCCGAGCGGGATGATTTTAAAATTTTGGACAAAAAGAATATTTATTGAAAATGTTTTTTTTTTTAAAGGTTGTTGCAAAAAAAAAATAACAAGTGCTCATAAACAAAAAAAAAGTTTTAACCACTGTCTATGACCACGATACTTAAGACTTTATGTAATGTTGTTTTATGTAATGTTGTTTTCAGTTCGTTATACATGCTTTTCTTACAATTTTGTCATCAAAACCAAATTCAACAATGTATTTATTAAATGAAATTGACAAGATAATGATTTAGAATTATATTATAACTGCAGAATAAAATTAATCACTATATTGAAGCAAATATGATGTATATTGGGATGAATATCAAAGTCAGGATATTTCGTAATTATTTGACGAATTTTATTCCATAATTCGTTTTGATCATTAATGTAGTTCTTGATTAAGGCTTTATAAACGCCTAAAGGTCAGAGTTTTATTCAGTGGATTTGATTATCGTCTCCGAGCACAAATTTACATTTTCTCCAAATGATCAGTATCGATAAATATTATATTATTAATAATGTAATGTTACTTAAACTGAGGAAATAAATTGAGGTAAAAAAAGAGTAAGGATCTGTTAATTATATAAATCAGACATCTAATTCTTTGAAAAAAATGGCATTTTTTGGGTTTTTTTGCAACCTCTAGTCTTCTCGCATCCTACAACTATATACAATTTTAGGGAATACGAGGGGTGTAAGATTTTTTTTGTTTCGCCAAATGCTGTCATTCAATTTTTGTCCAATATTTTGTTCAAGGTATTCTTAATCGCATTAAATTTCAAAAGTCGATAAAGTTGTGAAACGGAAGAAAACTCGCGAATTTCGTAAAGATTCATAATTCGAATTTAAAATTGAAAAAACGATGAATTCGCAATCCGAAAAAATCCAGAATATTTTTGCTAACGTATCTTTCAAGATTTCAACGCGAAGTTCATCTTCTAAAATTTGGCAAAATATCAGATTACCCGAAAATTCCGAAAGCTTAAAAAATAACAAAATTTTACTATGTTCTAATTTCCAAAAATCTAAAATTCATAAGATATTTATGATGACAAATTTTTAAAATGACGATATTATGTTCAGTTCCAACATTGTAAAATCTTTCGTAAAGTTTTGAAATTTAACGGAAACGAGAATTTGAAAAATTCTTATGATTCTGTGCACTCAAAAACCAGTTTTGTTGGCTCAAACAAACATTTGGTTGATATATGACCAAACAAATACTTGATTAGCTGAAATGAATTTTTGGTTCGAGCAAACAAGTTTCAGTGCTCTATAATATATTTTTGGTAAGGACAAAAACATTATATTTAGCAGTCTTAAATATTTGTTTGACCAACCCAAAATTTGTTTAAGTTAAACAAAATTTGTTTACCTACACTAAACATTTATTCGAGTCAACCAAATTTTTGTTAGGTCATGTATCAACCAAACGTTTGTTTGAGCCAACCAAAACCGTTTTTGAGTGTGGTATTTGATGTGATAGTAACGATGGACTTTGAAAATAAAGAAAATTCGAGATTTCTCCGTTATTTTTTTTTAAATTAAATTAGAATTGTAAAAAAGTTGCAAACTTGATGAACTTGGAAGTTCTCTTATTATACGAAGTATAATGTTTCAGAATATGGAAAAATCTTATTACAAGATTTGCTAAAATTATATTTTACTTTAAAGAACTTTTTTGTTCCTAAATAATTTCGGAAATTTAATGTATTTCGAATTTCGAATATGTAAACGTATCTTCCATAAAAATTGTAATTTCAGAACTTTCCAAGAAATTTAACTATGGTAGTTCGTTTAACCTTTTTTGTTTTTACGAATTCTTCTTCTTTTGAATCTTGAGCGAAATTTGGTTTTCCTGTATTGATTTCCGTAATCCTAGAAAAAAAAAACACGAAAACTTAAAAAATCCTTATTCTCTACAGATATTTTTACATAGATAGAACATTGAAAATTAGGCATCACACAAAATTTGATACATCTTTATAGTCAGAAAATATTCTTCCAGGATTCTTTTCTGTAGCACTCGAAATTTCAAAAAAAAAAAAAAAAAAAAAAAAAAAAAGTAATATTTTCATAGTCAAAACACCTCCTCCAACCGACCATATAAATAATTTTTTTCCAGAAAACGTAAAAAATTGAACAAAAAAATACACTCAAAAACCAGTTTGGTTGGCTCAAACAAACGTTTGGTCGATACATGACCAAACAAAAATTTGGTCGACTCGAATAAATGTTTAGTGTAGGCAAACAAATTTTGTTTAACTTTAACAAATTTTGGGTTAGTCAAACAAATATTTAAGACTGCTAAATATAATGTTTTTGTTTGCACCAAAAATATATTATAGCCCACTAAAATTTATTTGCTCGGATCAAAATTTATTTGAGCCAACCAAATATTTTTTCGGTTATATATCGACCAAATGTTTGTTTGAGCCAACCAAACTGGTTTTTGAGTGTAGGCATCACAAAACATTTCAAAAATTTTCAAAGTCAGAAAATATGTCTTACACAATTGTATATTCTGTAAAAAAAAAGAAGTAAAGTCCTCATACCTAAAACACAACACCCCCTTTGTAGACAATATAAATAATATTTTTTCAAAAAAAGGAAAAAATAATGCAAAAAAAATATTCTTAGCCTCTAAAAACATCTCAGCCCTGATCATCCACAACCAAGATTCCACAAAAAATCAAAAAACTACAAAAAAAATCAAAAATCCTCATCATGCAAATCTCTCACAACCCCTTCATCCGCTCACCCATCGGACCCCGAAAAAAGCAACCATCCTACCTCAAAATTCCCCGATCTTAATAATAACGGCTGATAAGGGCGCGTTCCTCAAAGGCAAAGAGAACGAGTGCTAGGCTGATTTCATGCGGCACCGGAAGCCTTAACTGCTTCCCTTCTTCCCCCAAGGGGGTTGGGGGGTGGGACCACCTTTCTGCCGTCTCTTTTGAGTATCTCCGACGCAACTACTATTAACTCGGAGCCATTCTTTTGTGCGAGGTTGTTGCATAGAAATGAGAAATAGCGCTGAAGATGAAAACTTGCTAACCGGGGAAAAAGTTGCGACGTGGGGAGTGGATGAAGGGGGTGGTTGTGTTGCAGATGGGGTGGTTGGGGTGTTCGGGGGTGGCAGGGGTGGACTTAGCCGCCGTCGGCAAGACTCGCGGGGGCGGAGTATAAAGTATAAGAAACATATACGGCTATGATATTTGTGGGTGGTTGTGCCTATAGAAAATGTGGGGGCGAATGTGGCAGGAGTGTGCGTGGCCCGGAGTAAAAGCTCACAAAAGCTCGGTTGCGTATGCACGTTAGGGCGCATGCGCTTACGTGGGCGTCAATACGGACCACCGTACGGGGCACCCTTTTGCCGTCCTTTGTCACATACATTTTTTCCAGCGTCTGCGATTTCGCGCTTTTTCCCCCAAAACGTGTACATATTTTCGTCTCAAGTCGACTTCCATGAGAACAACCCTGGCCTATCAAAGGGAAGGTGCCTTCGTTCTCACTTTATAACGATTATTCGATTGCTTGGAGATTTTTTTTCCTTTTTATTTTCTGCAGACAATGGGTTGTTCCCGTGGTTTCCGGGTTGAAAGGCCCATGCGTGCTCGTATTAATGCCATAACCATCCAATCTAGCCCCCTTAAATATAAATGGGCAACCAGGGTTACGCTCCACTTTCGTATTCATGCGAAAGTTTCCTGGTCGACCCGTTAACTTTACATAAGGTTGGGTCGTTTGTAAATTCAGGCGTGCCGTGTTGGGCTTTTTTCCACGTAGACAGGGAAACAGCAGAGGTTCGGACGATACAGTGTCAAAAAAAATTTGAAATTTCAAACATCATTCGTAGAATTTCCCTTAAAATCGTACTTGAAATTTCATGGACACGTAAGTGAAAAGAATTTGAAAGAAACTTATATTAAATTTATGATTTTCATATTGGATACAGTAATTGGAGTATTTTTCATTATTATCAAATGAATTTCACGTGAATATATCAAAAAATTCAATGTATTGTATTTAAATACACGTCAATTTAAAAAAGTTGTATTATACATTTTCATGCGGAAATCATTTGAAATTGAAATCATTTTGATGCTTTTATATTACATTCACACTTCGATTTCATAGAAGATTTATTATTTTTGTACTGTGTCTATTTTTTTCATAGATGCATCAATAACTTTTATAGAAAATTTAATAGACGACATGGGAAATTTGCTTCAAAGACAATCTTTTGAATTAAATAGAAAAATTTCCGACAGTGTATGTTGGTAACTTTTATTGCCACAAGAGATGGTTCGCGACTGCATTTAATGAAACGCTTTTAAACCCATATACATCTGGAAAGAGAATAATAGAGAAGATAGATTTTTATTGACAAACCGTGAAATTTACACTGATAAAATCAATCTTTCCGAAATTCGTTACCCATTAATTTTTATCACCAGTTTATTTTATTATATAAATAACAGTAAAAAAATTAAAACATTGTATAAAAAAAACTATAGTTGTGAAGGAAATAAATGAATAATAGAAGTTTTGACGTGTAGAATATTTAAAATAATACTTTCGGTCAATTTTTGGTTAAAATGAAGATTATGTTGACAGACTATCATCATTCATAATTTCAAAAATATCAACACAAATTTATCCTCAATATGTATCATATCCCTTAATCATATGAATAATTTTTTTCATTTACATGCTTCAATCACACATTTTTTACTGGGAATCATAAAAATATAAACATTTTTCATAAGAAATATTCATAAAAAAAATTATATATTTTTTTGTTTATTTGCTTTCTTTTGAATTTTTAATTATTTATGCAAAAATAGGCTACTGTAGAAGATTCAAACAATTTGTAGTTAGTGAATTCGGATACAGAACTTGCATACTCTAAAAAATTCTTTTTTTTTCCAATCAGATCTGTCAAATCATTGATGAAAATTGAACATTTATTCCAATAATAAAAAATTGACGATTTCGAAAATTCTTTGCTTAAAATATTGCGACTGCAATTTTTTTTTTACAAAATTATAACTTTTTTCAATGAGTCAATTCCTGCAACTATTTTTCATTTGTTTATTTCTAAATTTTTTTAAATTATTTGCCTTGCAGTAAATTAGGCTGGGAAATCTTCACCTCGAAAATGTATGGATTCAAAGCAGTGGAATAATAATAATCAAAAATTTCTCAATTTACAAACACAAAATTAGAAGGAATTTAGTAAGTTCGTTTCTTCATTTAAAAAATATACAAATTACAAAACTTCTCATCCAAAATGTTATTCTTACAAATTCTTTTGATTTATCAATGTCTGTACTTTATCAACCAAATCGATTTCAATTTTGTAGTAAGTTAGGAAAAAAAATTCCTAGTAAAAATTTATGACGCATTAAATTCCAAATAATTAATTTTTACTCAGTCCATGTCAGCAAGGTGCATTTTTTTTTATTAAAAAGTCTAAATCACGATTTATCTATACAAATATTTATTTTTCAAATCGTTCAATCGAAAATTTCGAATTTTTCCACTATTTACATATTTCGCAATGCAGTAATCGTAAATTAAAAATTCTTTCCATCACAAGTATAGTCTTCCAAAAATGCAATAATGAGTTCTGTTTTTTGATATAAATTAAGCATTCATTTCATTATTTTAGTAAATTTGATTCTCAAAAATCCTCTTTGAGAAAATTGATAATATGAGTTACAGTATAGTTTATGATTGATTGATGAGTTGAAATTTTGTAAAAAATTTTGTAACAGGGTCGGATTAACCATAAGGCAAAATAGGCAATTTCCTGAGGCCCCATTCTCAAAGGGGTCCCTACAAAATAAAAAGAAATCGAAAATTTTCTTACAAAAATAAAATTTTATAAACAAAGAAGAAAATAAAAAGATTATAACTGAAAATTGTTAGAAAAGAACTGAAAATCATCCAACAATAATTAATGATAATAATAATAATTTATTAATAATTATGATAATTATTTATCAATTATAATTAATTGTATTATTACTTTTGATTATTATTAATGTTAATTATCAATAAAAATAACGAAATATTATTATACAGTAACTGAAAATCATGAAGTAATTTTAAAAGAATTAAACAAACAATTAACGTAAATAGTTATCAAATAGATTGAATGAAAAAATTCAATATGCATAAACAGAAGCAAACAAGCGTTCGAAACCTGCTGGAGTGTTAAATATGTTGGGTATAATTTGTATTGAACCAGATGTATTTATGGAAATTGATTTCGATGATACAATTGACGAATCCGCCGAAATCAAATGAAGATGTAAATTTTGAGATAATACTTTAATAATAACTTTTTGGGATAAAAATGATCAAGGAAATAAATATATCTAATAAAAAAACAAAATTTAAAATTTATTACTTCATCAAATTCAGCAATTTTATTAACTTTTACAATATTAATTACTTGATCTCACAAATAAATTTTAAAATAAATTTTTAGAAAACAGCATTTTTCAAATAAATTTACAATTTAATTTATAGTATAACGTATTGAGAATTAAATTTTCAGAGAAATTATGAGTTAAGATTTTATTTGAAAAACAAGAAGGGCACTATAAATTTATGGTTACTTAAGGCCCTACTGAGGGTTGATCCGCCCCTGATTTTGTTATGAAGTTTATTTCAAAATTTGAGTGTCTGCGCCTTAATTCTTATAACAAATTTGTCTACAAATATAATCTGTCTATTAGTTACAACCTGCAGCACTGTCTATTTTTCTAATACTGAAGATTGATTGATCAACAAATTTTTAACTTTCATTTGCCATCCGATAATTATTCCCCAACTGATTTCGATTTCAAAAAAAAAAAAATGAATAAATAAATTTTTCGTTCTAACCACTTTTTTCTAGAGGGACAACATGGCACAGTTGAGATTTCATTATTATATTTATTTTTAGCATTTCCAGAGAATCAATTAGAGCTATAAGTGAAATCACAACTTCACTTTCAACGACTTTAGAAAGTCAATTTCATAATCTATAGAAATTTCCATGTTATAGTCGATCAATATTCGACTTAATAATAAAATTTCTGTATCTCTTCCGCTAGACAAATCATTTTATTTCAATTAACTCAAGGCTACTCCATAACTACTCATACCACGCAAGTCCTAGTTTATGCCTGTGCATAATGCTTCAGCCTCAATCACTGTAATGTCCCTAACAGCTAAACTCTTCTATTATCTGATGATAATTATCTTATGAACCGGCAACACGAAAAAGACTTTCCTGCGTTTAATTATAATAAGAAAAACTGGAGCAAGGAACAAATTTCTCGGCAAGTTTCATGCTATTATAAACTCTCCTTCTTTGCTCCGAACTTTGATGCAGTAATTGCAGTAAAAGTTGGCAAACGTTGAATCCGTGTCAATTGTTTCTACCGAGCGCGTAATAACTCGGCGTCTTTCAAGTCCGCGAGGCAATCTGTAAGCGAAGGGAAAGTATCAATTGCCCGCGTTTACGCATGCAATAAAAACACGAGTATTCAATTTAAATTGGAAAAGCCAATTCGATGCTGGTCAACACTGGATGTTGGAAATTACTCCCACAGTTTTGAGTTTTTGAAAAAATTTCTCCGAATTTATTATTATTATTATTATTATTATTATTATTATTATTATTATTATTATTATTATTATTATTATTATTATTATTATTATTATTATTATTATTATTATTATTATTATTATTATTTGTTGACGTTTGCATTTTACAATATTGGTATACATAAGGATGTAACGAATTCCGTTAAGAAACGAAGTTTTTGTGACGGCCGTAATAAAAATCTCCATTGGCGTAGTAATAAGTGTCGTAATGAATTACAGGATATCATGACATTGTAGAAGTTAACTTCAAGTACGAATATAAACATAGATCAAGATCTTTTCGAACTTAGCAATACATATATTCGCATTATCATCACTCAAGAGTCCAGAATCCATCACTTCATTTGTGACTTAGGGTAGGACTCTTCCGAGAGCTTCAGTTCGTCTGGCAGTCTATTGAATATCTCAAATCTAAGGTAACAAAATAATCTTATGTATATAGTCTTTCTGAAAGAAAGTGGCACAATTCTCTTCCTTCTACGGAATATATCACCCTTATTCCTCAATTCATCCCTTAGATGATTACAAAAGTGATTCATGATACCCATGATGAACCCCTTCTGCAAGGTGGAAATTCCCTGTTCCCGAAATAATAGAGTCGAAGGATATTCTCTATGCTTCCTGAACATCAATTTGATTATATTATTTTGAACCGATTCCAAATGCCTCATGGCAGATTATTCTGCATTCTCCCAAACCGTATGAAGTCTTAGACCAAAATAAAGCAAAACAGGTTTGAAGTAATTGTTTAACATTCAACACTAGTCTGGGTCTATAAAATACATAAATAAGATATCTATTCCTATTGGTGATTTCCATCACATGCTCATCCCACTTCAAATTCTCATCAATAATTATATCCAGGTATTTAACGCTACACTTTGAATTGTCATGATGGCGATAAGATAATGCAAGGAACGATATCGGATACCTACCAGGACAATATGATACCTACAAGACAATACGATTTCGTTCCGATACGAATACATATCTTTGTGACAGGCAGACGTATTCTTATGTCAGGTGTTGAATATAAATTGGAAATATATTGTCATCGTGACGATTTTCACTTCTCAGTGTACAATCGGACATTTACAGCCTCTCTGGTTCTCATACCTGCATAGACCTTCATGGATCCTAAGATTCAAGTCTCTCGGTGTACTATCCCTGTATGAACCGAATGCAATGAAGACCGTCTTATCCATGTTCATTATTAAATAATTACTATCTAATCAATTCCTCGCCCTCTGCAGCACCATATTTGCCTTTTCTTCAATCATCATCCAAGAATGGATTGTACCAATAAATGGTTGTACTAAGTTACCCTTTCTCCATCGGTGAAAATGGCACTAATTCAATTTGTAAAAAATGGGCGAGACTGTCTTGCAGGGAAATTTTTTGTTTATCCGGACGACAAATGCATTTCTAACGATGCACACAATGTTTGAGCGGGAAAAGAACCCAACAAGATGCCGCAGACGAAGCAACTTTGGGCTAACAAGGACCGCGGAATAGGCAACGGCTATGTAAATCCGGTTCTCCCGGGGCGCCACCTCATACCCCGTAACCTACACCCGTTTGTTCCCTCGTTCTTCTTCAATACCTCGGTCCCACTCGGGCTCCTCGCCTTTTTCACGACGAATGGAGGGGCTTTAACCCTTTTCCCGTGCTATCGATTTTTATCCCGAGACGGATGAGAGTGCTGCTGCTGCCCATGTGCCTTTGGCCACTCGACTTTACTCGACCTCGCTTCGCTCTTTCCTTTACTCCCGACGAGATATCCTTTTTACCCATGGCTTTGCTAATTTTTTTTCTTCTCTGGCAGTCTTTGAAATTAAATCTTTGCATGGACGGACTTTGCGAATCAGTTTGACCTAAAGGGTTTGGGAGTTTCATGGATTTATGGCATAGACATTGTCTAAAATTTGAGGGCAATCTTACTTTGGATTAATTTTCGTTCATTCAAGTTAGAATTTTCCTAGGATTGTGAGGTTTGTATTTTACTTAGATCGTCAATTTTCAAACGCAATTTTAGTCAAAGATTATTTACACATAGTCAGTTTTTAAAAATATATGCACTTTGTTCATTGAAATTTTAAAGACTTTTCATTTTCATGGCTTTGAATTTTTACGAATTAAATGTGTCAAATGTCATTCAATTACGTCCAATTTCGTGGCTTGAGCTACAAAGTTACGAAGCTTGAAAAAACCTGGCTGCGGAAATCCAATTGGAAACTTTCATTAATCATGGCCAATTGGAAAAAACAATGGAGTTAATCGGCAAATTGTTTGAATGGATTCTGAAAATAGAGTTTTTGATTGTCGAAACTCTATTTATAAATTCCATTTATAAAATAGGCGGGATAGATTCATGGAGTTTTCCAATTCACCATCACAAATTAGGGGTTTCAATTGGGATTTTTACCGCCAGAAAAAAAATAAGAAGCCTTTCTGAAGTTTTAGTTTGATCTTACAGAGTCGGTTTTACAGGAATAAACGAATTCAAATTTTGTCTTATTTCAGTACATTCATTCGAAAGCAATAATCACGAGATTAAAATTTACCAAGTTCATATTTAATTCAAATAATAGTTCAACCACTTTTTCTGAAAAAAGTTTATTTTTATAAATTTGGCAAACAATTACATTTACTATCATTTTGAAATACGTAAGAACGTTGCTAAATAATTTTTATAGTGATCTACAGTGGTTTCTAAGTAACCAAAATCTACACTATGAAAACTTGAGCGTAAATTTGAAAGGAATTTCGTTTCAAAAAACTTTTTGAAAAGAATCTCCTTTCACTTTAAAAGTTCTTCCACATTATTCAACAACTATCTCCAGTTGCGTCGTTTTGAAATGCGTTTTCCGTTCAATTTTATATATTGATAGCAATGAAAGGGGTGAGTTGGGGAAGAAAAATGTTATCCTAGCAAAGAAATGAGAGCGTTCAAAAGAAAATTACTTTTAAAAAACCATCGTAGTAACGTTTCAAAGTAAAATGCTAAATCGTTTAACTTTAAAAAATCGGCTATTTCAAAATAAAGATTTCGTTTTATATTTACAGAAACTGGCTTTGAAATACTTTCAGTTTCAAACCTAAAAGAAAATTTCTCTCCGTGTGCTTTCTATAGATTTTCAAAAGTCCATATTCAAACATCTAGGAACTGTACTTGAAATTTTTGATTTTCCTCATGGTATGGACATGAAAATTTCATGAAACATTCCTTAAAACGGATATGCAAAAATGTTTACATGAAACTTCTGAATTTCAGAAAAATTTTCTACTCGCAAATAACACATAGAAAGCGTTAAAATGAATTATTCAAATTACTATAAATATGATCAAAGTAAAAAAATAGCTCTCTCAGTTTGAATTGGTAAAAAACTACGAATAAATAGTAGAATTTAATTTCAGAAAAAGTGAAAAGGGAGCAACAAAAGTTTTAGTTGAGTTCTACGAATTGAATTAGTGATATATCTTACTAAATAAATTAGCAATATTTAACTGAAGGAAAAAGTGAATAACCATCTTTAAACTTGAGTAGAAATCCACTACTACAGTAAGAAGATTTTGACTCATCATTTTCGTGTATTATGAAAAAAAAAATGGGTACAGTTTAGCTAATGAGAAAATCAATTTTTACTAATGCTTCAGAAAATAGTTACTGTTCATAAGAATATATATTTACAACTACAATTATTGATAACCTAAATAGCAGTCAAATTCTACTAATTCATTATTGTTTTATAGAAAAATATTAAACAATAATAATAGACATACTTGGACATTAGTTGAAATATTTATTTCTTGAATCATCAAGCCTACAACAATGTTTTTCACATAAACTTTTTTTACAAAGTACATATGATATATATAATTAAGTATAATTCAACTATTTTTTTAGTCAACTTGTGGAATTCTACTAATTTATTAGTAGATCTCCGACTATCTCTGACCTACTAATTGAATTAGTTAAAAATTTTACTAATTCGAACTGAAAGAGAGTAGGAGTATACAAGGTTTCATAATTTAGAAACGATTCTGAAACTAATTTCGAATTTCGAAAAGACAAAATGCATTTGATCATACTTGAAATTTATTTTGAAAGTAAAGGATTATAGTATCTAATATTGTAGGATTTAAACGTTTGGAAAGTTATCGAGTATTACCATGTTATTTTACTTTTATAATCATGAATGTATGATTGCTATTTTGGTGTAATATAGTCATTATTTTTCAGTTCTTACTTTCTACTTTGTAAAATATTAATTTTGCAGTTCATAAACTAGAATATACTACGTATGTACCTTGCGATTGAATTTTTGAGATATTTTCCAACCTTAATTTTACACATAATTTTGCTTTAAACAAATTTCTCTAACTCAGTAATTACATTTACTGAACCCTATTGCCTACTTAAATCATTTCTAAGCTTTTAATTTTTAAATTATTGTCAAATGGTGCAATAAGATTAACATGCAAAGTAAGTTTTGTACCAAGAATGCGGAATCGATATTAAAAAAATTCATGTTCACTCTATGTTAGGCTATTCATTATCACAATTAAATGCAGAACGACTAAAAACATCGCTTTGCAATTTTCTATAGTTTTTCAAATTATATTTTTTTCGGAAAATAATAATGCATGCATAAGGCAATAACATAGAAACTCATTAAATGATATAAATTATATTTCTTTCTTGGAATGTTATACAGTAAAGTAAGTTTCTTTCATTATTCAATTGCGTATTTTTTTCCATCAATTTGACCTTCGAAAACCAGTTGTCAATCTTTTTAGAGCATGAGCTTGTGTTGTCAAGAAGTTTTCAAAGACACCTATTGATAAAAAGTGTTCATTGAGTTCCTCTTAAATTCCGATCTTCAAAGCCAACCATCAAGCCAAAGAAGGTCGAAGTTAAATGAACATTCCTCCTTCTTTTTTTATCGAAAGTTCACCTTCTTTATTTCTTCTTTAAGCTTTCTACTACTTTTGGGTCCTCTTCTTTTGATACAAGAAAGACCCAAATCTTTATCTCTTCATTTTGTTCCCCAAGAGTTATCATTGCCAATTGTCAGAGGTCAAAATTCCGACCCTTGAAAAATCACCCTCAAAACCCCCCTCAAGAAAAAAAACGATGGATTCCTACTGTACTGTGCGGCATCATAGGCGGGTGGAAAATGTTTCCCCCTCGCTGGAAAGGCGTGTATAAGACGATGCGTAAGGCACGTGTGTACGTAACATCGGCGTACGTGGAAAAAGCAGGGGTTGAAGGAACCCGAAGACGGAAAGACCAATCGGAAACGGGCATTCTTTATGCACTCCCGTATCCTTGGACGCATGCCTCATGCATGAGGCGTGGTTAGGGTTGCCACCCTCGCACGTGAAGAAAAAAAAGGAAAAAAACTCACCCCCGTCCGGCGCGGATTGTTTACGCGTGCATTTTCCGCGAGATCATTGGGATCGTTGAGGCGTTACTGAGGCGCTGAGTATGATGAGGCGCCATAACAATATCGCGGCAATATTGTCCGCCGCTGAATAGAGTGAGCGTGAATATGAAAAGCCGCTTTAAAAATAATGGCGCCGCATAAAAGAGCGCGAATAAAACAGGCAAAGGTTTACGGCAAGTTCTTAGCCGATCGCGAAATAAGGGTTGATCGCGGCGTGCTTTACGCTCATTGAGGTCGTGCATCAAGCCGCGGGCGCATTTCGCCCGAAACCCATTTGTTTTCATTATGCAGTTAGGTGTTGCGCCATTGCATCTTCGCCGATTTAATTAGTATTAATGCGGCGTTCCACTGAAATTACGACTGCGGGCTTGATTTCATGCCTTGTTTAACGAGAAAGCGTTTTTCAAGTTCTCGCCGTCGCGAGGCTTTATTAGTCGTAACGCTATAACTTTATAGCCATTCGTGATTAAAAGCATGACATCCAATTTCAATCTGCTTACTTAAGCGCTGGAAGGGGCTTTTTCAGCGCTGTCGATCATTGCGAAAATGATGCTCGTTTTGTGTCTTGGCTTTTTCAATGGACGATTTGGTTATGCATTGAAAGGAATGAACGATTCATGGGAGGATGGACTTTACATCTTGTATGTTGATGGCAGGGCGTAGATGGGATTTTTTTAAGGTTCACCAGGTGGATGTAACCTTACACTGGAAAACCAATTTGGTCGGCTCAAGCAAACGTTTGGTTGTTTAATGTTTGAAGATAAAAAAAATATGAATTTTTCGATTTTTTATTACAATAAGAATTGTGACGAATATTTTTTTGAGGAGTATCAAGTTTGTTGTTACAATCAAAAAATGCACACCCAAAAACCAGTTTGGTTTACTCAAATAAATGTTCGGTATAGGCAAACAAACTTTAATCAACTCTAACAAATTTTGTTTCGGTCAAACAAATATTAATGACTGCTAAATATAATGTGTTTGTCGGTACCAAAAATGTATTATAGCCCTATAAAACTTGTTTGCTCGAACCAAACATTTATTCGAGCTAACCAAATATTTGTTTAGTCATATATCGGCCAAACGTTTGTTTGAGTCAACCAAACTAGTTTTTGAGTGTGTTCAAAAACAGCTAGAAAATTTTTTTGCTCCTATATAAACGTATAAATTTTTGTCGTTTAATTTTAAACGTTTGGAACTTCAGGCACATTTTTTCAGAACTCTGATAAGTTTTGGTTCAGTCGAAAAAATTTACATTATTACTAACTTAAACATGAATATTTCATAGCTTAACAAAATTTGTTTACCAACAACAATAATTTGTTTACGTGAACTGAATACTTCATGTGTCGAATAACGACCAGATATTTGTTTGAAACAATGGAATCTGTTTTTCAGAGCAGCTACAATAACATATTGAAGCTACGAAATTTTTATTTCATTTTGTAATGGTTTTCTCAGCATCAGTTTGAGTAACAGCGAAAAAATTGATTTTGTCAGTTAATATCTCATTGTGATTTCGATACTTTAAAATTATTGATTTCTGAAATTGTAGTTTTCCAACTTTAAACTGTCCAGGTAAGGAAATTCATTCAATCAAAGAAATTTTCAATTCTAGCATGTCGCTATTGTCATTGCTAGATTTTTACAGTTTACTAGAATCCAGTAATATGATTCCAAATGTTATCTACTTGAAATTCAAAATAACATAATTCTTGTCGACATAATCGTGCGTCCAGAAACTTCATCAATATGAAAATTCCAATTTTATCATATTTTCTGAATGTGATTTTGAAACGTTTTAATGCTTGAATAAGTGGGACTACAGGAACGCAAAATGAATAGATTCAAATTTTCAAACTTTCAATTTAATATTTACTTTTCATTTTTCTGCGAATCGATGTAAAAAATTGTAAATGTGTAAACTAGAACTTTGAATGTGAAATAGAAATTTTGAATGTGTAAACTAGTTATGAATTTAGTGACTTTTTGATTCTATTTATAAAGGTATAATTTTACATTTTTAAAATCTGTTCTATTTCCGTTATTTTACAAACTTATCGACCATTTTGGGTAATATAAAAGATGTCCAAAAAAGTTAAATAATCAAAAAATTAGCCCTCGAACATTCCTACCACTCACAACATGAAACATCTTAAATTTGGCTCCGGATTTAAAATTTAATCATAATAAATAACATTTGAAATTTTTAGAGAAAGAATATGATTCAAAAGTTGTGAAACATGATTTTTCAATTCAAATTCCTATATTCGTATTTTTAATCAAAACAATGTGATGCACCTATTGACGTATTAATATTCAGAATTTTACATAATACAAACTATAGTTTTTTCAACAGTTTTCTTGAGATTATAATAACTATAAGTTATTAAAACTTGAATCGAGGAAGTTCTTAGAAAGTATTTTAGAACCGAGTGCAATTTTGCGATTCACACTAAAAATTTAAAATGGTTCCAATTTTCGCCTCTATTTTAGAAGAAAAAATTAGTTCTGAGACTGACAAAATATGCTGATGAATGTCGATCCCAACTTATCACCAGGGCAACTGAAAATATTAGCGTAAAAAAACAAAATATTTATTCATTGTTTACAAAAAAAAAGGCATAAGTGTTCATGAAAGATGTTGAAAATTTATACTTATTTATTATTTATGAAATTCCATGCATACTTTAATGAAATGGACCATTGTACACTTTGATCTTTTTATTGATTACAAGATAATATTACAAACCGAAAAAGATTTCCGAAAATAAAAAATGATCTTCGTCAATCATCAAGGATTATTTATTTAGGATATGTAGCCACAGCTCGTTTGATAAAATTTGAAGAACTTTCTTTAATTCTTAGCATTTCGTGTTGAACGGGATTTTAATTTTGTAAAACACGGAAAAAAATGTTTCATCCATTCAATGAAAATTTCATTGCCCATATATCAAACAAAATTTTTTTATTGATACAAGGGATATTTTCATTAGCTCAAAACACATGATTCTTGTATCAAAATAACAAGTTATGAGGCCAACAAAAACCTTACTTATCCGAAAAAAATTTGCTTGATATATGGACGATGGAATTTTTATTGGATGCATGAAACATTTCTTTCCGTAAAATTTCTGCCAAAATTGAAAAAAAAAAAAACTAAAAGCAGCACCAAATTACATTCATTTGTTACTTTTCGTCTGTCGAATCACACGATTTATTCATATTCGAGGGAAAAAGAATCAAAAAGATTTTTCAAAAACTGGAATATTGACGAAATATGTATAATAAATATGATATTCATTTATCGACGCTTACAGCCAAAATATTTATTTAAATATTTTTTATTTAAAAAAATACTTTAGGTTGCCCTACTAATCACATAATGTGTTTCATAATGATAAATAAAACAGCTCGAAAATTGAATTTTTCCATTACGATTCTCAAATTCTACCCAAAAATTATATATCACGAGAAATTTTCAATCTCTGCAAAGTAAACTAAACATGTTCGAATTCCGGATTTTGATTTTAAAATATAAAAAAACCTCTATCTATGAGTTTTAAGAAATCTACTTCTTATTCCTTACATTTTTAAAACTGTACAATAGAATACTTATAAACTTCCTTTAATGGAACTCATTTCATAGAATTTTCAGCATTTAAAGTTTTCACTTATTCCTGTGATCACGAAATACTATTTTCATTTATTAAAAAAGAAAACAATAACAAAATACTCCTTCCATTCATTACTTCCTGTCAGATACATGTCTTCAATGAAACATCGCATTTTAAATTCAAAATCACAGTAAAAAACGGAAATAGCAGATTCACTCTTGAGAAGGAAACAGGCATACAAGATATGTTCCATAAAACTGACCGTTCCGGTCACTCCGAATAAACTGCATTTGATATCTTCGAATAACCTCCATCAAGACTATATACAACCAAACGTTGAGATTCTATGAAGCTAATCATGTCAAATAAAATATAGCCGAAGATCATATTAGCGAGTCAGTGCAAGCTATACAATTATGCATCAATTTAAAGATCCTGGTTATGTAATATTTCTGCATTTGTCGGTGTCAATAATTTTATGTCAGCGGAAAACCCAGTTGACGATTATGCTTCGTATGAGGATGGAGAATAAGTATTATACTCGTTGAAATTTACCACATAAAGAGTACCAAAGTCTCTAATTTATTCAAGAATCGTAATGATTGGTTAATATGTACAGGAGAGGATAAGAAATATTGATATGCATCTTCGGATCCTGATACGAGACTCATTTTCTTTTACTCAACCAGTCTATTCGGATAGACGATTCTTTATTGCTCAAGATAAGATGAACTCAGCAACAACATCATTAAGGACTTTTCTAGTTCTCCTTTAGAAATCTTTCAAAAATTCAGTCTGGATTTTCAAAATCCATATTTCATGTCACTCGATAGCTTTTTCCATGGAAGTATTATGCATGCATGAAAATTGGCTGATTTTAAAGATTATAATCTTAATCAGTTGAAAAAACGATTTATTGCATATTGATATTTGTTTACTGAAATATATCGGTAATAGGCATGTTTAGCATTAAGAATGGTATGTAAATGAATATTGAAATTTATACATTTCCTGTAGTGAAATTTGCATGAATGGTTTTGAAAAATGCAGAAGGAGAATTATAGAGATGAAATAGGTTTCTCAAAATGGTGTATCACGTGATATAATTGAGAACTCAGCGTTTCTAAGAATTTCTAAAAAGTATTTTGAATGTTATGCATTGTTATACTGGCAATTTTCTCGGTCGCAAAAAATTCATATCATTCAACTTAGCCCTTTAAAGGAAGAAATGTTTTTTCATATTGAATCACAGTCGAATTTGACTATTTTCCAGAAATATTTAACTGTCTAAATAAGTAAGAGCCGAGTTACCATAAAACAGTTAAAAATAAGTCATTCAAATAGTAAAACTAACTTATAACTTGAAATAGTCAAAAATGACAAATCAATTAGTAGTTTTTTCAATGAATGAATAGACGAGTTGAACTTGTTGTTTAGTAATTGCTCTACTATCACAATAGGTAAAAAATAGGTATTCAAAAAAATACCACAAAGTTAATTTTTTTGAATAATGATTTAATTTTATTTCAGCAGCAGAAATGACTACGAATTAGAGTCGTGAAAATGTGACTAATCGAATAGTTAGCAATGACTACCAGATGAGTGAAAAATTTTGACTAATAAAATGATGAAATAACTTGACCATAAAATGGTAAAAATGCTTTACTATTTGAAATCATTGCTGTCTTAGCTATAATTAGTTAAATTTTTACTGATCCAATTAGTATATCATAGATGTACTATTAAGTTAGTAGAATTCTACAAGCTGACAAAAAATAGTCGAATTCAACTACATTAGTAATTGAAAATTTTTATTTTAATTAGCAAAATTTCTGGAAATGAATTAATAATGAGCCAATTTATTGCGAATGTCATCAGTGACATTTTCACAAACCAATTTATAAATTCTGAAGTCTACGATTTAATTAATTGAATTTTTCAGATGACTGAAGAATAAATGGCAGTATTTCAAAAAGTTCATTTGTCGTGAGTTTTTGAAACGAGAATTTCTCTCCCTTATTAAAAAATACATCATTTGGAGTTTTTTACTAACTATATGAATGTCTATGAATCTCAATTAATAGTTAAAAAAAATTTATACAAGAATTTATTAAATGAAACAATAATCAATGAACATTTGAATGTTATATATATAATTATTAATTGCATTTATGAATTTTTTTTCTCAGCAGTAAATATCTACTAAAATATTGTTGAAAATTCTCTTATTTGATTGATCAACGCTTCAAAGTAGTAAAAATCTACTAATCAAACTATAAAACAAGTAAAAATGTACGTTTTCAGTAGTTGAACTTTACTTATCTTTTAGTGACAACGCATTAATAAGACTAGTCAAAACCTGCTTATCATAGTAATGAATTTCCACAAAAGTTTAGAAATAATAATTTATTTTTTAATTAGATCATGAATTACTTATTTAATTAGTGGACATAATTCACTTTCTTAATTGGTGATTTTCTAATTATCTTTAGTAGCTCATTATTCTCCATTTCAATAAGTGACATTTTAGTATAAATTAGTAGTTCTTACTGGTTCAAACTGGAAGAGTTGAAAATTCAACTCTTTCGATGTTAAATCTTCACTAATATCATCGTCAAATTTTCAAGAATGACAATTTTGCTATTAGTAAAACGCAAAACTTTTTAATTTTCATTACATGATAATTTGACAGGTTGGATTTGAGAGAGTGGATAAAGTATTGATTGACAATGCAAATATTATTTTTCGAATCAACTGATCAGTAGAACATAACAATTATTCATTAATTTATATTTATACACAAAAGTACCGCTTTTTCATAGCACTACATATTTACAGTAATGCGTGTGATTATAAGCCTATATTATCATATGCAAAACAATTGATGAGGGAACGTTCAAGTATTACGTAACGCTGTAGGGGGGAGGGGGTCAAGCGTCATTTTACGTAACGAGAAAATTTGAACTGCAAAGGTATTTCCAAAACAAACGTATTTTTGAATGTGGAGTAATTATTGGAGCCATAATTATGTCCACCTTTTTTACTACTACACATTAATGACATTCAAATTGAAATACATCAAAGTATTCTGAAAAAGTGCTCTTCTATTCATAAACATTGACATATCAATTTTTAATAAGCGTTGCATAGAATAATATTTGGAAAATCTATGATATTTTCTTTAATACTGATATAGTTCATAAAACAAAATATTGCACTGTATCAATGATTTGAATAAATTACTCTTTCAATCGATATTTTCGCATTAATTTTTAAAAGTAACAATCTGTACTTTATATGAATCTAAAAAAATATTGCGTTACTAGGGGGAGGGGGGTCCAAAATTTCCAATAATTAATTGATTAATTAATAATCTTGTAAAAATAAATATGAGGTTATATAACTGACGTCATACTGACAATGGTTGAACATTGTACTCAGTATAAAATGAACAAAACGTGCATTTGTTAACATGAAAGTCTCCTCAAAAATGTATGCTTAACTTTTTCTAAGATCTCACTTTCAAATAGATTGCAAAGCCAATTATAAAAGTTTAATCAATTTACATTGCTTTCTAAAGACCCTTGCATGGCAACAATTATCCCCCCTTATCAATACTGAAATGAGTGCGCCGAAAAAGCACAATATTCATCCTGCCACAATATTGAGCGCTGCGTAAAACCAACAACCAACTGCCTCTGCACACGAGCCCTGAAGAAGAGCGCCGGAGAGGAGGGAAAGGTGAATCTCCCTTAATCCGCTTTCCTACCGATTTTATTTCTCCACGTGTATATACGTGGAACAAGTTATGGCGGAATGGATAACAGGAAGAAAGAACGGATGGTTTCGTCGGTGGAAACGAGGGAGAGGTCGGGATAAGGGAAAAACTGAGGCGAGAGAAGGAGAGCTTCTAAAAGCGCAAGAAAAAGGAGAAAACGATGAGAGGTGAGTCGGCGTCGCCCGGGTAACGGTTCTGCCACCTTATTGGATATGTTGAGCAATTTATTTTATTTTTCTCCACTCCCAGAAGTGGAGCGAGCTACCCCACACACCCATCCGACATCTCTCTCTGCCCCTATATACGCGTCCCACTTCGTCTACATAACCTCTATCCACCCCACGGCAAACCAACCAACCCCCCGCATACATCGGCAGCGCCATTTCCCAATATCACGTCAAGCACCCCCGTTGCTCGCTTTTCTTTTCTTTCCTATTCTACCTGCCTCCTTCTTTTTTTCCACATAGCGTACGAAGCGGAAAATAGAAGCCAAGAATTGAATGTTGCGCGTTGCTTCGGTTATATTCTCACGAAGATTTAAACTCGGCGAAAATTATATTTCTCCGGACCAATTAACGCACCTCACACCGTGAGTTGAAATTGTCATGGTGACGATAAGATACTGCAAGGGGCAATCTTAGACCATATAGTACATGGACTGAGCATCGCTTTTGTTCAGTGCCGGCAAAAGTGACACCAACATAGGAGCGTGCAGTAACAGCCCAACGGCAAGCAATGACGTGTGATACTATATCTGTATATATAGATATACTATAAATATAACAAATATATAGATATACTAATGCATGTATGAAGTTGTCGTTCGGCTTTACTACACGCTCCCATGTTGGGGTCACAACGCCATATTGAATACTCAGTCCATGTACTTTATGGTCTAAGGGGACAATACTTTTTAGTTGCCCTAGAAATCTGGGCAGATGCTGCAAGGAACGATATCAGGACAATATGATTCCATTCCGATACGAATACATATTTTTGTATTAACAGGCAGATGTGTTCTTATATGAGGTGTTGAATAGAAATTAAAAACGTATTGTCATCGGGACGATTTCCACTTCTCAGTGCAGCATCAGTTATTCGTGATACACTAAATGTGACTTACATTTCAGGCCAACTAATTAAGGAAAACATGATTCCCTAATCGGTTTATTTTCCCGCGCCTTTTTATAGTTCTGTCATCCCTCTTTTTCGGTCGCTCTCTTGCGCGCTACAAAGTCTTTTAGTCGCCAAGCGAGGGTCGCGAGCGAACGCGACTTTAGAACTTGGAGCAATATTCCAACTTTTAAAATATGTCA